>JAJHSJ010000015.1:33230208-33830208 GCA_021015155.1 Magnolia officinalis
TATATGGTGTGGATGTTGCAGATTCAAGGTGGGCCCTACAAAACCTTTAGTGCACAAACTCTCAACACTTCACCTTTCGTGTGGCTACACACAAAGAAGAGAAGTGGTGCAGGCTACTACCAAGAAGTTGAAATGACCAAAAAAAAAAAAAAAAAGCCCCCATTTTGAAGGGCTGCACGAATGGGGAAAAGGAAAAAAAAAAAAAAAAAAAGCCTTTTTCCCTCCCCGTGACTAATTGCAGGGGTAAAAATGCCCAAAAGTTGATCGCATTATATATTGTATAGGTGTATATTTTATTTTCTTTTTCTTTTTTCAAAGGTAATATAGGTGTATGTAATACCAAAAAAAAAAAAAAAAAAAAGAGCAATAAAAGATAACAATATAACTCTTAGTCATATTTACATGAGCCATGTCTAAGATTGTCGAGACAGCAGAATTTTGAAAGAGAGGTGTCCTTGTTACATGGTGGGCTCGCAATCTCTCAAATACCTGCACAGTAGACTCCCAAACTAATAGCCCTTCCATCAATCTATCCTATAGTAGTCAAGATGGCAGTTTGATGCAAGCGTCCCGCATCCCACACGTGCACGCTCTGCACGTGTGTACAAGAAAAGGACCACCTTCCTTTTTCAACCATCCTCACTTTCCATTTTTTCAAATTTCAGGATTAGGAAATCTACTCTTTCTTTCATATCTTTATTTTTAGGCAGGGAATAATCTTAAATATTTTCTTATCTAAGTATCTTCTTATTTTAGAAAGCTTTGTTACTTAGGTGCTTTCCAATTTCATAGATTCTTATTTTAGATATTTTCTTAAATATAGAAAGCTTTGTTACTTAGGAGATTTCCTATTTCATAGATTTTTAGATTTCATATCTTTTATTACAAATTGTAAGGTTGATTCTAAATAGGACTTTTGTCCTGTGGAATAGGACAACTTGATCAATATTCCCTTTATAAAATTTTCTTCTTTTCTCTATGGTGGTTGTTGAAGGGAGGGAAAGTGATCTCTAGTTCTAGACTAGAGGACTGTTGAGCTTGCTCACAGTCTTGCATTGTGATCTCTAGCATCGAGCTAGAGGATTGTTGGATCTTTTCCACAATCTCTTTATTTTCTTATTGATTTATTTGCTTTCCCTTTCGGGTTTGCATTAATTGGTATCAGAGCAAGTTCTGCTCTTGGGAAAATTAGAAGCTTTTTTTTTCTATCTCAATCTGACCTTTCATCCTTCCCCTTTATCCATCCGTCATCTTTCTCTTTTCTTTCCTCTTTTTTTTTCTTGTCCCATCTCAAAAATCACCAAACCTTAACTCCACCAAAAAGAGAAAATAAATAAATCTCTTCCAACCCTACTACATCATAATCCCATCCCAACATAATCAATTCCTTGCCCTTCCTCTCTTTCCTTGCAAAAAATAAAAATAAAAAAATAAAAAATAAAAGAGAGAGAGAGAGAAGAAGAAGAAGAAAATTTTATTTGCTTGCCAAAGCCCGTTGTCTTATGCGCCGCACTAGAAGAGGGACGATTTACAATCCTGAGATGGCCACACAACCTCAAGAAGAAACTGTCACAACCCTGCAACAAGTGGTCGATTTGCTAACAAAACGGATGGATGACCTAGAGGCCCGTTCCATAACCAGAATGAATGCTTTAGAGACGTATTATTATTCTCGAAAACACAAGCAATAGAATCAATCCAGACCGCCAAACATCTATAGATGACCCTGATGGAGAATTGAAATCCGGAAATGTTGACTCAAGGCATCCTGCTCGGAATGGTAATTTCCAAGACGAAGAATATGAGCTTGGCTACGGGGCCCAACAACATCGCTATGCGCAACCAAGAGCCAGAGGGATCAACAACTTCCGACGGGATCATCCAATTTATCTCGAAAGACGGAGGAATATTCACACTTCGGATCCTGCCAAGCATATCAAGATTGATATTCCAAATTACGATGGTAATTTGGATCCCAAAGTGTTCAATGACTGGTTAAAGTCGATGGAGCGATATTTTCGTTGGTACGAGATGGAAGTTGTCAAGTTGCGTTTCGCTACCTTGAAACTTAAAGGCGCAGCTCAAGACTGGTGGTACGCCATCGAAGAAGATCTACAACGATGTGGCCTTCCTCCCGTAAGCAATTGGGAGGAAATGAAAGCAAGAATGAAGCAAAGGTTCACGCCGCTAGATTACGAGACAACCTCTTTTCAAGAGCTCCTCACGCTTCGACAAGACAATTTGACCGTGGAAGAGTACACACAACGTTATTATGACTTAGTCATTCGATGCCGCTTAACAGAAACGGAAAGACAACAAGTGGCGCGTTATTGTAATGGGCTACAGTTCGAGATTCAAAGAGAGTTGGTAACTGTTCGGCTCAACAGCGTAGACGAGGCGTATCAAATGGCCCAAAAAGTGCAGGACCAGAAGTTGATGATAAGGCGCGGTAACCTTCAAGGCGGGGGTTATGCATCCACTCGTTCCACTACTAGTGGCTCCACTTTGCGCCCACAACCATTCGTGCCTCGCACTAACTTACCTCAGGATTACAAAATCGATCAGAACTCCACCCAACCTACTTCCAATCCTCTTCCTCGAAATGGTGATACCAAGGGAAAGTTTGTTGCTGTAACGGAAGAGAGGTCGACTAACAATTGCTTTAAGTGTGGTGGTCGTGGACATTACATGACTTAGTGCCCCTCTCGCAATCTCCAATTTTGTGAGACAGAAGACTTCATTACAGGCCAAGTGGAAGATGAACACACAAATGATCCAGAAGATGATGAGCATGAACTTGAGGAAGGCCTCGATGGCCTAAATGAAAATAAGTTATCATTGGTGGTCAGAAGGATTTTGACAGCACCAAAGGAGGAGGCCCAAGAAGACTGGTTGCGAACGAATATTTTCCATACACGAGTATCGTGTGGTGGAAAAGCTGTCAAGGTCATTATTGACGGAGGCAGCAGCATGAACATGGTCTCACAAAGCATGGTGGACAAGTTGAAACTGAAACCTCGAACACATCCCAAGCCATACAAGATCGCATGGGTGAATAACACATTCATCCCTGTGACCAAGAGGTGCTTAGTCAACTTCTCTCTAGGTCGTTATGTAGAATCGCTTTGGTGCGACACCATTCCAATGAAAGTCACACATATATTACTGGGGCGCCCATGGATATATGACAGAGATGTAACTCACAAGGGTCGCAAGAACACATACAGCTTTATATACAAAGGAAAGCCCATTACTCTTAACCCTATGAAGGATGATGACCTTAAAGAGGCAAAGTCGGCTTCCACAGTGTTGAGCATGGCCCAATTCATGGAGAGTCGTGAACGTGGAATCATGTATGCTTTGGTAGGATGCAAGATCGGTCTAGTTGATAATGTTGTTGTTCAACCACCCGAGATTCTAGACATTCTGTCCCAATTTCAGGATTTGATCCCTGATGAACTGCCAAGTGAGCTTCCACCCATACGCGACATTCAGCATACTATTGATCTGGTACATGGAGCACCTTTGCCAAATCTTCCAGCATATCAAATGAACCCGACAGAGCATGCAGAGCTTCGCAACAGGTGGAAGAATTATTAACAAAGGGGTTCATTCGTGATAGTCTCAGCCCGTACACTATGCCAATGATGTTGACATCAAAGAAGGATGGCAGTTGGCGAATGTGTGTTGACAGTCGCACTATCAACAAGATAACAATAAAGTACCGTATTCCCATTCTGCGCTTAGATGATATGCTGAACATGTTAGCAAATGCTACAAATTTTTTTTTTTAAAAGGCAAAATGCTACAATTTTTTCGAAGAGTAATTTGCAAAGCGGGTACCATCAAATAAGAATTCGTCCTGATGATGAATGGAAAACTGCTTTCAAGACAAAGGATGGATTGTATGAATGGCTAGTTATGTCATTCGGCTTGACGAACGCACCTAGCACATTCATGCGGGTGATGACGCAAATTCTATAGCCATTCATTGGCAAGTTTGTCGTCGTATACTTCGATGACATCCTCATTTATAGTTGTTCACAAGAAGATCATCTGGACCATCTTTGCCAAGTGATGAGAGTACCGCGCCATGAGAACCTCTACATCAATTTGAAGAAGTGTACCTTCATGAGTTCTAGCGTGGTCTTTCTCGGGTTCGTCGTTTCCGCAGAGGGCGTAAAGGCTGATTTAGAAAAGATAAGGACTATTGTTGAACGGTCTACTCCCGTAGTTCCATCATGGCGCCAATTACTGAATGTATGAAGTCCAATCCATTTGAGAGGACTAAAGCAGCAACCAAAGGGATTTCAAGAAATCAAGCAGAAAATGATTGAGGCTCCAGTTCTTAGACTTCCTGATTTCGAAAAAGTATTTGAAGTTGTCTGTGACGCATCGCACGTAGGCATATGAGGTGTTCTTAGCCAGGAAGGACATCCGGTGGCCTTTTTCAGTGAGAAGCTTAATGTGGCATGAAAGAAGTATTCTACTTATGATGTGGAGTTTTATGCTATTGTACAAGCTCTGAAGCATTGGCGTCATTACCGCATTCATCGAGATTTTGTGCTCTATTCTGATCACGAGGCATTACGTTACTTGAATTCTCAGAAGAAGTTGAGTGCTAGGCATGCTAAGTGGAGTGCTTATCTTCGAGAGTTCACTTTCAACCTCAAACATCGCGCAGGTATTGAAAATAAGGTAGTAGACGCCGTCAGCCGAAAGTCACACCTTTTGTCTACCTTATCAGTTTCCGTTGTTGGATTTAAAGAACTTAAACAGGACTATGCCAAAGATGATGATTTTGGAAAGGTACTTTCAACAATCATTTCCGGTGCAAGCACTGAGTACCCAAGGTATAGCTTGCACGATGGGTACTTATTCTTCGACATGAGGTTGTCTTCCTAAGAGTTCCTTGCGAGAGCTTGTTATACGAGAGCTTCATTCAGGGGGCCTAGGTGGTCACTTTGGTATCGATAAACGACAACTCTGGTTGAAGGTCGTTTTTACTGGCCAAGTTTAAAGAAAGACGTTGGGATCGTTGTTTGTCAATGTCAAGCGTGTCAGCTTAGTAAAGGTAGCAAGCAAAATACCGCTCTTTATACACCATTAACCGTGCCAGATGCTCCTTGGGAAGACATCAGTATGGATTTCGTCTTAGGACTGCCTAAGACTCAACGTGGCTATGACTCTATTTATATTGTGGTTGACAGGTTTTCAAAGATGGCTCATTTTGTCCCTTGTAAGAAGACATCAGATGCCATGCACATCGCCAATGTTTTCTTTAAAGAGGTGGTTCGTCTACATGGTGTTCCCAAAACCATTGTATCTGATCGTGACGTCAATTTTATGAGCTACTTCTAGCGCACCTTATGGTCTAAGATGGGAACTAAATTGAAATTCTCAAGTGCGTATCACCTGAGGCACCACGCCAGCTTGAAGAAATCATTGAGGACGTGTTGGATGATCAGATAGTTTCCACATGCCAAGGGGGGTATCAGAAGTTTCTTGTCAAATGGAAAGGTCGACCAAGGTCCGACAGCACATGGATTTCAGCAGAGGATTTCAGGCGCATCAACCCATAACTCTATGGGAGTACATTGCCATTAACTCGACGGAGCCGAGTTTTTCCAAGCCGGGTGGAATTGATGCAATCGTCCTGCTTCCCACATGTGCACGCTCTGCACGTGTGTACAATAAAAGGACCACCTTCCTTTTTTAACCATCCTCACTTTCCATTTTTTCAAATTTCTGGATTAAGAAATCTGCTCTTTCTTTCATATCTTTATTTTTAGGCAGGGAATAATCTTAAATATTTTCTTATCTAAGTATCTTCTTATTTTAGAAAGCTTTGTTACTTAGGTGCTTTCCTATTTCATAGATTTTCATTTTAGATATTTTCTTAAATATAGAAAGCTTTGTGATTTCCTATTTCGTACCTTTTTAGATTTCATATCTTTTATTACAGATTGTAAGGTTGATTATAAATAGGACTTTTGTCCTGTGGAATAGGACAACTTGATCAATATTCTCTTTATGAAATTTTCTTCTTTTCTCTATGGTGGCTGTTGAAGGGAGGGAATGTGATCTCTAGTTATAGACTAGAGGACTGTTGAGCTTGCTCACAGTCTTGCATTGTGATCTCTAGCATCCGGCTAGAGGATTGTTGGATCTTTTCCACAATCTCTTTATTTTCTTATTGATTTATTTGCTTTCCCTTTCGGGTTTGCATTACAGTTGCCTACAACAGCTCCATAACATCCCTATATGGTAGCTAATGCACAGGCCTACCAAAAACGACACACTCCAGAAGCAATCTCATCATCCACCCTACCAAGCTCCCGTAGCCTCAGTGCTGCAATGGTATGCAGCATTTCCATTGAAGAAGCACAAAATACCCCCGTGGGTTAGAGATCAGGGCTCCGGCTTGGGCTTGAGAACAGGTTTGGGCTCGGATCCGGCCTGGGCTTGGGCTCCAAATCGGTCTAGCTGGGCTCAAGATCGGGTTTGGGCCCATAGAACAAGTCCATCACGGCTTGAAACGGGCTTTGGTTTTGGCTGAGAGCAGCCCAAACCAGGCAGCCAGGACATTTTATTTTCTTCACTAATAAAGAAAGAAATAAAAAGGCTAACAAGCGAATATTTCTTTGATTTTGCGAAATAAAATAGAAAAGAAAAGCTGCAGCAGTAATAACCTAATTCCAGACGAAACAGAAAAGAAGAAAGAAGAAGCGCTGATTTGCTGACTGGTGAAAAATAAATAAATAAAACGAAAGGAACGAAATCTAGGGTTTTGAAGCAAGATCTTGCGTTTCACCTCTGAACAAGAAGCGGGGAGGTGAGCTTCGACGCCTTGCTTAAGAGGCGCTCCAGACAGAGATCTACGGCATGTAAGCTGGATGGAGAGCTAGGGTTTTCGTATGGAGAGAGAGAGGAGGAGGAGCGGGTGAAGTGGGGTACGGAGGGAGGAAAGAGGGGACGCGGATTTCCTGCGAAAGCCTTTCGCAGGAAGTTCCTGCGCTGGGAACTTAGGTGGGGCCCACTGTGATGTTTGTGAGAAATCCTCCCCGTCCATCCGTTTTGTGAGTTCATTTTAGGATATGTTGCCAAAAATGAAATGTATCCAAAGCTCAAGTGATCCGTATTAAAGGAAAACGTGGTTGGGGAAATTCCTACCGTGGAAACCTTCCAGAGTACAACAGTGATGTTTAGATGCCATCCATACAGCTAATAACGTCATTCTTATTGAGATGAACTAAAAACAAAAATATTATCATGAATCAAAACTTCTGTGGCCCCACAAATATTTCAACTGTAGATGTTTAATTATCACCTTTTAGGCTCACTTGAGCTTTGGATATGGTTCATTTTTGGCAACATATCCTAAAGTGAACTCAAAAAACAAATGAATGGGAGGATTTTTCACAAACATCACGGTAGCCACCCACCTGGTTCCAGTGCAGGAACTTCCTGCGAAAGCCTTTCGCAGGAAATCCATGTCCAGAAAGAGGGTTTTTAAGGGTGGGCCTGGCCGCTCTCTAATAAGTGTTGAATTCTGAGAGTCGTGTTTTGAGTGGGTAGGTGTTGCGATTTTGGGTCCAAGACCAGTTCCTTTTACCCATATAATATATCTTCTTGTTTTTTATTTTAAAATTATAAAGAAACGATGGGCCTAGTTAGCCATTTCCCTTGGGACTACCAGTTCGTACCGGAGATAACCCACTTTTCACAGAAACAGGGCCTCTTTCGATTCCGTAAATTGACGGCTGAGATTTAACCTATGTCAATGGTTGACACAGGTTGGATACTACTCCAGGACCTTGTTAGAGACAAAAGGTCCTGACAGAAGCTCAGTGGCTCCCACTATGATGTATGTTAGGGCATGAGCCAAAAAAGAGTTATATTGAAAGCTAAAGTGGATCACATCATAAGGGATCACATCATAAGCATGAGCCAAAAAAGAGTTAGATCGAAAGCTAAAGTGGATCACATCATAAGGGATCACATCATAAGCATTGGTGACAATGACGCCTACTGTGTTGAAACCTTCCTAGGACTTACTATTGTACTCTATTTTTGGTCATTTTAGGAAAGTCAATAGGAGGGCAATATGTGACATGGCATGAGAAATCGGAAATGGATAAAAAGATCCTCAAGATGCTTGGAGTACTTTTTGCAGGATTATAGCTAGCGTAAATTCAATTTTACATGTTAGGTGATATTCGACTGAATTTTATGGTCGAATTATGAGTGAAGAGAGAAATATAGTTAAGTTGTTCGAGATACAAAGGCAACCGAGACAAATAAAGTCTTGGCCAACAGAAGAACCATTATGAAAAGAAGCGTAACTAAAGAAGGATATAGATAAGAGAATAATTTGTTCATCCCCATTGTCACCAATTCCTGCGAAAGCCAATCAGAGCAAGTTGTGTGTGATCAGGATGGATTTGCGTAGTGTATTTAGAGATCCTTGGGGTATACGAAGAGGATTCCACAATAATACAACTGGAGCACATCGAGCAATGCAACGACAAATGGTCAACTAAAGAGCGATCGTGTAAAAACGATTACAGTACAGATGATAGGAATATAAGTAGGGAGGGTTAAGATGTGTTAAACAGTTACAGCAACCGTCAGAATGTGGGAAGCATCCAGATGACTAGATTAAGGCTATAAATAGTAAAGGAATTCGATAGAAATATTTATCTCATACAAATCCAATCAAATTCAATATATCTTTCAATTACCCATCATTTATATTCCTTAGTGTAATTGCTTTACGTTTTTGCCAATCAATTACATTTCTTAGTATAATCCTTTACTTTGTACCTATTGTTTACATCCCATAGTGTAATTCGTAATGTTAATTAAGTAGCTGATAATTTTAGCTGAATTCGAATATACGCTTATACGCTGGATTCAGTTCATGCCTCAATCAGAGTTCTCCACCCAAGAAGGTGTTTTATAACTGCTCTCCGCGATGACTGTAAGAATTCATTTATCAATCTTTTATATGTATCGAAAAGTCCTTTCATACGGAAGGCAAAGGTGTAACCCATCATCAGAGGACGAATCATACCCTCTGAATACCACATTATTTTATTTACATACTGTGTGAGTGGCTGAATAGGCGACAAATCCCACTCGATCTCAGTCATATACTACTTATTTGCCTATCTCGGCGCTTCGTGTCATAGTTGTTCGGTTTAAATTGAGCTGCAAATTCAATTATGGCACGCTTGCACTTATCATGTTATCATAACCGAAAATCAAGCACCCAACAAGGCTTTTAGCATGCCCGGTGGGACCCTATCTCTAATTTATCAGTGTGATGTTGCCAATTGGAAATATGAATAGAAGGAGTATTCGATTCGTTGGATTGAACCCTCCGCACTAACCATACCACCTTCGACCGAGGACATGCCGATTCAAGCGGCCCCCAAAGGTTTAAATTTGAATAGTAGCCTAACACTCAGTATCAGGAATCAAGAAGGGGCTTCGACCTCTCGGACCATTTCTCCTGAAGAGATAACAGTCACAGTCTGAGATGTACAATTAAGTATCTAACATGTTCAAGAACATGGAAAGGCCCAAGTCGAACAATTCCTTATTCAAACTGATAATATTAATAGATACATTGCTAGCTAGACAGAGTCCATGCATCGATTGATGGCTATGATGGACGAAAGAACACCCGCGACAACGCAGTATAATGTTGAAGGAAGTTTTATTGGCAATGCAGTCCAGCCGCCACCAATGCCTCCCTTATAGTTGAACCCACCACCAATTCCAGTTCGACATATACGGAATGCTCCACCACCTGCCAAAATTAAACAACCAAAGCGAGAAGTTAGAAATTTTGTTCCTGAAGTGTGGAATCAGTGTTTACCGGGAGGGAATAATTGGATCCTTAGGAACCCATTGTTTTAAAAGGGACCAAACCGAGTAGGTCCTGATCCACACAACTAATGGCCGGACCTCCGCGAGTGGATCATGACCAAATCATGCTTATGGTTTAAGAAGTGGTAGGCTAAGTACTTGGCCGCAACACCATCCCCGTTTATCATAGCCCTATCCTAAATGGATTGACCAGCAACATCCATTGCTGAGGAATTATCGATCGAACTTTGCCCTATTTTTTATTGATCCCGGCTAATCGACCATCAAGCATGTTAATTGATTCACCAGGCAGTGTGGGGAGCTAGCAAATAATGACTATCATTGTCACACTCCGGCTCTGGAAACTCGAGTTCGCTTGATTCAGTTACCGAGTCGAGGGTGTGACTCGATAGGGAAGGGATAATATTATACACATAATCATAATAATCATCACAAATAGTAAACTTAATTAATTATCATGCATCCAGTCAAGAGTATCGATTATTTACTGCCTGATATCCAACCCAAGTTCATACATAATTATTTAAAGCAATAAATATAGAAGAAAATTTCTCTATTCTCGTAGCAAATCTCCAAGAGCACGCCTCTCAAAGTCATTACTCAACACGCGGAGGCTCCAATTCATTTCCCTGTCCTGGATGGTTTTCCAATCAACAAAATAAGCTAATAGCCCAGCAAGTAGTTGTACGCACGATTCACAACATAGGTATAATACAAGTGCATATACAAGAATCTTAGTATGCCACATTACCACATAAACAGTTTCTTTAGTGAACAACCACGACCATATCTACGCACAGCGTCCGGCCTGCCAACACCTATCTGAGTAAGATCCATATGAGCCCAACACGTATCGGAGTTTACTTACATCCTGTACAAACGCTAGCTTGAGGTATCTCACGTACCATGTAATTATATGGTTTGGCAATGAGTGGCCTACTCTAGAGATGGCCAAACTCCTTCCCCAGCCTTAACTGTAGTCTAAGGACGAGGCCATATTGGTACCAACTCGGGTTTTATTAGGAACTCTACCCGAGAATTTAAGGGATAACTCGATCCCCGAGTTGTCTGGTGTTCTCAAAATGACATATCAAATACAAGCCAATTGCATACTTGCACAGATATCAACAGATTATAAAAGTTAAGCATGTAATGTTATGCAATGCATGCAGGAAAATCCATCCGTGATAGTGGCTACTTACTCAAAACGTCCATTTCTTATTCGACCATATTGACCTTTTGATCATTTCTTTATGGATCTGATGACTGCACTCGGGTCTACGATCTATAGAAAGTTTCTTTTTTTAATCACGGCTAGAATACAAGCATCAAGTTAATTTATTCATTAGTGTCCATTTTCTTAAACTCTTACAAAAATGAGTAAGATCCTAAGATTGTTACATTAGTCCATTAAATCAGTCAATCTAGTCCCTAATTTCTTAGATCTGAGCCGTAGATAGTCAATTCATCTTATTCCTAACCATAAATCAAAGGTATTAATCTTTGTTTCAGATTGAGATCTACCTTAAAGACAATTGGATGCTTAGATCCATCCAATCTGACCATTTATTTCTTTAATTTTCACAATTTTAGTCTAATGGTCCTGATTGATCTTTGATCAGTGATGCGATCTAACATTAGATCAAGGAGATTTTTAATTTTTCTTAAATCTAATCCCTTAATTAGTTTATTAAACATTTGATCAACAGTTGGATTGGACCCAATCATCGATTTAATGGTCCAGATCATTATTATGATCTTTCCCCTAATTTTAACAATTTGGATCGAGATTTATAAGGTCTTCAATCCATTTTTACACTTAATGAATAAGATTTATAGATGTATAGTTAATTTTATGTGGGGCCCACTTTCACAGTAATGTCTATAATGGATTTTTCACTTACAGGATTATAACACAATATAAGATATGGGGAAACGCAAATGATTTAATATGATAGACACGATCTTGCGGTGGGGCTCACTTAGATTTGATCTAAAACATCTAAGATAAACGGTTTGGATCAGGAGGTAAGCTCTTAGAACTTCTCTTTTAATCTCTTTCTCTCTCTCCCTCTCTCTCTCTAAGTGCTTACAATAAGTGGTTTGGCGTGCCTTATATAGAGAGTCAAACCCTCTTACATTAATGCACATGTACATGTAACATGTGATAAACACATGTTAAGTGCATGTAACTCTCATATCAAGGGTGAGAGGTTTTATGGTGCATGAGGGTGCAAACAATATGTGTGCACGTGTCATGGAGATGGGGGTCCCACAAGTACAATCTTCTTGATCTAAGAGCATGATTATATGATTTATACATTATGCCATCTTGTAAAAAATGATTTCTTAATCAAAATTACCATGGTTAATTATAGGGAAATGACATGTGTTTGTAGAAGTGATAATGCACCAAAGATTGTACACATGCGTTCATATGAAGTAGAGTGTATAAATCGAGTGTATACATGCCACGATCGTGTGGGCCATACCAAAAGTTTTTATGTCCAATCATTATATTAAAATGAAGCTTTTATTATAAAATCATGAGAAAAATAATTTCAAGGTAAAAAAATATAAAAATAAGTGTATAATACTATGGGCCATGATCAAATGTACGGTTATAATACATCTGGATAATTTTTATGATTTTACATATATTAAAATAATTTAAAATCATAGTATTAAAGATCTACTAGGGTAATGAAATAAGATTGTAGAATACTGTACTAGGGTCCATAAAATATGTTAAAATTAACGGTTCAAGAATTCTTGGCCTTACAACTTTTTATCCTTGTTCAAGTCAACATTTTTATATGGCATTGTAGATATTGTGTCTAGGAACATATTAGACAATTGGCTATAGAAAGATCAAGTGATCCAATGGGCAATTCTCAAGATCTTGATGATACATCTATTAGATGATAATTTTAACAATAGATTTGAAAATTAATCAGTTATTATTCAATTTAGATGGTTTGGATCGATGATTCATGGTTTGGAGAACTCGTTAATTGAGACATATTATCATGACCTAAATTACGAGGTCATGATTGCCTAAGTAGTGGCAAAGAAGCCACTCGTATGCTTGGCGTTGGTCAAGGCAGAATCGGCTGCGTCGACTGTGTAAAAGGCCCAGAAAGTGTATACTCTTGATATCATGCAGGCTGGCAAGATATTTGAAATTATGTTAGTCGAGAAGTTTATCAAGATACCTATAAACCATAAAACACCATCGGTTGACAAATTGTAAAAAATAAGTATTGTAAATGGATGGAATTCGTTCTCATTCAACTAACAAATATATTGTATTCAGGAATGTGGTCAAGGATAACATTGATTGCGAGTTGCTGAAATTCTTTGAGAAAGGTGAGGAAGTGATGTTGATCGATACTGATACATTCCCACCTAATATTGAGGTCAATATGGTTACGGTGAACCTACGAAGGGCTGATCGTCCATGACAAAGGATCAATCTCGGCCCAGCTAACCGCAAAGGTGTGTCATGACAACTAGGGCAGAGGCGATGTCAACCTTCCCATCGACCTCCTGGCAACCGAGCATGGTCAATAAGACAGTTGAGGTTCACAATTATGTGATCGATGTGCCAGAAGGACTATCACGGGTTGGGGAGGGCCTCTTCGATCAAGGATGCAAGGTCAACACATGGCCCCAAGAAGGGTTGAAAGAGGTGGCCATCATCAATCGCAAGGAACTCTTCCACCACCTTACCGCTACCCCCAGGGTAGAGCGTCAAATCAAATGATGGTTAAACTTTCGTCGACCTAGAAGGAAGTCTGTGAAAAGGAGAGCTTACGATGTCCTAGAGGGGGGGGGGGTGAATAGGACAATGCCAAATAATCGAAACAAGTGTTGAATATGTAAATAAAACAAAGATCTCAATTGCTTGAGTATTGAAACCTTGATTCCAAATAATTCGTAGGACAATCTTCACCTAAAATTTTAGGCAGGACAACCTTATTTCACGAATATTTTTAAAATCAAAACTTCAAACAGCAAGAGTAAATTAAAGAATTACAACATTCACCACAGAACTAAAATTAAATATATCCAATCCACCAAAAATAAAAATAAGGCATTCACCACATGACACAAAGAATTATAGTGGTTCGGTGCTTTAAAAACAACCACACCTACTATACTCCTAAAATTACTTCCCTCGTAATTTTGGCTTTCACTATAAAAAAGTTTTCACAGGGTCACCTTAATTACCTAATATAGTTCCTTGTGATTTTCACGGGTTATCACAATAAAAACCCAAATTGAGATTTTACCAGGCTATCTCAGACAAAACCTTAACTGAGATTTTCATAAGAGATCTCAGAAAAACCTAAAAAGAGTTATAGAAAGTATACTTATCTTCAACCATAAAAGTCATAGCAGAAGGACCTCTTTCTTGAATGTAGATGGTGCCGTGTTTAGTTAGATAGAAAGGGTCTAGGGTTCTATAGAATTTACTTTTGTTAAACCCAAAGGCTACTTAATTCAATTCTCTTATATCTCAAAGAGGAGTATAGTTTACTCTCTTAGATTAAACTTAAAAGATCTGGGACTAAAGGGAATTGAAAAAGCTATTTAAATAAATTATAAATACCAACCAATATCTTGCTAATAACTTGAGCTTCTTTCTCTCTTGCAGAAGAATTCTGATAATTAACTTGTGTAATTCGGAATGAGAGAAGAACTCAATTTATAGGCAAAGAAATTAGAATTTCGACTAACCTGAGATAGGCTTCGACTAGCCTAAATTCAGCGAATTCTGTCCAACGGATTTCGGATTACGTGGGATAAGAATTATCCAAAATTCAGCTGGCCCGAGGTTAAGTTTGGCTGGCTGAACTTTATAATTCGGTTGACTGAATTCCCGTGAATTCCAAAAATTGACGTTGCTGGAATTTGACCTGAACTTTCTCGGGCTGGATGAATTTCAAGCTCGGGCTAGTCGAACTAAAACTCGGGCTAGCCGAATTTTTAACAAAAGTTGTTATTTCCTTCGGGCTTGAAGTTGGGCTGCCCGAGGAAGCTTAGGCTGGCCGAACCAGAAGTTAGGCTAGCCAAATTCCAGGCAAAAACAAATTTAAAAAAATCCATGATAAAATATTTTTGAAAGCACCTAGTCTTAAGGTCTTTCTAGGGTTTATACCACCCGAGATATATCAAATATCTGATTCACTTTGGGTTGAACTTAGTCTCAGACTTCATATTGAATTTGAGCTCGAACTTTGTCTCGAACTTCATCTTGAATATCAGCCAATCTCGAGCTTGATCTTTTTTTGAACATAGACTGATCTTGAGTTTGATCTTCTCTTAAACAAAAACTGATCTTGAGCTCGATCTTCTCTTGACCATAGACCGATCTTTGAAGATCTACTTTGAAGTGGTTTCATCTTACGAAATTTGACAACCTAAGTGTGTTCAACATCCTAGCACTTACAGTATGGAAATGGGTCACACCCTAAATTCCCAGTTGTTCCAGAAGCAATAACTGAAACTCAAAAATGTTCTAGCAGAGGCGTAGATCAGCTATGAGGAAAGAGTTGGCAAAGGTCGAGGGTGCATCTCAGTCGAAATTAGTGTAGTGGCGGCCATTTTGGAGGGTTCCCCAGTCGGAGGAATAGTTGGCCATTAATACGGTCAAGGCAGTTTTACAACTTGTGCTATGTGGTCAGGATGTGAATGATGTTACCCAACCAAGTAGGTCAACTTGTCCGAGGGATAAGGATGATAATGATAATCTATTTGATTATCTCAGTGATAAATGCTTCCCAGGGGACGAGTGGCTGATAAACGGATTAGTGGTGACCGTTGAAGTGTTACAGTTGACTTCACCTATAGCCATGGTGTCGGGCGCTGCGCCGACAAGAACGTTGGGCACATTAATGAAAATTCCAATATGTAAGATAGTTCAAAAACACTAGAGGTCAATGTCCATGTTCGGAAATTGTGTTTGGGACATTGCCACTCGTCATTTTTTTTTATTGTAATATGGTACTTACCCTGCCTTCTAGTCTCCAGGCCAAGCTGGCCTAGCCAAATAAGATGGTAGGCGATGTAGGCGAATTCAGTCCTCCCATGGTAATCCAACATTCTTCCTTTCCTTCAGAAGAAGCAATTGAAGGGGGACCAAGAGTGGACAAATTGTCACATGTGAACACCATCATGGTGGAATCTAGAGCTACATCGGAAAGGGTGGTCATAAAAAGGCCTAACCACAGTATGAGATAACACATCAAGCCATCATATATATCAGGTCATCTTGAGGGTTGCCTATTCACCAGGATTGTGGTAGACAGTGGGGTTGTCGTCAATCTTCTCCCATTAAGAATGATACTAAAATTGGGAAAGACAGTGGGCAATTTAAACCTGTATGAGGTAACAGTCAGTAACTTTGCTAGCTACATTACGAATATGCATGGGGTTTTGCCGGTCAACTTGACCGTTAAGACTAAAAGGGTATTGGCTCCATTTTTTATGGTCGATACTTGAAAAGGCCAAGCTATATGTCCTAGAGGGGGGGGGGGGGGGGTGAATAGGACTATGCCAAATTTAAAATAAAATTAGCGGAAATAAATTAAACCAATAGCCTTACAATCTGAATCAATTCACAAAGCTAAATTTAAATCACCTTGATAAATAGGTATTGAGAGATTGATACAAATTCAGTTCTAAGGACAACCTTACACCATAATAAACAAGGGCTTATGGTAGGACAACCTTATTTCTAGAACCTCTTTTGGATCAAGGACTCAATTTTAATATAAGTAAATGAAATAGCAAGGAATTGAAATTAAATGCAGAAGTAAGATCTAAATTATTACAACAATCCCCACACTTGCTTGAAATGTAAATAGTTACAACATTCACATCCACTTGTACATTCCACACAATCGAATGATAAAAGATATGAAAATTAAGCAAGCATTCAATCCACAAGACAAAGAGTTATAGTGGTTCGCCTGTGTGTACACCAACTGTTTTCCAACAGCCACACAAAAAGCTACTCCACTCCTAATATCCTCACACAGGGGATATTAGCGTTCACTATCAAATAGGTTTTCACAGGTTCACCAAAAACCTTTACAATTGTGTCTTTTTCACTTGGGCTTACACAATTCAAAAACCCCTCTTTTCTGAGTTTTTGGTTTTCCTCAGACAACCAATACAATGAGATTTTTCTGGTTCAACCTCAAACAAAACCAGTACAATGAGATTTTTCTGGCTTAACCTCAAACAAAACCAAAAGAAATGAAATTTTACAGAATTGTAAAATACCTGGATTTCTCCTTTTCGTAACAGCCCGGTAGAACCAATCGGAGTAGATGATTGAATGTCAAAGTTCAATTTCCAATATTCACATTCATAATTCTAATAGATTTTAGATTTAACTCGTTGGGCATAACTATATTTGATTTTGATTCCAAGAAGAAGGAATAAGATAATTCCTCTTTTCAAATAAGATTGGAATATAGAAACAAAATCAAATTAAATAAGCTAGCAAAAAGGAATATTAAATAAGCACAATGTAGCTTAAAATAAATACAGACTTATCTCAGAGTGATCACTTGAAAATTCTTGAATTGAATGGGGTTGAAGTGTGAAAAACTCTGAATTTCGTGTTCAATTTATAGAAGCAGAAATCGCTCCTACGACTGGTCTTAGAAACCTACGACTGGTCGTAGCTCTAACAGATTTTTGAAAAATTAAGCGCGATCTTTGAAAGTCGTTCCACGACTGGTCGTGAGTATCCTACGACTGGTCGTGGGTCACCTACGACTGGTCGTAGATCCCTACGACTGGTCGTAGGACCAGAGATTACGTTGCTGGACTTTGAGTCGTAGCTCCACGACTGGTCGTGGACGAGTCGAAGCCACACCTACGACCGGTCGAAGGACCTCCAGGACTGGTCGTGGGCGTACCAAAAATTCCGAAAAATCTTCAACTACTTAGGACTGGTCGTGGAATTTCTTGGACTAGTCGAACCAATGCTAGGACTGGTCGAACAAGAGCTAGGACTGGTCGTAGAATAGACCAAACTTATGTAAAATAAATATTTGATTTATGTATCCAAAGTGACCTACTTAAAGGGTCAACCTAAGGTCATTCAAACCTGAACCATGTCGTATGGACATTGAACTTCAACCATTCAACGAATGTAGATATTTTGAACCATAACAGGCTTGAGATCTTGAACCATATCATGCTTGAGATCTTGAACTTGTTGTAGATTTAAACTTGAGATCTTCATCAACATAAAACTACTTCATGCGTTGTTTCTCAGACTTGAACTTCAACATTGTAGCTTCTTGAGGCTTCAACATGTAGCTTCTTGAGGAGTGTATGCAGTGTCTTGAATTCATATAAATGATCATACAAGTACAGGACACAGATAGATGTTTTGACACATCAAAATTTGACAACCAAAGGAGCATGAGACCATAGCACTTACAATCTCCCCCTTTGTCAAATTTGTGACAAAACACCCAAATAATAATACTTCCAATTGAAACTAAGTACACACAACAAGTTTAACAATAGAGAAGCATGCACAGTTATATATGATAAGCAATAACTAGCATCATTACCCCATAACCCCTGAGAAGCTTAACTCCCCCTGAGTAATAGGAGCATAATCATTAAATTCAAATAAAGCCTCTCCCAAACCTTCTCCCCCTTTTTGTCACAAAATGACAAAGGAAGAAGAGCAACAATGATAATGAAAATATGAGTTGATTCAAGAAAGCATAATGCATAATTCAACAAGTCAGTAAGCATGTAAAGTGCAGATTTAAAAAAAATATTACAGATCCATCAAAAATTCAGTCAGAACCAGAAGAGGGAGCAGGATTAGAAGGATCAATTTTGTGTAAACCCTTAGCAATACTCCTCATATATTTGCGTAGATAAGAGAATTGCGTGTCTTGGGTAACACGTATTTGAGCCACCTGCTCTTGAAGGGAATTCAATCTCTCATCAAAATCAGAGGGCTGAAAATCAGGATCATCAGCCGAGTCTGACTCAAGTTCTTCAAATAAATCATCCATATTCACGTCTTCAGTAGGATCACCAGCTTGACCTGCATCTCCTGCTTCAGCACCACTGCTACCAGCATCCACTTGGCCATCAGCCAATTCCAAATTCATCTTGTTAATATTGGAATTATTAAAAGGGAGATGATGGATGGGTTTTTCTCTAGTAGGCATAGCCACGAGCATATGATTTGCCAGCATAGTCAACAAATAGCCAAAGGGTATATCACTATGTCCAGGATGGTGACGAGACAGAATAATGGAATGACAAATTAAAGAAGGTAAACATATTTTTGCACCAGAGATGACAGAATGCAAAACACGAACCATAAAAGCAGTGAGTTCGGTTTTATTACCAGAACGTGGATAAAGATTTGAGATGAAAATCCT
This sequence comes from Magnolia officinalis, assembly GCA_021015155.1. Classification (NCBI taxonomy): domain Eukaryota; kingdom Viridiplantae; phylum Streptophyta; class Magnoliopsida; order Magnoliales; family Magnoliaceae; genus Magnolia; species Magnolia officinalis. The sequence continues at coordinate 33,249,543 of JAJHSJ010000015.1, forward strand.
ATGAAGTACCCTGTGTCTGGGTAACAAAAATCTTGAGGGAAGTGCATGACCTTTATGAGTCCAGTGAACATCTAAATTACATAAATCTCTAGTAAGCATTCTTCGTTCAGATTCTGAGAGACAGTCATGTAAAATAGTAATTGGAATGCTCTCATCATTGACAGGTATTTCCATAATGTCAGCAATCAAATGTCGATCCACCAAAAACAATCCTTCTTGAGTATCAACTTTAAAAGTTAAATTCTCAAGAGAAAAATCACAGATACATGTAAACATGGATTGGGCAATGGACTGGTATGCAGCTCCACCCCAATGCAAGATGTTATCCCATCCCACAGATTCCAACAGAGGAGGGATACCAAATGAAGCAATGTGATTAACATTCACAGGACGCTCAACAATAACATTTCGCATACGCAAATCCCGAGCATTAGAAGGATCATTTTCGGGAGACCGAAGATGCCGTTGTGCAATAGAAGTTGACCTAGATGAAGAGGGACCTCTAGTAGTTTTCTTTTTACCTCTAGCATCCATTTTCAAAGGAGGATTTCAAGGAAACAACAAGATGCAAGATAGAAGAAATGAGTTTTAGATAGAACAGATTTTTCAAGATAAAACCCCAAACTTGCAATGAACGACCAAATAGATTCCACAAGAATGAGATTTGAAACACTAATATCAAGAATCTACAATAAAAATGCAAAGGAACCACTAACCTTGAAGTACTAAGATGGTGGGTTCGACCGGTCGTAGCTAGAGCCGTTGGAGGGTAAAAAGAAATGAGGAAGAAGAGTCAAAATCCCCAAATTAAAGTGAAATCCCGAGTTTCACGACCGGTCATGTAAGTGTTCGACCGGTCGTAGCACGACCGGTCGTGTACACTCACGACTGGTCGAGTACGACTCAAAATTTGCAATATATTTTTTTTCAAAATAATTTTCAAATTTAAGCAAATAAATCATCAAAATTATATACATTATGATACACCAAATCATGCAAATTCAATTTAAATTGCACATACCGAGATCAAACTTTAATTTATTAAACCTGCTTTTGTCTAGCGGTTTAGTGAAAATGTCCGCAAGTTGAGTCTCGGTTGGAATGTAATCCAAATATATTACCTTTTCTTCCACTAATTCACGAATGTAATGAAATCTAATGTCAATATGCTTAGTACGTGAATGCTGAACTGGATTTTTAGAGATATTTATTGCACTGGAATTATCGCAAAATAAAATCATAGAATCCTGAGTAATTCCATAATCGCTTAACATTCGTTTCATCCAAACAAGTTGAGTACATGCATTTCCAGCAGCAATGTATTCAGCCTCAGCTGTTGATAGCGATATATAACTTTGCTTCTTACTAAACCAAGAAACAAGACAATTTCCAATGTAGAAACAACCACCACTAGTTGATTTCCTATCATCAATGTTTCCAGCCCAGTCTGCATCTGCATACCCGGCTAATTGAACATTAGTCTCATGTGGATACCAGAGACCCAGTTTAGTAGAACTTGCGACATATCGCATAATCCGCTTAACAGCAGTTAAGTGAGATTCTTTAGGATTTGATAGATAACGAGCACAAATACCAACACTCAAAGCGATATCTGGTCTACTAGCAGTCAGATAGAGTAAACTACCAATCAAACTACGATACAATTTAGGATCTACATCATTACCTGTAGAGTCTTTTGAGAGTCTCAAAGTTGTACTCATAAGAGTATCAAAATTTTTACCTTTCTCAAATCCAAATTTCTTGATTAAATTCAGAGCATATTTGGTTTGAGAGATAAAAATTCCATCAGGTTGTTGTTTAACTTGCAACCCTAGGAAATAGTTTAATTCTCCAACCATGCTCATTTCGAATTTAGACTTCATCAAATCTGCAAACTCAACAGTCATGTTAGTACAGGTTGATCCATAAATAATATCGTCAACATATATTTGAACCATTAGAATATCATCGTTATGTTTCTTAACAAAGAGCGTCTTATCAACACATCCCATCTGAAAATTATGACTCAGTAAAAACTTAGTCAGTTTTTCGTACCATACTCTGGGAGCTTGTTTCAGACCATAGAGAGCCTTCTTAAGACGATACACATGATCAGTAAATTTAGGATCTTCAAACCCTGTAGGTTGTTCAACATATACCTCTTCATGTAAATCACCATTCAGAAAGGCACTCTTTACATCCATTTGATAAATTTTAATCTTTCTAAAACATGCAATGGAGATAAAAAGTCTGATTGATTCAAGACGAGCTACAGGGGCAAATGTCTCATTATAATCAATACCTTCAATTTGTGTATACCCCTGTACAACTAGTCTTGCTTTATTTCGAATAATATTTCCAAGTTCATCAGATTTGTTTTTGAAAATCCATTTTGTTCCAATAATATGTTTATCTTTAGGTCTAGGAACAAGGTACCAGACATCATTTCTGACAAACTGATTAAGTTCTTCTTGCATAGCAAGAATCCAGTTTTCATCCGAAAGTGCTTTTTTACGTTAACCGGTTCAATCTGGGATGTAAAGCACACGTAGTTACATATGTCCTCTAATTGTCTACGAGTGCGCACACCAGTGAGAGGGTTTCCAAGTATTTGAGAAGTTGGATGATCTTTAATAGTCCTTAATTCAGAATTAGGTTCACTTGATGAAGTTTCTTGTTTTTCAAGTATAATCACTTCATCATTATCTGAACTAGGGACAGGTGTATTCAAAAGATCGTCAATCACAACATTTATTGACTCTTGAATCACACCGGTCCTGTTGTTCAGAACACGATATGCACGACTATTTAAAGAATATCCTAAAAAGATCCCTTCATCACTTTTAGTGTCAAACTTTTCCAAATTTTCACGGTCACGCAAAATATAGCACTTGCTGCCAAAAACTCGAAAGTATTTGACAGAAGGCTTTTTCTCAAACCACATTTCATAAGCCGTTTTATTATTAGTTTTACAGATATAAACACGGTTAATAATGTAGCAGGCTGTATTCACTGCTTCAGCCCATAGATTCCTAGGAGCTTCATGCTATTTAACATAACATTTCCCATTTCTTGAAGCACTCTATTCTTCCTCTCGACAATTCCATTTTGTTGAGGAGTTTTAGGTGCAGAGAATTCATGCGATATTCCCTGATCGCTACAAAATTTCTCAAAACCACTATTTTCGAATTCGGATCCATGATCACTACGGATCTTGTTGACTTGAGAACATTTTTCAGTTTGAATCCGTTTTAAAATCTTTTTCACTTCATCAAGGGTTTCTGATTTGTCTCTCAAGAATGAAACCCAAGTGTATCTTGTATAATCATCTACAATAACTAAGATGTACTTTTTGCCACCTCGACTTTCCGTTCTTGTTGGTCCTATAAGATCCATGTGGAGAAGCTCGAGTGGTCTTGTGGTGGTATTGGAGTTCACCTTTTGTGAGAGCTCCTAGTTTGTTTACCATACTGGCATTCACCACAAATCTTGTCTACTTTTTGTATCTTAGGTAGACCTCTAATTAGTTCTCTTTTGCTCAATCTGTATAAATTTCGATAGTGTACATGTCCGAGGCGTTTATGCCATAATTCTGTCTCATCGGTATGGACCATGTAGCACGTTTGTTTAGATGAGCTAATATCGCTTACTATATAGCAGTTTTCAGAAGTTCTGCGACCAGTTAATATTACAGAACCCTTTTCATTTATAATTTCACAACCTTGATTAGAAAATTTAACATTATGGTTGTTATCGCATATTTGAGATATGCTCAACAGGTTGTGTTTTAAACCCTCAACATATAAAACATTTTCAAATAAGGGAAGGTTATAGAGTTGGACCGTACCTTTGCCAATTATCTTGCAGTTGCTACCATCACCAAATGTGACTGACCCATCAGCCATATCTTTAAGATCGGTGAATAGTGCTTTGTCGCCTGTCATATGTCTGGAGCATCCACTGTCTAGGTACCATTTCGAATGGCTTGTAGCTTTGAAAGCAGTGTGAGCAACCAAACAGGCAACCTTAGGAACCCATTTCAGTACTGTTTTAGGTTTAGGAGAATAATTGGTCTTCTTTTGTTTATAGTTGTAAGAGTGACCTAATGAGTTAGATTTTAATAGCTCCTTAAGTAAATCAACAATTTTTTCAGCTAGTGGGATTCGAATCTGATTTTTGAAATTTACATAACTGCTTTTGGGTTTATGAAAAGTTTTTGTATTTTTAGAAAAAACATGACTAGTACCTTTTCCTTTTGAGTTAGAAGACTCTCCTTTCACAAAATTGGAACTAGTATTCTTCTGTTTAGGAGATGTGTTTTTATCATAGCCCAACCCGGATCGATCGCCACATTTTCTTGATCCGGATAATAATTTTTCTAATTTTGGATCACCTTGGGCATATCTCCATGTGTCCTTCAAACTCAGAAGAGAAGATACTTCATTTTTAAGTTTCTCATTTTCAGATTTCAAATTTTCAATTAGGGAGGTTTTGAATTCTAGATCACACTTTGATTTTTCAAAACAATCTGAAATTTGAGATTTTTCTAAAACAAGGGTTTCAAAACATTCTTTAAGTTTAAAAAACTTTTCTTTTTGAAGTTTAAGTTTGACAGCAATTTTACAACTTTCCTTATATAAGGCATTGTAAGCATCTTGGAGATCTTCATCATATTCATGATCACTATCCAAATTTTCTTCACTTGTTGAATCATCGTGATCGGAAAAGGTAAACTTGGCTAGAGTCATAAGGGCCTTAAGTTCACTGCCTGACTCGGTTTCTGAATTTTTTTGATTCAGAAGTGGCTTCAGAATCAGATGATTCATCCCAAGTAGCCAACATACCCTTCCTTTTGGATCTGTCCTTTTTAGGACATTTGTTTGCTAAATGCCCATATTCTTGACAGTTGTAGCATTGACTATCTTTCAATGATTTCCAAGTTTTAGACTTAGGTTTGGAACGTTTCTTTTCATTTCCCTTTTGAAAATCGACTCTTTTCTTACTTTTGAAAATCTTATAAAACTTTTTCGCCAAAAGGGCCATATCATCTTCAGACTTTTCTGAATCTGAATTTTCTTGAGTAATACTTTTAGATGACTTTAAAGCAATAGATTTACCTTTAGGAGCTTTAAAACTTAATTCATAGGTTTGTAAAGAACCAACTAATTCTTCTACCTTCATATTATCCGTATCACGAAGTTCCTGGATTGCGGTTACCTTAGAATTGAACCGTTCAGGAAGAGAGCGTAGTATTTTTGCACACACTTTACTTTCTGGGATCTTATCGCCAAGACCCCACATTGAGTTTACAATGTCATTCAATCTAGTGTAAAAGTCCATAAACATTTCATTTTCCTCCATATGAATTTCTTCAAATTTAGTTGTGAGGAGTTGGACTTTAGATTTCTTGACAATTGAAGTACCTTCGTGTGTCATTTCTAAAATATCCCAGGCTTGCTTTGCAGTATCACAGGATATGATTCTTTTGAACTCATCCGGTGATAGTGCGCAAGTGATTGCATTTAGTGCTTTAGCATTAGCACTACTCTCATTTTTCTGAAGTGTGGTCCATTGGTAATACGGTGTAATTTTCATAGATTTTGAACCATCAACACCAGTTACTTCCATGATCGGAGGATTCCATTCAGTCACTGTGGCTTGCCACACACTTTCATCCATTGATTTGAGGAAGATCCTCATTCTGGCTTTCCAATAGGCATAGTTGGAGCCATCAAAGGGAGGAGGTCTAGTAACTGAAAGGCTATCAAAATTTGACATCTTTTTATATAGCTTAGATCGTTAGCTCAGGAAATAAATCCAAATAAAAAGCAACAAAATGAGCTATTAGGCTCTGATACCACTTGAAAAGGCCAAGCTATATGTCCTAGAGGGGGGGGGGGGGGGGGTGAATAGGACTATGCCAAATTTAAAATAAAATTAGCGGAAATAAATTAAACCAATAGCCTTACAATCTGAATCAATTCACAAAGCTAAATTTAAATCACCTTGATAAATAGGTATTGAGAGATTGATACAAATTCAGTTCTAAGGACAACCTTACACCATAATAAACAAGGGCTTATGGTAGGACAACCTTATTTCTAGAACCTCTTTTGGATCAAGGACTCAATTTTAATATAAGTAAATGAAATAGCAAGGAATTGAAATTAAATGCAGAAGTAAGATCTAAATTATTACAACAATCCCCACACTTGCTTGAAATGTAAATAGTTACAACATTCACATCCACTTGTACATTCCACACAATCGAATGATAAAAGATATGAAAATTAAGCAAGCATTCAATCCACAAGACAGAGTTATAGTGGTTCGCCTGTGTGTACACCAACTGTTTTCCAACAGCCACACAAAAAGCTACTCCACTCCTAATATCCTCACACAGGGGATATTAGCGTTCACTATCAAATAGGTTTTCACAGGTTCACCAAAAACCTTTACAATTGTGTCTTTTTCACTTGGGCTTACACAATTCAAAAACCCCTCTTTTCTGAGTTTTCTGGTTTTCCTCAGACAACCAATACAATGAGATTTTTCTGGTTCAACCTCAAACAAAACCAGTACAATGAGATTTTTCTGGCTTAACCTCAAACAAAACCAAAAGAAATGAAATTTTACAGAATTGTAAAATACCTGGATTTCTCCTTTTCGTAACAGCCCGGTAGAACCAATCGGAGTAGATGATTGAATGTCAAAGTTCAATTTCCAATACTCACATTCATAAGGTTCTAAATTCTAATAGATTTTAGATTTAACTCGTTGGGCATAACTATATTTGATTTTGATTCCAAGAAGAAGGAATAAGATAATTCCTCTTTTCAAATAAGATTGGAATATAGAAACAAAATCAAATTAAATAAGCTAGCAAAAAGGAATATTAAATAAGCACAATGTAGCTTAAAATAAACACAGACTTATCTCAGAGTGATCACTTGAAAATTCTTGAATTGAATGGGGTTGAAGTGTGAAAAACTCTGAATTTCGTGTTCAATTTATAGAAGCAGAAATCGCTCCTACGACTGGTCTTAGAAACCTACGACTGGTCGTAGCTCTAACAGATTTTTGAAAAATTAAGCGCGATCTTTGAAAGTCGTTCCACGACTGGTCGTGAGTATCCTACGACTGGTCGTGGGTCACCTACGATTGGTCGTAGATCCCTACGACTGGTTGTAGGACCAGAGATTACGTTGCTGGACTTTGAGTCCTAGCTCCACGACTGGTCGTGGACGAGTCGAAGCCACACCTACGACCGGTCGAAGGACCTCCAGGACTGGTCGTGGGCGTACCAAAAATTCCGAAAAATCTTCAACTACTTAGGACTGGTCGTGGAATTTCTTGGACTAGTCGAACCAATGCTAGGACTGGTCGAACAAGAGCTAGGACTGGTCGTAGAATAGACCAAACTTATGTAAAATAAATATTTGATTTATGTATCCAAAGTGACCTACTTAAAGGGTCAACCTAAGGTCATTCAAACCTGAACCATGTCGTATGGACATTGAACTTCAACCATTCAACGAATGTAGATATTTTGAACCATAACAGGCTTGAGATCTTGAACCATATCATGCTTGAGATCTTGAACTTGTTGTAGCTTTAAACTTGAGATCTTCATCAACATAAAACTACTTCATGCGTTGTTTCTCAGACTTGAACTTCAACATTGTAGCTTCTTGAGGCTTCAACATGTAGCTTCTTGAGGAGTGTATGCAGTGTCTTGAATTCATATAAATGATCATACAAGTACAGGACACAGATAGATGTTTTGACACATCAAAATTTGACAACCAAAGGAGCATGAGACCATAACACTTACAATACTGCATCCAGTTATAATGCTCTGCTTGAAAGGGACTAGATTCATTCATTTGCATGTATCCCATCATCACTACACCAGTTCATAATATTCTGAAACCAAGATAAGGTTGAATTGGTCTTGGCCGACAACAAACCCTTCTTCACCACTTCGAATGCAAATGAAGCCTATTACTATGGTAAAGAAGTAGGGCCAATTTAATTTACCAAAAGAAATAAGCATGGCCGACAGACCAGGATATCGGTTAAAAAGAATCTAGACAACGTTGTGCAAGATATCATGGAAGTGATCCATCTACTCACTAGCCTACCGAGGGATATTATTCCTTTTTGGTCGGTTCTGCACTGTACCATTGAAGAAGTCCTATGATTAGTACGCCAAAAGATGACCAGCGCATGGCCGATTTCATAGTTATAATAGGAAGGCTTGAAGAAAGCCTGAAGGATATCGACAACGGCTATTTTATAAATAATAAAGACGTCTTGGCCGATGAAGAAGACATGGAATTGAGGGAAGCTCCTAATGAGCGGGAACGATCTTGGGCTCAGGTTCAAGACCCTTTAGTAGAGGTATACCTAAGGACCTAGCAAGATCTTAAGCTTACTTTTATCAGCGGGCTCCTTAGGCTCCAAGATAAACTGAAGCTAACTTGTTTTTTCAAAGAGTTTACCGATTGTTTTGCATGGGACTACCATGAGATGTTAGGGCTTGATCGGAGCTTGGTCGAGCACATGTTGTCACACCCCAAACTCAGAAACTGGGATAATAAAATTCCCGATCGCCGAATTTGGCCCCGACAGCCTCCACAGTACCCCATTCTCGGATCCCAACACTATGTATACCAGGTTCCGATCTTAAGATCATACAAGGAGGATTTTCAACGTGAATTTATTTTGTAATAAGCATAATTATACGCATAACCCATGAACAATAACCACAAGACACCATTACAAAATCCACTATGATAAAAAACTTTAAGGTACAATGCGTATGAAGGGACATATAATGATAATAATAATGAAAACTCCTGAAGCTCGACTGCACACTCCTGCTGTGACTAAGCTACGGCTGCGTGCAGACAACACCTGCACGCATCAATTATGCATAAGCTTATAAAAAGCTTAGTGGGTGGTGAGAGTGTATGCGCAATACAAGCATGCTCAGAATGCAATATTAGAGTAACGCGAAATCATGCTGATAAGTCCATGAATACTAACAATCATACCACGACTATGCGATGTAAGGCATGAATGCTATTGATCATACCAAGGCTATGTGATGCGAGATGCAACTTAAGCATACCAGTCTTCATTCGAATCCACATATCAATACAGCTCATCACTAGAGCATCAAATATCAGTACAATTCTCACTTTAGATAATCACCGGGGTTTAGTACACTCCAAATGACACTGCCCCTTTCTCAAGCTTGCAGTTCAAGTGAGCGTAAGAAACCTTACTATCCGCCTGGCCAATAGCCTGCCAATACCTATCCAGCACATTGATAGCAGACCCATTTACGAGCTGGTCATACTCAGCCTAGCAATGCCCCCTACCCTCGGGCGGGTAAGGTCACACCCCCTTCCAATCGACCACGACACAGTGGGAGACTCGGCCTCCTGGTATTCGGCCCTCGTGCGCTCATGTATCCACTTGGTCTCGTTGATGAAGTCATCCTCTAGTACCATCGAGTTTAGGGATTTTCATCCAGGGACATCTATGGCGCCCCGATGCTAGTAACAGTATTTTCGGTGTCCAATCTTGTCATCCACGATATTATGTGGAGGCCACAGCCCTAATGTTGCTAGGGTGTACAGTAATCATGTCACATAGATGCGAGATGCATAAATCACGCTATCAGTCTTGCAGTAAATCCTGCACGTATGTGAGTAACTCCTATCAGGGTGTCCCATAAACAATCTGCCCAATAACATATGCTATGATTAGTCACTCCTCATATCAAGCATACATATGATGCGTATGGGCATGAATTATGGGGTTATACTGAGCATGTTATATGGTGATGAACTATCTTCATAACGAAGATGGGCCTAGACGACCTATACACAACAAATATGGGCCTAACAATGGGCCCTAGGGAGAGTTACAATGCGGACATTTAACCATCATTGCCCTTACAATGTGGACGTCAAATCATCATTGCTCCCAAGGCATGGACCATTATAAACATCATTACATACACCACATTAGGCCTCGCACAAAGGCCTCACGTACATTTCGTTGGGCCTCACTTATGGGCTTCAAATATATCACAATGGGCCTCATCATATGGGCTTCATAAACAATGCATTGAGCCACAACAATGGGTCTCACATACATCAGGTGGGCGTATCAACGGGCCGCATCAATAGGCCTCTCATATACATCAAGTGGGTCGCATCAATGTGCATCATATACATCAAACGGGTCGCATCAACGGGCCACACCAATGGGCCTCATATATATCAAATGGGCCGCATCAACAGGCCACACCAATAGGCCTCATATACATCAAATGGGCCGCATTAACGGGTCGCACCAATGGGCCTAATATACATCAAATGGGCCACACCAATGGGCCTCATATACATCATAAAGGGCCTCTCATGCGGGCCCAACATACATCACATCGCCCATACATTACATTTCCATTATATTATACATACACCATTCATCTATTTTAGGGATCATTTAGAGCATTACCAAAAATGAATCATATCAAAAGATCATCTGGACCATACCACAAATAATAGTGGAGATAATGTTTTCCACTGATAAAATCCTACAGGGCCCATCACAGAAAACCGTGAGAGCAGCCACACCCATCGTTAAAACATTTACAGGACCCGCCGTGATGTATTATGAGATCTAACCCATTCATCAGTTAACACAGAGATAGATGAAGTGAAAACAAAAATGTCAGCTTGATTGGAAAGTTGAAATTGCGGTAATGATTGCTTTAGTTGAAGTGAGAATATGCCAATATGTCCTAGAGGGGGGTGAATAGGACTTTTTACTATTTTATGGTAATTTAAAATCCTATCAAACTTATCCTAAAAAAATATGCATGTATCAGGATTTCTTCAAAGTAACTATAATGACTTCCAAGCCAAATAGAGGATCCAGTCATAATACTATTTGAAAGATAAACAAGATGTAAATCATAGTTTATGATAGATGTGACTGCGTGTGAGGTGTGATCTTGGATAAACAAATACGAAAACATTTAGGGAAATCACATAAGCAATCAAAGAAAATATCAATCTCAAACACAGTTGTTTTTATAGTGGTTCGACTACTTGTCTACTCCACTTCCGGCGGACGCACTTAACCCTTGAGTGTATCGGATCTCACTAACGGAGGTTTCACAACAGGTTCACCTCAAACCGGAGGTTTTAAATCAGGTTCACCTCAAACCAGTACAACCTACACTTAGGCTAACACTAATGTGTCTATACGACACAAGTTTATGCTCCCATGAGTAAGGGTCAACACACAACACCCGACTTTTAGGCCATATAGGCCAAGGATCCACACAAAGAACCTCACTAGTTTATGCTCCCATGAGCAAGGGTTAACACAAAGCTCCCAAGTTTTAGACCACACAAGTCAAGGACCTACACAAGGACCTAAGAGTTTATGCTCTTCACAGAGCAAGGGTCAACATAAAGCACTCACCACGTACGCTCCCATCGAAGGCCTTTTATGAGAACTTGAAATGGGTGAGAAACACCTTAGACCCAATCCTACAAAAGGAATGATCACAAGGGTCCTCTGGACTCTAATAACTTATAAATAAGTAGATGAGCTCCATTCAGCACGTTGTCGAAGATCTCCTCTTTTGATGACAAAGAATCTTTAGCTCCCTTGAATCGCAACTCAGATGATGTACCAATATACGGCGACGGGTTAGGTCAAGGTTATGATGGAATCCTACTCTATTAAATGTTTTCCTATAAAGGAGACAGCGATTCCAATCATCTATGTATTCAGGGCATCCCAGCATAATGATATGCCATTAAGATGGTAGCTGCAGGATCCTTGAATGCGGAAGTTCATTCCCCAATCCACTCTATTGAATATCAATGATGAAGGTGGATTGGAGGATGAACTTCCATGAGAGAAAAGGCTTAGGGTATATGATCTAGGGTTAAACACACAAAAACACTCTCTATTTTCTCTGCCAACAACCAAGGGCAAACTCTCATTAAATAGGCAAAAGGTTCCAACGGATATAAAACGATCACATTTTTGACAGAGTTCGATATCATCGAGCAAGGTCGATATCATCGAGCATATACTCTCGATAGCATCGATTGGCCGCTTGATGATACGAACTCAACTGTCAAACACTTTTGAAACTTTTTGTCAACTGGTCAAGGAAATTGAACGTGCGTCGATGTCATAAGATTTCGAACTCCGATTTTATTGACACGAGGTTCGATTCCTCGACATTTGAAAATGTGAGAGCACTTGCCTTTGAAATATTTCAGGTAAGATATGATTGAGCATCACTCGATATCATCGGAATTTGAATATCGATGATATCAAGGACAGTGTCGATTCATCGATAATTCCAAGGAATTTTCCTATCAGCTTGCTGGACAGTTTATGTCCTATTTCGATGACATCGACCACGCCTCGATATGATCGATATTCGAATATCGATATTTCGATGACATCGACCACGCCTCGATATGATCGATATTCGAATATCGATTTTATCGAGTGACTCACGATCCAATAAAAATAACCTAAAAACTTGCTGGATAGATTTGTGTCCTAATCTGATTCATCGAAGGTCTTCCTATATCTTCGAGATTTGAATTTTGAGGAGCCCTTCGATATATCGAGGATTACATGATTTGCCTTAGCAGTACTTAGGACACAATAGACCAGATGTCGATTTTATCGAGTCGGCTCGATGGACTCGAGATTCAAATTTCAATGATATCGATGAGTCCATCGATTCATCGATAATTTACTCTAGATATCTTTGTGGTTGTTGGACATCTTAGGTCCTCATTTCGATAAGATCGAGTGAGCTTTGAGGACATTGACAACAGGGTTTGATTTCATCGAAGCACTTGTCGATAAATCGACAAAGGTAGAAAACTTAAAAATTTTCCTGAGTTTGAAAAAAGTTTTCTAATAAAAAAACCCTAGAGTGTTCTATTCAATTTTAAGGGTTTTTATATACCTGGTGTTTTGGGACATAAGATGTAAGGCTAAGATTTACCTGTGACGAGTTTGGGCACACATCCTGTTGAGGCAGACGCTTGACCAATCTTCCTATGGGGCACCTTTGTCTAGTTGACTCAACGCTCATGCTAATTGATAAACCAGGGCACTTTCAAAAGTACCATGGCCCTTAAGAAGTTTTGAACGGTGAATGTCACTGTCCCCACTATTTTGAATGGTGGGGTCCGCTAGAACTTTAGATCTGACTCGTTCTTTTTTTTTTCTCATGCCATAAAACAATCCCTAAAAATGGTTGGACGGTATAGATACAACACATGCATCATGGTGGGTCCCACCGTCCAAGGTCTGGATGGTGTGGATCCACACGGCATGGACGAATGGGGAGGGATACATCATTGTGACCCCAGAGTGATGCTGCTACACGTGCAACAGCAGCTAACAGCGAGTGCTGGCCCACCATCAAAACAGATGGACGGTGGGGATTCAAAACAGATGAACGGTGTGATAAACACAAACATCAAGGTGGGCCACTGCATGGACGGTGTAGATACAACATTGCATCATGGTGGGGCTGTACATGGCACCGTCCAGATGGACAGTGCAGATGAAACACATACATTTAAGGATAGTCCTACGGAACTTGCTGACATCTCACATCAGCTATATAGCTGGTGTGAGGTACACCAGCCAATCCACTTCTCTCAGCAGGTAGGTCCCATGTGGGGCCCACCAGATATACATAGTGTATATATTATTATTATTATTATTATTATTATTTGTTTAGAAAACCTCCAGCGTCCATCCGGCGTCTAGGAAGGGATGGACAACTTGTATGTAAGACGCATCCATCATGGTCCCACGTGCGAGGGTTCTGATACCCATACATTGCAGTGGGGTCCACACATCCCACGTCTTGAAAACGGACGGATGGTGTGGATCTATACATATATCATGGTGCGTCCCACAACACTTGCTGGTGGGGTCCACATACACGGATGGTGCTGATAAAACACATGCGCCATGTGGGCCCTCGCCCAGGTGGACGAACAGCGAGGATGTACCCCACATCTGGTGGGTCCCATAGATGATGTGTATAAAACACATACATCACAGCAGCCCACATGGCATACTGACGTAATACAGCAGCTATGTAGCTGGTTGAGGTATACCAGCCAATCAGCTTTCAAGGTGGGGTCCATCTCGTGTACGGCATGGATCAAGTGGGCCATACAATCATCATCATCATTAAGAACAAAAAGAAAGAGAGAAGGAGAGGGAGAGGGAGAGAGAGAGAGAGAGAGAGAGAGAGAGAGAGAGAGAGAGAGAGAGAGAGAGAGAGAGAGAGAGAGAGAGAGAGAGAGACACTGTGGTGGAGGGACCCCACCACTATGGGCCCCTCATATGATTACAACACATGCATCAAATTGGGTTCCATCACAAGTGGGCCATTAAATTGAAGTTCAACGGTGGATCACTCACCTATGACACTCATTCTTTAGGTCCTTGGACTCCTAGGCTCCTTGGCTTGCTCTTTGATAATGGATGATGAAGATTGGATGACTAAGATGAGAGATTGGGTGGTAGGGAGTGGGCCACCCTAGGCTCTCTTTGGGAAGAGCTTGGACGTTGTCTCTCTTGGGGTTGCTTGAGAAATGGTTTGAGAATTAGAGAGAGAGATGATGGGATGAAATGAGATAGGTGAGTGATGTGCGAGTGATGGAGTTGTAAGAAAGGGATGGGTGGAGAGAGAGAGAGAGAGAGAGAGAGAGAGAGAGAGAGAGAGAGAGAGAGAGAGAGAGAGTTGACTTTGGGAATGGGAGAGGGATGGGCTAGGTAAGGTTGTGTACTTAACTTTTATTGATGGATTGATGTAATGTGTTATAGAGATTCACTCAGTATTTGTAACGCTTGGTGTTTTCCTCAAAATAAATGCGGTCCCACAACTCCTAGCTTGGGTATTACATCGGCCCGCGAGACGCGGTGTTGGGACTGCGGCAACGACGAGTTCGTTAGGATACAAGTTTTGAGTCGAGCCGACATAGATATACTGGATGCGACTTAGGGTCATGCACAAACGTCGATTATAGGTCGTGGGTTACCGGAATTCGATCGGGAGGACCGCTGAAACCTACGGAACGGTACCATCTAGGATACGGGCCTTACAGCTCTCATCTTCTAATAAAAATTTCATCCTCGAAATTTATACAATCATCGCAACTAGGTATAACTCATAAGGAAGAGTAAACATAGCATCATTATATAAAATTGGAGATAACATACAAGATACAATATATAATCAATTGTAAAAAAGATGTGGATAGCGCTCTCGAATCTCGGCCTCGCGCTCCCAAGACACCTCATCAACAGAATGGTGACCCCACTGCACCTTCACCAAGGGGATGACCTTGGTCCGGAGGACCTGCTCCTTCCGATCAAGGATGCAAACTGTCTGCTCAATGTAAGAAGCATCCTCACGAACCTTCAGCGGTTGCCAATTAATAACAGGAACTACGTCTGACCCACACTTCCTCAACATAGAGACACGAAAAATATTATGGACGTCAGACAACTGAGATGGCAAGGCAAGCCGATAGGCCACGGTGCCAACGTGCTCAGTGATCTCGAAAGGTCCAATGAATCTCGGGGCAAGTTTGCCCTTCGCTTTAAATCGAATTACGCCCTTCATGGGCGAGACCTTGAGATACACTCTGTCCCTAACAGCGAACTCCAAGGGATGGTGCCGACGATCAGCAAAACTCTTCTGCCTGCTCTGAGCTGTGCGCATTCTCTGCCTGATGATATCGATAACCTCTGACGTCTGCTGCACAAGCTCAGGACCTAGGAGACGTCGCTCTGCGATCTCGGTCCAACAACTCGGAGATCTGTAAGGTCTGCCATATAGTGCCTCAAAAGGAGCCATGCCAATGGTCGCCTAATAGCTGTTGTTGTAAGTGAACTTAGCCAGTCATAGATGCTCATCCCAGCTACCCCTGAAGTCAATCACGCAGGCCTGAAGCATATCCTCAAGGATCTGGTTGACCCTCTCGGTCTAGCCATCGGTCTGCAGATGATACGCGGTGCTGAGGTGCAAAACAGACCCCATGGCTCTCTGAAAGCTCCCCCGAAACTTAGACGTGAACCTCGGGTCTCGGTTAGAAACAATCGAAACTGGAATGTCGTGCAGTCTCACAATCTCCTTGATGAATAGCCTCGCAAGCCGGTCCAAAGACCAAGTTGCACGAATCGCGAGAAAATGTGTCGACTTCGTCAGGCGATCCACGACAACCCAGATGATGTTATGACCGCACTGAGTCTTTGGCAAGCCCATAATGAAATCTGTCGACACATGCTCTCACTTCTACGTTGGGACGCTCAACAACTGTAATGGACTAGGGGGTCTCTGATGATCGGCCTTGACAGGCTGGCATGTGTCACACTTAGCCACAAAACTGGCGATCTGACACTTCATCCTTGCCTAAAAATACTGCCGCCTCATATCACGGTACATCTTTGTCGAGCCAGGGTGGATAGAAAACCGCGATCGATGTGCCTCGGTTATAAGATCTCTGCGCAACTCAGGAATATCCGAGACACATAATTAACCTCTAAAGTGGAGTCCACCATCAGAACCAATCTGCCAATCTGACTGACTCTCTGATGCTGCCTCTGCTCGGTAACCCTATAACGACTCATCTGTCTGCTAAGCCTCGATCACCCTTGCAACAAGAGAGAGTTGAATCGACAGGCTCGATAGCTGAACGATAGAAGACTGCTGACCAAACTTGAAGTCATACTCTGCTATATCCTCGAGCATCTTCTACTCCTAAATCATCATGTGTGCCACCAGGCCTCGTGGCTGACGGCTGAGGACATCCGCCACCATGTTTGCCTTGCCTGGGTGGTACTGAAGATCAAAATCATAATCCTTCAAGACCTCCATCCAACGCCTCTGCCTCATGTTCAGCTCGGACTGAGAGAATAGGTACTTCATGGTCTTGTGGTCAGAGAAGAGCTCGAACCTAACCCCATAGAAATAGTGCCTTCACACCTTAAGTGCGAAGACGACTGCTGTAAGCTTTAAATCATGTGTGGGGTAGTTCAGCTCATGAACCTTGAGCAGGCGAGACGCATAAGCCACTAGTCTCCTGTGTTGCATCAGGACAATACCTAAGCCAATACGCGAAGAATCAGTAAATATAACAAATACATCACTCCCAGATGGAAGAGTGAGGACAAGAGTGGACGTGAGGCAGTCCTTTAGCTCCATAAATGCTCGTTCACAGGCGTCACTCCAAACAAACTCTGCACCCTTCCGGGTTAACCTGGTCGGCGGTGCTGCAATATGAGAGAATCCCTCGATAAATTGTCGATAATATCCCGCCAAGCCAAGAAAACTGCGAAACTCAGACGCATTCGTGGGCTGGCCCCACTGACGCACCGCTTTAACCTTCGAGGGGTCTACCGCGACACCTTCCCTCATCACCATGTGACCTAGGAACTTCACCTCCTCATACCAAAACTCACACTTCTCTAGCTTCGCATATAGCTGGTGGGCACGGAGGGTCTGTAATGCAATCTCCAGATGCTGCTCGTGGTCCTCGCGGGTCCTCGAATATATCAGAATGTCGTCGATGAACACCACAACAAATTGATCGAGATAAGAACGGAAGACCTCGTTCATCAACTGCATGAAGACTGCGGGTGCATTGGTCAATCCGAAGGACATGACTTGGAACTCAAAATGACCATAGGTTGTCTTGAAAGCTGTCTTCAGAATGTCCTCCCCTCCGGACCCAAATTTGATGATAACCGGAACGCAGGTCAATCTTCGAAAAGAACTGTGTACCCTGCAGCTGATCAAACAAACCATTTATCCTCGGGAGTGGATACTCGTTCTTGATCGTGACCCGGTTGAGCTCGCCGTAATCCACGTAGAGCCTCAACGAACCATCCTTCTTCCTGACGAAGAGTACCGACGCTCCCCAAGGCGAACTGCTCGAACGAATGAATCCCAATTCACGCAACTCGTCCAACTGTCACTCAGCTCTCGCAACTCCATCGGTGCCATACGGTAAGGGGCCTTTGAGATAGGCGCGGTACCGGGCATAAGATCAATTTGAAACTCAATATGCCGGCACGACGGCAACCCCGGAATCTCCTGGAACACGTCGGGGAAATCGCAAACAATTGACAACTAGTCGATACATAAGGCAACGGGCTCCTCAAGTGCGCAGGATATCAAACAGGACAACGACTCTCCTCAGGGCTTGACAATGAACTGGAACTGCGGCAAGCCTAGTATACAGAATGTGACTGTCCTCGCAGAGCAGTTCAAGACGGCGTGGTACTCGGCAAGCCAATCTATGCCCAAGATAATGTGGAAATATGACATCGGTAGCATAAATAGATTAACATGCAAAAAGATATCACCAACTAGAACGGGGTAAAACGTGCAAAATCGGCCCAACACTGTAGTCTTCCCTAAGGGCGTCGATACGGTTAACCCCTCACTATCAGACTCTATCGGTAATCCAGTCGAACGACAAAATTCCTAGGAGATAAAAGAATGTGAAGCACCGGAATCAAACAAAACTCGAGCGATGCATGCAGAGATCAAAAGTATACCCTCAATGGCTCCTCCAGATGACTGTGGATCTTGCTGAGCCACGTAGAACCTAGCCTGAGCTGGCTGGGGAGGTGCCTGTCCCCTTTTAGGGTGCTACTGCTGCTGTTGTCGTTGAGGTGGCCTATACGGCTATCTCTGCTACTGCTTGGGCCTCGGCGGCTAAGGTGGCTGCGGTCGCTGCTGTGGCCCTCTCGGCTGCTACTGCTGCTGAGGGCGGGGGCACTCATGTATGCGGTGTCCTATCCCACCACATCTAAAATAAGTCCCTGTAAACAGCCTCTGGGGTGGCGCTGGAGGCACCGCTGGTACTGATGGTGCTCTGACGGATGGGTGACTCATGTGCCTCTGTGGCCGTCGATGCTGCTGGGAGCTACCGGAGGGGGCCTGTCTCTTCCGATCTCTCCTTTGATCTCGATCGCTTTGCGTGACGACCCACTCAGTCTCATAAATCTGAGCCCCCGTATAACCACCTGAAAAGTCGGGAGCTCACACCCAATAACACGGCCTCGAAGACCGTAACGCAAGCCGTTCTTAAAATGGCGGGCCTTTTGATCCTCATCATTAACCAAATACGGCGTGAACCTCGATAGCACCACAAAACGAGTTGCATACTGTGCCACAGACATGTTTCCCTGCACCAAGGTCTCAAACTCTAACGCTCGCTACCGACGAATGTGGTTGGAGAAGTGTAAGTGCTATATTTTATATCCCTGTTTGTTGTCAAAATTGTGGTGCCAAAATCACTGTTATATATCTTGCATAAGTGAAGCTCTCTCAAAGATCAACATTCATGAACAAGCTAAGCTCACAACAAGCTAAGCTCACAACAAGCAAAGCTCACGAGTACAAAGATCAAACTTGAATGCAAGAACTACTCACAAGACATGACTCAAGCTGCAAGACTTCAAGAAGAGTACAAGGCAGTTCATAAAGAACTCAAGACACTTTCAAGATTGAGCTACATCAAGATTTCAAGATTGAACTACATCAAGACTTCAAGGCTCATACTTCAAGGTCACTAGTTCCTAATGTTTCAATGTCCTTACTTCATGGTTAAGGTTTGACTGACCTTAGGTTGACCTTAGAAGTAGGTCACTTTGGATACATAAATCGAATGTTTATTTTACATAAGTTTGGTCTGTTCTTCGACTAGTCTTAGAGTTGCTTCGACCAGTCTAAGAAATTCCTCGATCAGTCGTAAGTTTGTTACAAAAATCGGATAATTTCTGTTAGGCTTCGACTAGGCCAGGAATCTGTTCGACCAGTCGAAGGAACAGTGTCGACTGCATCTTCGACCAGTCGAAAGTCTTCGACTCAAAGTCCAACGATGATTTTAAGTTCTTCGACCAGTCGAAGGAGACATTCGACCAGTCGAAGGTGACCTACGACCAGTCGAAGGAGTCCTTCGACCAGTCGTAGAACGGTCAAAGCTTATCGCGCCTGATTTTTCAAATATCTGTTATTGCTTCGACTAGTCGAAGAGCTCTCTAGACCAGTCGAACAGGCGATCTGCTCACCTATAAATAGAGCACGAATCTCAGAAGAAATCATCGAATTAATTAATCCATTCAAGCCAATCTTCGTCGAACTTCTGAGAGATAATTCTGTGCTCCATCTAAGCTAAGTGTGCTTATTTAATATTCTCTTTCCTTAGCTTTATTTAATTGATTTTGTTTCTGCTATTCCAATCTAATTTGATAAGAGGAATTGTTATTTCCTTTCTTTGGAATCAAAATCAATTAAGGCAAGCCCTACTTGGTTTAATTTAAAATCTATTAGAATTAGAACCATTGTAATTGAGTACTGGACATTGAACTTGGACATTCAATCATTTGCTCTAACTTGGTTCTACCGGGCTTCTACAACGAAGGAGATAATCAGGTATTTTACATTTAATTGTAAATTCCTTTCTGTTTTGGTTTCTTTCAAGATTTGCCAGAAAAATCTTGTTGTATTGGTTATCTGAGGAGAGCCGGGAAAACTCAGAAGTGGGGTTTTTTTTAATTGTGTAAGCCCACAGACAGACACAATTGTAAAGGTTTTTGGTGAACCTGGGAAAACCTATTTTGTTAGTGAACGCTAATATCCCCTGTGTGAGGATATTAGGAGTGGAGTAGCATTTTGTGTGGCTGTTGTTTAACAGTTGGTGAACACACAGGCGAACCACTATAATCCCTTGTGTTGTGGTTGAATGATTTATAATTCTAATCTTTAATTATTCTTTTGTGGGATGTATGTATGGTGGTGAATGTTGTAATCATTTAATTCAAGCATTGTGAGAATTTTGTAATAGTTTAGAATTTATTTTCTGCTATTTCTTTATCAGCTTGATATTCAATTTCTTTTAAAAGTTGTTCCAGCAAGGTTGCCCTGCCATTTTTATGGTGTATGGCTGTCCCTAGAACAATACATTTGTGATTACAATTTATTTCAATTCAGTTTGTATTTATTTCTTTATTCCTCTTTGGTTTGAGATTTGATACAAAGATCTTTCTAGAAATAAGGTTTTCCTACCATAAACTCTGGTTTTTGGTGAAAGGTTGTCCTTAGAACAACATTTGTATCAACCTCTCAAGATCTAAATTTTGAGGTTGTTTCACTTTCCTGCATTGTGATTTAATTTGGCTATCATATTCTTTTTAATTCCGCTGTTATAAGTTTTATTTGGCATTGTCATATTCACCCCCCTCTAGGACATATAGCTAGGCCTCTTCAAGTGGTATCAGAGCCTAATAGCTCTTTTTTAATTCTTGGATTTAATTCCTGAGCTAACAATTTAAGCTATTTAAGATGTCAAATTTTGATAGCCTTTTAGTCATAAGGCCTCCACCCTTTGATGGCTCCAACTATGCCTATTGGAAAGCCAGAATGAGGATTTTCCTCAAATCAATGGATGAAAATGTGTGGCAAGCCACAGTGACTGAATGGAAACCTCCTATCATGGAAGTTACTGGGGTTGATGGTTCAAAATCTATGAAAGTCACACCATATTACCAATGGACCACTCTTCAGAAAAGTGAGAGTAGTGCAAATGCTAAAGCACTAAATGCAATCACTTGCGCACTATCACCGGATGAGTTCAAAAGAATCATTTCCTGTGATATTGCAAAGCAAGCTTGGGATATATTAGAAATGACACACGAGGGTACTACAATTGTCAAAAAATCTAAAGTCCAACTCCTCACAACCAGATTTGAAGAAATTCATATGGAGGAAAATGAAATGTTTATGGACTTTTACACTAGATTGAATGACATTGTAAACTCAATGTGGGGTCTTGGCGATAAAATCCCAGAAGGTAAAGTGTGTGCAAAGATATTACGCTCACTTCCTGAACGGTTCAATTCTAAAGTAACCGCAATCCAGGAACTTCGTGATACGGATGATATGAGGGTAGAAGAACTAGTTGGTTCTCTACAAACCTACGAGTTAAACTTTAAAGCTCCTAAAGGTAAATCTATCGCACTAAAATCTTCCAAATATAATTCGGAAGAAAATTCTGATTCAGAAGATGATATGGCTCTTTTAGCTAAGAAATTTTACAAGATTTTCAAAAGCAAGAAAATGGTTGTTTTTAAAAAATCGAATGATAAAAAGAAGTTTAGACCCAAATCTCGAAAATCTTTGAAAGATAGTCAATGTTACAACTGTCAAGAATATGGGCACTTAGCAAATAGATGTCCTAAAAAGGACAAACCCAAGAAGAAGGGTATGTTGGCTACATGGGATGAATCATCTGATTCTGAAGCTTCTTCTGAATCAGAAGATTCTGAAACTGAGTTGGGCAATGAGGTTAAAGCTCTTATGACTCTAGCCAAATTCACATTTTCAGATAATGACTCAACAAATGAAGAAAATCTGAGTAGTGAATGAGAAAATGAAGATGATCTTCAAGACGCTTATAATGCCCTATATAAGGAAAGTTGTAAAATTGCTGTCAAACTTAAACTTCAAAAAGAAAAGTTTTCTAAACTCAAAGAATGTTTTGAATCACTTGTCTTAGAAAAATCACATATTTCAGATTGTTTTGAAAAATCAAAATGCGATTTGGAATTCAAGAACTCCCTAATTATTGATTTGAAATATGAAATTGAGAAACTCAAAACTGAAGTATCTTCTCTTCTGAGTCTAAAGGACACATGAAAATATGCCCAAGGAGATCCAAAGTTAGAAAAACTTTTATCCGGATCAAGAAAATGTGGCGATCTATCCGGGTTGGGCTATGATAAAAGTATACCTCCTAAACAAAAGTATACTCCTCCTATGTTTGTTAAAGGAGAGTCCTCAAACTCAAAAGGAAAAAGTACTTATCAAGATTTTTCTAGAAATTCAAAAACTTTTCAAAAACCTAGAAGCAGCCATGTCAACTTTAATCAGAAACGAAATCCACTAGCTGAAAAGATAGTTGATTTACTCAAGGAGCTCTTAAAATCTAACTCTATAGGTCATTCTTACAACTATAAACAAAAGAAGACCAACTATGTTCCTAAACCCAAAACTGTTTTGAAATGGGTTCCTAAAGTTGCCTGCTTGGTTACTCACACTGCTTTCAAAGCAACAAGTCATTCAAAGTGGTACCTAGACAGTGGATGCTCCAGGCATATGACAGGTGACAAAGCTTTATTCACGGATCTGAAAGATATGACTGATGGTTCAGTCACATTTGGTGATGGTAGCAACTGCAAGATTATAGGCCAAGGTACGGTTCAACTTTTTAATCTTCCTGTGTTTAAAAATGTCTTATATGTTGAAGGCTTAAAACATAACTTGCTTAGTATATCTCAAATATGTGATAATAACCATAGTGTTCGGTTCTCTAATCAAAGCTGTGAGATACTAAATAATAAGGGTTTTGTAATATTAACTGGACGTAGAACGTCTGAAAATTGCTATATTATTAGTGAATCCAGCTCATCTAATCAAACATGTTACATGGTTCATACAGACGAGACTGATTTATGGCACAAGCGTCTTGGACATGTTCATTATCGAAATTTATATAGATTGAGCAATCAAGAACTTATAAGAGGTTTACCCAAACTTTAGAAATTAGATAAAATATGTGGTGAATGCCAGATAGGCAAACAAACAAGGAACTCACACAAAAAGGTGAATTCAAATACCACATCAAAACCACTCGAACTTCTTCACATGGATCTAATTGGACCTACTAGAACGGAAAGTCGTGGTGGTAAAAAGTATATTCTGGTAATAGTTGATGACTTTACCAGATACACTTAAATTCTTGGTAATATTCTGGTAATAGTTGATGACTTTACCAGATAAACCCGATACTTCATCAAATCAGACTGAATCTGAATTGAGGACTGTTAAAGATCATCCAACCACTCAAATTCTTGGAAACCCTCTCACTGGTGTTCGCACCCGTAGACAACTTGAGGATTTATGTAATTATGTATGTTTTACATCTCAAATAGAACCATCCAATGTAAAAGAAGCTCTTGCTGATGAGAACTGGATTGTTGCAATGCAAGAAGAACTTTATCAATTTGTAAGAAATGATGTTTGGTATCTCGTACCAAGACCTAAAGATAAACACATCATTGGAACAAAATGGATTTTTAAAAATAAGTTTGACGAATGTGGAAATATAATTAGAAACAAGGTTAGACTAGTGGTACAAGGTTAAACTCAAATTGAAGGATTGATTTCGATGAAACTTTTGCACCAGTAGCACGTCTTGAATCTATTAGACTATTTATATCCATTGCATGTTTTAGAAAGATAAAGATCTATCAGATGGATGTGAAAAGTGCTTTTCTAAATGACGATTTACATGAAGAAGTCTATGTTGAACAGCCAATGGGTTTTGAAGATCCCAAAAATACTGATTATGTGTATCGGCTTAAAAAGGCACTTTATGGATTAAAACAAGCACCTAGGGCATGGTATGAGAAACTAACGAAATTTCTTTTAAGTCATAATTTTCAAATGGGATCTGTTGATAAAACTCTATTTGTTAAAAAACATAATGATCATATCTTAATAGTACAAATTTATGTTGATGATATCATCTATGGATCAACTTGTACTAACTTGACTACTGAGTTTGCAGACTTGATGAAATCACAGTTTGAAATGAGCATGGTTGGGGAATTAGCTTATTTTCTTGGTTTGCAAGTTAAGTAGCAACCTGAAGGAATATTAATCTCTCAATCTAAGTATGCCTTGAATCTAATCAAGAGATTTGGATTTGAGAATGACAAGAATTTCGATACTCCTATGAGTACTACCCTGAAACTCTCAAAAGACTATAATGGTAAAAATATTGATTCAAAACTTTATCGGAGTATGATTGATAGTTTGTTATATTTAACTGCTAGTAGACCTGATATTTCTTTAAGTGTTGGTATTTGCGCAAGATTTCAATCTGATCCAAAAGAATCTCACTTGATTGCTGTTAAGCGGATTATTAGATATGTTGCAAGTACTATAAATCTTGGTCTCTGGTATCCTCATGAGACTAGTGTCCAACTTGTTGGGTACTCAGATGCTGATTGGGCTGGTAATCTAGATGATAGAAAATCAGCCAGTGGTGGTTGCTTTTACATTGGAAATTGTTTAGTTTCTTGGTTTAGTAAGAAACAAAATTCTATATCACTATCAACAGCTGAAGCTGAGTATATCACAGTTGGTAATGCATGTACGCAGCTAGTTTGGATGCAACGAATGCTAAGTGATTATGGAATTAAACAGGATTCTATGTTATTACATTGTGATAATTTCAGTGCAATAAATATTTCAAAAAATCCTATTCAGCATTCTCGTACTAAGCACATTGACATTAGATTTCATTATATAAGGGAATTAGTAGAAGAAAAAGTTATATCTCTAGAATATATTCCTACCGAAGATCAACGAGCTGACATTTTCACAAAACCTCTCGATAAAAGCAGGTTCAAAAAGATGAAATTTGATCTTGGCATGTGCATTTTGAAATGATTATTTATGCCTACTTGTATCATAGTGTATATATTTGCTAGATTGAATTCTAATTTTTGAATAATTTGTTAGAAATATGAATTTTTTTGACATTCTTCGACTAGTCGTGAGTATACTCGACCAGTCGACCTTCGACCGGTCGTAGATATCCACGACCAGTCGTAGATCTCGGAAATCACTTAAAATTTGAGGATTTTTGCTTTCTTCCTCATTTCATTTTTCCTCTCTAAGGAGCCGAGCTTCGACTTGTCGAACCCATCTTTCATGTTCTTCAAGGTTAGTGTTCCAAATCACGTTTTTCTTGCAGATTTGTGTCTAGATTGTTTACTTTTCAAGCTTTAAGCTTTGTATTTTGGATTTCATTGAGATTTGGGGTTTGGATTTTGAAAAATCTATTTTGTGTAAACCCACTTCTCAATCCTTTGCAATTTCTTAATTCCTTGATATCCTTGTTGCAAATGGCTTCTAGAGGTAGAAAAACTACTTCCCGTGGTCCTTCTTCTTACTCCAGATCGACCATTATCTCTAAGCGTCATCTTCTTGTTCCCAATGATGATCCATCTTATGTTAGGGACATCAGATTACGTAATGTTATTGTTGAACATCGTTTTGATGTTAATCATATTGCACCTTTTGACATCCTTCCTATGCTTGAAGTTGTAGGTTGGGTTAACTTATTACATTGGGGTGGGCCTGCATACCGGTCCATTGCTCAATCCATGTTTACATGTATTAGTGCTTTTTCACAGGATAATTTAACTTTTAAAATATCTACTAGAGAAGGGCCTTTTGACATTGATCGTCATTTAATTTCAGCCCTTATAGACATTCCTGTGAATGATGAGGGTATTCCTATCCATAACTTAACTGACAAACCCTCAATGTCTGAAAAACGCATGCTCACTAGAGACTTGTGCAACATGGATGTTCAATGGACACAAAAAGGGAATGCACTTCCCGCAAGGTATTTGTTACTCAAGTACAAAATTCTCCACAAAATCTATGTGTCTAATCTGTATCCTCGTTCGGGTAATAAAACTGACTTGACTTCGTTTATGGTTCGTGTTATCCATAATATCTCCAAAGGTACTCAGATTTATTTACCATCCTTAATATGTCATTTCATTCTTCAGTTTAGACTCCATCCTGGTTATAGTGACATTCCTTTTGCCTATTTAATGACTGTATTGGCTACACATATGTTAGTCGATATGCCGGTTGATGAGGCACCAATCCATCATCTGATCTTCAACAATACTAATATCAATAAGATGAAGCTGGATCTACTTCCTGAACAAGGTGGTGGTGGTGGTGGTGGTCATGAAGAAGCTGGTGATGACATTAATATGGATGACATTTTTGAGGAACTGGATTCTGACTTGACAAATGATCCAAATTTTGAACCATCTGATGTTGATGCTCATCTGAGTGCATTAGAGGATAAAGTTGAGAATATAAATGTAAAGATGGAAAACATGTCTGTTGCTCATGATTTACAATTCAAGTACATGTGCAAATATCTTAGGCGATTGAACAAAGGCATGCACCAACTTGATCCTTCTATTTCTGCTCCGTCATCTGGTTCTAGTTCTGATTAGTTTATATGAGACTTCTGGTCTGTAATAACTTTTTAACTTAGCACTTGGTTGACTGAGTTTGAGTAGGATATTATCTATGTTTTATGCTGGATATTTATTCTATGTGAAGCTATGTTGAGTATCTCTATCTCTGTTTTGCTATAATCTCATAACTCCTCATGTTTACTCTCACATATCCCTTTATTTAGTTCTCCTTTATTGTTGTTTTCTTTGTCATATTGTGACAAAAAGGGGGAGAATGGTTTATTCTTAATGATATGATTGTGAGAGGAGTAGCATTGGTTATGTTACTCAGGGGGAGTATGTTTGAACTGGTTGAATGCTGAATGTTGAATGTTGAATATTGAATAATGATTTGCTGGTAAGCCAGTTGATATGAACTGGTTCATATCTCTTTAACCAGTTGTCTTATTTTATGTTTATCTTGGTTATGTGTTTTGTCACTAATTTGACAAAGGGGGAGATTGTAAGTGCTATATTTTATAT
Source organism: Magnolia officinalis (assembly GCA_021015155.1). Lineage (NCBI taxonomy): Eukaryota > Viridiplantae > Streptophyta > Magnoliopsida > Magnoliales > Magnoliaceae > Magnolia > Magnolia officinalis. The sequence goes on from JAJHSJ010000015.1 coordinate 33,277,251, forward strand.
CCCTGTTTGTTGTCAAATTTGTGGTGCCAAAATCACTGTTATATATCTTGTATAAGTGAAGCTCTCTCAAAGATCAACATTCATGAACAAGCTAAGCTCACAACAAGCAAAGCTCACGAGTACAAAGATCAAACTTGAATGCAAGAACTACTCACAAGACATGACTTAAGCTGCAAGACTTCAAGAAGAGTACAAGGCAGTTCATAAAGAACTCAAGACACTTTCAAGATTGAGCTACATCAAAATTTCAAGATTGAACTACATCAAGACTTCAAGGCTCATACTTCAAGGTCACTAGTTCCTAATGTTTCAATGTCCTTACTTCATGGTTAAGGTTTGACTGACCTTAGGTTGACCTTAGAAGTAGGTCACTTTGGATACATAAATCGAATGTTTATTTTACATAAGTTTGGTCTGTTCTTCGACTAGTCCTAGAGTTGCTTCGACCAGTCTAAGAAATTCCTCGATCAGTCGTAAGTTTGTTACAAAAATCGGATAATTTCTGTTAGGCTTCGACTAGTCCAGGAATCTGTTCGACCAGTCGAAGGAATAGTGTCGACTGCATCTTCGACCAGTCGAAAGTTGAAAAGGCCAAGCTATATGTCCTAGAGGGGGGGGGGGGTGAATAGGACTATGCCAAATTTAAAATAAAATCAGCGGAAATAAAGTAAACCAATAGCCTTACAATTATGAATCAATTCACAATGCTAAATTTAAATCACCTTGATAAATAAGTATTGAGAGATTGGTACAAATTCAGTTCTAAGGACAACCTTACACCATAATAAACAAGGGCTTATGGTAGGACAACCTTATTTCTAGAACATCTTTTGGATCAAGGACTCAATTTTAATAGAAGTAAATGAAATAGCAACGAATTGAAATTAAATGCAGAAGTATAGATCTAAATTATTACAACAATCCCCACACTTGCTTGAAATGTAAATAGTTACAACATTCACATCCACTTGTACATTCCACACAATTGAATGATAAAAGATATGAAAATTAAGCAAGCATTCAATCCACAAGACAAGGAGTTATAGTGGTTCGCCTGTGCGTACACCAACTGTCTTTCAACAGCCACACAGAAAGCTACTCCACTCCTAATATCCTCACACAGGGGATATTAGCGTTCACTATCAAATAGGTTTTCACAGGTTCACCAAAACCTTTACAATTGTGTCTTTTTCACTTGGGCTTACACAATTCAAAAACCCCTCTTTTCTGAGTTTTCTGGCTCTCCTCAGATAACCAATACAATGAGATTTTTTCTGGTTCAACCTCAAACAAAACCAATACAATGAGATTTTTCTGGCTTAACCTCAAACAAAACCAAAAGTAAATAAATTTTACAGAATTGTAAAATACCTGGATTTCTCCTTTTCGTAGCAGCCCGGTAGAACCAATCGGAGTAGATGATTGAATGTCAAAGTTCAATTTCCAATACTCACATTCATATGGTTCTAAATTCTAATTGATTTTAGATTTTAACTAGTTGGGCGTAGCTATATTTGATTTTGATTCCAAGAAGAAGGAATAAGATAATTCCTCTTTTCAAAAAAAAAGATTGGAATACAGAAACAAAATCAAATTAAATAAGCTAGCAAAAAGGAATATTAAATAAGCACAATGTAGCTTAAAATAAACACAGACTTATCTCAGAGTGATCACTTGAAATTTCTTGAATTGAATCGAGTTGAAGTGTGAAAACTCTGAATTTCGTTTTCAATTTATAGAAGCAAAAATCGCTCCTACGACTGGTCTTAGAAACCTTCGACTGGTCGTAGCTCTAACGGATATTTGAAATATTGAGCGCGATCTTTGAAAGTCGTTCCACGACTGGTCGTGAGAAGCCTACGACTGGTCGTGGGTCACCTACGACTGGTCGTAGATCTCTACGACTGGTCGTAGGACCATAGATTAGGTTGCTGGACTTTGAGTCGTAGCTCTACGACTGGTCGTGGACGAGTCGAAGCCACACCTACGACCGGTCGAAGGACCTCCAGGACTGGTCGTGGGTGTACCAAAAAATTTCAAAAAATCTTCAACAATTTAGGACTGGTCGTGGAATTTCTTGGACTAGTCGAACCAATGCTAGGACTGGTCGAACAAGAGCTAGGACTGGTCGTAGAATAGACCAAACTTATGTAAAATAAACATTTGATTTATGTATCCAAAGTGACCTACTTAAAGGGTCAACCTAAGGTCATTCAAACCTGAACCATGTCGTATGGACATTGAACTTCAACCATTCAACGAATGTAGATTTTTTTGAACCATATCAGGCTTGAGATCTTGAACTTGTTGTAGCTTTAAACTTGAGATCTTCATCAGCATAAAAACTACTTCATGCGTTGCTTATTAGTCTTGAAGTCATTTCTTGAGTTGTTTCTTAAGACTTGAACTTCAACATTGTAGCTTCTTGAACTTCAATAATGTAGCTTCTTGAGACTTCAACATTGTAGCTTCTTGAACTTCAATAATGTCATGAAGTGTTTATGCAGTGTCTTGAATACATATAAATCACCATACAAGCACAAGACACAGATAGATGTTTTGACACATCAAAATTTGACAACCAAAGGAGCATGAGACCATAGCACTTACAATCTCCCCCTTTGTCAAATTTGTGACAAAACACCCAAATAATAATACTTCCAATAGAAATAAGAGAAGTACAGGCACAACAGGTTCAAAATAGAGAATCATGCACAGTTATATAGATATGATAAGTAATAACTAGCATCATTCTCCCTTAACTACCCCTGAGAAGCTTAACTCCCCCTGAGTAATAGGAGCACATCATAATCATTAAATTCAAATAAAGCCAAAGCCTCCCAAAACTTCTCCCCCTTTTTGACACAAAATGACAAAGGAAGAAGAGCAACAATGATAATGATAATAGGAGTTGATTCAAGAGAGCATAGTGCATAATTCAAGAAGTCAGTAAGCATGTAAAGTTCAGACTTAAAAAAAATTATTATAGACCCATCAAAAATTCAGTCAGAACCAGAAGAGGGAGCAGGATTAGATGGATCAATTTTGTGTAAACCCCTAGCAACCCGCCTCATATATTTGCGTAAATAAGAAAATTGCATGTCTTGGGTAACACGAATTTGAGCCACCTGCTCTTGAAGGGAATTCAATCTCTCATCAAAATCAGAAGGCTGAAAATCAGGATCATCAGCCGAGTCTGACTCAAGTTCTTCAAATAAATCATCCATATTCACGTCTTCAGGAAGATCACCAGCTTGATCTGCATTTCCTGCTTCAGCACCACTGCTACCAGCATCCACTTGGCCATCAGCCAATTCTAAATTCATCTTGTTAATATTGGAATTATTAAAAGGGAGATGATGGATGGGTTTTTCTCTAGCAGGCATAGCCACGAGCATATGATTTGCCAGCATAGTCAACAAATAACCAAAGGGAATATCACTATGTCCTGGATGGTGACGAGACAAAATAATGGAATGACAAATTAAAGAAGGTAGACATATTTTTGCACCAGAGATGACAGAATGCAAAACACGAACCATGAAAGCAGTGAGTTCGGTTTTATTACCAGAACGTGGATAAAGATTTGAGATGAAAATCCTATGAAGCACTCTATGTCTGGGTAACAAGTACCTTAAGGGAAGTGCATGACCTTTATGAGTCCAGTGAACATCCAAATTACATAAATCTCTAGTAAGCATTTTTCGTTCAGATTCTGAGAGTCTGTCATGTAAAATATGAATTGGAATGCCCTCATCATTGACAGGTATATCCATAATGTGAGCAATCAAATGTCGATCCACTGAAAATAATCCTTCTTGAGTATCAATTTTAAAAGTTAAATTCTCAAGAGAAGAATCACAGATACATGCAAACATGGATTGGGCAATGGACTGGTATGCAGCTCCACCCCAATGTAAGATGTTATCCCATCCCACAGATTGCAACAGAGGAAGGATACCAAAGGAAGCAATGTGATTAACATTAACAGGATGCTCAACAATAATATTGCGCATACGCAAATCCCGAGCATTAGAAGGATCATTTTCGGGAGAGCGAAGATGACGTTGTGCAATAGATGCTGATCTAGATGAAGAGGGACCTCGTGTAGTTTTCTTTTTACCTCTAGCATCCATTTTCAAAGGAGGACTCAAGGAAACAAAAAGATGCAAGATAGAAGAAATGGGGTTTTGATAGAACAGATTTTTCAAGATAAAACCCCAAACTTGCAATGAACGACCAAATAGATTCTACAAGAATGAGATTTGAAACACCAATAACAAGAATCTACAAGAAAATTGCAAAAGAACCACTAACCTTGAAGTACCATGAAGGTGGGTTCGACCGGTCGTAGCTAGGACCGTTGGAGAGTAAAAAGGAAATGAAGAAGAAGAGTCAAATTCCCAAAATAAAGTGAAATCACGAGTTTCACGACCGGTCGTGTAAGTGTTCGACCGGTCGTGTACACTCACGACTGGTCGAGTACCGACTCAAAATTTGCAATTTTTTCAAATAATTTTCAAATTTAAGCAAATAAAACATCAAACTTATGTACATTATGATACACCAAATCATGCAAATTCAATTTAAATTGCACATACCGAGATCAAACTTTAATTTATTAAACCTGCTTTTGTCGAGCGGTTTAGTGAAAATGTCCGCAAGTTGAGTCTCGGTTGGAATGTAATCCAAATATATTAATTTTTCTTCCACTAATTCACGAATGTAATGAAATCTAATGTCAATATGCTTAGTACGTGAATGCTGAACTGGATTTTTAGAGATATTTATTGCACTGGAATTATCACAAAATAAAATCATAGAATCCTGAGTAATTCCATAATCGCTTAACATACGTTTCATCCAAACAAGTTGAGTACATGCATTTCCAGCAGCAATGTATTCAGCCTCAGCTGTTGATAGCGATATAGAACTTTGCTTCTTGCTAAACCAAGAAACAAGACAATTTCCAATGTAGAAACAACCACCACTGGTTGATTTCCTATCATCAATGTTTCCAGCCCAGTCAGCATCTGCGTACCCGGCTAATTGAACATTAGTCTCATGTGGATACCAGAGACCCAGTTTAGTAGAACTTGCGACATATCGCATAATCCGCTTAACAGCAGTTAAGTGAGATTCTTTAGGATTTGATTGATAACGAGCACAAATACCAACACTCAAAGCGATATCTGGTCTACTAGCAGTCAAATAAAGCAAACTACCAATCAAACTACGATACAATTTAGGATCCACATCATTACCTGTAGAGTCTTTTGAGAGTCTCAAAGTTGTACTCATAGGAGTATCAAAATTTTTACCTTTCTCAAATCCAAATTTCTTAATTAAATTCAGAGCATATTTGGTTTGAGAGATAAAAATTCCATCAGGTTGTTGTTTTACTTGCAACCCTAGGAAATAGTTTAATTCTCCAACCATGCTCATTTCGAATTTAGACTTCATCAAATCTGCAAACTCAACAGTCATGTTAGTACAGGTTGATCCATAAATAATATCGTCAACATATATTTGAACCATTAGAATATCATCGTTATGTTTCTTAACAAAGAGCGTCTTATCAACACATCCCATCTGAAAATTATGACTCAGTAAAAACTTAGTCAGTTTTTCGTACCATGCTCTGGGAGCTTGTTTCAGACCATAAAGAGCCTTCTTAAGACGATACACATGATCAGTAAATTTAGGATCTTCAAACCCTGTAGGTTGTTCAACATATACCTCTTCATGTAAATCACCATTCAGAAAGGCACTCTTTACATCCATTTGGTAAATTTTAATCTTCCTAAAACAAGCAATGGAGATAAAAAGTCTGATTGATTCAAGACGAGCTACAGGGGCAAATGTTTCATTATAGTCAATACCTTCAATTTGTGTATACCCCTGTACAACTAGTCTTGCTTTATTTCGAATAATATTTCCAAGTTCATCAGATTTGTTTTTGAAAATCCATTTTGTTCCAATAATATGTTTATCTTTAGGTCTAGGAACAAGGTACCAGACATCATTTCTGACAAACTGATTAAGTTCTTCTTGCATCGCAAGAATCCAGTTTTCATCCGAAAGTGCTTCTTTTACGTTAACCGGTTCAATCTGGGATGTAAAGCATACGTAGTTACATATGTCCTCTAATTGTCTACGAGTGCGCACACCAGTGAGAGGGTTTCCAAGTATTTGAGAAGTTGGATGATCTTTAACAGTCCTTAATTCAGAATTAGTTTCACTTGATGAAGTTTCTTGTTTTTCAAGTATAAGAACTTCATCATTATCTGAACTAGGGACAGGTGTATTCAAAAGATCGTCAATCACAACATTTATTGACTCTTGAATCACACCGTCCTGTTGTTCAGAACACGATATGCACGACTGTTTAAAGAATATCCTAAAAAGATCCCTTCATCACTTTTAGTGTCGAACTTTCCCAAATTTTCACGGTCACGCAAAATATAGCACTTGCTGCCAAAAACTCGAAAGTATTTGACAGAAGGCTTTTTCTCAAACCACATTTCATAAGCCGTTTTATTATTAGATTTACAAATATAAACACGGTTAATAATGTAGCAGGCTGTATTCACTGCTTCAGCCCAGAGATTCCTAGGGAGCTTCATGCTATTTAACATAACATTTCCCATTTCTTGAAGCACTCTATTCTTCCTCTCGACAATTCCATTTTGTTGAGGAGTTTTAGGTGCAGAGAATTCATGCGATATTCCCTGATCGCTACAGAATTTCTCAAAACCGCTATTTTCGAATTCGGATCCATGATCACTACGGATCTTGTTGACTTGAGAACATTTTTCAGTTTGAATCCGTTTTATAATCTTTTTCACTTCATCAAGGGTTTCTGATTTGTCTCTCAAGAATGAAACCCAAGTGTATCTTGTATAATCATCTACAATAACTAAGATGTACTTTTTGCCACCTCGACTTTCCGTTCTTGTTGGTCCTATAAGATCCATGTGGAGAAGCTCGAGTGGTCTTGTGGTGGTATTGGAGTTCACCTTTTTGTGAGAGCTCCTAGTTTGTTTACCATACTGGCATTCACCACAAATCTTGTCTACTTTTTGCATCTTAGGTAGACCTCTAATTAGTTCACTTTTGCTCAATCTGTATAAATTTCGGTAGTGTACATGTCCAAGGCGTTTATGCCATAATTCTGTCTCATCGGTATGGACCATGTAGCACGTTTGTTTAGATGAGCTACCATTGCTTACTATATAGCAGTTTTCAGAAGTTCTGCGACCAGTTAATATTACAGAACCCTTTTCGTTTATAATTTCACAACCTTGATTAGAAAATTTAACATTATGGTTGTTATCGCATATTTGAGATATGCTCAACAGGTTGTGTTTTAAACCCTCAACATATAAAACATTTTTAAATAAGGGAAGGTTATAGAGTTGGACCGTACCTTTGCCAATTATCTTGCAGTTGCTACCATCACCAAATGTGACTGACCCATCAGTCATATCTTTAAGATCGGTGAATAGTGCCTTGTCGCCTGTCATATGTCTGGAGCATCCACTATCTAGGTACCATTTCGAATGGCTTGTAGCTTTGAAAGCAGTGTGAGCAACCAAACAGGCAACCTTAGGAACCCATTTTAGAACTGTTTTGGGTTTAGGAGAATAGTTGGTCTTCTTTTGTTTACAGTTGTAAGAGTGACCTACAGAGTTAGATTTTAATAGTTCCTTAAGTAAATCAACAATTTTTTCAGCTAGTGGGTTTCGAATCTGATTTTTGAAATTTATATAGCTGCTTTTGGGTTTTTGAAAAGTTTTTGTATTTTTAGAAAAAACTTGACTAGTACCTTTTCCTTTTAGTTAGAAGTCTCTCCTTTCACAAAATTGGAAGGAGTATTCTTCTGTTTAGGAGATGTGTTTTTATCATAGCCCAACCCGGATCGATCGCCACATTTTCTTGATCCGGATAATAATTTTTCTAATTTTGGATCACCTTGGGCATATCTCCATGTGTCCTTCAAACTCAGAAGAGAAGATACTTCATTTTTAAGTTTCTCATTTTCAGATTTCAAATTTTCAATCAGGGAGGTTTTGAATTCCAGATCACACTTTGATTTTTCAAAACAATCTGAAATTTGGGATTTTTCTAAAACAAGGGTTTCAAAACATTCTTTAAGTTTAAAAAACTTTTCTTTTTGAAGTTTAAGTTTGACAGCAATTTTACAACTTTCCTTATATAAGGCATTGTAAGCATCTTGAAGATCTTCATCATTTTCATGATCACTATCCAAATTTTCTTCACTTGTTGAATCATCGTGATCTGAAAAAGTAAACTTGGCTAGAGTCATAAGGGCCTTAAGTTCACTGCCCGACTCGGTTTCTGAATTTTCTGATTCAGAAGAGGCTTCAGAATCAGACGATTCATCCCAAGTAGCCAACATACCCTTCCTTTTGGATCTGTCCTTTTTAGGACATTTGTTTGCTAAATGCCCATATTCTTGACAGTTGTAACATTGACTATCTTTCAATGACTTCCAAGTTTTAGACTTAGGTTTAGAACGTTTCTTTTCATTTGCCTTTTGAAAGTCGACTCTTTTCTTACTTTTGAAAATCTTATAAAACTTTTTCGCCAAAAGGGCCATATCATCTTCAGACTTTTCTGAATCTGAATTTTCTTGAGTAATACTTTTAGATGACTTCAAAGCAATAGATTTACCTTTAGGAGCTTTAAAACTTAATTCATAGGTTTGTAAAGAACCAACTAATTCTTCTACCCTCATATTATCCGTATCACGAAGTTCCTGGATTGCGGTTACCTTAGAATTGAACCGTTCAGGAAGAGAGCGTAGTATTTTTGCACACACTTTACTTTCTGGGATCTTATCGCCAAGACCCCACATTGAGTTTACAATGTCATTCAATCTAGTGTAAAAGTCCATAAACATTTCATTTTCCTCCATATGAATTTCTTCAAATTTAGTTGTGAGGAGTTGGACTTTAGATTTCTTGACAATTGATGTACCTTCGTGTGTCATTTCTAAAATATCCCAGGCTTGCTTTGCAGTATCACAGGATATGATTCTTTTGAACTCATCCGGTGATAGTGCGCAAGTGATTGCATTTAGTGCTTTAGCATTAGCACTACTCTCATTTTTCTGAAGTGTGGTCCATTGGAAATACGGTGTAATTTTCATAGATTTTGAACCATCAACTCCAGTTACTTCCATGATAGGAGGATTCCATTCAGTCACTGTGGCTTGCCACACACTTTCATCCATTGATTTGAGGAAGATCCTCATTCTGGCTTTCCAATAGGCATAGTTGGAGCCATCAAAGGGTGGAGGCCTAGTAACTGAAAGGCTATCAAAATTTGACATCTTTTTATATAGCTTAGATCGTTAGCTCAGGAAATAAATCCAAATAAAAAGCAACAAAAATGAGCTATTAGGCTCTGATACCACTTGAAAAGGCCAAGCTATATGTCCTAGAGAGGGGGGGGGGGGTGAATAGGACTATGCCAAATTTAAAATAAAATCAGCGGAAATAAAGTAAACCAATAGCCTTACAATTATGAATCAATTCACAATGCTAAATTTAAATCACCTTGATAAATAAGTATTGAGAGATTGATACAAATTCAGTTCTAAGGACAACCTTACACCATAATAAACAAGGGCTTATGGTAGGACAACCTTATTTCTAAAACATCTTTTGGATCAAGGACTCAATTTTAATAGAAGTAAATGAAATAGCAAGGAATTGAAATTAAATGCAGAAGTATAGATCTAAATTATTACAACAATCCCCACACTTGCTTGAAATGTAAATAGTTACAACATTCACATCCACTTGTACATTCCACACAATTGAATGATAAAAGATATGAAAATTAAGCAAGCATTCAATCCACAAGACAAAGAGTTATAGTGGTTCGCCTGTGTGTACACCAACTGTCTTTCAACAGCCACACAGAAAGCTACTCCACTCCTAATATCCTCACACAGGGGATATTAGCGTTCACTATCAAATAGGTTTTCACAGGTTCACCAAAAACCTTTACAATTGTGTCTTTTTCACTTGGGCTTACACAATTCAAAAACCCCTCTTTTCTGAGTTTTCTGGCTCTCCTCAGATAACCAATACAATGAGATTTTTTCTGGTTCAACCTCAAACAAAACCAATACAATGAGATTTTTCTGGCTTAACCTCAAACAAAACCAAAAGTAAATAAATTTTACAGAATTGTAAAATACCTGGATTTCTCCTTTTCGTAGCAGCCCGGTAGAACCAATCGGAGTAGATGATTGAATGTCAAAGTTCAATTTCCAATACTCACATTCATATGGTTCTAAATTCTAATTGATTTTAGATTTTAACTAGTTGGGCGTAGCTATATTTGATTTTGATTCCAAGAAGAAGGAATAAGATAATTCCTCTTTTCAAAAAAAAGATTGGAATACAGAAACAAAATCAAATTAAATAAGCTAGCAAAAAGGAATATTAAATAAGCACAATGTAGCTTAAAATAAACACAGACTTATCTCAGAGTGATCACTTGAAATTTCTTGAATTGAATCGAGTTGAAGTGTGAAAACTCTGAATTTCGTTTTCAATTTATAGAAGCAAAAATCGCTCCTACGACTGGTCTTAGAAACCTTCGACTGGTCGTAGCTCTAACGGATATTTGAAATATTGAGCGCGATCTTTGAAAGTCGTTCCACGACTGGTCGTGAGAAGCCTACGACTGGTCGTGGGTCACCTACGACTACGTCGTAGATCTCTACGACTGGTCGTAGGACCATAGATTAGGTTGCTGGACTTTGAGTCGTAGCTCTACGACTGGTCGTGGACGAGTCGAAGCCACACCTACGACCGGTCGAAGGACCTCCAGGACTGGTCGTGGGTGTACCAAAAAATTCCGAAAAATCTTCAACAACTTAGGACTGGTCGTGGAATTTCTTGGACTAGTCGAACCAATGCTAGGACTGGTCGAACAAGAGCTAGGACTGGTCGTAGAATAGACCAAACTTATGTAAAATAAACATTTGATTTATGTATCCAAAGTGACCTACTTAAAGGGTCAACCTAAGGTCATTCAAACCTGAACCATGTCGTATGGACATTGAACTTCAACCATTCAACGAATGTAGATTTTTTTGAACCATATCAGGCTTGAGATCTTGAACTTGTTGTAGCTTTAAACTTGAGATCTTCATCAGCATAAAAACTACTTCATGCGTTGCTTATTAGTCTTGAAGTCATTTCTTGAGTTGTTTCTTAAGACTTGAACTTCAACATTGTAGCTTCTTGAACTTCAATAATGTAGCTTCTTGAGACTTCAACATTGTAGCTTCTTGAACTTCAATAATGTCATGAAGTGTTTATGCAGTGTCTTGAATACATATAAATCACCATACAAGCACAAGACACAGATAGATGTTTTGACACATCAAAATTTGACAACCAAAGGAGCATGAGACCATAGCACTTACAAAAGTCTTCGACTCAAAGTCCAGCGATGATTTTAAGTTCTTCGACCAGTCGAAGGAGACATTCGACCAGTCGAAGGTGACCTACGACCAGTCGAAGGAGTCCTTCGACCAGTCGTAGAACGGTCAAAGCTTATCGCGCCTGATTTTTCAAATATCTGTTATTGCTTCGACTAGTCGAAGAGCTCACTAGACCAGTCGAACACGCGAACTGCTCACCTATAAATAGAGCACGAATCTCAGAAGAAATCATTAAATTAATTAATCCATTCAAGCCAATCTTCGTCGAACTTCTGAGAGATAATTCTGTGCTCCATCTAAGCTAAGTGTGCTTATTTAATATTCTCTTTCCTTAGCTTTATTTAATTGATTTTGTTTCTGCTATTCCAATCTAATTTGATAAGAGGAATTGTTATTTCCTTTCTTTGGAATCAAAATCAATTAAGGCAAGCCCTACTTGGTTTAATTTAAAATCTATTAGAATTAGAACCATTGTAATTGAGTACTGGACATTGAACTTGGACATTCAATCATCTGCTCTAACTTGGTTCTACCGGGCTGCTACAACGAAGGAGATAATCAGGTATTTTACATTTAATTGTAAATTCCTTTCTGTTTTGGTTTCTTTCAAGATTTGCCAGAAAAATCTTGTTGTATTGGTTATCTGAGGAGAGCCGGGAAAACTCAGAAGTGGGGTTTTTTTAATTGTGTAAGCCCACAGACAGACACAATTGTAAAGGTTTTTGGTGAACCTGGGAAAACCTATTTTGTTAGTGAACGCTAATATCCCCTGTGTGAGGATATTAGGAGTGGAGTAGCATTTTGTGTGGCTGTTGTTTAACAGTTGGTGAACACACAGGCGAACCACTATAATCCCTTGTGTTGTGGTTGAATGATTTATACTTCTAATCTTTAATTATTCTTTTGTAGGATGTATGTATGGTGGTGAATGTTGTAATCATTTAAGTCAAGCATTGTGAGAATTTTGTAATAGTTTAGAATTTATTTTCTGCTATTTCTTTATCAGCTTGATATTCAATTTCTTTTAAAAGTTGTTCCAGCAAGGTTGCCCTGCCATTTTTATTGTGTATGGCTGTCCCTAGAACAATACATTTGTGATTACAATTTATTTCAATTCAGTTTGTATTTATTTCTTTATTCCTCTTTGGTTTGAGATTTGATACAAAGATCTTTCTAGAAATAAGGTTGTTCTACCATAAACTCTGGTTTTTGGTGAAAGGTTGTCCTTAGAACAACATTTGTATCAACCTCTCAAGATCTAAATTTTGAGGTTGTTTCACTTTCCTGCATTGTGATTTAATTTGGCTATCATATTCTTTTTAATTCCGCTGTTATAAGTTTTATTTGGCATTGTCCTATTCACCCCCCTCTAGGACATATAGCTAGGCCTCTTCAAGAAGTACTGCTGGTCGAATCGGTCTACAAAATCCTCTCATGTCCAGACGAAATCAGGCCCTTCAACAAGGGTAACGGAGGTCCATCAGTGCTCGGTCTCACCATGGAGAAGAAATACGGCTAACCGGACCTGCTGCTGGGTAGTACATGCCATCGTATCAAAAAAATTTTCCACATCGGAGCGCCACCTCTCGGCTACTGTCGGATCTAGCTCGCCTTGGAAACGCGGAGGATCGAGCTGTCGGAACTCTCGAAGAAGGGTGCTCGCGCGCTCCTACTCTACCTGGGTTAACGAAACAATGGGGTGCCTGCCCTACCCCTGAAGGTCGGCCATCACAACCTAAAACATCTACTATAACTGGGAGGTACTCACGGGTATGGTCGGATCGACACCGGTCTCGGGTGGAGGAATGACATTCTCAGGCTGGGGAGCAGGGATCTCTGGTGGTTGAGTGGGAGTCATAGGTAGTAGAGTGGGAGCCTCAAGTTGTAGAGCGAGAGTCACTCAGGTCGCTCTCCTGGACAGCAAGTTCTATAGGGAAGACAAATGCGCCTATCATCCTTGAGAACTCTTGAAGGCATGCACGTTAGGGAACTAAAAGGTTACGCACTTGGGACCTAATTATCCTAAGCTCATAGTAAACATGTGATGTTGTTCTCGGTTATTCCCAAGTTATGCTCTGATACCAACTTTTGTCATGCCCTAAACACGGAAATCGGGCTCATAAAATTCCTAATCGCCGAATCCGACACTGACAACCTCCGTAATACCCCATTCTCGGATCCCAGCACTATGATACCAGGTTCCGATCCTAGGATCATACAGAGGGATTTTCAATGTGAATATATTTCGTAATAAACATAACCCACGAACAATAACCACAAGACACCATCACAAAATTCACTATGATAAAAAACTTTAAGGTACAATGCACATGAAGGGAAATACAATGATAATAATAACGGAAACTCCTGAAGCTCGACTGCACGCTCCTGCTGTGACTAAGCTACGGCTGCGTCCTGGCGTCACCTGCATGCACCAATCATGCATAAGCTTATAGAAGCTTAGTGGGTGGTGAGAGTATGTGCGCAATATAAGCGTGCTTAGAATGCAATATCAGAGTAATGCGGAATCATGCTGATAAGTTCATGAATACTAACAACTGTACCACGGCTATGCAATGCAAGACATGAATGTTATCGGCCATACCAAGGCCATGCGATGCGAGATGCAACTCAAGCATACCAGTCCTCATTCGAATTCACATATCAATGCAGCTCATCACTAGAGCATCAAATATCAGTACAGTTGTCACTCTGGATAATCACCGGGGTTTAGTACACTCCAAATGACACTGCCCCTTTCGTAGGCGCGCAATCTAAGTGGGCATAAGAAACCTCACTATCCGCCTGGCCAATAGCCTGCCAATACCTATCCGGCACGTTAATAGCGAACCCATTTACGAGCTGGCTCAGCTTAGCAATGCCCCCTACCCTCGGGCAAGTAAGGCCACATCCCCTTCCAACCAACCATGACACAGTGTGAGACCCAACCTCCTGGTATTTGGCCCTATGCGCTCATGTATCCACTCGGTCTCGATGTTAGAGTCATCCTCTGGTACCATCGGGTTTAGGAATTTTCACCCAGGGACATCTATGGTGCCCCGATGCTAGTAACAGTATTTTCGGTGTCCGATCTTATCATTCACGATATGCCTGTGGAAATGTAGATGCAAGATGCTTGGGTGTACAGTAATCATGTCACATAGATGCAAGATGCATGAATCACGCTATCAGTCTTACAGCAAATCCTGCGCGTACCGCGGGCTTATGTGAGTAACTCCTATCAGGGTGTCCCATAAATAATCTGCCCAATAACATATGCTATGATTAGTCACTCCTCATATCAAGCATACATATGATGCGTATGGGCAGAATTATGGGGTTATACTGAGCATGTTATATGGTGATGAACTATCTTCATAACGAAGATGGGCCTAGACGACCTATACATAACAAATATGGGCCTAACAATGGGCCCTAGGGAGAGTTACAATGCGGACATTTAACCATCATTGCCCTTACAATGTGGACGTCAAATCATCATTGCTCCCAAGGCATGGACCATTATAAACATCATTACATACACCACATTAGGCCTCACACAAAGGCCTCACGTACATTTCTTTGGGCCTCACTTATGGGCTTCAAATATATCACAATGGGCCTCATCATATGGGCTTCATAAACAATGCATTGAGCCACAACAATGGGTCTCACATACATCAGGTGGGCGTATCAACGGGCCACACCAATGGGCCTCATATAAATTAAGTGGGGCGCATCAATGGCCACACCAATGGGCCTCATATACATCAATGGGCCGCATCAATGGGCCTCATATATATCAAATGGGCTGCATCAACAGGCACACCAATGGGCCTCATATATATCAAATGGGCCACATCAACGGGCCGCACCAATGGGCCTCATATACATCAAATGGGTCACATTAATGGGCTGCACCAATGGGCCTCATATACATCGTAAAGGGCCTCTTATGTGGGCCCAATGTACATCACATCGAGGTGAGGCCCATGCACTACATTTCCATTATATTATACCTACACCATTCATCTAATTTTAAGGATCATTTAGAGCATTACCAAAAATGAATCATATCGAAAGATTATCTGGAACATACCACAAATAACAGTGGAGATAATGTTTTCCACTGATAAAATTGTGAGACCCGTATCCTAGACCGTACCGTTCCGTAGGCTTTCGTGGTCCTCTCAATTGAATTCCGGTAACCTTCGACCTTTATCTGACGTTTGCACAAGATCCTAAGCCAAGTCTGTTAACCTGAGTCGACTCAACCCGAGACTTGCACCCTAGCGACTGCGCCTTCGCCGCGGTTCCGATACCGCGTCTCACTCGCCGAGGCGATACCTTGGCCAGGAGATGTGGGCCCGCGTTCAGTTCGAGAAAATGCCACGCATTTACAATCCCAAGAGAATCTCTACAATATGTCTCATCAATCAAGTGCACATCAATCACCTCATGTCAAGTACAAGAGCAACTCTAAAGTCAACTCTCTCTCTTACACACCCTTACATGTCAAGTACATACCCATCACCCATCACTCACTCACCCATCCCTCTCTCTCTTTACATCCCATCCTCTCTCTCTCTCTCTCTCTCTCTCTCATTCCTTCACTTTCAATCAAACCCCATGAGAGTCCAAACCGTCCAAGTAAGAGCTTCCATGAGAGAGAGCTTTGTGTGTGGCCCACCTTCTTACCTCCCATCTCCACCATCCAAAGACCATCTCAACCATTGGAATTATTTCCTTGGAGCTCCAGAACCTATAGGTGGAAGAAGGAAGATGAGATCTAACGGTGGGTGTTTTATGATTTAATTTTTTGTGGTTTGAAGGCCCACATATGGTGGGACCCATCTTGATCTATGTATTGCAACCATGGAGGACCCATAGTGACGGGGTCCCTCCATCACCATCCGATCTCTCCTTTTCTCTTTCTTTCTCTTTTCCTGTTTGTATGGTAATGATGATGATGTGTGGCCCACCATGGTGTTTATATCCATGCGATCTACCAGTGGACCCCATCCATGTGGGACACACCATGATGTTTATATGTCATCCCAACCATCCATCTAGGATGTGGCCCACCTTACATGTGTGGGTGGGGCCCTCCTTGATGTATTTATCCACCTTGATCCATAGCTCAAGTGGCAGATTGACTGAATGATATCTCGTTTCAACACTGACGGTGGAGTGGCTAACAGTGAGGTGGGTGTTAACAGTGAGGTGTGAACGGACAGTGGGGTCTGTGGGACCCACCCACATCGTCCACTCATCTAAATGGGCCACACCGTGATGTGTGTGGGGCATCCACCGTCCTTGGACGGTGGGACCCACCTCACGAGTGGGGCTACCCGTGATGTATGTGTATGTCTAGGCCGTCCAGGGCCTGGACGTTGTATATTTATTAAATATAATATTAATATATTATATTATAATAATATATGATATGATATATTATAATGTAATATAATATTATATATTTAATATATATGTTGTGGTGGGCCCTACGTGGGACCCACCTCTGCTTCTTTTAAAAAGCAGCAAAGGCTGCATGTTAGTATCTAATATAATATTAATATATTATATTTCATATATATATTGTGGTGGGCCCTACGTGGGACCCACCTCTACCCTCTTAAATGTAGAAAAGCTGCACTACAACAACTAAGGATTTTATATTATATATATATATATTATTTATGTATATATACATATATATGTGGGTGGGCCCTACGTGGGACCCACCTCTGCCTCTTTAAGCAGCAAATACTGCTCGTACAACAATTATGTAGCTGCTCTCTCTCTTAAACGTCAGCTAGTTCTGCAGGTCCCAATGATGTACGTGCTTTATCTCCAGTGTCCACTGTTTGGACGGTGGGACCCACCATGATGCATGTGTTGTATCAAACCGTCCAACCATTTGAGATATCATTTTACTGCATGAGTAAAAGAATGGATCAGATCTAAAGCCCAAGCAGACCCCCACCATTGAAAATTAATGGGGACAGTGACATCCACCGTTCAAACTTCTAAGGGCCACAGTAGTTTCCAATTAAGCTGATATTTGTTTTCACTTCATCTATTTTTGTGTTAACTTATGAATAGGTCGGATCTCAAAAATACATAAGGGTGGGCCCGATTTGATATACATGAGGCCCATTGTCGTGGCCCTATTTGATATACATGAGGCCCATCGGTGCGGCCTATTTGATATACATGAAGCCCAATGGTGCGACCCATCATGATGTATTATGGCCCGTGGGTGGGACCCACCCGTTTGTATTGTTAGGCCCATGTAATGAGGTCCACTTGATAAATGAGGCCTAGTATTGAGGCCGTGCGATGAGGCCCATATGATATATTTAAGGCATAGGTGCAAGGCCCACCTATTGTGTATTCGAGGCCGGATGTGATGTATGTTGGTCCATATGACGAGGCCGATGTAACGTAAATGAGGCCCATCGTGATTGTATATGAGACCATGGACCCACTATATGTTTGGCCCTATATAGGCCACTCCTTGGGAGCAATGTTGGTTAGATGTCCACATTGATGGGCAATGATGGTTGGATGTCCACATTATGACCTTTCCTTAGGCCTTGTTAGGCCTATTCTCATCATTCTCTTGTGGGTTAACCCAAATAAGTGGGCCCCATTCACCATAGACGGATGACTCCATGCTATCGGATTTGATATAACCATGGCTGAGGGCCGATCTTTATATTATGGTTGATCGGCTGTTCATCTATTGACCCCGCCTTGTTTATATGCCGATTGTATAGGTTGATTCTGAATTGTCAAGGTCGATTGTATAGGCCGATTTCGATTGTTAAGGCCGAGTATTGAGGCCGATTCTGATTTGTTGAGGCCGATTGTGTAACGCCCTGAAAATCGGAGGTCGAATATAAACTTAACTCCCGAGTTTCAACACATCACTTATGCAACATAGATAATGATGATTAAATGCTGTCTGTGTTAGTGCATTGAACATGAGTGAGATTAAGCCAACACAACAACACATAATTCAGGGACAGTTGTGATGCACAAGCGGAAGACTGAAACGAAATGTATAACAGTATAAACTAGTATAGGTCTCCAAAGTATGTATGCGTTGCCAGGTCAATAAGTACAAGTATTGTTTCAAAATATAAAATGTCAAAAGAATGTGATAGTCTACTACAAGTATAACCCCGAAGCCCCGTCGATTCAGAACGGCTCACATGAACCCGCCTGAATACTGCATGTACGAGAATGCCTCCTCGTCATCACAAAAGTCAGGCTCCACCTCAGGAGTCGCGTCGCCATCTGCAATCAAGACAGAGTCTGGTTGGTGTTTAAAACACTGTCCCGTAACGTGGGAGTGAGTGATCAACTAAGTGGAACAATAAAGCAAAGGTTAAATGTTATCAATTCAATCAAGCAGTAATGATAAAGTAGTACAGTAATCATGTCCTAATTACTCTTGATTAATGCAAAATGATATGTAAGAATGATGCATGCCCTCGCCTACACTCCCTCAGCGTCTTCATCTTACGGCGTGCATGGCAACCACCCGAAAGTGCTCTTTCACACCAAAGCACATGCAATGTGGTGCATGCACGTGATTAGCCAGGTTCTTACTTAGGTTTATTCATACAACAGATTGGGAAACTAAGGTACCTCCTTTATATCATTTCACAAATAATGATCTATTCTAGGGTCGTCAGTCCTAGTAAATCTCATATGATATTACGGTTCTAGGTCACTGCAAAGGGCTCGTCACCTGATCAGTGCAGGCCTAGCTTATACTCTAGTTGCTACAGAAAGACTCGTCACCTCTACGCAGTCTCAGAGTATGCTCGAGGTCACTACAAAGGGCTCGTCACCTGATCAGTGTACGCCGATAGGTCGAATACAGTGTCCGATACCACCGTATTCGGCTCACGAGATAGTATTGCTCACTGGTCAGTACGTGGAGGCTCGTCGCCCCAGCGTAGGCCGACAACTCGACCACAGTGTCCCATACCACCATGTCCGGCTCATGAGTCTTAGCGGATCGAGGTACCAAGGTTAATAGGGTTTTCACTAGTAGGTTTGGTACCTTAGGTTCAAGCAGTAGCGTCCATACATGGTGAACATACATCAGGCCAATCGGGTTACTTGATGAGCTCGACTAGTACGAGCGCACGTTGAGTTGATTGACATGAAGTGCATAAGCACTCCGTGTGGCCTAACCACTGTCGACCACTCTAGTACGGCTCGGGTTCGTCAAACGGGTCCTACGTGACAAATAAATCTCAGCCACGAACTCAAAGCCTGTTACCGATTGCCTGGACCATAGCATAGCCCCATACACATTCAACCTTAACCAATAAGCAGGTGAAGTAGTCAGAACAAGAGTAACCAAGTAGTTTAATTATATTATCGAGCATGCTATAAGATGCAACATAAACAAGAATCCATACACATGCCTTTCACAAGTAAAGCGAGGAAACTAAACAACTTGCATGGAGGAAATCATACACATCCCTAAGGTAGTTGAGAATCCTATCTCAACACCCACCTAAAGCACTATATCCTAAGTACTTACTTATACAAGCATTTTCACAAACACCTAGACTACACTTATTAGCTTACATAACGTAAGTTGGCCCAACATATATTAGGGCGAATCCTTTCGCCAAGGAGTTATTACACGCATAACTAGTATATGCACACGGTAATTAATCATGGCAAACACACTTTCAAATTTCATACGTATACGATACTTTCTACAAATACAAAGAATACGCAAAACTCCACATAGTTCATATATAACTGAAATGCAAGACAAACATCACATTTTACATGTGAAATAGCATCCACGTCAGGAATCTATCATTAACCGATATTGAAAGCTTTGAAAACTATAACCTATACGTCTATAGTCCGCACCTTACGCCAGTAAACGTGTAACGGATTCATTTTAAATACGTAGTCTTTGTCACCGGCAGAATGACAACCTATAACATGAACTAGCTTAGCTATTTCATCATTTTAACTATTTGAAACCCTAGAACGAATTATGGTTAGGATTTCTTACCCAATGTGGAATTGAAATCGCCGGAATAGCGATCCGGTAGGGATGAATAAGCATGGGAAGAGGCAGGGTAGAATACCAGGAATCTCCTCCAATTGCACTCACACTTTCTCTCTCTTTACTCTCTCCTAGGTTTTTCCTCAAATTCGTATGGAGGGAATGAGAGAGGGTTTAAGGTCCTTATATAGGCCTAGAACTGACAAAAATGGGCCTAGGGCCTTGGTATACTTAGGTTATAGCCAAAGGGCGCTTGTCCCGGTCCAACGGAGCGCTTCTGGAGGCCCCTTTTCTATGTGTGGTCGGACTTTATCTCCCTGACCATGGATCTAGGTCGAGTTAAGTTTTCAGTCCAATCAGATTTACAGATCGACCGCGGCGGACCAGTTTCAGTTCGACGGTTACCGGTACTCGATCAGGGCCACAAGTGCACTGGCATGTGTGAAAAATTTCCCTTGATCCGTGGGTGTAATTGGGTCAGATTCTGATGGTCAGAATCCTTATATTTGGCCCACAAGCGACAAGTCGCAGATTACTTAAATTTAAATTTTTATTTCTAAAGATAACCATGTTTCTCACACACTTCGTTCCGGGTTCAAGTTGTGCGTTTCTAGACATAATTTGGACTTGATTTCGAGATGGTTGTCAAGCCTAGTAAGGCGGTCCTAACCGTTTGGTTTCACAGTAATCGGAACTTTCGACGCACGGTCCAGGTCCAATACGAAGTTTCAATGTGCTCCCGAGAGCAACTGAGAATAGAGTTTGATCCTAGATGTTAGGGTAACCTAACGTCAATGATTCTACAAGTTTTGGGTCTTGCAGATTATATTTAAAGTGATTAGTGCTAATTTCACAGGCAAAGTAGTTTAACACTTAGTTAATTTCATCTAATTTCTAAAGGATTTTGTCTTGAGTGATTTCTGCCTGAGGTGGTACTCGGGTCTTTGTATGGATTTTTTCGAGACGTTACAGATTGTATAGGCCGATTCTGATTGTCGAGGCCTAGTATCGGAGCCGATTCTGATTTGTCGAGGCCGATTGTATAGGCCGATTCCGATTATCGAGGCCGAGTATCGAGGTCGATTCTGATTTGTTGAGGCCGATTGTATAGGCTGATTCCGAATGTCGAGGCTGAGTATCGGGGCTGATTTTGATTTGTCGAGGCCGATTGTATTGGCCGATTCCGATTGTCGAGGCCGAGTGTCGGGTTGATTCTGATTTGTTGAGGCCGATTGTATAGGCCGATTCTGATTTGTCAAGGCCGATTGTATAGACCAATTCCGATTGTCGAGGCCGAGTATGATTTGTCGAGGCCGATCATTCTCTTGTGAGTTAACCCAAATAAGTGGGCCCCATTTACCATAGACGAATGGCTCCGTGCTATCGGATTTGATATAACCATGTCCGAGGGCCGATCTTTATATTATAGTTGATCAACTGTTCATCTATTGACCTCACCTTGTTTATATGCCGATTGTATAGGCCGATTCTAATTGTCGAGGCCAAGTATCGAGGCCGATTCTGATTTGTCGAGGCCGATTGTATAGGCCGATTCCGATTGTCGAGGCTGATTTCGATTGACGAGGCCTATTGTCGAGACCTATGTGATGTATATGCGACCCGTAGTTGAGGCCCATTGTGATGTGTATTCGGCCTGTGTGATGTATATGCAGTCTGTATTTGAGGCCTATTGTGATGTGTATTTAGCCCGTGTTTAAGGCCCAATGTGATGTATATGAGGTCTATGTGATGAGGCCCATTGTGATGCATTTGAGGGTTAGGTGATGGAGCCCATTGTGATGTATGTTAGCCCCATGTGAAAGGCCCATCGTGATGTGTATTAAGCTCTTGAGTGAGGCCCATGGTGTTGTATATCAGGCCCTTTGTGAGGCTATGGGTCCACTATATGTTTGACCCTATGTGGGCCACCCCTTGGGGGCAATGTTGGTTAAATGTCCACATTGTTGAGGCTGAATGTCGATGCCGATTATTGAGGCCGGTTATTGATACCAATTATAAGTATGTGACAGCATAACATCACAATACATGCCCATACGATCATCTACATGTTTGTTATGAGATGTGATTGATCATTGCATATGCCATAGGACAGGTTGTTCATGGGGCTCCCTAATAGGCGGAGTTGCCCCACATGAGCGCACGGTATGCACAGGATTGATGCATGATCGGACTGTGTGACTCATGCATCTCGCATTTGTGTGACATGATCACCGTATGCCCTAGCGACATCAAGGTCGTAACTCCACAGGTATTTCGTGGATGGCCAGATGGGACACTGAAAATCTGTTTTACATGGGGTGCTATAGATATCCCTGGGTGAAAGTCCTTAAACCCTCTTAGTTCTAAAGGTTGCTCCAATGTCTAGACCGAGTGGATGCATGAGCGCATGAGGGCCGTATACCATTAGGCTGCATCTCCCACTGTGTCGTGGTTGGTTGGAAGGGGTACGACCTTACCTACCCGAGAGGAGGGGGCAATGCTAGGCTGAGTCTGACTAGCTCAAGGAATGGGTCAGCTATCGGCGAGCCGGGCCCGATATTGGCAACGGATAGTGAGGTCTCTTCCACTCACCTTGTCGTGCGTGATGGGGCAACTATCTGGTTTGAAGTGTAATAGACCTCGGTGATTTCCCAGAGAAGAACCGTACTGATATGTGGACTTATTGAATAGGAGTTGCATACTAATGCATTCATTTCCTTCACTATCCACTCGGGCTGGTGGTGCACAACTAATTGTTATGTACCTTCGCATGGCTAGGATTTTGGTTGGGCACGCGACTAACCTGAGACCAGGAGTTTACCACGTTGAGTCTATTTATCCAAATTTAGGTATGGGACTGGTTTGGATAGAAGTCCCTTGTGATAGACCCCGTAGCCTGCGATACTGCGTACTATCATCCCGACTTCACTCCAACTTGGTCATTTCATTTGTACCGCATATTGCATTGCATCCGCAGCATTTAACATTTTGGGTTACTATATTTCTGCATTTATATGACCTAGATAAGGCTGATGGTATTAGTAACTCTTCCGAATTGCATATTGTATTGCATCATCGATATCTGATATCTGGTTCATTATGTTTCCGCATTACATAGCCGATTTACATTACTTTCTCAGTATATGACATTGGCTTGCTATGTCTTTTCATCGCATATCCTGGATGAGGTTGATGATATTTTTATGGACTTGCAGTATTTTCGCTTACTTTAATATCGTATGATTCATGCCGGTAATTCTGATATTGTATGATTAAGGCATTGTATTGAATACTTGACACTTATCTTGTGCACAAACTTACACCACACTCTAAGCTTTCTATAAGCTTATGCACGATAAATGCGTGCAGGTGACGATAGGACGCAATCAAGTTGGGGTAGAAGCGTGCGGCAGAGCTTCTGGAGATTTTAATTATATGCCATCTATTTCCTTTTCTGTATTGTACTCAAATGATTATATTGGTGGATATGTGGTGATGATGTTGTTCTTATGATTTCGGTATACTTGTGGTTTTGCTTCTTATGAGATAAATTCATGTTGAAAATCCTCCTTGTAGGATCCCAGGATTAGAACCTGGCATATAGGCAATGGGAGCCGAGAATGGGGTACTACGGAGGCTGTCGGCACCGGATTCGGCGATCAGGATTCCTGTGAATCCGATTTCCAGGTTTGGGGCGTGACAAAAATCCTATAAGGCCCATCACAGAAAACCGTGAGAGTAGCCACACCCACCGTTAAAACATTTATAGGACCCGCCGTGATGTATTATGAGATCCAACCCATTCATCAGTTAACATAGAGATAAATGAAGTGAAAACAAAAATATCAGCTTGATTGGGAAGTACCCTGGCCGTTAAGAAGTTTTGAATGGTGGATGTCACTGTCCCCAATATTTTGAATGGTGGGGTCCGTTGGAACTTCAGATCTGACTCATTCTTTTTTTTTTTCTCATGCCATAAAACAATCCCTAAAAATGGTTGGATGGTATAGATATAACACATGCATCATGGTGGGTCCACCGTCTAAGGCTTAGACGGTGTGGATCCACACAGCATGGACGAATGGGGAGGGAGATTTCACATACATCATAGTGACCCCAAGAGTGCTGCTACTACACGTGCAACGACAGCTGGCAGCGATTGCTGGCCCACCATCGAAACAGATGGACGATGGGGATTCAAAATGGATGAACGGTGTGATAAACACAAACATCAAGGTGGGCCACTACACGGACGGTGCATATACAACACTGCATCATGGTGGGGCCGTACATGGCACCGTCCAGATGGATGGTGCAGATGAAACACATACATTTAAGGTGAGTCCCACGGAACTTACTGACATCACACATCAACTATATAGTTGGTGTGAGGTACACCAGCCAATCCACTTCTCTCAGCAGGTGTGTCCCATGTGGGGCCCACCAGATATATATAGTGTATATATATATCATATATTATTATTATTATTTGTTTAGAAAACCTCCAGCATCCATCCAGCGTCTAAGAAGGGATGGACAGCTTGGATGCAAGATGCATCCATCATGGGTCCCACGTGCGAGGGTTCTGATACCCATACATTGTAGTGGGTCCACACGTCCCACGTCCTGAAAACGGATGGACGGTGTGGATCTATACATATATCATGGTGCATCCCACAACACTCGCTGGTGGGGTCCACATACACGGACATCGCTGATAAAACACATGCGCCATGTGGGCCCTCGGCCAGGTGGACGGACGGTGAGGATGTACCCCACATCTGGTGGGTCCCATGGATGATGTGTATAAAATACATACATCACAGCAGCCCACATGGCATACTGATGTAATACAGCAGCTATGTAGCTAGTTGAGGTATACCAGCCAATTAGCTTTTAAGGTGGGGTCCATCTCGTGTACGGCATGGATCAAGTGGGCCATACAATCATCATCATCGTCAAGAACAAAAAGAAAGAGCGAGAGAGAGAGAGAGAGAGAGAGGGAGGGAGGGAGGGAGAGAGAGAGAGAGAGAGAGAGAGAGGAGAGAGAGAGAGAGAGAGAGAGAGAGAGAGAGAGAGAGAGAGAGAGAGAGAGAGAGAGAGAGAGAGAGAGAGAGAGAGAGAGAGAGAGAGAGAGGGAGACACGGTGTAGTGGAGGGACCCCTCCACTATGGGCCCCTCATATGATTACAACACATGCATCAAATTGGGTCCCATCACAAGTGGGCCATCAAATTGAAATTCAACTGTGGATCACCCACCTATGACACTCCTTCTTTAGCTCCTTGGACTCCTAGGCTCTTTGGCTTGCTCTTTGATGGTGGATGATGAAGATTGGATGGCTAAGATGGGAGATTGGGTGGTAGGGAGTGGGCCACACTAGGCTCTCTTTGGGAAAGCTTGGACGTTAGCTCTCTCTTGGGTTTGCTTGAGAAATGGTTTGAGAAAGAGAGAGAGATGATGGGATGAAATGAGATAGGTGAGTGATGTGCGAGTGATGGGTGGGGTGATGGAGTTGTAAGAAAGGGATGGGTGGAGAGAGAGAGAGTTGACTTTGGGAATGGGAGATGGATGGGCTAGGTAAGGTTGTGTACTTGAATTTGATTGATAGATTGATGCGATGTGTTGTAGAGATTCCTCGGTATTCATAACACGCGGGTTTTTCCTCGATATAAATGCGGGCCCATAACTTCTGGCCTGGGTATCGCATTGGCGTGTGACACGCGGAGTTGGAACCGCGCCGTCGCGGTCACTAAGATACAAGTTTCGAGTCGAGGTGACATAGATATAAAGGATGCGACTTAGGGTCACGTGCAAACGTCTATTATAGGTCATAGGCTGTCGGAATTCGACCGGGAGGATCGCGGAAGCTTACGGAATGGTACGGTCTAGGATACAGGCCTTACACATGTTACCAATAAAGAAAGGACATTGATCACATAAGCAATTGCCTAAGTGAATGACAACAGAAGTAACCCAGAAAATAAAAGAAGAAATTAAACGACTATTAAAGGCTACCTTCATCAAGCCTATTAAATATGTCGAGTAGGTTTCAAATATGGTTCCAATCATAAAAGAATGGTAAGTTGTGAGTCTGCATCGATTTCTGAAATTTAAATATAGAACAACAAAGGATGAATATCCGATGCTAGTCATCGATCAGCTGATTAATAGGGCAGCCGGACATTGGGTGTTGTCCTTCATGGATGGTCATTTCGGGTATAACCGAATTTATATAGCACTTAATGATGTGTCGAAGATGACATTTAGGTTCCCTGGAACTTTAGAGACCTATTATTATATAATGATGCCATTTGGGCTCAAGAATGCAGGGGCCACATATCAGATGGCATTGAATGTCATATTCCGTGATATGATCGACTAGTTTATGAATGTTTACATCAATGACATAGTAGAAAAGTTGGCCAGCATAGAGGATCATTTTGCTCATTTATGCAAATCATTTAAGCGAATGAGGCTTCATCAGTTGGAAATGAATCCCCTTAAATGTGCCTTCGGGGTGTCGGTCGATAATTTTTTGAAATTCTTATTACATCAACTAGGCATCGAGGTAGACCAGAACAAAGCTTGAGTAATTATAAATGCTCATCCACCAAGGAGTAAACTAGAGTTGCAGTGGTTTCTTGGTCAGGTTAACTTCATGCGGAGATTTATATATAACTGCGTAAGGAAAACTAACATATTTTCTCTGTTGGTGAAGTTGAAGTAGGGGATTGAATTAAAATGGGAGGTAACTCATTAAAAATCTTTTGAGAAGATTAAGGAGTATCTGATGAAGCTGCTAGTGTTAATGTCACCAATCGAAGGTCAAACGCTCAAGCTGTATGTGGTAGCATTAACAGAATCGGTCGGAGCCCTTTTATCCCAAGACAATGACGACTAGAGAGAGCGTGCATTTTACTACCCGAGTTGAATGCTTCTCGATACCGAAAGACGCTATTTCTCTATAAGGAAGATGTGCTTATCGCTGTACTTTATGGCTACCAAATTAAGATATTATTTATTAACCAAAGAGTAAATTTAATACCATTAACCGGTTTAATAAAATACATGTTAAATCGGTTGATTTTGAATGGCCAAATTGGCAAATGGGTGTTGGCTCTATCTGAATTCGATGTTTTCTATGTTCCCTAAAAAGTAGTAAATGGTCTAGATATATCTAACTTCCTGGTTGGTCACCCACCTGACTTTAAACGTCAAAATTTCCCAGGAGTTTTAGATCTGTACTATACATATATAACCACTTGGAAAGTTATTTTTGACGGGTCAAATACTCACAAAGCGTCAGGAGCTGGAATTATTGTTATGACAACTCCAAGTGCAGGGCTGCGATGTAGTGATAACTCGGTGAGACCGAGGTTGTACCCATAAGGACTTTCTATTGTGCAATTTCTGGAATACGTTAGAATTATAATATAAACTAACTATGAAAATTATGGTTTAAAAGAGTAATTGTGTAAGAAACTATCAAGAATAGAATACTAGAGTGCCAATGATCCACTTATAGCTTCCTTAATGTTAATTTACTTGATTAAATCGGATCACACATTTGGAATTTAAGTGCTATCCTATCCAACCGGCTATTAGAGCGGTTAATTCATCATTCAAAAACTTTAAAACAGATTTGAACTTCCATTAAATTGGTTCCCTAATAAAGCATCAACGACTTAAATGTAGTGTATTCAAAGCATCTATTGTACCTGAGTCAACGATAGATCAATAGAATCTACAAATCAATCCCTTATAAAACATGTAAGAAAATATTCATAGTCTTCCTAAGCATTCAATGTGTCTGGAGTCGACAATGGATCCAAATAAACTAGAAACAGTTCTTCATTTAAACCAAATATTAATGAATTTTTCAACATGAAAACCAAATAACTTGAATCAAATTAAAGTAAACATTAAGAAGAACTATAAGCTTCACCTCTTAGCTTTAGCTAAGAGATTAGCCAATCATGTACATTATTGAACTAAACCTCAAACATAAAAATATAAAAGCTAACTAGAACCGTAGGATTGAAGAGGAGGGAGGACTCCTTGAAGCTCAACAACTCATTTCTCTACACCTTCTACCCTAAGTCATGCTTAGAAACTCCTAAAACATCCCTTTATATAGATTTGATTTGCATCGACTTCAAAATCAATTTGATTTTACATAGCTATCACACTTTCAATGGCATTGAGCTCCCATCGAAGAGTCAGGGTGAAATCAGGAAACAGTTTAGCAACGAACTTTCAATTTTACGGATTTTCTCAATAGCATCAAACCACCTTCGATGGCATCGAAAAGTGCACGAATATGTCTAACAACAAAATAAATTTTTTCTGTATTTTTACGATGGGATCGAATGTGGCTTCGATGACATCAACACTTACTTCTATGGCATCGAAGGTGTCGATTTCTACACTTTGAACCCTTTGTTTTCTTCCTTTCTTGCTTGGTTCCCTTAGATCTTAGACTCTTGAATTCTTCAATGATAACCTCCATAGATCTAATCCATCACTTGGTTATTCTTTGAGCATTAATTACATGCTTTAGGCATCCTTTTCTCTTTAGCTCTTGTTCACAACCCCAAGTGTAGGGTCGCGATGTAGTAATAATCTTGGTGAGACCGAGGTTGAATCCACAGGGACTTATCTTATACGTATTCTGAAAGTAATTAGAACTAGAACTAGAATAAGATATAAATCTGGAATAAAAGAGGGTAATTGTAAATGAGATTTCAATAATCAAAAGGGAACTAGGGTGTCAGGGATCCACTTGTAGCTATTAGGATGCTACCTTGCTTAATTCAAGAAACATAATTGGAATTGGAGTCCTATCCTATCCAATTGGAAGATAAAGTAATTAAACCAAATCTGAACTTTTCATTGATCTAACCCTCAATGAAGAAGTATTGTGGTGATTGGAAGGGATTCCATCACCCTACCATGCTTAAGAGACGATGGTGAATAATAGGATTTACCAATCTCACAATCTCAAAACAGGAAAAAAAGATATCCAAAGCTATCACAACATTTATCGTAAATTGAGTCACAATAAATCATAGAAAACTGAAAATATTCCTTAAAATCAAACTAGAAATCAATAAGGTTCAACATGAATAACAATTAAAGTAATAAAATCATCCCAACACGCTACAAGCTTCACCTCTTAGGCTTACTAAGAGGATTAGCCAACCATAGACATGATTGGATCTTAAACCATAAATGAAAGTATTAAAAATAGGAAAGAAAAGAAGAAAAACTCTTGGGAGGCTGCTCCACCCTTTTGCTTTGCTTCTTAAAACCTAATTCATGTCTAGAACTCTTAGGAAAACCCATATTTATAGCCTTGTCCATCTAAAATAGAAAAACCGCCTCAAATTTACGCAGTCTGCGTAACTCTGCGTAACGCCTTCGATGTCATCGAACGTAACTTGAATCCGGAAGTTGTGCCTTTTTGCACTGTGTAATTTTTCATGTCTTCAATATCATCAAACATTCTTCGAGCAATCGAACAGTGCTTTGATGTCATCAAAAACTGCATCTAATTTGTCCAACAACCAGACTTGATTTTCTGTAATTCTTCGATGTCATTGAACTGCCTTCAATGTCATCGATGGCTGGCTTCGATGTCATCGAATCGTAGTCGATGACATCAACAGTGTGAATTTCTGCACTTTGCACCTTCGATTTTCTTCATTCTCCACTTGGTTTCCTTAGATTTTGGGGTCTTGAAATCTTTAATCTTGGTCTCCTAAGATCCATTCATTACCTTGGTGATTCTTGAGCATCAAATTCATGCTTTTAACATTCTTTTCAATCCAAGCTCTTAAACTCACCTCGCAATACAAACATGTATAAACTATACCCATTAAGCGTTATCGTGTTCATAAAACCCAGATATAAATAGGAGGAAATATGCAATATTTGACACTCAACAGCTCTCAAAATTACATCGTAAGAGAAAATGTTCGTAATTAGATCAATTAATCGCATCTATGTTTATAAAACCAATGCATAACAAGGGGGAAACATACAATATTTCATTCTCAACACACCCCCAACTAGCATTTTGCTAGTCCTGAGCAAAACATGCGGAATTAATCTTCTAAAAATCCAAATTTCAAACTTTTCTAAAAAAACAATATTCTGTGCAATCCTATACATATGAGTAATATTCAAAGTTAGTTCACAACCCCAAGTGCAGATCGCGATCTAGTAATAACTTGGTGAGACCGATGTCGAATTCACGAGGACTAAACTTGTACATATTCTGAAAAGAACTAGAACTAGAACTAGAAGAAGATCTAAATCTAAAATCTGAATAAAAGAGAGTAATTGTGAAGGATTTATAGAATATCAAAAGGGAACTAGAGCGCCAAGGATCCACTCGTAGCTATCAAGATGCTACCTTGCTTGATTTAATAAACACAATTGGAATCGAAGTCCTATCTTATCCAGCTGGAAGATAAAATAATTGAAGCACAATCTGAACTTTGCATTGAATTAGTTCACACATGAATTAGTATTGTGATGATTGGAAGACGTCATCCTACCATGCACAGGAAACGATGATGAACAATAAGATTTACTAATCCTACAATCTCAGAACGGAAAGGAAGATATTTAAAGCTATCACAACATCGATTATAATTTGAGTCATAATAAATCATAGAAAACTGAAAATATTCCTTAAAATCAAACTAGAAATCAATAAGGTTCAACAAGAATAAGAATCAAAGCAATAAAATAATCCCAACACACTACAAGTTTCACCTCTTAGCCCAAGCTAAGAGATTAGGTAGTCATATCTAACTCAAAAACATAATAAAAACAAAAAGAACTACCAGAACCCATGGAGATATCGAAGCGGAAGAATGTCGTCGGCGCTCCAACTAGGCCTCCTTTTCCTTTCCAAACCTTAGAAAATACTTTGGAACATCCTAGGGCTCCTATTTATAGTTGTGAAACTCCAACTTTCGCATCGAGTTGGAAAAATTTGCAAACTACCTCAAATTTACACACTTTACGTAATGCCTTCGATGTATTTAAGTGCCTTCGATTGAACCTTCGATGGCACCTTCGATGCCATGAAGTGCCTTCGATGCCATTGAAACTTGTCTAGAACTGTCTAACAAGTTTGGCTTGAAAAATCCTGAAATTCTTTATTGCATCGAACTACCTTTGATGCCATGAAGTGCCTTCGATGCCATCGAAGTCTATTCTGGCACTTTTTCAGAACTATGTTTTTCTGGCCCCAAAATTTCAGAATATATTTTTTTTTGGGGACAATTTTCAGGATCCCTTTTCTTCACTTTAAATCTTCAATTCTCTTCATTCCTCACTTGGTTTCCTTAGATCTTTGGCATGTGAATTCTTCAATTTGGTCTCCTAATATCCATCCATTGCCTTGGTGATTCTTGAGCATCAAATCCATGCTTTTAACATTCTTTTCAATCCAAGCTCTGAGATTCACCTCACAATACAAACATGTATAAAATATACCCATTAAGCATTATCCTGTTTATAAAACCAAGATACAAATAGGGGGAAATATGCAATATTTGACACTAAACAATAAGAATGAAACATTAATAATCTAGAACCTAATATCATTAATAAACAAATGAACTAAGTTCTCTTTCAACAATTTAATCAATAAAATGCATCTAAACATTAAGTTCTTAGTGTGCTTTGTAGAATTTAACTTATAATATGTAAAAGTTAGCCTTCTCTCCATAACACTACCCATAATCATTACTTCAAAGCGGACAAATCAACACCAGTTATTGATTTCGAACCTATCTCATTTTTCACTTATTTTTCCAGCTTTTTGATTTTATATCGATAGCTTTCACACTTATTTTCATTTTTTTCCCTTGTTTTTATTGATTTCTCATTGAAAAACATATAATATGTAGCCATTTTCGATTTCACTATTTTTTAGCTGGTCATTTTCTTCTTCTTTTTCTATCAATGTAGATAAGGATCTCCAGACTTGGTTCCTAAACACTTTTTAGTAATCATCAAGCTAAATTAGGAGTTTAAATTAACTTCATAGAACATGAGTTAAATGTGAATTGTGAACTAGACTCAATTGATATTTAAACTATCTATTTAAGGAACTTTTTAAAGAATCTACTAATTAACTAGACTCTAGACTATTAAAGGTTATTCTATATCTTATCATAATATTCAAATGTATTCAATTACACAAAATATCAATATTCAAAAAGAGTTTTAAAACTAAAAAAATTGAAATTTTTAAAGAATTTTGCTCAACAACTAAGAAAATACTGATTAGATCTATCTAATCTCACTCCAACCTAAAATGTACATTGTCCTCAATGTAAAAGATATGCAATGCATCATAACATGAGATAATGATAATAAAAGTGGAGTGAATAAGAAGGATAATACTTAAGTAAGGTCAATAAAATGGTATGAAGTCTTTATCTTCTAAAGGGATTAGTACTAAACTAAAATAAAACTAAAATAAAAGCAAACTTAACAATCCTAATTATAATAAAACAGTAAATGTGAATGGACCTCCATCAGACTGGAAAGTCAGTCCTGATACATAGGATCAATCAGAGGGGTGGAATATCATCCGAATCAAATTTATCAATGAATGGTTTAAGACGATGACATTTCACTTTAAAAATGTTACCATTCATCGGGTTTTCTATCTCGACAGCCCCATGAGGATAGACTATTTTGACTTTAAAGGGGCTAGTCCAACGAGATCCCAACTTATCGTAAAAAAGATGAAGTTTGTAATTATACAATAAGACCTTTTGTTTTGGCGTAAAAGATTTTCGAAGAATGTTACGGTGATGAAACACCTTCATCCTGTCCTTGTATATCCTAGAATTCTCATATGTATCATTCTAGATTTCTTCAAGTTCATTTAATTGTAATTTACGTAGTGAGCCAGCATTGTTAAGATTGAAATAGAAATTCTTTATCGCCCAATATGCTTTATACTCCAACTCTACAGGAAAGTGTCAAGCCTTCTCATAGACAAGTCTAAAGGGAGACATTTCAGTAGGGGTCTTATATGTGGTACTGTAAGCCAATAATGCATCGGTCAATCGAAGTGGCCAATCCTTATGATCCGAGTTTACCATTTTTTCTAGTATTTGTTTTATTTCCCTATTTGAAATTTTAGCTTGGCCTCTTGTTTGAGGATTATAGGGGGTACCCACTTTATGAAAAATGTTATATTTCTTCATTAACACTTCAAATGGTCTATTGCAAAAGTGAGATCTTGTAAGTGCTATAATGATTAAAGCACACTTTAGTTGTCAAATTTCATTTAGTCAAAACAACTTGTTAAGTGATCTTCAAGTTTGGTTCAACATCAAAGTTCAAGCTTGGTCCAAGATCTAGTAGAAGATCAAGCTTGAAAGATAAGATGAAGTCAAGATCAACTGATGTCCTAGTAGAAGATTAAGCTCCATCGAAAAGTTGAAGTCTCTAATCAAGTTAATGACAAAGAAGTTAAGTCATTTAAGGTATCATAAACCCTACAAAGACCTTAGGTTTAGGTGCTTTAAAAAATGATTTAATTTAGGTTTTTATACTTGTATATGCTTTGAATTCGACCAACCTTAGGTTTAGTTCGACTAGTCTAAGTTTTTCTCAGCTAGTCATAGTACAAACCGAAGTAAAACTATTTTTCTGTTGCAAATTTGACCAGTCGAATGGTGTAAGACTCTGATATCGATATCATCGACATTCAAATTCCGATGATCTCGATGGTTCTCCGATCATTCATAAAAACCCGAAATATTTTTTCGTCAAGTCTCTCTCATTTTTCAAGTGTCGATGGATCGAACCTATCATCGATGGAATCGGAGTTCGAAATCCGATGACATCGACAATCGTTTTAATTCATTGACCATCTAGCAAAAGGTTTCAAAAGCGTATGACATTGAGTTCGAGTCATCGAGCGGACCATCGATGCTATCGAGAGTATACGCTCGATGATATCGAACTCTGTCATAAATGTGACCATTTTAAATCCGTTGGAACCTTTTGCCTATATATAAAGGACTTGTCTATTGTTGCTGTGAGAGAAAGAAGAGAGAGCTTTTGAGTGTTTAACTTTAGATCTTACACCCAAAGCCCTTTCTCTCAAGGAAGTTCATCCTCCAATCCACCCTCACCATTGATATTCAATAGAGTGGATTGGGGAATGAACTTCCGCATTCAAGGATCCTTCAGCTACTACCTTAATGGCAAATCATTAAGCTGGGATGCCTTGAATGCATCGATGATGGGAATTGCTCTATATTCCTGATAGGAAAACTTTTAGAGAGTAGAACTCCATCATAACCTTGACCCAACCCGAAGCCGTATATTGGTACATCATTTGTGTTGCAGATTAAGGATGCCGAAGACTCTTCATCAACAAGGAGGAGATCTTCGTCATCGTACTACAAAGGGACTCATAAGCTTATCTATAAGTAACTAGAGTCCAGAGGACACTTGTGATCATTCCTTTTTAGGATTGGGTCTTAAATGGTTCTCGCCCTTGAAGCCCTCATAGGAGGCCTCCAACGGGATTGTACTTGGTGGGTGCGTTGTGTGGACCCTTGCTCTGTGGAGAGCATAAACATCTGGTTGAAGGTGAACAGCAAAACCTTAGGTTTGAGGTGAACCATGTGAAACCTTGGGTTTGAGGTGAATCGTGTAGAAACCTCCGTAGGGTCTTATGGAAGATCCTTGGCCAGTGTGCCTAAAAGTGGGTGCGTTGTGTAGACCCTTACTCTGTGGAGAGCATAAACATATGGTTGAAGGTGAACTAGCAAAACCTTAGGTTTGAGGTCAACAGCTGTGAAATCTCGGGTTTGAGGTGAACCGTGTAGAAACCTCCGGTAGGGTCTTATGGAAGATCCTTAGCCAGTGTGCCTAAAAGTGGGTGCATTGTATTGACCCTTGCTCGTGAGAGCATAAACAGTCAGCCTCAGTGTAGGTTGTAAAGGTTGAAGGTGAACCTAATTTAAAACCTTAGGTTTGAGCTGAACCGCTGTGAAATCTCCTTAGTAAAATTCGGTACACTCAAGGGTTAAGTGTGGTTACCAGGAGTGGAGTAGACAAGTCGTCGAACTACTATAAAAATGACTGTGTTTGAGATTGCTATTCTTCTGATTGTATGATTTACTTTAATATTTTCATATCTGAATATATGAGATCACACCTCACACACCTACACAGTCATATCCATCATAAACTAGTTTGCATAGTGTTTACTTCTTAAACAGTTTGTGATTGGATCCTCTACCGGGCTTAGAAGCCAGTAGAGTTATTTTTGAGTAATCCTAATATGTACCTATTGTTAGGATTAGTGTAATAGGATTTTAAATAAATCATAAAAACTTTAAAAGTCCTATTCACCCCCCTCTAGGACATATTGGCATATCCCGACTTCAACTAAAGCGGTCTTCACCACAATTTCAGAATATAGTGCTGAAAGGGAAATATATATGTTAAAAAATCAAAGCTCTAGAAGACAGCTGCACGCTCCAAGCTCAACGCGGCTGCGACCTAACGCCACCTTCACGCATCTATCATGCATAAGCTTATAGAAAGCTTAGAGGGTGTTGAAAATGTGTGCCTAAGGTAAGTGCCAAGTATGCAATATTAGAGCAATGCAGAAACATAGTAAGCCAAATATCATATACTGAGGATGCAATACAATATGCAAATCTTAACGAGTCCACGAATACCGTTAGCCGAATCTAGGCCATATAAATGTAGAGACATAGCAACCTAAAATGTCATATGCCGCGGATGTAATGTAATATGTAGATCCTGAAAAGCCCATAATACTATCAACCTTATACAGGCTATGCAATATAGAAGCATAGTAAACCAATTGCTATGTGTTAAGGATGCAATGCAATATGTGGTGAGAATGAAATGAGCAAGCTGGAGTGTGAAGTCGAGATAATAGTACGTAGTATCGCAGGCTACAGGGTCCATCACAAGGGACTTCTATCCAAACCAGTCTCATACCTAAATTTAGATAGTCAGACTCAATGTGGTAAACTCATGATCCCATGTTAGTCGTGCGCCCCAACCGAAATCCTGGCCATTGCGAAGGTACACATAACAATTAGTTGTGCACCACCAGCTCAAGTGGATAGTGAATGAATGAATGAATCAGTAAAATACTGAGTATGCAACTCCTGCTCAATAAGTCCACATATCAGTACTATACATCTCTGGGATCATCACCGGGGTCTAGTACACTCTACATAGATCACTGCCCATTGGACACGCAACCATACAAGTGGAAGAGGCCTCACTATCCGTCTAGCCAGTAGTCAGCCAATATCTACTCGGCATGTTAATGGCGGACCCATTTATGAACTGGTCAAACTCAGCCTAGCTATGCACCCTACCCTTGGGCGGGTAAGGCCACACCCTCTTCCAACCTACCATGACACAGTGGAAAATGTGGCCTACTAGTATTCGATACTCGAGCGCTCATGTATCCACTCAGTCTAGACGTTGGAGCGTCTCCTAGCCATGGAGGTTTATGGACTTTCACCTAGGGACATCTATAGCACCCCATGTAGAAAAAGATTTTCGGTGTCCCATCTGCCCATCCACGATATGCCTGTGGAGACTGACCCGGATGTCGCTAGGGCATACAACACTCACAACACACTATGCAAGATACATGAGTCACACAATCTAGTCATACATCAATCATGCGCATACCGTGCGCTCATGTGGGACAACCAACATTGCTCCCAAGGAGTGGCCCATGTAAAGCCTAAAATATAGTGGGGCCCATGACCTCACATAAGGGCATCACATCGGGCCTCATCATTTGGGCCTTGTATACATCACATTGGGCCTCATCATATGGGCCAATATACATCACATCGAGCCTCGCTCATGGGCCACATACACATCATAATGGGCCACGTCATATGGGCCATATATACATCATATTGGGCCTCGCTCATGGGCCACGTCATATGGGCCATATATACATCATATTGGGCCTCGCTCATGGGCCACATGCACATCATAGTGGGCCACGTCATATGGGCCATATATACATCATATAGGGCCTCGCTCATGGGCCACATGCACATCATAATGGGCCACGTCATATGGGCCATATATACATCATATAGGGCCTCGCTCATGGGCCACATGCACATCATAATGGGCCACGTCATATGGGCCATATATACATTACATTGGGCCTCGCTCATGGGCCACATACACATCATAATGGGCCACGTCATATGGGCCATATATACATCATATTAGGCCATACCACCTGGGCCTCAAATACATTACAATGGGCCACGTCCCATGGGCCTCGAATACATTACAATGGGCCACAACCCACGGGCCGCCAACACATCACAATGGGCCTCATATCTAGGCCTCATATACATTATAATGGGTCGCATCACATGGGCTTCACATACATCGCAATGGGCCTCACATACGGCCACAATGGGCCTCACATACGACAATAATGGGCCTCTCATACAGCCATAATAGGCCCTACACATATAACAGGTGGGCCCTGCTTGTGGCAGATGGGCCCCATCGAGTGGACCGCATGGATATGAAACACATACGTCATGTGAGTCCCACCATCGATGCGGATTTATAACACATACATCACATTGGGACCCACGACTGCTGGACAACGTGGATAACATACATAATGGTGGGTCCCACTTAAAATTTAGATCTATCTCATTCTCTTTGTAATGCAATATATCGATCTCTACAAATGGTTGGACGGTATAGATAAAACACATATATCATGTGGGACCCACGTCCTTGGAAATGGATGAACGGTGTGTATGTCACACATACATTATGGTGGGCCTCACAGGGCAGCCCACGGTGGGACGCCCACCCCAATGGTTTGCTGGAGTGCGCCCACTTGAGATTTGGATCTGTTGCATTCTACCTGGACCCCACACATTGCTAACGGGCCCCACAATGGACGGTCAGCACGGATATAACACATACAGCAAGTCGGGCCTCTTGCTGGACTCTCTGGGCCTCCCACAAATGGATTTCTTGGATGAAATACGTAGATTAGGTGGGCCCCACCTGGACGTGGGTCGCCAAAAGGTGGGCCCCGTCTAGGTGGGCCACAAAATGGCTGAAAGGCGAGGATAAAACATAACATCATGGTGTGCACAACAATTTACTGACTGCTAACCCAATTGATGATGGACCTACCTGGTATTTGGGCTAGCCCACAGGGCAGTGTAGGCCCAATATCCCACCAAGGCGTGGGCCACCCAGGA
The DNA here is from genome assembly GCA_021015155.1 of Magnolia officinalis. Taxonomy (NCBI): domain Eukaryota; kingdom Viridiplantae; phylum Streptophyta; class Magnoliopsida; order Magnoliales; family Magnoliaceae; genus Magnolia; species Magnolia officinalis. The sequence goes on from JAJHSJ010000015.1 coordinate 33,316,111, forward strand.
GATGGGCCAGCCCACTAATCCACCCCAACCTGGTGGACCGGCTGGATAAAATATATACAATTAAGGTGGGCCAGTCCTTAAAATGATCTGGAAAATTGGATGGATGACATAAATATACAATACATACATCACGGCGGGTCACACAAGTGGACGGACAACGTGTATACATAAATTAAGGTTGACCCCACCCGTCCAGCGAATGGACGACGTGGGTGAAAAACACATGTATCACGGTGTGCATTACACAGCAAGAAAGAAACACATACATCATGCACGCCCCACTCAGCACACCGTCCAGATGGATGGTGTGGATAGAAAATACATTAATCAAGGTGGGTCCCACCTGCCCACACGTGTCAGACGTGTGGGGTGGGCCCACAACTCAAAACAAATGGGTGGCATGGATATAAACCACATACATCTCAGTGCGCCCTACACTGCCCGTCCAGATGGACGATGTGGTTATAATTCACATATATCAAGGTGGGGTCCCACCTGCCCACACGTGTCACACGTGTTGTGTGGACCCCACTCCCAAACAGATGGACGGATGGATATAACGCATAACTTGTGATCAGACCCATAGACTTGCTGACGTGTTACAACATCTGGATGCTGCTGGATGTCTGGGCTGCTGGTCCAATGTCCAACAGATGGACGGTGAAGATGTAAAACACGCATCAATGTGGGCCACGTCCAAGGATGGACGACCTGGATGAAAAACATACATTAGGTGGGTCCACACGCGTGGGACCCACCAGCTAATATTCAAATGATATTTGACTTTTCCCTTCATCCTGGGTGGCCCAAAAATGGGTAGCAAGGTGGGCCCCATTTGCTGGATGTCTAAAAAAATTTGGACGGTTCGAATTGTTGATCACGTCGGGTGGGCCACACACACATATCATCACATCATAAAAGAAAGAAAATAAAGAGAGGAGGGAGAGAGAGAGATCGGTGAGATGGAGGGACCCTGCCACTATGGACCCCTCTTTACTTACAACACATACATGAAAATGGGTCCCATCACAAATGGGCCTTACATCAAAATCAAGATCTAAGGCTATGAACACCCATCGATTTCGCTCCTTGAAATCCTTGGCTCCTGAGCTCTCCCTTTGATGGAGGATGATGAGATTTAAAGGGTGGAGATAAGAGATCTTGGGGTAGGGAGTGGGCCACACTTGGCTCTTCTCATGGAAAGCTTGGACGTTTCTTCTCCTTGAGAATTACTTCGAATGGAGTGAGAAAATGAGAGAGAGAGGAATGGTGTGTATGACATGGGAAGCATGGGTCTCATTGACTTTTGGGATGAGATGAATGGGCTAAGCATAGGTTGCTTTGACTAGTTGGTGGGAGAGGTAAGGGTGAGTGATGGGTTGTACTATGATTGATTGATGTGATGTTTGGTAGAGATTCTCTTGGGTTTTACAAATGCGCGACATTTTTTTGAAATATGCCCGGGCCCATAACTCCTGGCTCGGGTATCACATCGGCGCGCGAGACGCGGCGTTAGAACCTTAACGATGACGCAGTTGCAAGGGTACAAGTTTCGGGTTGAGTTGACTCGGGTTGACAGGGTACGACTCAGGGTCGCGTGCAAATGCCAATTACAGGTCGCGGGTAGCCAAATTTTGGATAGGGAGGACTGCGTGATCTCATGAATGGTACGGTCTAGGATATGGGCCATACAGGCACCGTCATCCCTGAACGGGACAATATCTAGAGGCATGTCTCTGCACCATTTACCTTCCAAAGCCACCATGTGGACTTCCCTTGTGGGCCCCATCATGATGTGTGTGTGTGTATATCATCCACACCGTCGATCCGATTTTCCTTCTCATTTTAGGCATTGATCTTAAAAATGAAGCTAATCTGAATCCTAGGTGGGCCATACCACAGATAGTAAGGGGCTGGGTTACCCACCGTCATTTCTTACATTGCATTGCATGGGAGGTTTGGAGTGAGTTTTCACTCGTGGGACCCATATTGATGTATTTCTTAGATTTATACCATCCATCCATCTTCTGGCTCATTTTAGTTGTAGAGTCCAAAAATCTAGCCGATCCAACCATTAGGTGGACCACACCACAACCGACGGTGGGGCTGGGAGCACCCCTCACGTTAGCCATATGTACGTGGGGTGGGGGCGTCCCAACCATGGACCCCACCTTGATGTATGTATGTGTTTAATCCACACCATCCACCATCTACTTTAGATAATTTCAGGCCATGGGCCAAAATTTGAGGCAGATCTGAGTCTCGAGTGGGCCATACTAAGGAGAATAATGATCATCTGTTGAAACCTTTTAGGGCCCGCTGTGGAGTCCTTGATCATCCAAACCAATCCTATTCAGAGTATATTTGACCTCATTCAAGGTGGCCATGACGATGAACAAATTAGATCATCCACTTGGGTCCCACCTTAATAGTGTATGCAAAACATACAACTATATATATATATATATATATATATATATATGCATCCAAATCAACCCAAATCAAAGCCCGTTAGAGCCATGTTGAGGGTCAAATATTGCATATTATCCCCCATTCATTACTTGGTTTTATGAACATGATAATGCTTAATGTTCTATTTTAATCATGTTTGTGTTGCAAGGTAAATTTAAGAGCTTTGATTGAAAAGGATGCTAAAAGCATGGATTTAATGCTCAAGAATCACCAAAGTGAGGATGGATATTATGAGACCAAAAGTGAAGAATTCACATGCCAAAGATCTAAGAAAACTAAGTGAGGAATGAAGAGAATTGAAGACTTGAAGTGAAGAAAATGAACCCTAAAAATTTGCCTACTTCGACTAGTCTAGGCCCTCCTTCAACCAGTCTAAGGCTCCTACTCGACTAGTCGAAGATTCCTCGACTCGAACTCCAGCAACGAAATCCTCTAATTTCCTTCATCCTCGACCAGTCGAAGGAAACCCTTCACAACCCCAAGTGTAGGGTCGCGATGTAGAAATAATCTCGGTGAGACCAAGGTTGAATCCACAGGGACTAATCGCATGTGTATTTTGAATTTAACTAGAACTAGAACTAGAAGAAGATGTGATTCTAAGTCTGAAGTAATTGAGAGAGTAATTATTATTAAAGTGATTAAAACTAACAAATTCAAATGTGGTAACTAGGGTTTCTAAGGATCCACTTGTAGAGATCAGGGAGCCCTCTTACTTAATTCGAGTCACACGATTAGAATTAGAGTCCTATCCTATCCAATTGGAAGATATACAATTAAAATCAATCCAAACTTTTCTTCACCTAATTCTCAATGGAAGAGAATTGTAATAATTGGAAGAGATTCCATCAACAAACCATATCCATGAGACGATGACTAACAATAGGATTTACTAATCCCACAATCTCAAAATCAGGAAAAAGAAGATACTCAAAGCTATTGCAAATCTACTGTAATTTGAGTCACAATTAACCATTACGAACTGAAAGTATTCCTTTAAAATCAAACTAGAATAAAAAAGGTTCAACATAAACATGAATCAAAGTAAAAGAAATATCCCATCACGCTACACGCTTCACCTCTTAACCCTAGCTAAGAGGTTTAGCCAACCATAGACATGATTGAACTAAAATCTTAAGAAAAACATAAAAACAACAAAGGAAAAGGAAGAAAACTCTTGGCGACAGCTTTCCACGATTTTGCTTCACTCCTCAAACCCTAGAAGATGCTTAGGAATATCATAGGAACTCCTATTTATAGTTTTGTAACTCCAACTTTTGCACCGAGTTGGAAAAATTCGGAAACCATCTCAAATTTACGTAGTCTATGTGCTGTCTGTGTAACCTTAGATGAGTCGAGGAAAACCTTCGACTGGTCGAGGATGATGGAAAATTAGAGGATTTTGTTGCTAGAGTTCGAGTCGAGGAATCTTCGACTAGTCGAGCAGGAGCCTTAGACTGGTCGAAAGAGGGCTTAGACTAGTCGAAGCAAGCAGATTTTTAGGTTTCCTTTTCTTCACTTCAAGTCTTCAAATTATCTTCATTTCTCACTTGGTTTTCTTAGATCTTTAGCATGTGAATTATTCATTTTTAGTCTCATAAGATTCATTCTTGCTTTGGTGATTCTTGAGCATTAAATCCATGCTTTTAACATCCTTTTCAATCCAAGCTCTTAAATTCACCTTTCAACACAAACATCATTAAAATAGAACATTAAGCATTATCATGTTAATAAAACTAAGTAATGAATGGGGGATAATATGCAATATTTAACCCTCAACACAATCCCCAACCAACATTTTGCTAGTCTCGAGCAAAGTATGCGAAAAATAAATCTCAATACTTAATGTCAGAAATCTTTTTCAGGAAATAATATTTTGTGCACTTAAGGATGAATGGGTAGAAATAAGATACGAAAGTGAGATTTTGAAAACCTAGAACCAAATCACATAAGCAACCAATCAAATAAGTTCTTTGTCCATTAATCGAAACATAATTTATATATCAAGTTTTTCAATGTGCTCAGTAAAAGTCAATTTACTTCCTGTACGACTATTATTAATTCATCATGTTATCTATGCTCATCACTTCAAGATCAGTTTGAAATTCAAGTACTGATTCCAAACTTATCCCTTTTCCTTCTTTTTTTTCAATTTGTGATTTCATATCGACGGTCAATTCTTATTCATTTTTTCTATTTTTGCATTATTTTCCAGTTTTTTCAATTTTTTCATTCTTTTTCATGACCTCTCTGTCGATCTTTTTTTTTTAAAATTTTTTTTTTTTTTTAACTAGTTCTTTTCTTCTTTTAAGGTGGAAAAATTCTTACCATCTCAATTCTTACCATTTCTTACCATCTATCAATGATTTACATACTAATAATCAGAAATTCTAGTACATCTTACATAAGGTAGATTGAGTGTAATGTGTCTTGTAATTTAAATTAACATGATATTCAAACTACCTCTTAATCAATTAAGCACAAGCACTTAGGTGATAAGTTACTTAGATGATTAGACTCCAGCAATTTAAGATTTAACTCTATCTTATCGTACTCAAAGCATTCTTAAGTACATAATTCATCGCTTCCCAAACAGATTTCAACTTGAAACATTGAAAATTTTCAAAAATTTTGCTCAAAACTGAGAAAACACTGATTAGGTTACCTAATCCCCCATCCCCAAACAAAAAATCTACATTGTCCTCAATGTAAAAGAATAATCATGCAATGCAAAAAGATGCAATGACAAGAAAAGGGAAGTGATGGAAAGGTAATACCTGAAGAAGGAATTTTGAGGCATTTCCAATAATCTTAGTGTGAAGATAGGTTAGTAGAAAACAAAACTCAACAGAGTATAAGCAAACTATCCTAAACAGCTGAAAGAAAACTATCCTAAATTCCATGAAAGCAATAAACTAATCCTAAACTAGGGAAGCAAGAGAAAAGCTACTCAGTCATTTCTTAACAAGATCATCCAAAAGCCCTTTTCACAATAGGTTCGGATGCCCTGGAGCATGAATTTCCAGAGAAATTTATGGACCTTAGCATAAGGTTTCTTTTTAATCTCTTGAGGTGTCCAAAGTATATATGATTCACCTGTGATAGAAAAAGTTTCAATATTAGCATAACATGGTGATTTAGAGACTACACATAGATGAAATTCATAAAAATTCTCAGAAAGTGATGTAATCTCGACACATGCCGAAGTTTCAGACTTCGGTTCAGTTTCCAGCTCCTCCTCTTTTAATGATAAACATTTAGGATCTGGGGTTCTTTCGGTTAGTGACAACTGACGAGGTATTGTCTTGCGAGGCATTCACTATTTCTTTTATCATAGGATCATTTGTATCTGGAAAGTGTGCCAAGCAATCGTTCAAAGAGTTGAGAAATTCAGCTGAGAGTGACTCATTTTCCATATTGAAGTTTGTGATGATCTGTCCAAGGATTCCATTGTCTCTGGAAGTTGATGGAAGCATGATCTCTTGCTATTCTTCACGGTGAGAATAAATCGTCACCAGGTGTATCTTGTCTTGCCTTACATAGGTAAATTGAAAATCAACAGTCTAAGAATTGATGTGAAAACTTTGTTCATCGGTACTACTCAGTGAAGGTATTGTATTGTTAATGGTTGACAAGTTAGATGATGGTCTCAACTGGATGGTTTCAAATTCCAGAGTCATATCTAGCAACTCGTCCATCTCTTGAATCATATCATAATTCAATTCAGGGGAGTGGTCTAAACATATCTCACAAAAGTTGGAAGGGTTAGTTGAAAGTGGTTCATCCTCTATATTTAAATTGGCCATCTCAGATGGGTGGAGTAGATCACTATGGTCGACAACTTCATGAACGTCTTGATCATTGATATGGGCCAAAATTGAGATTGAATCCAGAGGGATTTGAGCTATACATTTATGATTGTCATCCCAATACTCATCATCTTCCAATTTAGTGCAGTATACACGTGGACTGGGATTGCTTTCCTCACATTCTGTTCCTAGATTCGGTTGAAGTTCGAATAAACTAACCTCTTCCTCATCATTGAAACCAAGTGTGTCATGTGAGTGAAGTATGTCAGTATCATTATATTTGAAAGACACTCACGTCTCTTGATCATTCCTTTGGACCGCCATCGAGATCAACTCTTCGGGAAATTGAACCATATGCTCATTAACACAATCCAACTCTTCATTCTCAATTTCAATATTTTTCATAATCGCATCATGTGAACCCCACTATTGTATATCTTTTATAAATTCTTGAAATCTTTGGAGTGTGTTTTGCTGAATGAGCTCTAAAGTTTGTGTGGAATTCTGAAGTGAATTCTCTTGGATCGTTTCTTGTTGGATCTCAGAGGTATAGGACTCAAGAGAGTTGTCACTATGATGCATTGTTGATTCAATGTTGAGGGTCAAATATTTCATATTAGACCCCAGTTATTGCTTTTTTTACGAACATGATAATGCTTAAACGTTCCATTTTAATCATGTTTTTATTGCAAGGTGAATTTAAGAGCTTGGACTGAAAAAGGGTGCTAAAAGCATGGATTTGATACTCAAGAATCACCAAGGCAAGGGATGGATCTTAGGAGATCGAGATTGAAGAATTCACACGCCAAAGATCCGAGAAAATCAAGTGATTAAAGAAAAAGAAGCCTGAGAATTGTCCCGAATGCAAGATCACATGGTTCCTACCATCTGTTTGGCGCGAAACTTTATATCCGGCAAGAGGATCAAAAGTAACCGTACATGTAAAATTTCAGCCATTGGATCTTTGTGTAAGTGGCCCAACGGAAAGATCAGCCACAAAATCACCAATTTGGCGCCCACCTGATCTTTGGATATGCCTCAATTTTGGACTCAACCATTTAAATTAGACGGGGAAGTGGATAGACAGAACAAATTTCTAAGATTCATCATGGTGGACCCCATCCTACAGTGCATGCACACACCACAAGAGCAGCACGCGCGGTGCACCAAATCCGGTTAAATAGGTCAGCTACCACTGACACCCTCAAATTCGAAGAAACGGATTTCGTAATCCCACTACGAAACAGGGGTTACAGACGAATCCTTGTAGGCCACTGTCATGGCCCACGCGGATGATCCAAGCTGTCCATCATACAAAGGGGATCGAACTGGTCAAACCCATGTTGACCGTATGCAACCATGCACGCGCACGTGCCCGCTACAGAGGTCACAAGAAGGCTGTTCTACAACATTTAAAATAGTGCAGGATGATTAATTCTCTAGGCCGAACCATATATGGATCAAAACCTGATTTCTTGAGCCAAGATTCTAAGAAGAATCCAATGGACGGAGTGGATTTCTCTGTTGACGATGATTGTGGGCCCACCGAACATCTCAACGCAAGCAAGTGCGCAGGCTGTGCGTCCGAGAAAGCTGACCACTGTGGGTCATTTGATGATCTTGATCACGGTCGAATCAATGATCCGGGCCGTCCAAACGGTGGAGAGAGAGGTCTCGACCACATCCATGTGGTCAGATTGGTCAGCAATCCATGCCGAACGCAGCTCAAGCGCAAGAACGTTGTGGAAACAGGGATGTTTCTCGCAATTTTCCACCGACCCCAGCCACTCCACCGACGTCCTTTGACTATAAAAAGGAGAAGAGAAGAGAGAGGGAGCCATCTTGGACGTGGAGAAGCAAACGTGGAGAGAGAGAGGACGTGGAGACGGCCGGTGGAAGTCTTCCTTCTTCAACTTTTCTTCCTTCCTTTGCAGTTTTTCTTTCCTTTGATGCATTTTAAGGTCTTTAGTTTGATCATATCTATGATTAGCTAAACCTCTTAACTAGGGTTAAGAGGTGAAGCTTAAGGCGTGATTGGGATTTTTTCTTTGTTTTGATTCATGCTTATTTGAACTCTCTTGGATTTAAGTTTGATTATGAAGGAATATTTTTAGTTTATAATGGTTTGTTGTGACTCAAATTACAATAAATCTGCGATAGCTTGAGATATATTCTTTTCATGTATTGAGATTGTGAAGGCAGTCTTGTTGTTCATGTAACGTCTCGAAAAAATCCGTACAAAGACCTGAGTACCACTTCAGGTAGAAATCACTAAGGACCAAATTCTGTAGAATTTAGGCGAAGTTTAATTAAGTACTAAACTAAATTAATCGGTGGATTAGCTTGAACCACTTTCTATACGGACTATAAAACCCAAAACCATTAGAATCGCTAACTCAACATTACCTAAAAACCTAGGAGCAATCTCAAAACTCAGTTGCTCTCGGGAGCACATTGAAACTCCGTATTGGACCTAGATCGCGCGTCGAAAGTCCGATGACGGCAAAACTATAAGGTTATGACCACCTTACTGGCCTTGACAGCCATTGCGGGAATTGAGCTCGAATGGTATCCAGAAACGCACAACTAGAGCCCTGAGCGAAGTGTGTGAGAAACGTGAATATCCTTAGAAAATGAACTCAAACTTAAGTGAATTGGACCATTCGCTTGCGGGCGAAATTGAAAGTTTCAAATCGTTAGTTTCTGACCAAACTATACCCTTGGATCAGGGAAATTTCCTTGCACATATCGGTATGCTTGTGGCCCTGATTGAGTAACGACGACCGTTAATCTGATACAGGTCCTTCTCGGCCGATCAGTTTGTCAGATCGCACCATAAACACAGTCCTGGCGTAGATCCATTGTCAGGGAATTTGCTCCGTGACTCAGGTGAGAAATGGACCTTCCTAAGGGCCCCGTTTGTTAAAAATAGATGCTTTTTGGCTATAACCTAAGTATACCATGGCCCTGGGGACATTGACATCACTTCTGAGCCTATATAAGACCCTTAACCCACCCCTCTCTCATTCCATACGAATTTCTCTAACCATAGGAGAGAGAAGAGAGAAAAGAGGAGGAAAGAGTCAGGAGAAGAGAGTGAGATAGGGAGATCGTTGCTGGGATTCACTCCCACTACACTATGTGCCGAATCACCACCCCACCATCGCTACACCGTCGATTCCAACTTCATTTTGGGTAAGAAACCCTAACCCTAATCGCGTTTTAGGAATTCAAATAGAGGAATCGACGAAATAGCTAACCTTTTTCGTGATTTAGGTAGCTGTTGTTCTGTAGACGGGAACGTAGTGTACGAACCGAGTTCGTAATGAGCAAACCGATGAAAAGTGCAGACTATAAACATTTAGGTTATGGTTGTCAAGTCTTTTAATGTCAGCTAATGATTTATGTCTGACTTGTTTGCCACCATATGATCTTAGTTACAATGTATTCGATAAATAATACTTGTGTGTGAACTATGTGAATATATAATGCATTCCATGTGTTTGTTGAAATGTTTAAATGAAATTACCATCATGATTTGTGCTTTCCATGACTATTAATCTCGATTACATGTTTGTTGTATGTATGACAACTCCTATGTGAAAGGAAATATATGTTATAACTAGTTAGGACATGTATGTAGTAATGTGTAGTCTAAGTGTTTGATAAAATGTCTGAATGAGAAATTGTTTGGTGAATTGCATTTAATAAGGGCGTTGAGATGGGATTCTCAATCACCTTATCTATATGTATAAATTTCGTCATGTAATCTATACTACTACTATGTGCTTTATGGATGAAATGCATATGTATGATAACATGTTCAATATGTATTTAATAAAAAACTCAAATGATTGGTGTAATTGAATTGTTTGTTAAATGCTTTTATGACTATCACATGTGACTATATATTGCATTTGAGTATGGTTGGGACTACTAAGTAGTCCAGGCAATCGGTAACGGTTTCTGATTAAGTGGCCGAACTAGTTTTGCCACATTAGATACGTTCGATGAATCCGAGCCGTACGGTGATTGTCGACAGTGGTTAGGCCATGCGAAGTGCTTACGCTCTCTATGTCGATTAATTCGGTGTGCGCTCGTACCAATTGAACTTGTCAAATAACTTGATTAGCCTATTGTGTGTTTACCATGTATGTACACTACTACTTGAATCTAAGGTACCACTTACCAACGTAAAACCCGTTTCAACCATGGTACCAAGATCCGCTAAGACTCATGAGCCGGGCATGGTGGTGTATGGGACACTATGGTCGAGCTGTCGGCCTACGTTGGGATGACGAGCCTCCTCGTAGTGACCGGTGAGCAACCCAAACTCGTGAGCCGAATATGGTGGTGTATGGGACACCGTATTCGAGCTGTCGGCCTATGCTAAGGTGACGAGCCTTCCCATAGTAACCTTGAGTATAAATTAGGCCTACGCTGAGGTGATGCACCTCCTGTAGTGACCTCGAGTGTAAACTTGTGAACTTACCTATCAACTGCTTTTAAATTAGGGGTGATGTTGCCCTATAGCTTACCTATCGTATGTGATTAACTAGGATTGACGACTCTAGATGGATCATCATTTGGGTAAATGATATAAAGGGAGGTACTTTAGCTTCCCGAATCTGCAGTATGAATAAGCCTAATAAATTACTTGGCTAACATGACCATGCACCGCATTGAATGTGCTTTGGCGAGGAAGCACACTTTTAGGGGTTTTTCATGCCCGATCATGAGATGATCTCGCTAAGGGAGTGCAGGCGAGGGCATGTATCATTACAGCATTACATTCCTGCATTAACAAGAGTACTTAGGATATGATTGTTGTATTACTTTATCATTACTGCTTACTAAATTGATAACATGTTAACCTTTGCCTTATAGTACCATTGAGTTGATCACTCACTCCCACTCTGGGACAGTGTTTTAAAACACTAACCAGACCCTGTTTTAGTTGCAGATGATGATATGGCTTACGAGGCGGAGCCAGACTTCTATGACGAGGAGGAGGAATTCTCCTATCACGCCCCAAACCCGGAAACCGGGCTCACAAAGTCCCGATCGCCTAATCCGTTGCAGACAACCTCCGTAGTACTCCATTCTCGGTTTCTAGTGTCCATACGCCAGATTTCGATCCTGGGATCCTACAAGGAGGATTTTCTAATGTACATTTAACTGTAATAAGCATAACCATAAGTTTACCCAAATCACAAAGGCAACATCATCACCACATATCCACTAATATAAACAGTTGAATACAGTGCTGAAAAGGAAATACGTAGTCAAAATTAAAGCTCTAGAAGTCAGCTGCATGCTCCAAGCTCGACGCTGCTGCAACCTAATACCACCTGCATGCATTTATCGTGCATAAGCTTATAGAAAGCTTAGAGGGTGGTGTAAGTGTGTGTACAAGATAAGTGTCAAGTATTCAATAAAATGCCTTAATCATACAATATCGGAATTACTGACAAGATCATGAATCATACGATATCAGAGTAAGCAATACTGCAAGTCTATAAATCATACAATATCAACGTACGCAATAAGATCAACTATGCAAATAAGGAGTCATAGAGAGCTAAATATCAGATGCCGAGGATACAATGCAATATGTAAATCCTATTAAGTCTGTCTAAGCCATATAAGTGTAGAAACATAGCAACCCAAAATGCCATATGCCTGCAGATGTAATGCAATATGTGATGCGAATGAAATGACCAAGCTGGAGTGTGAAGTCGGGATGATAGTACGTAATATCGCAGGCTACGGGGTCCACCACAAGGGACTTCTATCCAAACCAGTCCCATACCTAAATTTAGATAGTCAGACTCAATGTGGAAACTCCTGATCTTAGGTTAGTCGCGCTCCTAACCAAAATCCTGGCCATGTGAAGGTACATGTAACAAATAGTTGCGTACCACCAGCCCGAGTAGATAGTGAATGAATGAATGAATGAGTATGCAATTCCTGTTCAATAAGTCCACATATCAGTACGGTTCCTCTCTAGGATCATCACCGGGGTCTAGTACAGTCTACATGCAAATCGCTGCCCACTGACGCGCGACCATGCAAGTGGAAGAGACCTCACTATCCATGTAACGCCCTGAAAATCGGGGGTCAAGCCTAAACTCAACTCCCGAGTTCCAACACATCACTTATGTAACAAAATGAATGATGATTGAATGTTGTCTGTATTAGTGCATTGAACATGAGTGAGATTAAGCCAAAACAGCATATCATACTCTAGAGACAAGTGAGATATCAAGCGGAAGACTGTGATATATAAATAAAATATATAAACTGTGGTGAGTCTCCAGAGTGTGATAACGTTACCAGGTTAAATAATTACAAGTACAATTCTAAAATATACCAAATGTGTAAGGTCCTCTAGTCAACAACCTTGTAACCCCGTCGATCAAGACACGGCTCACATGAAGCCGCCTGAAACTGCATAAAGGAGGAAGCCTCCTCATCCTCATAAAAGTCCAGCTCCGCTTCGGAGCATCGCCGTCATCTGCAGCTAAGACAGAGTCTGGTTGGTGTGTACAACACCGTCCTGTAATGTGGGAGTGAGTGATCAACTCAGTGGAACAATAAAGCATAGGTTAACATGTTATCAATTCAGTCAAGCAGTAATGATAAAGCAGTACAATCAAACACTCCTAACTACTCTTATTAATGCAAGTATAAATGCAGTCATGATGCATGCCCTCATCGCATACTCCCTCATGCGACACCATCTTATGTTTGCGGCATGCTTACATTCCTCAGTGCTCCACATCTTCTAGGCACATGCAATGCGATGATGAGCATGATTACCGAGTTGTTATTAGTCCATTTCAAACAGCAGTATTGGAAAACTAAGGTACCTCCCTTATATCATTCCCAAACATGATCCATTCTAGGGTCGTCAGTCCTAGTTAATCTCATACGATGGTGTGTTTCTAGGTCGCTGCAAGGGCTGCCAGGGCTGTTACACGGAACCGTTACACCACTCCCCCATCACCCTTTTAACGGTTCATCATTAATTTGATACAGGCCTAGTTCATACTCTATTCACTACGGCAAAACTCGTCGCCTCACCGCAAATTCAGAGTATGCTCGAGGTCACTACAAAGGGCTCGTCACCAATCGGTGTAGGCCGACAGCTCGAATATAGTGTCCCATACCACCATAATCAGCTCACGAGTCTGGTTGCTCAATGGACATTAAGGGGAGGCACTGGCCCCAGCGTAGGCCGACAGCTCGACCATGGTATCCCATACCACCATGCCCGGCTCATGAGTCTAAGCAGATCGAGGTACCATGGTTAACGGAATTTCACTGGTAAGTTTGGTACCCTAGGTTCAAGTAGTAGCGTCCAAACATGGTGAACATACATTAGACAGATCGGGTTGCTTGACGAGCTTGGCTAGCTCGAGCGCACAACAAGTTGAACGATATGAAGCGCATAAGCACTTCGTGTGGCCAACTACTATCGCCAACCGAAGTACGACTCGGGTTCGTCGAACACATCTCACGTGGCAAATGAATCTCCGCCACAAATTCAATCCTGTTACCGATTGTCTGGACTATAATCGTAGCCCCAAACACAATCAATCCATGACCAGAAGCCTGTAGAGTAAAGCAGAATAAACAAAGTGATTCAAGCATGTTGACATGCATGTCATAAAACATGTAATAAAGCACAATATAAACAGGAAATACAAACACCTATATTTCATAAGTAAGCGATTAAATTAAACAAGCAACATGGAGGAAATCATATACCTCTCTAAGGTAGCTGAGAATCCTATCTCAACACCCTATTAAACTTAGTTCGTCACACAATTTCTCACACAAGCATTTTAGCAAACACTTAAACTACACCACTCCAACATACATGATGTATGTTGATTTCAACATAGAATAGGACAAATCCTTATAGCAAGGAGTTGTCACATACACATCAATCATGTTCTTACATTCAATGCATATGGCAGGCATAAATCATAAATCCATATTTATTTAGTCATTTCAACAAACACTTAGAATATACTATTTTAACATACACAGTGTATATTAGCAAAAAATGTATTAGGGCGGACCCTCTCGCCAAGTGTTATACACATATATAATATGTTCATACAGCAAATAAACATGGCAAACACATTTCCAAAATTTGTACGTATACGGTACTTTCTACAAATACCTAGAATACACAAAATTCCATATTCTTCGTATTTAATCGAAACGGAAAATAGACAGCACTTTGTACATGTGCAATTGCATGCAGATCATGAATCTATCATTATCTGACATTGAAAGCGTTGAAAACCATAACCTATACACCTAAAGTCTGCACCTTTTGTCGTAGAATCAGAAAGAACTCGATAGGTTTGCTAAGCTTTCGTATTCGGCAGTTTGGTAACCTATAGCATGCTTTCGGTTAGTTATTTCATAACATACAACTATCAAAACCCCAAATTTGTTTAGGGTTAGGGTTTCTTACCTAGAAACGATGTCAGAATTGCCGGGAAAATGATTAGACTGGAGTGGTTAAGCCTGGATACGACAGGGAAGAACGGCAGGAAGAATCCTCCTACGACTCTCTCACTTTCTCTCTCTTTTTTCTCTCTTTTCCTAGGGTTTTTCTCAAATTCGTATGGCTGAATGAGAGAGGGTTTTAAGGTCCTTATATAGCCTAAAACTACACCGAAATAGACTCAGGACAAAGATATACTTGGGTTTTGTCCAAAGGGCATCTGTTTCAGCTCGACGGAGCATTTCCGGAGCCCCCCTTGAGCCAAAGGTCGCCTTAGCTCACTGACATTGGATCTAGGTACCATTAAGTTTTCGTTCCAGTAGGGTTCTCAGATCACGTGTGGCAGACCAGTTTCAGTTCAACGGTCGGTGGATCTCGATCGGAGATTCCGAGTACATGAATATGTTTGGGGAAATATCCTTGATCCGAGGGTGTAATTTGGTCTGATTCTAACGGTCTGGTTGCTTAATACTGACCCACAAGCGTCACATGCCAGATTTCATATTTTCTTATTTATTTTAAAATTATTTTTATGTTTCTTACACTCCTCGCTCCGGACTCAAGCGAATTGCACTGGGACACTATCTGGATTTGATTTCCGAGATGGTTGTCAAGCCCAGCAAGGCGGTCCTAATTCCTTAACTTCGTGTAAATCGGACTTCCGACGTGCGGCCCAGATCTGATACGAAGTTTCAATGTGTTCCCGAGAGCAACTGGGTAATGAGATTGATCCTAGATTTTAGGGTAACCTAGCGTCAATGATTCTACAAGTTTTGGGTCTTGCAGATCATATTTAAAGTGATTGGTGCTAATTTCACAGGTACTCTAGTTTAACACTGGCTAATTCTCGCCTAATTTTTAAAGGATTTAGTCCTGAGTAATTTTTGTATGAGGTGGTACCTGGGCCTTTGTAGTTTGTATATAAAGTGATCCAAGTTATAATACTTAGCTAGTTTAAGATAGTGTCTAGGGTGAAAGCACTTAGAAAAATTGAAAGAACGGTGGTTAGGATCGACCCATTGCTTAAGGACGTCTAATTCCAGGTTGGCAAAAATCCGGGATGTTACAGTCCGCCTGGCCAGTAGTCAGCCAATATCTACTTGGCACGTCGATAACGGACCCATTCACGAGCTGGTCAAACTCAGCCTAGCTATGCCCCCTACCCTCGGGCGGGTAAGGCCACACTCCCTCCTAACCTACCACGACATAGTGGGAGATGCGGCCTCCTGGTATTCGGCACTCAGGCGCTCATGTATCCACTCAGTCTTGATGTTGGGGCATCCTCTGGTACCAAGAGGATTTAGAGATTTTCACCCAGGGCCATTTATGACATCCTGATGCTAGAATAGATTTTCGGTGTCCCATCTGGCCATCCACGATATGCCTGTGGAGGCTACGGCCCTGATGTCGCTAGGGCGTACAATAATCACAATACACAATGCAAGATGCATGAATCATACAATCCAGTCATGCATCAATCCTGTGCATACCGTGCGCTCATGTGAGATAACCTCCGCCTATCAGGGAGTCTCATAACAACCTGCCCAATGACATATGAAATGGTCAACCATATCTCATAACAAACATGTAGATGATGCGTATGGGCATGTATCATGATGCTATGCTGTTATATACTCATAATCGGTATCAATAACTGGCACTGACGATCGACATTGACAATCGACCTCGACAATGTGGACATTTAACCAACATTGCCCCCAAGGAGTGGCCCACATAGAGCCTAACATATAGTGGACCCATGACCTCACACAAGGGCTTAATATACAACACCATGGGCCTCACTCAAGAGCTTAATACATATCACGATGGGCCTTTCACATGGGCCTAATATACATCATAATGGATACTATCGCCTGGCCCTCAAATGCATCACAATGGGCCTCAAATACGGGCCACATATACATCACGCAGGCCAAATACACATCACAATGGGCCTCAACTATGGGTCGCATATACATCATATAGGTCTCGTCAATCGGCCTCGGTAATCGAAATCGGCCTCGACAATCGAAATTGGCCTCAATAATCGGAATTAACACTTGGAATCGGCCTCGACAATCGGAATCGGCCTATACAATTGGCCTTGACAATCGGAATCGGCCTCGACAATCAGAATCGGCCTCAATAATCGGAATCGGCCTCGATACTCAGCCTCGACAATCGGAATTGGCCTATATATTTGGCCTCGACAATCGGAATCGACCTATACAATCGGCCTCGACAATCGGAATCGGACTATACAATTGGCCTCAACAATCAGAATCGGCCTCAATACTCGGCCTCGACAATCAGAATTGGCTTATACAATTGGCCTCGACAATCGAAATCGGCCTCGACAATCGGAATCGGCCTCGGTACTCGGCCTCAACAATTAGAATCAGCCTATACAATCGGCCTCGATAATCGGAATCGGCCTCGACAATCCGAATGAAAATCGGTGAGAATGGGCCTAACAAGGCCTAAGGGAAGGTAACAATGTAGACATTTAACCATCATTGCCCATCAATGTGGACATTCAACCAACATTGCTCCCAAGGAGTGGCCGACATGGAGCCAAACGTATAGTGGGGCCCATGGCCTCACTCAAGGGCCTAATATACATTATATTGGGCCGCATCACATGGGTCTAATATACATCACAATGGATCGCTCACACGAAACTAACATATGTCAAGTCGAGCCTCACCAATGGGCCTCATATACATCAAGTGGGTTGCCTCAATGGTCCACACCAATGGGCCTCATATACAACAAGCGGACCGCATCAATGGGCCACACCAATGGGCCTCATATACAATAAGTGGGTGCATCAATGGGCCACACCAATGGGCCTCATATACAACAAGCGGGCTGCATTAATGGGCCGTACTAATGGGCCATAAATACATCACATTTGGCCTCATATATGGGCTGCAAATACATCTCAATAGGCCTCATGCCTGGGCCCTAATTACATTTCATCGTGCATCATCAAACAAGCCACATACACATCAAGGTAGGCCCCATGATTTGGACGGTTTGGGTGACCTAGATGGTTAGACGGTTTAGATATAACACGCACCTCAAGGTAGGCCACACGTCCAAGGGGCAGACGACGGAGATATACAATACATGCATCAATGGTAGGCCCCACATGGCACCGTCCAGCGATGGACGGTGTAAACATAGAATACATATATTAAGGTGGGCCGCATTGCATAAGATGGACGGTGTGGATAGCAAATACATCACGGTGGAGCCCACGACACCGTCTAAACATTGTCTATGTAAATCAGCACTGTCTAAACATTGGACAGCACCGTCCAACATAATCTGGATGGTGTGGATGAAATAAATATTGCATGGTGGTGTCCACATGTGTGTGGGTCCCACGGCTGCAATGCAGCAAGGATAAAACACATCTATCATGTGTGGCCCACAGATGCACGGTGTGGATATATCACATACCACATGATCAGACCAACTGATCATATAGCAGTTATATAATTGGAGTGAGGTACACTAGCCAATCGTCTAGCAGGTGGGTCCCACATTGGGCCCACCACAAACGTGTATATATATAAAATATAATATAATATTTTATTGTTGAAAAGTATATATATCACATGATATAATATTATATAATAATTTATTTCATTGTTTAAAAAGGGTCCAACGTCCAGACTTTTTGGACGCTGGATGGACGGTTTAGATTTAGGACGGGTGCATCAAGGTGGGGTCCACGTGCTGGATGTACATGTCTTGAAGGTGGGCCCTACATCTAATGTGCCACACGTGCTGCTGTGTAGCATGGAAGAAATGCACATATCATGATGTGGCCTGTCAGATGGATGGCGTGGGTACAATGGATGGACGGTGTGGGACAGAATACATACATCATGTGGGCCACGTCCACAGATCTCGTTGACGTCATGCAGTGGGACCCACACCCAGAAGATGGACGGTGGGCGTGCATATAGCACATGCATAAGATGGGTTCCACCGTCCAGGAACGCTGGATGGTGGAGATATATATATATATATATATATATATATATATATATATATATATATATATCAAGGTGGACTCCATTGTCTAGGGGTCTGGACGGTGGATGTTGTGAATGAAACACATATTCCATAGGTGGGTCCACACGTGTGGGTCCCACCAGCCTTTTGGAAAAAAGGCTGATATTTGTGTTTTTACATCATTCAGGGGCTGCACACCCAAGGAATGGATGGCCCTGGATGGGGCGCATCACTCGGTGTGGGGTTCGTATAAGTGTGGACGACATGAATAAATTACATACATTATGGTGGGGTCCATCCGGGTGGGCCACGCGGCCTCATCATCACCAAAAGAAGTGAAAGAGAGGGAGAGAAAGATCTGTGAGAAGGGGAGGGACCCCGCCACTATGGGCCCTCCCTATATAATGCATACATCAAGATGGGTCCCACCACAAGTAGGCCCTTAAATCACAAAATTAAAACATAAAATCACCCACCTTTGATCTCTTCTTCCTTCTTCTACCAACACGATCTAGAGCTCCAAGGGGACAATTTCAACTGTCGGGATGTTCTTTGGATGGTGGAGATTGGAGGTAGGAAGTGGGCCACACAAAACTCTCTCATGGAGCTCTCAAGGAAGTTGGGTTGCTTGCTTGAAAATGGGGAAATGAGAGAGAGAGAGAGGATGGGATGTAAAGAGAGAGAAAGAGGGATGGGTGATGGAGTGATGGGTGATGGAGTTAGTGATGTGTACTTGACATGGACCCCACTGTAATGTATGTATTTTATGTCCACGCCATCCATCTGTTGAGCCCACCTTGATGGATGTGTTTCATCCACACCATCCTCTGTCTGGACGGTGGGAGATAGCTACCGTATTGACGTCTGCAGGTTCTGTGGGTCCTTGATCATGAGGCATGTGCTATCTCAACCATCCATCTACTGGGTCACACCAGCTACATAGCTGCTGTAGTGACGTCAGCAAGAGGGTCTGACCATGCAGTATGTGTTTCATCCTAACCGTCCATTGACGACAGCAAGTTCTGTGGGTTTGATATGAGGTATTTGTTAGATCCAAACCATCCATCCACCTTGCGAGATCATCTTAAGGCCAGAGACAAGAAAGGAGGCAGATCTACCTATTAGCTCGACCACACTGCAAAAATCAGTGGAGGATTAAATGTCCACCATTGAAACTGTTTGGGGTCACAGAAGTTCTGGATCAATATGAAATTGTCTTCCCTCTTGATTCAGGCCTCTGTGACCTTATGAACAAATTAGATGGAAAATAATTGTTATGGTGGGCCCTGTGCATTGTTAACAGTGGAAATCATTATCTCCACTACTATTTGTGGTTCGATCCAGATGATCTCCCGATATGACTCATATTTTTTGGTAATGCTTTAAAATGATCTTTAAAAATAGATAAATGGTGTAGATAGTAGTATACAGGACGATGGGTCCCACTTGAAGTGTATATGAGGCCCTTTATTAGGGCCCATGTGATGCAGCCCACTTGACGTGTATGAGGCCCATTGTTATGGCCCATGTGATGCAGCCCACTTGAAGTGTATATGAGGCCCTTTGTTACGGCTCATGTGATGCAGCTCACTTGACGTCTACGAGGCCCATTGTTACGGCCCATGTGATGCAGCCCACTTGATGTGTATGAGGCCCATTGTTATGGCCCATGTGATGCAGCCCACTTGACGTGTATGAGGCCCATGTGATGTAACCCACTTGATGTATCAGAGGCCCATGAGTGAGGCCCAATGGGATGTGTATGAGGCCCTTGTGTGTGGCCCAATATGATATACATGTGGCCGATGAGTGAGGCCCAATGTGATGTATGTGTGGCCCATGAGTGAGGCCCATTGTGATGTATATTAGGCCCTTGAGTGAGGCCATGGGCCCCACTATATGTTAGGCTTTATGTGGGCCATTCTTTGGGAGCAATGTTGGTTAGATGTCCACATTGATGGGCAATGATGGTTAAATGTCCACATTGTGACCTTCTCTTAGGCCTTTGTTAGGCCCATTCTCATCCTTCTCTAAGTGGGTTGATCCTACTAATTGGGCCCCATTAATAATTGCATGATCCATCTATTCTTATTGGGTTAACCCAAAATGTTGGGCCCCCATTGGTTGTTAGTAGGGTTGTTTTTAATCTTAGAGTCCATCTAGGACTTATTTGGGCCCCCTAGGGCATCTAGTGGGCCATATAATAGTATGGCGAAGGAAGGCCGTTCCGGATCCTTAGGTTTATAGGTAGGTCACCTAGGACCAATCTTGATATGAGGAGAATTCATCCTCACCGTAGACGGAGGGATCCGTGCTATTAGATTTGGTATGTCTACAGTTGAGGACTGACCCTCATGTTATAGTCTGCTGTCCTTCCATGGACCCCGCCTTGTATATAGGCCGATTATCGATGCCGACTATGAGTATGTGATAGTATAGCTTCATGAAATATGCCCATATGCATCATCTGCATGCTTGTTATGAGATGTGGCTGATCATTGAATGTAGGATCCCGGGATCGGAATCTAACGTATGGGTGTTGGGAGCCGAGAATGGGGTACTACAGAGGCTGTCGGCACCAGATTCGGCAATTGGGAATTTTGTGAGCTCGATTTCTAGGTTTGGGACGTGACATTGCATATGCCATTGGGTAGATTGTTTATGGGACTCCCTGATAGGCAGAGTCATCAGACATGAGCGCATGATATGCGCAATATTAATGTATGATTGGACTGTTTGATTCACGCATCTTGCATTTTGTGATTATGATTATTGTATGCCCTAGCGACATAAGGGTTGTAGCTTCCACAGGTATAGCGTGGATGACAGGATTAGATACCAACTCTATATGGGGTGCTATAGATGCCCCTAGGTGAAATTCCCTAAACCCTTATGGTACCAGGAAGTCGCTCCAACTTCTAAACTGAGTGGATGCATGGGTGCTAAGTGCTGAATAAAAGGAGGCCGAACTTCCCACTGTGTCATGGTAGGTTGGAAGGGGGTGCGGTTCTACCCGCCCGAGAGGAGGGGGCAAAGCTAGGCTGAGTTTGACCAGCTCGAGTAATGGGTCGGCTATCGATGTGCCGGGTAAGTATTGACAGACTACTGGCAAGGCGGGTAGTGAGGTCTCTTCCACTCACCTTATTGCGTGCGATGTGGTGGTAGTCTGGTTTGTAGTGTACTAGACCCCGATAATGATTCTAGAGATGTACGATACTGATATGTGGACTTACTGAGCAGGAGTTGCATACTTAACATTTTACTCAATCATTCATTCACTATCCATTCAGGCTGGTGGTGCGTAACTAATTTGTTATGTATACCTTCGCAATGGCCAGGGTTTCGGTTGGGGCGCGCGACCAATCTGAGATCATGAGTTTACCACATTGAGTCTGGCTATCCAAATTTAGGTATGGGACTGGTTTAGATAGAAGTCCCTTGTGATGGACCAGATAGCCTGCGATACTACGTAATATCATCCCGACTTCACACTCCAGCTTGGTTATTTCATTCGTACCACATATTGCATTGCATCCTCAGCACATAGCATTTGGTTTACTATGTTTTCATATTACATAGCCTGAATAAGGTTGATGGTATTATGGGCTTGTCAGGATTTGCATATTATATTACATCCGCGGCATATGGAATTTTGGGTTGCTATGTTTCTGCATTTATATGGCTTAGATACGGCTGACGGTATTCGTGGACTCGTAAGGATTTGCATATTGCATTGCATCCTCAATATATGATATTTGGGTTACTATGTCTCCACATTGTATAGTTGAGCTGCATTGCATACTCTGATATCGTATGATTCATGGACTTGCCAGTATTTTTGACATTGTATGATTTATGGAATTGTATTGAATACTTGACACTTAGCTTGCGCACACACTTACACCACCCTTTAAGCTTTCTATAAGCTTATGCAAAATAGATACGTGCAGGTGGCGTTAGGTCGCAGCAATGTTGAGCTTGGAGCATGCAGCTGTCTTCTAGAGCTTTGATTTTTGATATATGTATTTCCCTTTTAGCACTATATTTAACTGTTTATATTAGTGGATATGTGATGATGATGTTGCCTTTGTGATTTGGGTAAACTTGTGGTTATGTTTCTTACGAGATAAATGTACTTCGAAAAATCCTCCTTGTAGGATCCTAGGATCGTAATCTGGTGTATAGGCGCGGGGAGTCGAGAATGGGGTACTACAGAGGCCGTCATCACCTGTAACACCCCGTACTTTCAAGTACTTGTGTGTTACCATAAATACTTAGCCTCGTTGAGTCATTCATCCATGAATCAAACTAAATGACTGTCTAGTGATAAAATCAATATTTAGATTTCCACTTAGACAATCTTTTAGATGCATGAGACGAGTGTAAAGTGATATCGAACAATTTATGTGTTGAACCTCATAATCTGACCATTGAGATTGAAAATAAATCATTGGGTTGGAGATTAATCATTAGATTAGACCTCACATCATATGACAAAAGATCTGACCATAAAAACCAGTTAGTAGGTTCATTTAAATGCTTTAAAGACTCCTATATCATGTTGATCAGTTTAGAACAATTTAACCATTAAAACTCGTAACCATCTAGCTCTGAACTCAATTGTGCATTAATCTAACCAACAGATTTCAGTTAAACAGTCCATAGGACCCCCTAAGGTCAGTTTTAGTCGCATTTGATAGCGATCCGACCATTAAAACATTCAAAATGACCCCTTGGATGTACAAATGGATAGATATGGCCCACCTAGGCTTTAGATCTGCCTGACACTTGGCCAAAGGCTCTTGTTAAGACCTCCAAATGGAATGGACAAAGTAGATTTCACTAAAAATCATGGTGGACCCCACTTTTGGGTTGCTTGTGCACACAACCCGCGCACACCCACGGTGCACCTGACCGTCAACACGGTCATAGGCGTGTTGACCCGAGAGTTTTTCAAAAAGAGATTCTCCTCTCTCGCGCGACTGCGGTTTGAAATTGGGAATGATGTTTGGGTTTGAGTGTGGCTCACCATCCCAGCTATTGTGCTGATCCGAATCGTCCATCACATTTGCGACACAAACATGACCAAAACCCATGAGTCCCACGTGTATCTGATCGCATGTTTACGCACAAGCACTGGCTTAAGGAGAGCTGTGCGTGCGAATGCATTTTCAAAAATGAAAATCCGTTTTCCTCCTTAGCTGGCAACTTGAGTGTGGGATTCTCCCTCAATCCCGACCCTCAGTGCAGGATAATCCTAGCCATCCATCCCTCTTCGCACGAGTTAGGGCTTTCAAGGAAAGAAAGCCGCCACTACTCCAATGCTCGAAACCCACCAAGATTTGTGGACTGACGTCCAAGATATGGACCCCACGTTGATCAACGGTCAAATCCAGACCACTTATATGATTCATATCTTTGGATTAGCCATTGAAATGATATCCGCCATTGGTGGCTGAGTCATCTTCCCCATTGAGCCATATGATCCATCTCCTCTAGTGGGTCCCATTTCTTGATCGGAGCCATCCAGCTACTGGACCACATTACTAGAATATCATCTATAATCTCATATTACAACTAAGCAAGCAAAATCTGATTTTATCATCATAAAAACTTGACAGATTAAAATTGCAACTAATTGTGTGATTAGTTAGCGTCCGAACTATCTAGAATAGGATTAAGAATAGCCTATCAATGGCATTTTTAGGGTGATCCCTTTCAAAAAACAAAAAACCTAAAAGAGAGAGGGAGTCTCCGCTGTTTTGAATGCCACACTAAGCTGGGTCAACTCGGCTTGAGTTGCGGTCGAGTCCAGATTCTGCTTGGACGAATAGTCGGAGAGAAAGAGAAGCAGTGCGGAAGAAGGAGTTTTAGGAGATAGAAATAGAGAGAGTGAATGCTGCTTGCATTCGTGCTGCATCGAGCCGCTGTAACAAGTGACTCGGATCTGGTTGGGCTTTCTTCTAAGCCTATATGTTCGAGACGAGTCGAGGCCATGTCTGGCTATGAGAAAGGAGGAAAAGAGAAAAAGATGAGGAGCAGAAGAAGAATGAAATCAGGAAGAGAGAAAAAGGATGAGGAACGGGGGAGAAAGAGAGAGGCAGGGAGGTGCGGCCACTGCTATCGCACCGAGTCGAGTGGAGGGGTAGCTGTTAAATTGCGGGACCAGTGTTGGGTGCGGTCGGGTCCAATATCTGATGGTTAGTGCAGATAAGAAGAAGGGAAAGAGGGAAGAAAGAGAAGAAGTGGGCTGTCTCCATATCCGCCGAGTTTCTATGAAGTCAGATTGAGTCTTCCCCGAGTCGAATGAATCGTCGACTCACTGATTCTCCTTTCGAGTCGATTGGGTCCAGTAAGCTGCTGGTCATGGATGCATGGAAAGAAGTAAGAAGAAAGAAAATGAAAAGAGAGAAGAAGATGAGAGGAAAAAGAGGGGAGAAGAAAGAAAAGAAAAATAAATAGAGAGGGAGAGTGAGTCAAGCTGAGTTGACTCAGTGAGTCGACCCATTATTTCAACGACGAGTCGGGCTGGGTAAGTTCAAGTCTGACTTGAATTCAGACCCTGTAGAAGGCCAGAGAAAAGAGAAGAAGGGAAGAAAGATGAAGAAGAAGAAGAAATGAAGAGGGTGAGGTGGGAGAAGAGAGTCGAGGGTCGTGTCGGCTTAATGGGTCGACCCACTCATTTTAGGATTGAGCCAGGTTAGTTACGGATTGAGTTTGGTTGGGTTAACAGCATTGCATCAGGGATTGGAATTAATTTCAAGAGCCATTCGCAGCTTCTAAACCTCATTTGATTTGAAGAGAGTCCACACTCTAAGGTGAGGATCACCCTTTATGCTTTTCCACACCTTGATAATTAGGCCTGTTATTTTTCCTTGCTCATTTATCTCGTCCTGGACTTTGTTCGACTAGTCCTAGCTCTGCCTCGACCCATCCTAGAATTGCCTGGACCAGTCGTAAGTTTGTTGCAAAAATTCAGAATTTTTTGTTAAGCTTTGACCAGTCCTGGGGTCTGTTCGACTAGTCGTATGAATAGTGTCGATTGCTTCTTTGACCTATCGTAGACCTATGACTCAAACTCCAGCAACCAAATTTGGTTACCTACGACCAGTCCTGGGTTAGCTATGACCAGCCGTAGGTGGTCTAAGACCAGTCGTAGAATCCACTAGTCGTAGAACAGCTTTTTCAAAATGCCGTTAGTGCCATGACCAGTCGAAGGGTTCCTAAGACCAGTCATAGACGCGATCTTTGCTTCTATAAATTAAACACAAATTTCAGAGTTTTTCATCGATTAATTTGAGAAAATTTAAGCCTCCACTTTGAGATAAGTTGTGTTCATTTTTAGCTACGCTGTGCATATTTAATATTTTTTTGTTAGCTTTTCTTATTTGATTTTTTCCTATATTCCAATCTTATTTGAAAAGAGGAATTGTTGTAATCCTTCTTCTTGGAACCAAAATCAAATAGAGCTACGCCCAATTTGGTTTAATTTAAAATCAATTAGAACCTAGAACCATTTCGTAAGTGAGTATTGGATATTGAACGTTGATTCGAACTTCTACTCTAATTGGTTCTACCGGGCTACTATAAAAGAAGAAATCGAGGTATTTTACATTTATTGTAAATTCATTATTTTAGTTTTGTTTGAGATTCGCCAGAAAAATCTCATTGTGTTGGTTATCTGGGGAGAGCTAGAAAACTCAGAAAGTGTGGGTTTTTGGATTGTGTAAGCCCAAGTTAAAAAGACACAATTGTGAAGGTTTTATGTGAACCTGTGAAACCTATTTTGATAGTGAATGCTAATATCCCCTGTGTGAGGATATTAGGAGTGGAGTAGCAAGCTGTGTGGCTGTTGTTTAACAGTTGGTGAACACACAAGATAACCACTATATATCGGTGTGTTTTGTGATTTGAATGCTCTTTTAATTTCTATGTCTTTAATCATTCAGATTTGTGGAATGTATATGTGGATGTGAATGTTGTAATATTTACATTTCAAGCAAAGTGGGGAATGTTGTAATAGTTTAGAATTTATTTATTGCTATTTCCTTTATTTCTTTTCTATTTGAGTTTTGATATTCAATTTGTTCTAGTAAGGTCGTCCTCCCATAAACCCTTGGTTTTTATGGTGCAAAGGTTGTCCTTAGAACAACATTAGTATCAAGCTCTTTATTTTGAGGTTGCTTTACATTCTTGTATTGTGGTTTGTTTTATTTTGTTGGCTATCCTATTTCTTATTTTCCGCTGTTATATTTAAATTTGGCATAGTCTTATTCAGCCCCCCTCTAGGACATATAGCTTGGCCTTTTCAAGTGGTATCAGAGCCTAATAGCTCGCTCTTAATTATTATTTTTGGATTCATTTCCTAAGCTAACGATTTAAGCTATATATAAGATGTCAAATTTTGATAGCCTTTCAGTCACTAGGCCTCCACCCTTTGATGGCTCAAACTATGCCTATTGGAAAGCCAGGATGAGGATCTTCCTCAAATTCATGGATGAAAATGTATGGCTTGCCATAGTGACTGAATGGAACCCACCTACCACTGAAGTGACTAGTATCAATGGTTCAAAATCAATGAGAGTAACACCATTTTTCTCATGGACCACACTTCAGAAAAGTGAGAGTAGTGCAAATGCTAAAGCACTAAATGCAATCACTTGTGCATTATCACCGGATGAATTCAAAAGAATTATATCCTGTGATTCTGCAAAATAAGGATGGGATATATTAGAAATGATACACGAGGGTACTTCAATTGTAAAAAAAATCTAAAGTTCAACTCTTCACAACCAAATTTGAAGAAATTCATATGAAGGAAAATGAAATGTTTATGGACTTCTACACTAAATTAAATGACATTGTAAACTCTATGTGGAGTCTTAGCGATAACATCCCAGAAAGTAAAGTGTGTGCAAAGATACTACGCTCACTACCTGAACGGTTCAATTCTGAGGTAACCGCGATCCAGGAACTTCGTGATATGGACAATATAAGGGTAGAAGAGTTGGTTGGGTCTTTACAAACCTACGAGTTAACTTTTAAAGCTCCTAAAGATAAATCAATAGCCCTTAAGTCTTCAAAATGTATTTCTCAAGAAAATTCTGATTTAGAAAATTCCAAAGACGATATGGCTATTTTAGCGAAAAAGTTTTACAAGATTTTCAAAAGTAAAAAGAAGGTTGATTTTCAAGAATCAAATGATAAGAAAAGATCTAAATCCAGATCTAAATCTTGGAAATCTTTGAAAGATAGTCAATGTTACAACTGCCAAAAATATGGGCATCTAGCAAACAAGTGTCCTAAAAAGGACAATCCTAAAAAGAAAGGAATGTTAGCTACTTGGGATGAATCTTCTGGCACTGAAGCCTCTTCTGAATCAGAAGATTCTGAAAATGAGTTGGGCAATGAAGTTAAGGCCCTTATGACTCTAGCTAAGTTCACTTTTTCAGATCATGATGATTCAACCAGTGAAGAAAATCTGAATAGTGATCATGATAATGAAGAAGATCTTCAAGATGCTTATAATGCCCTATACAAGGAAAGTTGTAAAATTGTCATAAAATTAAAACTTCAAAAAGAAAGTTTTTTAGGGCTTAGAGAAAGATTTGAGTCTCTTGTTTTAGAAAAATCTCATCTTTCAGATTGTTTTGAAAAATGTAAATGTGATCTAGATTTCAAAACCACCCTTGTTGAAAATCTGAAATCTGAAAATAATAAACTTAAACTTGAAGTCTCTTCCCTTTTGAGTTTAAAGGATACATGGAGGTATGCCCAAGGTGATCCTAAATTAGAAAAACTTTTAACTGGATCAAGAAAATGTGGCGACCGATCCGATTTGGGGTATGACAAAAATATTCCTCCTAAGTTTGTAAAAGGAGAATCCTCTAACTCAAAAGAAAAAAGTTCAAGTCAAAAGTTTTCTAAAACTTTTCAATCTTTCAAAACCAGAGGTAACCATATCAATTACAAAAATCAAAACCAAAACCTTTTAGCTGAAAAAATAGTTGATTTGCCTAAGGAGCTCTTAAAATCTAACTCAGTGGGTCACTCGTACAAAAAATACAAATATAAGAAGACCAATTATACTCCTAAACCCAAAACAATAATGAAATGGGTTCCTAAAGTTACTTGCTTGGTTGCCCACATTGCTTTCAAAGTTACAAGCCATTTGAAGTGGTACTTAGACAGTGGATGGTCAAGGCATATGACTGGTGATAAAGGTTTATTCACTGATCTCAAAGACATAACTGATGGTTCAGTCACATTTGGTGATGGAAGCAACTGCAAGATTATGGGCCAAGGTACGATTCAACTTCATAACCTTCATTTGTTTAAAAATGTTTTATATGTTGAAGGCCTAAAACATAACTTGCTTAACATATCTCAAATATGCGATAATAACCATAGTGTGAGATTTTTTAATCAAAGTTGATAGATTCTAAATAACAAGGGTTCGGTAATATTAACTAGAAGTAGAACGTCTGAAAACTGCTATATTGTAAGCAGATCTAGCTCAACTAGTCAATCTTGTTACATGGTCCATACAGACGAGATTGATTTATGGCATAAATGTCTTGGACATGTACACTACCGAAATTTATATAGGTTGAGCAAACAAGAACTTATAAGAGGTCTACCCAAACTTTAAAAATTAGATAAAATATGTGGTGAATGCCAGATTGGCAAGGAACTCACACAAAAAGGTGAACTCCAATGCCACATCAAGACCACTCGAGCTTCTCCATATGGATCTGATAGGACCTACCAGGACGGAAAGTCGAGGTGGCAAAAGATATATCTTGGTAATTGTGGATGATTTTACCAGATATACATGGGTAGTCTTCTTAAGGGACAAATCTAAAACCCTTGAAGAAGGAAGAAAAATTCTCAAAAGGATTCAAACTGAAAAAGGTTCTTAAATCAGTAAGATTCATAGTGATCATGGATCTGAATTTGAGAATAGCGGTTTTGAGAAGTTCTGTAGTGACCAGGGAATATTACATGAATTCTCAGCCCCCAAAACTCCTCAACAAAATGGTATAGTTGAAAGGAAAAATAGAGTGCTTTAAGAAATGGCTAATGTCATGTTGAATAGCATGAAGCTCTCTAAAAATCTTTGGGTTGAAGCTGTCAATACAGCTTGTTATATCATTAACCGGGTTTACACTTGTAAAGGGAATAATAAAACGGCTTATGAAATGTGGTTCGATAAAAAGCCTACTGTCAAATACTTTCGAGTTTTTGGCAGCAAGTATTGTATCTTACGAGATCGTGAAAATCTGAGAAAGTTTGATACGAAGAGTGATGAAGGGATCTTTTTAGGATATTCTTTAAACAGTCGAGCTTATAGGGTTATGAACAAAAGGACCGGTGTGATTCAAGAGTCCATTAATGTGGTCATTGATGATCGCATAAATACACCAGTCTCAAGTCCAGATAATGATGAAGTTCTTGTAATTGATAAACCTGATACTTCATCTAATCAGACTATTTCTGAATTAAGGACTGTTAAAGATCATCCAACTATACAGATTCTTGGAAACCCTCTCACTGGTGTTCGTACCCATAAACAACTTGAGGATATATGTAATTTTATATGTTTTACGTCCCAGATAGAACCATCTAACGTAAAAGAAGCTCTTGCTGATGAAAACTGGATAGTTGCTATGCAAGAAGAACTTAATCGATTTGTTCGAAATGATGTCTGGTATCTTGTTCCTAGACCTAAAGATAAACATATTATCGGAACAAAGTGGATTTTTAAAAATAAGTCTGACGAGCTTGGGAATATTATTCGAAACAAGGCAAGATTAGTTGTACAAGGGTACACTCAAATTGAAGGTATTGATTATGATGAAACCTTTGTCCTAGTTGCTCGTCTTGAATCAATCAGACTTTTCATATCCATTGTTTGCTTTAGAAAGTTTAAATTTTTTCAAATGGATGTAAAGAGTGACTTTTTAAATGACGATTTACATGAAGAAGTATATGTTGAACAACCTACAGGGTTTGAAGACCCTAAGTTTACTCATCATGTATACCATCTCAAAAAAGCTCTCTATGGTCTAAAACAAGCTCCCAGAGCATGGTACGAGAAATTGACTAAGTTTTTACTCAGTCATAACTTTCAAATGGGAAGTGTTGATAAAACATTGTTTGTTAAGAAAAATAACGAAGATATCTTAATGGTTCAAATCTATGTCGATGATATTATTTATGGATCTACCTGTACTAACATGACTATTGAGTTTGCAGATTTGATGAAATCTCAGTTTGAAATGAGCATGGATGGGGAATTGAATTATTTCCTTGGGTTACAAGTAAAACAACGACCTGATGGAATATTCATCTCTCAATCTAAATATGCTATGAATTTGATTAAGAGATTTGGATTTGAGAATGGTAAGAATTTTGATACTCCTATGAGTACAACCTTGAAACTCTCAAAAGATTTTGCAGGAAAAAATGTGGATCCAAAATTATATCGGAATATGATTGGTAGTTTATTGTATTTAACTATTAGTAGACCTGATATTGCTTTAAGTGTTGGTATTTGTGCTAGATATCAGTCTGATCCTAAAGAATCTCATTTAATTACTGTTAAACGAATTTTGCGATATGTCGCAAGTACTGTTAATCTCGGTCTCTGGTATCCTCATGACACTAGTGTTCAATTAGCTGGGTACTCGGATGCTGACTGGGCTGGTAATCTTCATGATAGAAAATCTACCAGTGGTGGTTGCTTTTATATTGGAAACTATTTAGTTCCTTGGCTTAGCAAGAAACAAAGTTCTATATCACTTTCAATTGCTGAAGCTAAATATATTGCAGCTGGTAATGTGTGTACATAGCTTGTTTGGATGAATCGTATGTTAAGTGATTATGGAATTAAACCAGATTCTATGTTATTATATTATAATAATACCAGTGCCATAAATATTTAGAAAAATCCAATTCAGCATTCTCGTACTAAGCACATTGACATTAGATTTCATTATATTCGTGAATTAGTAGAAGAAAAAGTTATATCTTTGGATTATATCCCTACTGAGAATCAACGTGCTGATATTTTCACTAAACTGCTCGACAAAAGCAGGTTTAACAAAATGAAATTTGATCTTAGCATGTGCTTTCTAAAATGATTATTTATGCCTATTTGTATCATATTGTATATATTTGCTAGTTTAAATTTTATTTTTTGTGAAATATGCATGATATCAGATTTTTAGTGATTTCCTCGACCTGTCGTGGCATGACTAGTCGAAGATAACTCACGACTAGTCGTAGATCATGGTGATTGACTTAAATTGAGAAAAAATTCATTTCTTCCTTATTTCAACTTTCCTCTCCGACTAGCCGATGCCCGACCAGTCGAACCCACCTTCCAAATCCTTCAAGGTTAGTGTTCCATTTGCTTATTTCTTGTGGATTGGTGTCAAGTTTGCTTGTAATTCTTTCTTGAAGTTGTCTATTTCTAGTTTTGTTGAGATTTGGGGTTTTTCTTCCCCAAAATCTGATTTTAGAAAACCCACTTGTCAATCCTTTGCAACTCTTTGGTTCCATGAAATCTTTGTTGCAATATGGCTTCTAGAGGTAGAAAGACAACATCCTGTGGTCCATCTTCTTCCAAATCTACTTCTCTTACTAAGCGTCATCTTCGGGCCCCCGATGATGATCCGTCTTATGTTCGGGTCATTAGATTGTGTAACGTTATTGTGGAACATCAAGTTGATGTTTGTTTCGTCAAGAAAATAAAAGTATTTGATTTGGGGATTATCTTATTCAAACATAACAATGAAATAGTTACAGAAACAATCATCACAATTTATTGATTCTGAATTCATTTACATCCTCAAGGATCCCTTGATTCTAAAATAGTTTACAAAGAATTCATTGCAAGTTATAATTATAACAGTAGAATATAAATTTTGATAGCATAACAGCGCTGATTTTAATCATCTCCTATGACTTAGGAGGAATAGACAAGTCAACTAATTAATCTTCAAGAGAATAGAGATTTCGGCAGCATTTCAGTGCTATTTTGGTCATCTCCTGAAACTTAGGAGGAATACGCCTTTTCGTCGATGATTCTTCCCTTCCTCCTGAACAAAAAGAACTTGAAGATTTGAAGACTTTAGCCATTCCTACAGCATATCAGCCCATTGCTGTTATAGACTGTCCAACAGTCGGTTTGCGCGAGTCCGCACAAACTATAAGCTTTGCGCGGGTCCGCGCAAACTACAGGAGCCCGATGCTCCTTTGCGCGAGTCTGTGCAAACTACAGGAGCCCGATGCTCCTTTGCGCGAGTCTGCGCAAACTACAGGAGCCCAATGCTCCTTTGCACGAGTCCGCGCAAACTATATGAGCCCAATGCTCATTTGCACCTTCTGTCTTCTGTCTTCTTCTTCGTCTTTCTTCTACTCTGAAATCTTCAACCCCTTTTGAGAGAAAGAACGGGGTATTTATAGACATCTTCACTGGTGTAAATCTCTATTCTGGTTGATGTGGGACAAAATATCATCCAGCCATTTTTATATCTCTGCAAAACACTTTGCGCGGAATCGCGCAAACGACATGCTTTGCGCGGTCTCGCGCAATCTTTTATTCCCGCGCAACCTGTCTTCACTGATCAACCCGCGCAACCCATTTGCTTTGCGCGGTTGTAACGCCCTGAAAATCGGGGGTCGAGCATAAACTCAACTCCCGAGTTCCAGAACATCACTTATGCAACAAAATGAATGATGATTGAATGTTGACTGTATTCGTGCATTGAACATGAGTGAGATTAAGCCAAAACAGCATATCATACTCCAGAGACAGTTAAGTTTGCAAGCGGAAGACTGTGATAGATAGATAAAATATATAACTTATGATGAGTCTCCAGAGTGTGATAACATTACCAGGTTAAATAAATACAAGTGCAGTTCTAAAATTTACCAAATGTGAGGAAGTGTAATGCCTTCTATCCCAAGAACCATAAACCCGTCAATACAATACCAGGTCTTCATTAGCTTGTCAGAAAGTTACATGTAGGAGAACTCCTCCTCCACATCATAGAAGTCCGGCTCTGCTTCATAAGCATCGCCATCACCTGAAACTCAACAAATCTGGTGGGTGTGTACAACACCGTCCCGTAACGTGGGAGTGAGTGATCAACTCAGTGGAACAGTAAAGCATAGGTTAACATGTTATCAATTCAATCAAGCAGTAATGATAAAGCAGTACAAATCAACAAGTTTAACTACTCTTATTAAATGCGAGAATGAAATGACATGATGCTGTATGCCCTTGCCAAACCACCCTCAAGCGACATCATCTTACGTTCGCGAATGCTTACTCCCTCAGTGCGCCACATCTACAAAGCACATGCGGTGCGATGATGCTCATGATTACCAAGTTTTTATTAGTCTATTTCAAACAGCAGTATTGGGAAACTAAGGTACCTCCCTTGTATCATTCCCAAACATGATCCATTCTAGGGTCGTCAATCCTAGTTAATCTCATACGACGTTATGGTTTGAGAGGCTTAGCGAAGGCATCACAAAGGGCTCGTCACCCGTCAGCACGGATACAGATCTCACCGTATGCGGCTCAATTGCTGACCGTCAGCTCGAGTACAGATCTCACCGTACTCGGCTCAATCACTAGCCGTCAGCTCGAGTACAGGTCTCACCGTACTCGGCTCACTCATACTCTAGTTGCCGTGAAAGACTCGTCGCCAATCACAGACCCTTGGAGTATACTCGAAGATACTACGGAGGACTCGTCGCCCGTCAGCACGAGCACAGGTCTCACCGTACTCGGCTCTCGCCGTAAGTATCGACAACTCGAATACAGTGTCCCATACCACCGTATTCTGCTCACGAGTTTGGTTGCGCAATGGTCACTACGGGGAGGCACATGGCCCCAGCGTAGGCCGACAGCTCGACCACGGTGTCCCATACCACCATGCCCGGCTCATGCGTCTTAGCGGATCGAGGTACCATGGTTAAAAGGGGGGTTTCACTGGTAAGTTTGGTACCCTAGGTTCAAGCAGTAGCGTCCAAACAGGGTGAACATGCATAAGGCAGATTGGGTTACTTGACGAGCTCGACTAGCACGATCGCCCGTTGAGCTGCACGACATGAAGTGCATAAACAACTTCGTGTGGCCTAGCCACTGCCGACAGGCAACGCACGACTCGAGTTCGTTGAACACATCCCACGTGGCAAATGAATCTCAGCCATGAGTTCAATCCCGTTACCGATTGCCTGGGCCATAAGCATAGCCCCAAACACAATCAATTGCAGATAGATAAAGCAGTAATGGATCAGGATTCAAATCATACAATCAAAGTCTGGTATTATCTGTTTAGGGCTGCCAGGGCTGTTGCACGCACTCGTTGCTCCGCTCCCCCATCACCCATGACGGATCATACAACGTAAATATAAATTTAAACATATGCATTACATAGTTAAAATCATAAAGTAGTTGAGCATGTTATGAATCACAACACAAGCATGAGTTTGTACATGTTCAATTCCTAATCACACAACTATCAAAGGAGATCATACACATAGTTAAAAGAGGTTGAGAATCATATCTCAACACCCTTATACATTACAATTTGCTAACTACTACACATTCAGACATTTCAAGAAACACTTAAACAAACATACATCAACATACATGACATATGTCGATCACATAGGCATTAGGCCAAATCCTTTCACTAGGGAGTTGCCCCAATCATAACACGCATACACCCACGACGGATAGTTATGGCAAGCGGGAATCCAAGTTCCATATTCATTCAGCCATTTCCACAACCACTTGGGCCACACATTTTAGCGTATATAGTGTATATTGGCCGTGGCGTGATTTAGGGCAAATCCTTTCGTCAAAGGGGTATCGCCAATATAACAATCATGAATCCATGACAATTAGTCATGGCGAGCATGAATGAGAATTCCATACTCATTCAGTCATTTTCACAAACACTTAGAATACACTATTACAACATACATGGTGCATGTTAGCAAAACATGTATTAGGGTTATCCTTTAGCCAAGCGAGTATTTTATCCATGTATAATATATTACTACAGCAAATAATCATGATACATACATCTCCAAAATTTATACGTATACAGTATTTCTAGAATACACAATTTCAACATACGTAGCATTTACAAGTGAACATGTATTACGGCGATTCCTTTCGCCAAACTAGTATTTTATCCATATATAGTATAATCATACATTAAATAAACATGTCAAACACTTCTCCAAAAAAAATACGTATACGGTATTTCTACGTATACCTAGAGTATGTGAAATTTCATATTCTACAACGTTAATCGAAACAGGAAACGGAAAGCACTTTGTACATGTGCAATTGCATGCAGATCATGAATCTATCATTATCTGACATTGAAAGCGTTGAAAACCCTAACCTATACACCTAAAGTCCGCACCTTTTGTCGTAGAATCGTAACGGAGTTGATAGGTTTGCTAAGCTTCCGTATTCGGCAGTTTGGCAACCTAGAGAACGAAATAGGTTAGCTAATTCACAACCTACAACAGTCTAAACCCCAAAACAGATTAGGGTTAGGGTTTCTTACCTAGAAACGGGGCTGGAATCGCCGGGAAAGCGATGAGAAAGGGATGATGCAGCCCGTGTGGTGGCAGGGAACGACGGCAGGGAGATTCTCCCACTTCTCCCTCACTTTCTCTCTCTTTTCCCTCTCTCAATTCCAAATTCGTATGGCTGCCATGAGAGAGGGTTTAAGGTCCTTATATAGTCTCAAAACTCACCGAAATAGACTCCTGTTCAAAGGTTACTGCTAATATAGGTATTTCGTCACTTTTCCAGCTCAGAAGAGAGGTTCTGGTGGCCCTCCTTGAGCCAAACGTCAGACTTAAGCTCACCACACATGGATCTATGTGGGATTACGTTTTCGACTCGATCGGATTCCCAGATCGCACGTGGCGGACCACTTTCAGTTCAACGGTCAGTGGGCCACGATCCAAAATTCCAAGTACATGTAAATGTTCCTGAAATTTTTCCTGATCCGAGGGTGTAATTTGGTCTGATTCTGATGGTCTGGTTGCTTAATACTGATGCGCAAGCGAATGGTGCCAGATCACTATTCCAGATATTTTAATTTCAAAGGGAATAGTGTTTTTCACACTCCCTCGCTCCGGATCGAAACGAATGGCCGTGGGACATCGGCTGGATCTGATTTTTGAGATGATTGTCAAGCCCAGTGAGGCGGTCCTAGTTCCTTAGCTTCGTGTTAATCGGACTCCCGATGTGCGGTCTAGACCTAATACGAAGTTTCGTTTCATTCCCGAGAGCAGACGGGAAATGAGTTTGGTTCTAAACTTTAGGGAACCTAGAGTCACTGATTTTGCAAGTTTTGGGTCTTGCAGATCGTATTTAAAGCGATCCCAACGGATTTCATGGCTAATCGAGTTTTGCACTTAGTTAACTTTGTTAAATTTCTAAAGGATTTAATCCTAATTGTTTTCTGGTTGAGATGGTACTTAGGCCTTTGCAGTTTGTATATAAAGTGATCCAAGTTTTACTACTTAGCTTGTTTAAGATAGTGTCTAGGGCGAAAGTGCTTTGAAAAATTGAAAGCACAAGGTAGTGAAGGGTGGGATTTGTGAAGAAAATGGTTTAAGACGGGATTTGAGGCTTTGAATTGAGCGTTTGAAAAGTTAATCAGGTGTTAAGATTGACCCAATGCCTAAGGATGTCTAATTCCAGGTTGGCAAAAATCCGGGATGTTACAGCGGTCCAGCGCAATCAATTCACTTTGCATGGACCCGCGCAAAGTCATTTGTAAACTGATTTCTTTGATCTTCAAACTGATTTTCTTGATCTTTCATTTCTTCAATGCTTTGCTTATTTTATGCTTCAACAGATGCCCCCTTGATTCGTTTTTTTGTTTTTTCAGAAAAATCAAAGAAAAGGATCAAGCCATTCATTTTCTAGGGTTTGCGCGACCCCGCGCAAAGCTCGGTCGAGTACCGTGCTCGACCACGAATCCTATAAATAGTCCAACAGCTCAGTCATTTGTACGAACTCTTTCTGATCTGGCGAAACTTTGTTCCTGCGATTCTCTTCCGCGCAAACTTTATAGCTTTGCGCGAACTCGCGCAAACCTTACAGCTTTGCGCGAATTTCTTCAAAGTCTAGTTTATTTCGCGCAGCGCATACACTTTACGCGGACCCGCGCGAAGTGTCCTGCACTTAGTCGACTTTCTCTTTCTTTTGTTCCTTCCAACACTTAGCCATTTTTTCATCCGTCTTCTATTCTTCCCTTTTCTTCACTCGTCATTATGGCCCGTATAAAACAAACAGCCCGTCCTGTGACTCCTTCTTCTGATCAACCACCTGCAAAGCGAACAAAGACTACCTTTAGAACTCCTTATTTTAAAGAGCCTGTTCTTCCCACTTTTGACTTTTCTGATCACATTAGATCTTTGCAATCTCCTATTCATAGATGTATATCTTTGGGAGATATCAAATGTCCCCCGAAGCACGGCAGGGAATATGATTGGGACGAATGGTTAAAGACTACAGCTCACATTCGTACTGATAGTGAAAGACCGCCTCTTCGTGAAGACACTCCCCCTGCCTCTCGTCCGAAGAAAACTCGCCGCAATAAGGTGAAAGAATTTGTAGAGAAGATTAAGGAACACAAGAAGAAGAGACTTCAAAATTCATGGGATTGGATACGGGTTGTCGAAGGCGTTATGAAGTTTGACAACCCTCATGCGGAAGGCATGACAATAATCCCCATCAATGTTTATCGCCATCAGTCCATGCTTGACTGTGAACCCAAGGATTACGTTCATGGCGAAAGGTTGATGTATACTGAATAATGGGCCACTAGAGAACCCAGGATCCTTGAAGGAGTCATTCAAACGCAGAAGCCACGACAAAGGATAGGAGAAATTCATCCCATGATCTTCTTGGCTCCTTTTCATAGCCCTCACGACCTCTTTCCTTCACATTTCTATGAGACAGTCCGGCAACGTTTCCGAGAACGGGAACCACTCTGGGGACAAGCAGAATTTCGCATCAGGGGTCTGTTAACTGCTCGACGCTATTACTCGGATTAGGCGGAAGCTATTTTACTGAAGCATACGAGCACACTTGCAAAAATCGGTCTTTATGATGCTATAGAAGTGACTTCTAAATACTTCTGTAGGGAACCTACTATACTGAAAGGTTTCCTTGAATACTGGTCGCCTACAACCAACTCATTCCACTTGCTTTATGGTGAAATGAGCATAACACTTTGGGATCTTCACCGCATAACCGGTCTCCCAATAACAGGTAAATTCTACGATGAATTTATTCCAACCAATAGGGAACTGGCCTTCGTATCCTCTCCTGATCGCAAACCTTCGATCTCTGAAACCACTATTGAACTGTTCAAGGAGATGAGTAAATTTCCCAGTTTCCACAAGATTCCCCCTTTGCAGTGGCTGGCACATTTTTCCAGAGGCCTCAGGTATTTATTTGTCTAATAATTGACTTTCTTCTTACATTGGCGATTTCTGCATATTCACCCTTTCTCTTTATTTTTCTTTGAAGATTTCGTGACTGTCATTCCAATGAACTGACAAAGCTTCGAGCCGCAATGAAGGGGAGACCAGAATATAGCTCCTTCGGGGAACTTGCAACTTTCTTAGCCTATTGGTTGAGTTTGGTCGTATTGCCTAGCTCTAAATGGGCAGATGCCATTCGTCCCACTGTCTTCACTGTAGCTGGCTCTTTGGCGGAAGGCCACAAATACTCCATTGCTCCCCCAGTATTATGCTCTATTTATAGGGCCCTTGGAGAAGTAGCTACCCACGTAAAAGACCCTACCCTTGGAGCTTCGTCTGCACATACTTCTTGGCATTATATTACGGGGTGGCTTGGAGTTTATTTTCCTTGGACTTTTGAAGCTCCGGAGCAAGCATATACTCATCCTTCTCACCTTCCACTCTGGTTCTTTCAGCAAAGAGCGATGGCAAAAAGAGCATATGAATGGGTTGCCAATAAAATTCGAGATGACGATCAGATAAACTTTTTTCAGTTCCACCTTTATCGTTATACTAAAGATAGAGAGATGGTGGACCAAGAAACGCTTACTGCAGCAGAGAGAGCTTTCTTCTTTTCTATTCGCTCATGCGGTTTACCTCTTCGGGAAGGAACAGAATTTTGGAGAGAACCTTACTACCCCAGTCGCTTTGCTCGTCAATTTGGTTATGATCAAACCGTGCCTCAAGACTGCGGGTTGGTTACTAGAAAAATGAGCTGTTATGGAACTGGTCCTCTTAACTGGACCATGATATGGAAACAACTGCTGAATGGCTGCGTCGGATCTCTTTTCATAATCCCAGGCTGTAATCGCATAGTCCATTCATCATATAACTGGATGCGATGGTGGGATCACCAATCATACTTGGTCACTAAATGCTTGCCAGTGGATTCTTCTATCTTTCTTCATCCGCCCAGGCTGAAGGGCAGAAATTTAGAGAGCGGAATCGACTATGTTCCAGAAAAGATCCATGCGTCTCATCCTGGAGAAATTTGTAGGAAGATATCATTGGAAGACCCTATCCGTGAAATCAAGCCCATCAACACTTTGGATGGCTGGTTCGCTCATGGAGTTCTGAGAGAATTTGAGAAAACTCGTCGGGATTTCTCAAATCAAGCCGCAAACGATGCTGAAGGTACATCTTCTCCTATTCTTGCAGAGACTGCAGCGGCTCAAGAAGGACCAGCTGTTGGTACTTCCTTATCTCCTCCACAACCCCTTGGTCCTAGTCCATCTTCTCCAATGACTAGATCAAAAACGCGTTTGCAAACATCATCCCCTATTCTTCCAGAAAGGACTCGCCAAGCATCCGCTTCCCCTATTCTTCCAGAAAGGACCCGTCAAGCATCCGTTTCCCCTATAATCCAAGAGCCTATTCCGGAAAGCAACCAACCCGTTTCTTACAAAGGGAAGCAAGTTGTTATTGAAGAAGCTGATGAAGAAATTTTAGAAGATGAGAGTTCAGCTTCATCGTCAGATACTACTGAATCTTCACAATATGAAGACAGCGAGGATAACGACAGCTGTGAAGATAAAGATGATGACTTTGAAGAAGGCGAAGTTGACATTGATGGAGATGAGGAAACAGCTGCGAAAGAGGTCGAGATGAAATCTTCCCCTGCAACCGTTAAGACTCTTCTCGGTGTGAATGATCCTGCTAAATCTCCTGCAGCTGAAGAAAATGAAGAGGAACCTTTAGATTATGGCGAATATGGGTATTCACCAGGTAAAGGAGATTTAATTTTTACATGCATATCTATCTATATTTTAACAACTTATTATTTTGTTATTATGTCTCCCTTTCATTACGTCTCCTTTTTTTAGGTGCTCAAGTTGCAGAAATAGGTGTTGTCTCTTCGGCGAGTCCTCTTGTGGTATCTTTACCAAGAGCACCTGTAGTTCCATTGGTAGTACAAAGAGTAGTGGCTCGTGAAATCATATTTCCCACAGAAACTACAGACTTGCCAACTCCGGCTACCAGAGATTCAAGCACAGAAGCTAGAGCACCATCTTTTGCTGATATGGTGGAACTTGGTCTTTCCATGACTCAGAGAGCTTCTGCCTCTGTAGGTCATATCCAGGTGACAAGTACATATTTATGCACTGATTATCTTCATTCACGACTACATATTTCATAATAATATTTTGAATATCTTTCTTTTTTTACTATAGGAACTCATCCTTGTAGTGGTGCGGCCAGTTTTGATTCTGTGGCAACTACTTCTGAATTGTCATCCTTTGCAAAAATCCCTGTTCATAAAATGCTTATGGTGAAACATTCTTTGTTAGCAATAATTCATATCTTCAGAAATCCCGATCAATGGTTGGATTTGGATGTTGCTATAGAGATTTTGGAGAGCTCTGCCAAGATGGCTAGACTCAACATATCTCCTTTGCGTGATTCACTCCTCAAGTTTCGTGATTCAGTAATTTCTCTGGCGTCGGTAAAGAACGTTACAATTGCCCCTGAGATTTTAGAGTACAAGAAGCAGTTGGCTGCATCTCAAGAACAAGCCTCTCTGACAGCTTCATCAATTTCTAAACTTGAACAAGAGCATATGATTCTTCAAGATCAATTAAAGATTCATATTGATGAAAATAAGACTATCCAAGATCGTATTGCAGCCGTGAAGGAAGAAATTTCTCAACTAGAGAGAAGGAATCATGAAAAAGCCTTGATCATTCAA
The DNA here is from genome assembly GCA_021015155.1 of Magnolia officinalis. Taxonomy (NCBI): domain Eukaryota; kingdom Viridiplantae; phylum Streptophyta; class Magnoliopsida; order Magnoliales; family Magnoliaceae; genus Magnolia; species Magnolia officinalis. The sequence continues at coordinate 33,358,220 of JAJHSJ010000015.1, forward strand.
GATGTTGAAGAAAGGATACAGGCGAATGTTCAATCCATTGATATTGAAAAATCCGCGCAACTTCGAAGTAAAGGAATGATTGCTTCTCTGGAGAATAAACTTGCTGGCGTCCCTGATCAAACGAAACTTATTCTTGAAGAAAAATCTAAACATGATGTAGCCCAGGCACAATTGAAAGAAGATTTGCGCAGATATTCGGAAGTAGTGGGAATTACAGAAGATCTTTAAAACATGTAATTTTGAACATGTGATTTTTGTTTTCATGTTTTTTGGACATGTTTTTATGAAAGCATTTTGAGATGTTTATAATAGCATTTTCTCATTGCATGTTGATGACATTTATACTAACATTATCAAATTATATTCGTACTTTATATAATAATTTCATTACATCCTTTACAATTTCTAAGCCTTTTATGCTTTGTTAGTGCGGGATTCTCTATATGAGTATTTAAATTGGCGGTACTAAGTTTCAATTTAATTAGCCACACACAGTTGAAGCTCATGAGTAGTGGAGCGTGCGCACACACACAGTTTAAGCTCATGAGTAGTGGAGCATTTATGGGTCTTATGTGATGGCCACTGTAACTCTCTAGAGTTCTCTTTTGGGCTTTTCACTGCCTTGAGCTCACGACCAAGGTCCATCAGAGGGGCCCATTGACGCTACCGGGTGGTGAACTGTTGGTTTTACGCACAGGGTTGGCCACGGTAACTCTCTAGAGTTCGCAGGGCTCGCAAGGCTACCTTTGGGCACCAAATCTAGGGTCGCAGTCCATCAATGAGTAGGTTTAAGCCATTCCTCACGAGTTACTACTGAAATCAAACCCTAGATCTGGAGGGTCTTACGCACGGTTGGCATAAAGCTCGCACTGCGGCCCCTGTTTTCTTCGTCTGCAAGGTCGAGCCCATTACAGGAGGGCATTTTCATCTATTCCCTGTGGCGCTGCCGGAAGCTATACAGACGGCATGGGAGTTACGGTGACTAGTCTTCGCGGATTTATGGCCTTTTAGGCTTTGAATCCTTGACTTCGTCAGCTGCCCGCATGGGTGCGCACGATGGTCTTCGCGGGCTTTTTAGGGCCACTGACTCCTCGCCGCTGCCCGAATGGCGATCTTCATAGGTCTTATGTATAGTTGGCCGGCTCTTTTAGAGCTTGATCCTTTGAGAGCATTTTTTTTTCTTTATCTTTTTTTTTTTTTTTTTTTTTTTTTTTTTTTTTTAGAGCTTTTTGATTTTGCTCAATTTGGCTGTTTTAGGATTTGGCTTGGCTATACTGCCCCTTTAACTGAGATTGGTGTATCCTTGTAAGGCAATAATATCTATGATCATCATCATTGCCAGTATAGTAGTAGTAGATATTTCCACCTGAGATAATATCTTCAAGAAGATCCATGCCTTATAAAGCAATATATATCAATTTTGTCAGTATCTTCAAGAGAATCTTCAAGATGATATTGATTTTGTCAAACTTGTTTGGCGATGATGATGATCATATTTTCGGATTTGATGCTTGATAATTGACGCGCTTGTGAATTTTCTTCACAGCTTCTCTTGTTGACATATGAACATGATCTTATTCATCCTTGCCCCCTTTTGATACAGATTCATTATGCCGATAATATTCTGAATCAAAATCCACATGTCTATCTTTAGGGATAGTATCTTTTGATGAATCGGGTGTTGACAAGTATGCTGATATTCGGTCCCTCTTGATTTGTGATTCTATATGCCCCATTGGAGTATACTTCTTTTACTACATATGGACCGTCCCATTTAGGCTCGAACTTGCCCCCTGTTCGACGAGTGATCACTATAGGTCTTTTCAACATTAACACCATATCCCCTTTTTTGAAAGAGCGGTATTTAACCTGTTTATCAAATGCGGCCAAAATCCTGGCTTGATATGACTGCACTGCTGCTGAGCTTCAAGACGTTTCTCATCAAGCAAATCTAACTCTTTCAACCTTATTTTTGCATTTTCATCATCTGTTATAGACTGATGTATTGCTATCCTGAGTAATGCCACCTGCATTTCGATTGGGATAACTGCCTCTATACCATAGATTAATGAATAAGGTGTCGCCCCTGTTGCTGTACGATGAGTAGTTCTGTAGGCCCACAATGCTTCTTGTAACTTTTCATCCCAATCACGCTTGTTACCTGTCACCGTTTTCTTGATTATTTTGATAATCGTTTTGTTAAATGCTTCCGCTAATCCATTGGCCGGAGGGTAGTAAGGTGTTGAAAACGAATGCTGGATGCCGAACTTCTGACACAACTTTTCCATGCCTCTATTTTTAAAAGGGGTGCCATTATCAGTGACGATCTTTTTCGGAATACCATGACGGTATATTATAGCATGTCGAATGAAATTGACCACATCTGTCTCTTTAACATTACGCAAGGCAATTGCTTCGGTCCATTTGGAGAAATAGTCTGTTGCTGCCAGAATATACTGTTTTCCTTTAGATGAAGGGGGATTTATAGGACCAATCACATCGAGTCCCCAAGCTGAGAAAGGCCAGGAAGTAACAGACTGATGTAAGTCTTCTGGGGGAACATGTATTACATCTCCGTGTATTTGGCATTCATGACACCGCTTTGCATATTCTATCGCATCTTTGAACATAGTAGGCCAATAATAACCCATTCGATGTACTCTATGGCACAAATTTCGGCCGGCTTGATGTGCTCCACATTCACCTGAATGTGCTTCCCGCAGCATTTGGTTTGCTTCTTGCTTGTCTAAGCATCTCAGCAGCATTTCATTGTAAGATTTTCTATACAATACTTCACTGCATATGACAAATTTACCCGATCGCTGCTTAATCCGCTGCCTTTGTGCATTATCTTCTGGCAAGATATTATACTTGAGATAATCAATGAAAGGCTGACGCCAATCATCTATCATTACTTCTAGACAAGATATAGGAAACATTTCAACGGTTTCTTCAATAACCTCTGCAGACGGCAGGAATCTTCTTTCTTCAATAGTTACCTGAAGAGGACTTCGATTTGTGCAGGACAGAGCTGCTGCCAGACCGGCTAGAGCGTCCGCTTTTGCATTCTCAGAGCGTGGTATGTGTTTAATTTCTACATGACAAAATTGTTCAAGCAACTTTTGTGCCTTCCGATAATAGGGCAGAAGTTCTTCTTTCCTTACTTCGAATTCTGTTGTCAACTGATTTACAATCAATTTAGAATCCCGAAGATATGCAATAATTTTATTTCCATTTGCTGGGCTATTTCCATTCCGATGATAAGAGCTCTGTATTCAGCTTCATTGTTTGTGCATGCGGTGCCCAATGTGAAGGAATATGGCAATAAATCGCCTTGAGGTGTAATGAATATTATTCCTGCCCCCGCTCCCGACATTCGAGCAGCACCATCAAAATACATTTACCAAAGATTCTGAGATTCAGCCAACATAACCTGTTCATCTGGAAATTCGTCATTGATTTCTTCACTTTCTGCTATAGGATGTGCTGCGAGGAAGTCTGCCATAGCTTGTCCTTTTACTGCTTTCGACGGTTTATATGAAATATTATATTCTGATAACAATAACATCCACTTGGCTAGTCTTCCCGACAACATTGGCCTGGTCATCAAAAATTTTATCGGATCTGCTCTTGAGATCAGAGTTATATCATGGGAGAGACAATAATGCCTCAATTTTTGTACAGCGAATATTAGCGCCAAACACTCTTTTTCGATCGAGGAATAATTGCATTCTGCCCCCATCAATGTTCGGCTTAGATAATAAAGAGCTGTCTCTTTTCCGGCTTCGTTCACCTGTGCTAACAAAGCACCCAAAGAATTTGTAGCTGCAGATGTATATAAGATAAGTGGCTTACCTTTTATTGGAGCTGTTAACACCGGCGGCTGTTTCAATAATTCCTTGATTGAGTCAAATGCATTTTGACAGGCGTGATCCCATACAAATTCTGTATCTTTCTTCATTAACAGAGAAAATGGCTGACACCTTCCTGCGAGATTTGAAATGAAACGGCGAATGTATGCCAATTTTCCTTGTAAGCTTTTTAATTCCTTCAACGTCGTTGGTGGCGGCATATTTTGAATAGCCTTAATTTTTTCTGGATCAATCTCGATCCCTCTGTGTCGTATAACAAAGCCGAGGAACTTGCCAGAAGATACTCCAAATGCACACTTAGTAGGGTTCATTTTTAGTTGCTTCTTTCTGAGACGACGGAAGACTGATGCTAAATGTTCGCGGTGTTCTTGATGATCTCCCGACCTAACCACCAAGTCATCAACATAGCATTCGACATGTTTATGCATCATATCTTGAAAAATGTTTTTCATCGCCCTTTGATATGTTGCCCCAGCATTTTTGAGACCGAAAGGCATAACTTTATAACAATAAATTCCAAGTGGCATTCTGAAAGCCGTTGCCTCTTCATCTTCGGGTGCCATCCTGATTTGATTATAACCCGCGTATCCGTCCATAAAGGACATAATAACATACTGAGTAGTGCTATCAATTAATAATTCTGTTATCGGGAGAGGGAAGTCATCTTTTGGACATGCTTCATTCAGATCTCTGAAGTCGATGCATACTCTAATCTGCCCATTCTTCTTTTTCACCGGAACAATGTTTGATATCCACTTAGGATATTTAACTTCTCTGACGAATCCAACCTTTATTAATTTATTTACTTCTTTTTGATTAATGGAATCAGGTCTGGGTGGAATCGCCTTTGTGCTTGCTTTACTGGTTTCTTTTCTTTGGAAATATTTAATCGATGCATTGCTACAGAGGGTTCCAATCCTGGCATTTCTCCTGAGAAGCTGGCCATATTTCTCAAATTCCTGATCTGAAAGACTGACACTGATAAATGTGTTCCTTGGCTCTTCTGCTGTTCCCAAATTTATTTCTCGCAAGCCATCTATCGTCGGCTGTCCCCCGTCTTCTATTTGTCTTGGAGCGTTTTAAGGACACTTGACTACCTTAGCATCTTGTTCTGACATCTGTTCGGCTGGAGTCATATCTACTGATACCATATTTACTGATGATTCTGCTCCTAATCCTTGGAATTTTCTCCGTTTTTCTTGATTAACTCCGAGAGGGATTTGAATTCCTTTCCCATGATTCAGTCCAGTGGGCTTGTCACAATCAAAACCCATATTTCTCATGATTTTCTTGCTTACTGCACTGTATTTTCTCAAATTCTGCGGTGCTAACTCTCCATGATATATATTGCTTGTGTTTTCATTCTTCACCTCTGCTGCAACGTGGAACTTTATTGCTTCAGGATATTTAGCACTGGCTCTGACTTGAAATGTGCCTGGGGCGGCTGCAAATGGCTTACATCTTTCGATATTGGGTAAGGGCATCGTGTAATTGGACTGTAAGACTTTCAACTGTTCTGTCGACAACAATGTCAACGGCGGTTGTTCCGGTTGTCTCAGGCGCTTTGGTACAAAATAGAACTTTTTCCTTGCTTTTGTAGTCTCAGGAGATTCCGCCCTTTCTTCTCTAGCTTTATTTATTTGGACATCTTTCAAGACTCTCTTTCCATCATCATTTCCCGCTTCTTTGGAGAAACATTTATAATAGCTAGCATCCGCAAAGAAAGACTCAGCTTCTGTATATGGTTTCGCATCAACCATTACTTTACACTGCATTTCATCCTTATAGTATTTGAAACATTGGTGTAGAGTAGAAGGTACAATATTGTACTGATGTATCCATGGCCTGCCTAAGAGAAGGTTATATGTCGTCACAGCATTTATAACATGACATACAACAGTAGTAATTAGTTCTCCCACTTCCAATATTACTGTAATTTTACCGAGTGCGCGTTGTTCATCTTGATTAAACCCTTGTATCATCATTCCGCTGGGGCGCAAATCTGAACGGCGGTAACCCAATTTAGTGATCATGGAAAGTGGCAAAAGATTCACTGCTGACCCATTGTCTATCATGATTCGTTTTATCTTCTTTTCGCAAATGTACCCTTCTATCATCAATGGCCTGTTATGTTCTGTTTCACCAATTAAGTCATCATCAGAGAAAGATATTACTGGTAGACAATCCACCTTTTCCTTGCTTCTTTCATTCTTCATTTCTGTCAGTAAAGTTTCTCTCACATCGTGATCAGACAGTTCTTGAATCAAACTCTGTCGAAACTCTTCTGATAACTTGAGCGCATCATAAATACTCAAACGTGCCGATACACCTTTCAAGTGACTAACTACATCGTAAGCCACTTTTGTCGCTGTATCTTCATTTCTACTTCTATCCTTGATGTTCTGTCTTTCAGTCACTTCTTTCCTTATAATTTCTGCTTTTTGCTTTACCGGACTTGTTATCTGCTTCCCCGATCGCAACGTAATCATTATCGCATTTCTTATCGGCCTTCGGTCTCCCTTCTCTCTAATTCCCCGAGTCTTTTCTTGAATTGACAATACATTTACTGTCGCCCTTGTATTCTTTCCTTTGCTTTCGCTGGTTATTATATCTCCTCTATTTATCATTCGCTGTATGATGCACTTTAACGTGTAACAATTTTCTGTCGGATGTCCCACTAAGGGATGATAACGGCAAAAGTTTCTTTCTCGAGTCCTCGTCACATCTTCAGGGCGTTTCGGTTCCGGTAATTCCAGGGTACCTGCTTTTAACAATTGTTGCATCATAGGCACCACGTCCTCTTTATCAAACTCAAATCCTTCATGAGAATCGAGCATTCTAAGCTTTTTTCAACCGTATTTGTCCCTTGATTGACTCCAGTTTTCTCTTCCTTCCGGCCTTTTGTCTCTTGAGCCCTTCGCCTCTTGATTTTTCTTATCCCGATCGATGGTGTTGACGGTTGTCCTGCCAGGTATTCTTCTGACAGTTTCATGATGAAATGCTGGCATCTTACGAGTCATTAATTCCAATGCATGGGCTTTGGTAGCCAAATCGCGAAAGGTTCCGATATCAGTGCTGGTGAGTCCGAAAGCAATTCCTGTTTCCATAGAGTTCAGACACATTTTGACTTGTTCCTTTTCTTCCGGCAACTGCCTACACAATGACCCCAGTGTCTTCCATCTGTCTATGAATTTTTCAACTGGTTCTCCTTCTCGCTGTCGTACTGAAGCTAATTCTGTGATACTAACATCGCGTTCTGATGAGAAGAAGTTTGACATGAAAGCATCTTGCATTTCTTCCCATGTGCGTATAGATCCTGGTGCTAAATTTGAATACCACCTGAAAGCTTTACTTGTCAACGATGATCCAAATAAGCGTAAACAGTATTGAGGTATTGTGGAGAAGTTTCCCATGCTGGTGATGAAATGCATCAGGTGTTCTTCTGGTGATCCTTCCCCATTAAATTTCTGGAAATCTGGATGCTTAAAATTGGCTGGAAATGGAACATCCTCTACCTCTCTCGGGTAGGGTGTTCGGTATCTGAAACGACCGGTATTCGCTCGCTCCCTTTCTATTCTGACTGCTTCTTCGACGACTTGTCTTACATCATCCTGCGTTATAGCTCTTGTTGCTGGAACTGATCCTCGCGATCCTATCTCCTGCGGACGAGAGCCTTCAGGTTGGTTCTCTTGTCCATTCGTTGCTCCCATCATGGGTGGAGCCACTATCTGGGCTACATTATGTGCCAGAGTTGCCAGAGCTTCTCTGAGGTTCCGGCATTCATCCATCAGCACTCTTTGTGCCTCTGCCATTTGATCAACACGTTCTTCAGTAGATGGCCTATTTCCTTGACCCGTCTCTGCCATATATACTGCGGCCTCTTGACTGTTTGTCGAAGCTATTTTTTGAGTAAAACGAGAGTATGTTGACGTAACAGGACTTATAAAGAGGGGAGACATTGGAGTCTCGTTTGATTCTTGTGTACTTCCTGTGCTTTTAACCGATCGAGGTGATATAGTTATGGGCGAGCTTGTTTGAGGTGACACAGGCATTGGTGATCCTATCATCAGTGCTTTGCCTTTCTGCGATTCTGTCCATTTGGTCTTTGGAGCGACTAAAGCCGGAAAATCGTGCAACGAGAACTGCGAAGCAGCTTGTTCAGGATAAATCGCCGGAGGAGCGAGCTCAGGTTTTCTTCTAGCTATACTACGCGTGATCGGTCCCTCAGTTCTTGGTACAAGTAATTTCGCCTTGCGGTTCTTTAAGGTCTTTGCTTTTGTCTTCTTGGATAGGACCAAAGTCCAATTCTCATCACTTTCTTGTGGTTGAGGTGAGACGGAAATAACTCCCACTGTTACTTGAGTCACTTTGCGCCTGCTTGTAGTGCTTGCTTTCGTATGCTCAGGAGTTTGGCTCGGCGCATATTCAATTACAAATCCAGTAGCGGTGAATCGGAAGTTCACTTTTCTCGCAACGTTAGCCATTAACAATGTAGTGTGATTGAATTTGGGTACCTTCAATAACAAAACATTCATGAAATTAGTATATGGAAGACTAAGTAAACTATCTTAGAGATGAAGGGGAGGATGTTCCCACTGAGAGTCGCCATTTTGGCGTCTTCCAGATGCCAAAAATAGTAATGAGAGTCTTGCAACTTTCCCAATGTTAGTGTTAAATAAGATATGAATATCCCCAGTGGAGTCGCTATTTTGTTTCGTCAAGAAAACAAAAGTATTTGATTTGGGGATTATCTTATTCAAACATAACAATGAAATAGTTACAGAAACAATCATCACAATTTATTGATTCTGAATTCATTTACATCCTCAAGGATCCCTTGATTCTAAAATAGTTTACAAAGAATTCATTGCAAGTTATAATTATAACAGTAGAATATAAATTTTGATAGCATAACAGCGCTGATTTTAATCATCTCCTATGACTTAGGAGGAATAGACAAGTCAACTAATTAATCTTCAAGAGAATAGAGATTTCGGCAGCATTTCAGTGCTATTCTGGTCATCTCCTGAAACTTAGGAGGAATACACCTTTTCGTCGATGATTCTTCCCTTCCTCCTGAACAAAAAAAACTTGAAGATTTGAAGACTTTAGCCATTCCTACAGCATATCAGCCCATTGCTGTTATAGACTGTCCAACAGTCGGTTTGCGCGAGTCCGCGCAAACTATATGCTTTGCTCGGGTCTGCGCAAACTACAGGAGCCCGATGCTCCTTTGCGCGAGTCTGTGCAAACTACAGGAGCCCAATGCTCCTTTGCACGAGTCCGCGCAAACTATATGAGCCCAATGCTCATTTGCACCTTCTGTCTTCTGTCTTCTTCTTCGTCTTTCTTCTACTCTGAAATCTTCCAACCCCTTTTGAGAGAAAGAACGGGGTATTTATAGACATCTTCACTGGTGTAAATCTCTATTCTGGTCGATGTGGGACAAAATATCATCCAGCCATTTTTATATCTCTGCAAAACACTTTGCGCGGACTCGCGCAAACGACATGCTTTGCGCGGTCTCGCGCAATCTATTATTCCCGCGTAACCTGTCTTCACTGATCAACCCGCGCAACCCATTTGCTTTGCGCGGTCCAGCGCAATCAATTCACTTTGCGCGGACCCGCGCAAAGTCATTTGTAAAATGATTTCTTTGATCTTCAAACTGATTTTCTTGATCTTTCCTTTCTTCAATGCTTTGCTTATTTTATGCTTCAACAATGTTAATCATGTTGCCCCATTTGATATCCTCCCCATTCTTCAAACTGTAGATTGGGATAACTTATTGCATTGGGGTGGGCCAGCATACCGGTCCATTGCCCAGTCCATGTTCGCATGCATAAGTACTTTTCATTGGAAATTTAACATTTACAATAGCCACAAGAGAAGGACCATTTGACGTTGATCGTCATTTGAGTTCAGCTCTTATGGAAATTCCTGTAAATGATGAGGGCATTCCTATCCATAACTTATCTGAAAAACCCTCAGTTACTGAAAAACGCATGCTCACTAGAGATTTATGCAACTTGGATGCTCAATGGACACATAAAGGGAATGCACTCCCTTCAAAGTTTTTGTTACCCAAATACAGAATTCTTCACAAGATCTTTGTGTCTAACTTGTATCCTCGATCTGGTAATAAATCCGAATTGACATCCTTCATGGTTCGTGTTCTTCATGCTGTTGCCAGAGGTGGATATATTTGTTTACCATCCTTGATTTGTCACCACATTATTTAATTTTGACTCCATCCAGGTCACAGTGACATCCCTTTTGCTTATTTGATGACTGTGTTGGCTACACATATGTTAGTCGACATGCCTGTTGAAGAAGCCTCTATCCATCATCTGATATTTAATAATTCTAACCTTAATAAGATGAAGCTGGATATGCTTCCTGGTCAAGGTGATGGTAATGTTGGTGGTGAAGCGGGACATGAGGAAGAAGCTACGGATCTTCCTCTTGACGATATTAACATGGATGATATTTTTGAAGAACTTGATTCTGATTCTGCAAATGACCCTGATTATGAACCATCTGAATTTGATGCGCATTTGCGTGGATTGGAAGAGAAGGTTGAAAATTTGAATGTTAAGGTTGATAACATGAATGTTGCCCATGATTTACAGTTCAAGTATATGCGCAAATATCTTAGGTGCTTGAACAAGGGCATGCATCAACTTGATAATTTCATCCCTGCTCCTTCATCTGGCTCAGATTAGTTCATTTTATTTTACTGGACTGTAATAACTTTAATTCTCTACTTTATCTCTGTTTGTGAGATTGTTGCTACTTTTGACTTATCTCTGTTTATGGATTATATGTATTGTTTATCCTTTTTGTTTCCTATCTTTTTTACTCTCTCATTTTAATTCCTTTGTTCATTGCTTCCTTTGTCCTATTGTGACAAAAGGGGGGAGAATGGATGGTTAATGGTTAATGGATATATGTTATACTCAGGGGGAGTATGTGTATGTGCAGAGATATATGCCGAATTGTGTAGAGATATATGTTGAATTGATTTTATGAATGTGTGCCGGTTGATATGAACTGGTGCATGATTCGTTAACTAGATATTCTATTTTATAAGTGTGTTTTATCACTAATTTGACAAAGAGGGAGATTGTAAGTGCTACAGTTGATAGCTTCATTATATTGTCAAATTTGTGGTGCCAAAGACACTGTATGTATCTTGTTATGAAGCTTGCATATATGAAGAACAAAGCTCTATACATGATATGTCAAGTCAAGACAAAAGTCTCACAAGATCAGCTTCGATAGACAAGCAATGTTCACAAGTCAAGAAGACTCAAGGATGTGAGAATGTTCGACTTAGTTCAAAACAAGTATAATTCAAAATCTCAAGAAGCTTTCAAGTTCAAGCTACACCAAGATCTCAAGCTTCATTATGCTCAAGGTCATTTAGCTAAGTTTCAATGTCCTTACTTCACTATTGAGGTATGTTTGACCATAGGTTGACCTTTAAAGTAGGTCATTTCGGATATATAATCCATATGTTTTATATAAGTGAGTTTGTTCTGTTTTAAGACTAGTCCTGGACTTTGTTCGACTAGTCCTAGCTCTGCTTCGACCTGTCCTAAAATTGCCTGGACCAGTCGTAAGTTTGTTGCAAAAATTCAGAATTTTTTGTTAAGCTTCGACCAGTCCTGGGGTCTGTTCGACTAGTCGTATGAACAGTGTCGACTGCTTCTTCGACTTGTCGTAGACCTACGACTTAAACTCCAGCGACCAAATTTGGTTACCTACGACCAGTCCTGGGTCAGCTGCGACCAGTCGTAGGTGGTCTAAGACCAGTCGTAGAATCCTAAGACTAGTCGTAGAACGGATTTTTCAGATCGCGCTTAAAATTTCAAAATGCCTTTAGTGCTACGACCAGTCGAAGGGTTCCTAAACCAGTCGTAGATGCGATCTTTGCTTCTATAAATTGAACACAAATTTTAGAGTTTTTTATCGATTAATTTGAGAAAATTCAAGCCTCAACTCTGAGATAAGTTGTGTTTGAAATGGCAGTAAAGATCGCACTAGTTGAAGAAGGAATATGCCAATATGTCCTAGAGGGGTGGGGGGGGGGGGGGGGGTGAATAGGACTTTTTAAAGTTTTTATATTTTATCTAAAAATCCTACTTCACTAATCTTATGATCATGCAAGAATTAGGATTACTCAACTGTAACTCTACTGGCTTCCAAGCCTTGTAGAGGATCCAATCGCAAACTGCTTAAAGAGTAAACAATATAAAGTCAAGTTCATGATGGATATGACTGTGTAGGTGTGTGAGAAGTGATCAGATATTTAGATATGAAAATATTAACGCAAATCACTTAATCAAAATAACAAACACAAACACAGTCATTTTATAGTGGTTCGACGATAAGTCTACTCCACTCCCGGCTGCCACACTCAACCCTTGAGTGTACCGGATTTCACTGAGGTTTCCTAAGGTTCACCTCAAACCTAAGGTTTTAAATCAGGTTCACCTTCAACCTTTACACGGAGGTTTTTACTTGGTTCACCTCTAACCCTGGAGTTTTACTGGTTCACTCCTAACCAGATGTTTACGCTCTCCATAGAGCAAGGGTCCACACAACACACCCGGATGTTTATGCTCTCCACAGAGCAAGGGTCCACACAACGCACCCAGATGTTTATGCTCTCCATAGAGCAAGGGTCCACACAACGAACCCACAACGTACACTCCCGCCGGAGGCCTCCTATGAGGACTTCAAAGGGTGAGAACCACTTAAGACCCAATCCTAGAAAGGAATGATCACAAGTGTCCTCTGGACTTTAGATACTTACAGATAAGTTGATGAGTCTCATTCAACACAGTGCCGAAGATCTCCTCCTCCTTGTTGACGAAGAGTCTTCTGCTCCCTTGATCCGCAACATAAGATAATATACCTATACTAGGCTTCGGGTTGGGTTAAGGTGAAGATGGAATCCTACTCTCAAAATATTTTTCTATCAGGAATGTAGAGCGATTCCAATCTTATGCATTCAAGGCATCCCGGCTTAATGATTTTCCATTAAGGTAGTAGCTGGAGGATCCTTGAATGCGAAAGTTCATTCCCCAATCCACTCTATTGAATGTCAATGGTGAGGGTGGATTGGAGGATGAACTCCCTTGAGAGAAAGGGCTTTATATATAGGATATAAGTTGAAACACTCAAAAGCTCTCTCTACTTTCTCTCACAGCAACAAAAGACAAGTCCTCTATATATAGGCAAAAAGTTCCAACGGATATAAAACGGTCATATTTATGACAGAGTTCGATATCATCGAGCATGTTCGATATCATCGAGCGTATACTCTCGATAGCATCGATGGTCTGCTCGATGACTCAGACTCAATGTCATACGCTTTTGAAACTCTTTGCCAATTGGTCGATGAATCGAAACTATTGTCGATGTCATCGGATTTCGAACTCCGATCCCATCGATGACAGGTTCGATCCATCAACACTTTGAAAAATGAGAGAGACTTGACTTTGAAATATTTCAGGTTTTCATGAATGATCAGGGGAACCATCGAGATCATCGGAATTTGAATGTCGATGATATCGAGATCAGAGTCAATGCATCGATAAATCCAACGGATTTGTCTTTAAGCTTGCTGGACGATTTGTGTCCTTGTTCAATGCAATCAACCTGGTGCCGATATCATCGATATTTGAATATCGATTCTATCGAAGGGCCCCCGATCATAATTAAAAATAATCTGAAATATCTGCTGTAAGAAATGCGTGCCCACTATCGATATCATCGATGGACATCCGATCTTATCGATATTTGAATTCAGATCATATCAGACAATCATCGATATATCGAAGGATTTTGAGATTTTCATTAAAAAACAGGGGCACCGGAAATCTGCCTGTCGATCTTATCGAGCCACTCCCGATGGACTCGAGATTTGAATATCGATAATATCGATATGTGTATCGATACATTGATAATTTGTCCAGTTATGTTGTGAAGTTGCTGGACATATTTAGTGCTTTTATCGATGATATCGATAGGTATATCGATACATCGATAAATCCGTAAAGATGAATATTTAGTTACTGGACAATTTTTGGTCCTCATATCGATAATATTAGTAAGGTATCGGGGACATCGACAGAGCAGGTCGATCATATCGAGGGTGCATCGATAAAATCGACAGGGCGAGAAAAACTTATAGATTTTCCTATTTGCAAAAAGTTTTCTCACCCTAAAACTTAAGGTGTCTATCTTGTTTTACGGGTTTTAATCACCTAGTGTTTTGGGACAAGGGATGTGAGGCTATGATTTACCTATGGCGAGCTTCCACACATCCGGATGAGGCAGACGCTTGAATTGTTCTTCTTATCGAGCTCTGTAGACAGTCTGACCCACTACTCACGTAACTTGACAAACCAGGGCACTTTCAGTGTTCATTTTTAGCTACATTGTGCATATTTAATATTCTTTTTGTTAGCTTTTCTTATTTGATTTTATTCCTAGATTCCAATCTTATTTGAAAAGAGGAATTGCTTTATTCCTTCTTCTTGGAATTAAAATCAAATAGAGCTACGCCCAATTTGGTTTAATTTAAAATCAATTAGAACCTAAACCATTTCTTAAGTGAGTATTGGACATTGAACGTTGATTCGAACTTCTACTCTGATTGGTTCTACTAGGCTGCTACAAAAGAAGAAATCCAGGTATTTTACATTTATTGTAAATTCATTATTTTAGTTTTGTTTGAGATTCGCCAGAAAAGTCTCATTGTGTTGGTTATCTGAGGAGAGCCAGAAAACTCAGAAAGTGTGGGTTTTTGGATTGTGTAAGCCCAAGTTAAAAAGACACAATTGTGAAGGTTTTAGGTGAACTTGTGAAACCTATTTTGATAGTGAATGCTAATATCTCCTGTGTGAGGATATTAAGAGTGGAGTAACAAGCTGTGTGGCTGTTGTTTAACAGTTGGTGAACACATAGGCGAACCACTATATATCGGTGTGTTTTGTGATTTGAATACTCTTTTAATTTCTATATCTTTAATCATTCAGATTTATGGAATGTATATGTGGATGTGAATGTTGTAATATTTACATTTCAAGCAAAGTGGGGAATGTTGTAATAGTTTAGAATTTATTTCTTGCTATTTCCTTTATTTCCTTTCTGTTTGAGTTTTGATATTCAATTTGTTCTAGTAAGGTTGTCCTGCCATAAACCCTTGGTTTTTATGGTGCAAAGGTTGTCCTTAAAACAACATTAGTATCAAGCTCTTTATTTTGAGGTTGCTTTACATTCCTGTATTGTGGTTTGTTTTATTTTGTTGGCTATCGTATTTCTTATTTTCCGCTGTTATATTTAAATTTGGCATAGTCCTATTCACCCCCCCTCTAGGACATATAGCTTGACCTTTTCACACAATGATTCGGTCATCAATAAGTGGTTGTACGTGGATGTGTACGACGCTCTCGAATGGTTCCTATACCGTAAGCTTATGTTCGAAGTCTCGCACAAACTCTACCATATTTCATTCTTCTATCATCAGTGGAGCTGCAAATTGTATTGTCTTCTTGCGGCTCAACGCATCGGCCACAAGGTTGGCCTTACCAGGATGGTAGGAGACCTCAAAGTTGAAGTCTTTCAAGGTTTCCATCCAATGTCGTTGCCTCATATTCAGGTCTCTCTGCATAAAGATGTACTTGAGGCTCTTGTGGTTGTAAAAGAGCTTGAACTCCTCTCTGTAGAGGTAATGTCTCCAGAGCTTTAATACGAAGATGACTGCCACCAATTTCAGGTTGTGAGTGGGGTAGTTTTCTTCGTGTTTCCTCAATTGTCATGAGGCATAGGCGATCACCTTATCCTTCTGTATAAGTACACATCCCAAACCAACACGTGAGGCGTTTGTGTATATAGTATATCTGACCCCTTGCTCTGACAATACTAGCATAGGTACGGATGTCAGCTTGTCTTTTAATTCCTAAAAGGCTGCTTCTGCTTTTTCGTTCCAAGCAAACTTAAGACCTTTCGAGTGAGTTGAGACAGTGGTCGGGCTATCTTGGAAATGTCTTTAATAAAGCGACGATAGTAGCTTGCAAGGCCGAGAAAACTCCTCACTTCAGTAACTGAACCGGGCTGTTCCCAGTCCTGTATCGCGGTCACCTTGGCAAGGTCCACAACAATTCCTTCCTTGGTCACCATGTGTCCCAGAAACTTGACTTCTTCCTTTAAGAAGTCGCATTTTCGGTACTGAGTAAACAACTGATTCTTCCTAAGAGTATCGAAGACTGGTCGCAGGTGCTCTTCGTGATCCTTTCGGCTCTTGGAGTATATCAAAATATTATCTATAAATACAATGATGAACTGGTACAAATACGACTGAAACACCCGGTTCATGTGGTCCATGAACACGACTGGTGCATTTGTAAGTCCAAACGACATCACAAGGAATTCATAGTGTGCAAAACTGGTTTTAAATGTTGTTTTCTGCACGTCTTCATCCCTGACGCGCAACTGATGCCCAGACTGCACATCGATCTTAGAGAAATGTTGTGCCCCTTTCTACTGGTTAAACAGGTCATCTATCTTAGGCAGAGGATACTTGTTCTTGACCATGAGGTGATTCAGCCTGTGGTAATCAATACACAACCGCAGCGATCCGTCCTTCTTCTTTATAAACAATACAGGTGCTCCCCAAGGAGATACGTTAGGCCGTATAAAACTTGAGTCCAGTAGAGCATCTATCTATCTCCTTAACTCCATTTCACATGGAGGCATGCGATATTTTGGTAAGGAGGCGTCGCACCCAGCACATGGTCGATAGTAAAGTCGATCTCGCGATAAGGAGGTAGTTCATGTATGTCTTGAACACGTCTGTGAAATCTTGCACTACAGGGGTGTCCCTAAGTGTTGGACCATCAACATTTTCCAATAAGGTGGCATAACAACTAATGCGGTAGGGCCAACTGATCTGAAATGGGAAAGTGAAGGTCGTGCCCTCAGGCCCATGTATTGTCACCAATTTGGTTTCATAGTCGTTCTCGGCCTTCATTTTGGTGAGCCAATCCATACCGAGGATGACTTCGTAATGATACAGCAGGTTGACAATCAGATCAATGTGCACCGTTCTGCTTCCTAAATCTTTCGAACAATCCTTACAAAGCTTGGTAGCATCGGAGAAGGTCCCTGTCGCAGTAAGGACTCTCACCCCAATCATTGGGGTAGTGTTCAACCCCAAACGCTTGACTGTAGAGCATGATACTATCGAAATAGTGGACCCGGTGTCCACCAATAGGAATACAGGTGTACCTTGAATGTGGGCAGTGACTTCAAAGGCTAAGGGTAGTGCAGTTGCTGTCTCAGATGCTCCAGCTGCTAGTGCATGTACACGAGCTTGTTGAGAACGATTTGGTTGCGCTGCCATAGGTCATTGAGGTGCCCTATTTTGAGGTACGGTTGGTCTGTAAAAAGGTTGTGCTAGCGGTGCTGATCGTAGAGGTGGAGCCGAAATAGCTTAAGGCAGCTGGCGGTTGATCTTCAGGGCGGCATAAAGCTATTGTCCCTCATCTTAGTAAAACAATGGGTGTCTGTATGACCCATCTTCTTATAGTAGGTGCACCAAAGGTCTGATCGCCTCTGCTGGATCTGTGGAGACATAAGCCTAGGAGGCGAATCTGCACGTGGCCTCTTACCGAGGAATGGTCGGTTCGGTAATTCAGGCCGAGCCTCGGGCCCATGGGCATACGTGTCCGGGACAGTCTCTCGTCATCCTACTCGGCTCGCAGGGACATGTTCACTAGCTCAACATAGTTGGGAATGCTAGCGCAACACATCTTTGTGCGAATTTCAGGCTGAGACCCTCTGAAAATCATCGCATTCTCATTGGCTTGTCTGTTAGGATCAGTGGAGCATATCTGGCCAGCTCCATAAAGCGGTTCTCGTATTCAGCAACGGTCATCCCTCCCTGTCGGAGGGGGAGAAATTCACCCTCCTTTTTATTAAGGTAAGTGAGGGGGAAATACTTTCCATGGATGCGAGTTTCAAATGCGTCCCACATCCACACGTGTCCTACGGGGATGGTTCGTAGGATGCTGTCCCACCAAAGACTAGCCTCATTCTCGAACATATATGTAACCAGCTCTACTTACTCTGCCTCAGTACAGTGCAATGGCTTCAGCATCTTGGATATACGATCCAACCAATACTCAGCCTCCTCGGGTTGGTGAGTACCTGCAAAGGTAGGAGGGTGAAAACGCTGAAAGCGTTCGAACAAGCCTAGTATTCATGGCTCGAGCAGGCTGCACAGGTGGCATAGGCGGGACCATGTTCATGTTTTGGGCAATGGCCCCGGCAATAGTGGCCCAAACTTGCTGTTGTTGCTGCATTAAAAGCATCATCTGCTCCAACCTATCAAGGGGAGGAGCCGCCTGAGGCATGTGTGGCATTGACGAAGACGCACTGTTCTGTTTTGGAACTGGTGGTGCACAAGGTGTTGGCCCATTGGTGGGGCCAGTGGTCGGCTGTGAATCCAACATAGTCTCAATATCCGGGCCTAAACTGGGGTCCGTATGACATCGCTTAGGGGAGGTGCCCCGTCAATCGATCAGCCAAGTGCGAGACGTGCAATGTTCCGAGTGTTTTTAGGAGGCATTCCCTATATACAACATAGTGTGCAACATGTGTAAGATTTTGAATAATAACACACACTTCTCCAAACATTCTACACATTCCATATTAAAGGAAGTTCCATGCATTTCATTTAACCAAAATTGTCACAATACATGAGATGTAGTATTACATGAATTATGATAGAGAATGCATGCAAGCTAACCTAACAAAAGCTTTAAACACTAAGCACACCAACATCCAACTAAGCTTACTAAGGCTATTACAAAGAAAAGCAAGAAACAAGGAAAACCAAAAGGCGACTACAACATATGACTAGTCCTCTGACTCTGGTGAAGGTGGAGGCACACCCTTATCCTACATACAGCACAGGAGGGTTTTCAGAGTGCGAGACATCCTCTTGAATTTCTGTTTTAGGTAGGCCTGATTCTCCTTGAGTTCCTGCTTCAGGGCGACCTGGTTCTCTTCAATCTTGGCCATGCGGGCTTCTAAGGTAGCCCGATCATGGCGGTCCTCACTAGTAACAGTAGGAGGTCCCCCATCAGAGTCTTGGGCATCCTCTTCTTCGTCTTGCTCTTCCTCCTCACTGCCTTCCTCATTCTCAATGCCTTCCTCCTCCTCAATTTCTTCCTCATCTTCACTTTCATCTTCCTCTTCACTTTCATCTTTTATTTCATCCCCATACTCATCGAGTCAGGCTTGACGTTGTCTAGGGCCGATCCCCATATTGTTGAGCATAGTATCATTAATGAAGTGATCTGCGCAAGCTCATCCATATTAAGTCTGAAGCCGAAATTACAAGCAATCTTACAGATAAGTTGGCCAAATGGGAGTGAGGCATCTCCCCTAGTAGAGCGTGCGGTACTGATTATCTATGACAGGGCGAAAGTAGGCAGACATAGCTTGTCTCCCTGTCTAGCTCTATACAGGAAGTCCACCATCAAACGAGTGTATTTTGTACGGTTGCTCCACTTAGGATACACGTTGTACGTGCATATGTGGTGGAGTAGGCGAAAGTCTGCCATCATCTTGGTCGATGGAAGGCTATTACCTCACCTCCAATGAGCCAGTCGGCCACAAAGAAACCACGTGTGGCGATCTCTCTCTCGTACACTAGTGAGACGAGATGCACTAGCATGTATCACACCACGCTCAATTCCCATAATACGGGCCATCACATTTACATCGACTATGGCTTCCTGCCTCCCCAAGGGAATAATAAACTGAAGAGGCTCCAGTAGTGGATTCCATATGTGGGCATATGTTGAGGGTCAAATATTACATATTAGACCCCAGTTACTACTTGGATTTATGAACATTATACTGCTTAACGGTTTATTTTAATCATGTTTGTGATGCAAGGTGAATCTATGAGCGTGGACTAGAAAGGATGTTAAAAGCATAGATTTAACGCTCTGGCATCACCTAGGCATTGGATGGGACTCCATGGGACCAAGATCGAGGATTTACACACTAGAGATCAGAGAAATTCCAGCCACTCACTTCAAACAGGCCTGAAAAATGTCCAGAATGCAAGATCACAAGGTTTCAACCATCTGATCGGTTCGAAACTTCATATATGGCCCAGGGACCATAAATTAACCGTACATATCAAATTTTAGCTACTGGAACCCTGTAGAAGTGGCCCAACGAACAGATCAGCCCATGAATATGTGATTTGGGGCGCACCTGAGATCTGAAAATGCTTTAAACTTGGGCTTGACCCATTAAATGAGGTGATAAAATGTATGGATGGAACGGATCTCTCAAAAACATCAACATGGACCACACCTTGCATGGTGTGTGTATAGGGCACAAATACAGTGGAGGTGCACCGCAACTTAAGTCGGGTCAAACCGACTCTGACTCGAACTCGTTTCAAAAACGGCAACTGCCGTTACAGTGTTCGCAGCCGACCCCCTGGTTCGCAGTTGTGGGCCCCACCCACAGTCCAAAAGGATAATCCACACCGTCCATTAGATCCCCACGGCCCAGCTTACCAAAGTCTAGCTGACAGAATTTGAAGACACACAGAGGATGGGATTCCAGCTGTCCAAACATCTAACGAACGGCAGAGCTAAAAATCAAGTGGGCCGCATCAACGGACAACCAAAACCATTCATGCTTGACGAAATTTGTCCTGCATCTAATGGACGGCTCGGATGTATCAAAATATCATCAGAGTGGACCCCACCAACATCATCAGCGTGCGTCCAAGAGTCCCCGTTTACGGCACGTCCGGAATTTGCTTGAATTTTATGGGCTGTTGCACGTCCATAGAGGTGATCGGACTAGTGATCTGAACCGTTCAACTGGAGCCCAGGCCAGGCATGACCTCATTCATGTAGCTAAATCCAAGATTGGGATAATCAGCCATCCCGAAGATTGTTCCAAACGTAGCCGGTTTCGCAGTTTTGCTGCAAAAGAAGTTTCCTAAACTCTTTGTTGCGTAAGAGATTTTCTTCACCAACAGCTTCAGAAGCCGACCTTCCCCTATTATAAAAAGAAAGAGAGAAAGGTGAGAAGAGAAGAA
Source organism: Magnolia officinalis (assembly GCA_021015155.1). Classification (NCBI taxonomy): domain Eukaryota; kingdom Viridiplantae; phylum Streptophyta; class Magnoliopsida; order Magnoliales; family Magnoliaceae; genus Magnolia; species Magnolia officinalis. The sequence goes on from JAJHSJ010000015.1 coordinate 33,379,244, forward strand.
AAGCAGCCATGGAGGCTTGGGCGGGAGAAAGAGAGAGAGACAGAGAGAGCTGTGAAGAATAGTTTGTTTATTTTCTGTTTTATGTTATTGAGAGATCCAGCCAATCATGGTTGGCTAAACCTCTTAGCTAGGGCTAAGAGGTGAAGCTTGTGGCGTGACGGGAAGGATCCTACAGTTTTAATTCATGTTAGACTGCACGGATGTTGATTCTGGTTTGACTTTATGAAATACTTTTAGTTTTAATGGTTTGTTGTGACTTCCATTACAATAGATCTGCAATGGCTTTGAGTATTTCCTTTTCATTATTGTGTGTATGCAATTAGGCAGCCCTGTTATTCACCATCGCCCCTTGGACATGGTTGGATGACGGAAATCCTTCCTAACAGTCATACATATCTTAGATTGGATGTAGATTGATTTAATTCCGTTGTTTACTTTGTCTCATGGGCATAGTTTGGTGATGGAATCTATTCTAATTTGCATTCGTCTTATCTTTTGAAAACTAGATCAAAGGAAGTTCAGATTGTTCTGTAGTGGTATATCTTCCAACTGGATGAAGATGGGACTCGAAGTCCAGTTGAGTTCATAAATCGACCGTAGATCTCCCTGATCTCTACAAGTGGATCCTCTGAATCCCTAGTTTCCTACCTTTAAATTTCACCACTTTCAGATTAATATTTTCACCACTATTCACTCATAATCACTTGATTTAGATTACATCTTGCTCTAGTTCTAAGTTCTAGTTACTTTCAGATTATGTACAGGTTTCAGTCCCTGTGGATTCATCCTCGGTCTCACCGAGTTTATTACTACATCACAACCCTATACTTAGGGAGTGAATAAGTTTTTGGCGCCGTTGCCGGGGACTGACGGTTGCGTTTTTCTGAAATTGACTAGTTTTAGAATTAGGTTAAGATTAGGGTTTTCTAACTTTAGGTTTAGGTTTTTCTGATTTTTAGGAACTAACCTAACTTTCCTGTTTTGTAGGATTCTGAGATAGAAACTTCTAATTTGGTGACATTGTTCTAAATTCTCTACTTTTTCTATTTTTAGAATTAGGGTTTTAGTTTTAGAAAATTTTCTTTTTTTAGAAATTAACTGATCTTTTCTTTACTTTCTATTTTTAGTAACTTTCTAATTTCAGGATGTCTATTTGTAGAAACTAATTTCTTTTATTTCCTTTTGTAGGATTTTAACGTAGGAATTCTAATCTGGTAACTTCTTTCTAACTTCTCCCCCTCTTACTTTGTAACATCCCGGATTTTTGCCAACCTGGGATTAGACGTCCTTAGGCAATGGGTCGATCCTAACACCTTATTAACTTGTCAGAACTCAATCCCAAAGTCTAAAACCGCTTTTGAACCCATTTCCTTCGTAAATCTCACCTTTCACCACCTTGTTCTTTAAATTTTCTAAGTACTTTCACATTAGACGTTATCTTAAAGTTTAGGTAATGAAGAACAATACTTAAACTAAACATTGCTACAAAGAACTAAGTACCACCTCAGACCGAAATCACCTAGGACTAAATCCTTTAGAAATTAGGCGAGAATTAGCCAGTGTTAAACTAGAGTCCCTGTGAAATTATCACCAATCACTTTAAATACGATCTGCAAGACCCAAAACTTGTAGAATCATTGACACTAGGTTACCCTAAAATCTAGGATCAATCTCATTACCTGGCTGCTCTCGGGAGCATCTCGAAACTCCGTATCAGATCTGGACCGCACGTTGGAAGTCTGATTAACACGAAGTTAAAGAATTAGGACCGCCTTACTGGGCTTGACAACCATCTCGGAAATCAAATTCAGATAGTGTCCGAGTGTAATTCGCTTGAGTCCGGAGCGAGGAGTGTGAAAACACTTGATTTTCTTTACAAATAAATATCTCAAATAGTAATCTAGTACCTCTCGCTTGCAGATCAGTTTTAAGCAACCAGACCGTCAAAATCAGACCAAATTACACCCTCGGATCAGGAGAAATTTCATACACATATCCATGTACTCGAAATCTCCGATCGAGATCCGCTGACCGTTGATATTGGTCCGCCATTTGCGATCTGGAATCCTAACTGAAACGAAAACTTAACTAAACGTAGATCCAGTGTTAGTGAGCTTAAGTCTGACCTTTGGCTCAAGGAGGCCTGCCAGAAGTCCTCCGTTAAGCTGGAACAGGTCCGCTTTGGTTATAACCTAAGTATACTTTGACCTGGAGTCTATTTCGGTGAGTTTTTAGGCTATATAAGGACCTTAAACCCTCTCTCATTGCAGCCATACGAATTTGAGAAAAGCCCTAGGAAAAGAGAGAGAAAATAGAGAGAAAGAGTGAGAGAAGTAGGAGACCTTAAACTCATGCTTGTGTTGTGCTTCATAACATGCTCAACTGATTATATGATTTTATCTATGTAATGCATATGTTTAAATTCATGTTTATGTTGTATGATCCGTCATGGGTGATGGGGGAGTGGACCAACGAGTGCGTGCAACAGCCCTGGCAGCCCTAAACGGATAATATCAGACTTTGATTGTATGATTTGAACCTTGATCCATTACTGCTTTAATTATCTGCAATTGAATGTGATTGGGGCTATGATTATAGTCCAGGCAATCGGTAACGGGATTGAATTCATGGCTAAGATTCATCTGCCACATGAGATGTGTTCGACAAACCCGAGTCGTACTTCGGTTGGCGATAGTGGTTGGCCACACGAAGTGCTTATGCGCTTCATATTGTTCAACTTGTGGTGCGCTCGAGCTAGCCAAGCTCGTCAAGTAACCCGATCTGTCTTATGTATGTTCACCATGTTTGGACGCCTCTGCTTGAACCTAGGGTACCAAACTTACCAGTGAAATCCCCTCTAACTATGGTACCTCGATCCGCTAAGACTCATGAGCCGGGCATGGTGGTATGGGACACCGTGGTCGAATTGTCAGCCTACGCTGGGGCCACGTGCCTCCCCGTAGTGACCAGTGAGCAACCAGACTCGTGAGCTGATTATGGTGGTATGGGACACTATATTCGTACTGTCGGCCTACATTAATAAGGTGATGGGGGAGCGGTGTAACCTTTGTGCATAACAGCCCTGACAGCCCTTTGTAGTGACCTCGAGCATACTTTGAATTTGCGGTGAGGCGACGAGCGTTGCCGCAGTGTATAAAGTATAAACTAGGCCTGTATCTGTATAGTGATGAACCGTTAAAAAGGTGATGGGGGAGTGGTGTAACCTTTGTGCATAACAGCCCTGACAGCCTTTGCAGCGACCTAGAAACACACCATCGTATGAGATTAACTAGGATTGACGACCCTAGAATGGATCATGTTTGGGAATGATACAAGGGAGTTACCTTAGTTTCCCAATAATGTTGTTTGAAATGGACTAATAATTACTCGGTAATCATGCTCATCATCGCACTGCATGTGCCTGGTAGATGTGGAGCACTGAGGGATGAACGCATTCGCGAACGTAAGATGGTGTCGCATGAGGGTGGTTTGGCAAGGGCATTCATCATGTCATTTCATACTTGCATTTAATAAGAGTAGTTAGGATTGTTTGATTGTACTGCTTTATCGTTACTGCTTGACTGAATTGATAACATGTTAACCTATGCTTTATTGTTTAACTGAGTTGGCCACTCATTCCTACGTTACGGGACAGTTTTTTAAAACACCCACCAGACCCTGTATCAGATGCAGGTATCACTGGAGCACAGGAGACTGAGCCCGACTTCTATGACGATCAGGAGTTCTCCTACATGCGGTTTGCTGGAGGCTTCGCATAGACTGTCTAGTGCTACGGGGCTACAGGGTTGATAATTTCAGTTGTACTATTTTGACATTTTGATTCAGAACCAACATGTATATATACGGTGACTCAGTTAGTGTTCATACTCTGGAGATCGAGAATGTTTTGTTTTATATATATCTATATACACCTTTCAGTCTTCCGCTTACGTTTTATACATGGATCTGGAGTATGAATTACTGTTTTGGTTGAAACTCACTCATGTTTATTGTACTAACATAGACAACATTTAATCGTCATTATCTATGTTGCATAAGTGAAGTTCTGGAACTCGAGTGTTGAGTTACTACTCGACTCTCGATTTTTCGGGATGTTACATACTTTCCATATTGCTGTAGGATCCTTTCTTTTATTTTTCTTAGGAGTAGATTTAGAGTAAGGGTCTCATCATGTATATGCACGAGTAGGAACGTCAGTATGCTGAGAAGAATAATCTATATTGGGATGATGACTATGGTGTAAATCAACCTATATCTCAAAAATTTTCTGAAACTATCATCGAGAACCAACCGAAATATAATGATCCACCAGTTAAGAAGTCCTTACGCAATCATATGTGGGAGAATAATTACACCCCACGGATTAACAAAATAGTACGTGAGTGTTGAGGTTATCATAATTATGGGCGTGAGGACTATTATCACCCATCAGATAAGAAGAAAACAATGCGTGATTATCTTATGAGTGATAATATGTACTACCAACCATCAGATTCTCCCACCTATGATCTGTATGACTATAATCAGTGGAAACATTCAAATTGGGGAAATGAACCAACTACATGTTATAATGATTATTCTCTTGGATCCCCTACCTTTGAGATCCAACAGGATTCAATTCAGCATAGCATAGCCTATCTCGCGGAAATTCAAAAATCGTTGGAAGCACTTAATTTGCACCTTGATAAGGTAGAGGAGGCTCGGTCATCCCAGCCACAATTCATTCCAGAAATACAATGCGAGGAAAGTGATCCTAACTCGCTTTTGAAGAATTCTGAAATTTGGAATGAAGAGTTGAATGGTGCTAATGAGCATATGGTTCACTTTCCTGATGAGTCGATCTCGATGACGATTCAAAGGAGTGGTTAAGAGATGTGGTTATCTTTCCAATACAGTGATGATGACACACCTTCCTTACATAACACATAAGATTTCAATGATGAGGTAGAGGTTAGTTTATTCGAACCTCAACCCAATCTAGGAATAGCAGGTGAGGAATGTGATCCCATCCCAAGTGCACACTGCGCGGAACTGGACGATGATGAGTACTGGGATTCAATCTCAAGTGTGGTCCCTGCCAATGATCAAGAGGTTCAAGAAGTTATCAACCATAGTGATCTACTCCACTTGTCTGACATGACTAATTTAAATGTGGAGGATGAACCACTTTCAACCGACCCTTCTAACTCTTGTAAAACATGTTTGGACCACTCCTCTGAATCGAATGATGATGTGATTCGAGAGAAGGATGTGTTGCTCGCTATGACCCTAGAATTTGAAACCACTCAGTTGAGGCCACCATCTGAGCTCTACACGTTTGACAATTTAACGCCTCGATTGAGTAGTTTCAATGAACTAAGTGATCATATCGATGCTTCCCCTATTGATTTTCAATCTGTCTATGTAGGACTGGAGCAAGAGAGCGTACATCCGTCCACTCTCAAGGATGATGGATTCCTTGGGCAGATCATCATGAGCTCCAATGTGGAAAATAAGTCACACTCAGCTGAACTTCCCAACTCTTGGGATTGCTTGACACACTTTGCAGATTCAAACAATCCCATGTTAAAAGATAAAGTGGATGCCTTGCAAGACAACATCTCAGTAGTCATTACTGACTGAGAGAACCCTTATTCTGAAGCCCCTTCTTCCCCAGATCCTAACTGTCTACCATTAAGGGAGGAGGAGCTAAAAATTGAACCGAAGTCTGATACTTCGGAATGTGTTGAGACTACATCACTTCTTGCAAAGTTTTCTGAACTTTATCTATTTGTAGTCTTTAATTCACCATGGGATACTAACGTTGAAACTTCTTCTGTCACAGGTGAATTGTATATACTCTGGATACCTCAAGCAATTCATCGAAAAATTTCTAATGAGGTACATAAGTCTCTCTAGAAAGTCATGCTCCAAGGCGTCTAAGCCTATTGCAAAAAGGGCTCTTGGATGATCCTGTTGAGAAATCTACTGAGAAATTTATCCAGATATTGGCCGGAAGAGGAACTTTGCGGAATGATCGAGTAGTTTTTCCTTGCTTTCATAGGACTAGGGTAGTTTGCTTTATACTGTTTTAGAATAGATGGTTTTATGCCATTTTGTTAGTTTGCTTCTTGCATTATTTCAGGATAGTTTACTTTCGTGTCTTCACTCCGTACTGATCGACATGCTGTGATAATTGTGGAAACGTCTTTCTCGATTCCTTCATCCAGGTATTATCTTCCCATCACTTCTCATTTACTTTCGTTGTCCCATGTGCATTGCATGCTCATATCTTTTACATTGAGAATAATGTAGATTTTAGGTTGGGGGTGGGAGATTAGGTTTCCTAATCAGTGTTTTCTTGGTCTTGATAAAAAATTGTGAAAATTTTTCAAAATTTTTCTGGAATTTTTTGTAAATTCGATGTGATTTTGACGGCCATCTTTGATTTAGAATTACAGGATACAGAATGTTGAGGATTCACTACTCTTCGACTTAGTTATCTGTTAGATTTCACAGTTATGTTCGAATTATTAATCCATGATTAGAAGTTGTAAACATTGATTGAGTCATGATTTCACATCTCACATCTCGGTTTGATATTGAAGAGTTAACTTGGTAATCACTGAGCATGTAAGGAATCAGCCTGGAAAATTTGCCTGTCATGATCAATTGAAGAAAAAGAAAATACCCAGAAAACAGAAAAGAAAAAAAGAAGATACCTTTAGAAAAGGTTGGGCAAATAATCTTCACCATAGGTTTGCTCCCTATAGGTGTAGAGTCAATTTCCCATGGATGATATGTGAAAAGGGTTAGGTGTACGGTCTTCTCCATAGGTTTTCTCCCTATAGGTGCGGATTCGATTCCCCTCCCCCTCGATGGAAAAATCAAAAGCTGGAAGAATGAAAAAGAAGAACTGTAAGGCAAGTTCTGGTTAAAGGTTTTGGTTGCCACGAATTCTCTTGATTGGTTACCAAGGATATCATGAAATTGATGATTGGATCTCTTAATGATGATAAGCCGAGATTACACTATACACCCATAGAACTCAATGTTTAGAATTTTTTCTCATTGATGGATTAATGTCATGAACTTGGTTATGAAGTTACTGTGCGCTTGAGTCCAGGAGAGAGTAATACCCAACATTCATGAATCTTAAAATTCTAGTATTTGGATTGTTTTTCAAAAATCACTCGAGTTGATAGAAATTGTCGTATAATTTTCAATTTATTTTTCGCATATTTTGCTCGGGACTAGCAAAATGCTGGTTGGGGGTTGTGTTGAGGGTCAAATATTACATATTAGACCCCAGTTACTACCTGGATTTACGAACATTATACTGCTTAATGGTTTATTTTAATCATGTTTGGGATGCAAGGTGAATCTATGAACGTGGACTGGAAAGGATGTTAAAAGCATAGATTTAACGCTCCGACATCACCAAGGCATTGGACGAGACTCCATGGGACCAAGATCGAGGATTTACACACTAGAGATCAGAGAAATTTCAGCCACTCAATTTAAACAGGCCTGAAAAATATCTAGAATGCAAGATCACAGGATTTCCACCATCTGATCGGTTCAGAACTTCATACATGGCCCAGGGACCATAAATTAACTGTACATATCAAATTTTAGCTACTGGAACCCTATGGAAGTGGCCCAACGAATAGATCAGCCCATGAATATGTGATTTGGGGCCCACCTGAGATTTGAAAATGCTTTAAACTTGGGCTTGACCCATTAAATGAGGTGATAAAATGTATGGATGGAACGGATCTCTCAAAAACATCAACATGGACCACACCTTGCATGGTGTATGTATAGGGCACAAATACAGTGGAGATGCGCCGCAACTCAAGTCGGGTCAAACCGACTCTGACTCGAACTTGTTTTAAAAATGACAACTGCCGTTACAGTGTTCGCAGCCGACCGCCTAGTTCGCAGTTGTGGGCCCCACCCACTGTCCAAAAGGATAATCCACACCGTCCATTAGATTCCCACGGCCTAGCTTACCAAAGTCTAGTTGACGAAATTTGAAGACACACAGAGGATGGGATTCCAGCTGTCCAAACATCTAACGAACGACAGAGCTAAAAATCAAGTGGGCCGCATCAACGGACAACCAAAACCATTCATGCTTGACCGAAATTTTATCCTGCATCTAATGGACTGCTCGGATGTATCAAAATATCATCGGAGTGGATCCCACCAACAACATCAGCGTGCATCCAAGAGTCCCTGTTTACAGCACGTCCGGAATTTGCTCAAATTTTACGGGCTATTGCACGTCCATAGAGGTGATCGGACCAGTGATCCGAACCGTTCAACTGGAGCCCAGGCCAAGCATGACCTCATTCATGTAGCTAAATCCAAGATTGGGATAATCAGCCATCCCAAAGATAGTTCCAAACGTAACCGGTTTCGCAGTTTTGCTGCGAAAAAAGTTTCCTAAACTCTTTGCTGTGTAAGAGATTTTCTCCACCAACAGCTTCAGAAGCCGACCTTCCCCTGTTATAAAAAGAAAGAGAGAAAGGTGAGAAGAGAAGAAAAGCAGCCGTGGAGGCTTGGGTAGGAGAGAGAGAGAGGAGAGAGAGAGAGAGAGAGAGAGAGAGAGCTGTGAAGAATAGTTTGTTTATTTATTTTTTGTTTTATGTTATTGAGAGATCCAGCCAATCATAGTTTGCTAAACCTCTTAGCTAGGGCTAAGAGGTGAAGCTTATGGCGTGATGGGAAGGATCTTACGGTTGGTACGAGCGCACGCTGAATTAATCAACATGGAGTGCATAAGCACTCCACATGGCCTAACCACTATCGACAATCATCGTACGACCTGAATTCACCGACCATATCAAATGTGGCGAGACTAATTCAGCCACCCAAACGGGAATTGTTACCGATTGCCTAGACTACGTTGTAGTCCCAATCTTACTCAGATGCAATAAATAGATGCATGTGATAAGCATATCAGCATTTAACAGACATTCCTAATACAAATCTCATTTGAGCATTTCATCGAACACATTGAACATGTTACCAAATATTGCATTTCATCCATAAATTGGACAATCAAAATTAAGATTACACGAAGGAAACTATACATATAGATAAGGTAATTGAGAATCCTATCTCAATACTCTTAGTAAATACAATTCATTAACAATTTCTCATTTAAACATTTTATCAAACACCTAAACTACACATTACTAAATATATAGACTAGATTAGTTACGACATGAACTATAGCAATTCATTACACAACATCGGTTATCAAGCATATAACAAACATGGATCTCAGATTAGAAATTATGACAAGCACAAATCACAATCTCATATTCATTTAAACATTTCTACAAAAACATGGAATGCATTATATATTCAACATAGTTCACACATGTATAATTTATCGAAAACATCGTAACTAAGAAAATATTGCAGCAATCAAGTTAGACATAAATCATTGTTGACATTGAAAGCCTTGAAAACCATAACCTAAACGTTTATAGTCCGCACCTTTCGTTGGATTGCTTGTTTCGAACTCGGTTCGAATCCTACGTCCCTGTATACAAAATAACGGTTACCTAAACATTGAAATAGGTTAGCTATTTCGTCGATTACTCTATTTAAATTCCTAAATCAAGATTAGGGTTAAGATTTCGTACCCAAATCGTAGTTGAAACGAGTCGTATAGCGATGTGGAAAGGTGATCTAGTGCATGTAGTCGTGGGAGAGAAACATTGCCACAATCTTTCAAGCTTTCTCCTCTCCTCACTTTTTTCTCTTCTTGTCTCTCTTCTCTCTCCTAAGGTTTGGAGCAAATTCATATGAGAGAGGGGTGGGGTGGTTTAAAGGCATTATATACGCCCAGAACTGATGTCAATGGCCTCAGGGCCATGGTATACTTAGGTTATAGCCAAAGGGTGACTGTTTCTGATGAATGGTACCCATCGGGAGGTCCATTACCTGTCTATGTCATAGAGTAAGTTCCCTGATAATGGATCTAGGCCAAGATGCGATTTCAGCTCAATTGGATTAGCGGATCGGTCGTGGAGGACCCGTGTCAGATTAACGGTTGTTGTCGCTCGATCAGGGCCACAAGTATACTGATATGTGCAGGGAAATTTCCCTGATCCATTGGTGAAGTTCAGTCAGAAACTGACGGTCTAAAATCTTCAATTTCGCCCCCAAGCCAATGGCCCAATTCACTTAAGTTTCAGTACTTTTCTAAGGATATTTGCGTTTCTCACACACTTCGCTCAAGGCTCAAGTTGTGCGTTTTTGGATACTATTTGGGCTCGATTCCTTCAATGGTTGTCAAGCTCAATAAGGTGGATGTAACCCTATAGTTTCGCGGTCATCGAACTTTCGACACGCATCCAGGTCCGATACGGGGTTTCAATGTGCTCCCAAGAGCAACTGGCTTTTGGGATTTCTCCTAGGTTTTTAAGTAATGTTGAGTTAGTGATTTCGACGGTTTTGGGTCTTGCCGTTTGTATAAATAGTGGTTCAAGCTAATCCATAGATTAATTTAGTTTAGTACTTAATTAATTTTTATCTAATTTCCACAGAATACGATCCTCAGGGATTTCTACCTGAGGTGGTACTCGGGCCTTTGTACGGATTTTTTCAAGACGTTACAATAATGTTATGGTGGGCCCCAAGTGGGACCCACCTCTGTTAAGTAGATTGGCTGGTGTACAGCAGCTATATAGCTGCTATATTGATGTCAGTATGTTCAGTGGGTCTGACATGAGGTCTATGTTACATCCAGACTATCCGTCCATTTAGGTCTGTATTAAATGCAGACCGTCCGTCCATTAACGTCAACAAAGTAAGTTTTGTGGGTCCCGCTGATGTATATATTTTATCCCTACCATCCATACTATGCATGTAGGACCCACACATGATATATGTGCCTTATATCCACACCGTCCAATGATCTGGACAGTGGGGACAACCTGGATGTATGTACCCACACCGTCAAGCTGTGGAGTCCACTTTGAGGAATGTGTAGTATCCATACTGTCCAATCATGGTAGAGATCAGTTTGTGGCTTTACAAAGAGAATGAGATAGATCTAAAATTCAAGTGGGACCCATCGTTATGTATTTCATCCAGGCTATCCAGTAGCCGTGGGTCCCAACGTGTGTATGTGTTGTAATCCGCATGGTCTAGCCATGGACAGTGGGTCTCACATGATGTATGTGTTTTATATCCATGCCATTCGTTCGTGTTATTGGATGTGCAGGGCCAGCCTGCTGTACATGCAGGGCCCACCTGTTGTATGTACAGGGCCCATTGTGGCCGTATGTGAGGCACATTGTGGTCGTATGCGAGGCCCATTATGGTTGCGACTGTGAGGCCCACTTGATTGTGTACATGAGGCCCATGGATGTGGCCCATTGTGATGTATTTGCGGCCCATGTAATGAGGCCCATTGTGACGTATATTAGGCTCATGTGAGAGGCTTAGTGTGATGCATATTAGGCCTGTGTGAGAGGCCCATTGAGATTGTACATGAGGCCCATGCGATGCAGCCCATTGATGTAATGAGGCCCATGCAATGCGGCCCACTTGATGTATATGAGGCCCATGAGATGCAGCCCATTGCGATGTGTAAAGCCCATGTAATATGGCCCATTGTAATGTATATTGGGCTCTTATATGAGGTCATGGGCCCCACTATATGTTTGGCCCTATGAGGGCCACTCTTTAGGAGCAATGATGGTTTAATGTCCACGTTGTATGAGCACTGATGGTTAGATGTCTACATTGTAACTCTCCCTAGGGCCCATTGTTAGGCCTATTCTCATCTCCCCTTAATGGGCTAACTCAAACAGTTGGGCCCCCCATTGATGATTATATTACCCATCTTTCCCTTGATTAGGCTATCCCAATCTGTTGGGCCCCCATTTGATAATGATGCTTTCCACCATACCCTATAGGACCACCCAAGCCTTGAAACCCATCTTGTGTTCGTACCGAGCTTTTCATAGGGAATGTGGCACATCTTGTGCTTATTGGGCCCTTAGGAACCCCAGATTGCTACGCGATGGAACGGGCAAGGAAGCCCACTCCTTGTTCTTAGGCCCATTCTTGATATGAGTAGGCCATCTAGGCCCATCCTTGATATGAGGAGAGTACATCGTCACCGTAGGTGAAAAGATCGGTGGTATTAGGTTTCGTATTTCCACTGTTGAGGACCGATCCTCATGTTATGGATTAGATCTGTTGTCCTTCTATAAACCCCGCTATACATATAATAGACTGATTATCGATTACGACTATGATTAGTATATGCACTGAGTATGTGTTAACATAACATTGTGATTGTATGAGGCCCATTGTGACTATGTGAGGCCCATCGTAATTGTATGGGGAACATTTTGTGATTGTATGAGGCCCATTGCGATTATATGAGGCTCATTGTGATTATATGAGGCCCATTGTGATTGTGTGAAGGCCCTTGTATGTGTGAGGCCCGATTGTGATGTGTGAGACCCACCATGTGTATGTGATTGTGTGCACACCACTCGTTCATTATTATGGGCCATGGGCCGCCTTGTACAGGCCTACCATGATGTATGTGATTATAATCATGCTTAGTATACTTCATGATACATGCCCATATGCATCATTCGCATGCTTGTTATGAGGAGTGATTAAACATAGCATGTGTCATTGGGCTGATTGTTTATGGGACTCCCCAAGGGACGAAGTTGCCCCACATGAGCGCACGGTACGCGCAGTTTTGATACATGACTGGAGGGTATGACTCATGCGTCTCACATTTTATGACATAATCATTTGGCGCCCTAGCCACATCAGGGCTGTGGCCTCCACAGGCATATCGTGGATGGCCAGATGGGACACCGAAAATGTTTGGTTTGAACATATGGGCACTTTGGATATTTGTGGGTGAAAGTCTCTAAACTCCCGTGGCCAAGGGATGCTCCAACATCTAGACCGAGTGGAAGACATAAGCGCTAAGTGCCAAATACCAGGAGGCCACGCTTCCCACTATGTAGTGGTCAGTTGGGAGGGGGTGTGGCCTTATCAGCTCGAGTGAGGGGGCTGTAAGTTAGGTTGAGTTTGACCAGCTCACATATAGGTCCACTATTGAAGAGCCGGGCTGATATTGACAGGCGAGTAGTGTGGTCTTTTTCACTCGCTGAGCTACGCAGCAGGTAAGGGCGGTAGCCAGCTTAGAGTGTACTAGATCCCGGTGATGATCCCAGAAATGTACGATACTGATATGTGGACTTACTGAGCAGTAGTTGCATACTCAGCATCTGATTCATTCATTTATTCATTCATTATCCACTCGGGCTAGTGGTGGGCAACTAATTGTTGTGTACCTTCGCAATGGCAAGGATTTCGGTTGGGGCACGCGACTAACCTGAGATCATGAGTTTACCACATTGAGTATGGCTATCCAAATTTAGGTATGGGACTGGTTTGGATAGAAGTCCCTTGTGATGAACCCCATAGCCTGCGATACTACGTACTATCATCCCGACTTCACACTCCAGCTTGGTCATTTCATTCGCACCGCATATTGCATTACATTCGCGACATATGACATTTTGGGTTGCTGTGTTATGGCCTAGATGAGGTTGACGGTATTCATGGAGTCGTCAGGATTTGCATATTGCATTGCATCCTCAGTATATGATATTTAGCTTACTATGTCTCCGCATTGCATAATTGATCTACATTGCTTCCTCATTATATGATAATGACTTATTATGTTTTTGCATCGGATAGCCTGGATAAGGCTGATGGTATTTATGGACTTACCGTCATGTTTCCTCTTACTCTAATATTTGTGTGCTTGACACTTATCTTGCGCATACACGTACACCTCCCTCTAAGCTTTCTATAAGCTTATGCACGATAGATGCGTGCAGGTAACGATAGGACGCAGTTGAGCTGAAGTAGGAGCATGCGGCAAAGCTTTTGGAGCTTTTGGCATCTACCTTATATTTTCCTTTCATATATTGTACTCAAGTTTTTTATATTAGTATAAATGGGGTGATGATGTTGCCTTTGTTTTTTGGGTAAACTTGTAGTTATGCTTCTTATGAGATAAATGTACATTGGAAAATCCTCCTTATAGGATCCCGGGATAGAAATTTGGCATATGGGCGTTGAGAGTCGAGAATGGGGTACTACGGAGGCTGTTGGCACCGGATTTAGTGATCGGGAATTTTGTGAGCCCGGTTTCCTAGTTTGGGGCATGACATTTGCCATCTGATTTGAAATATGTCTATTTAGGTCAAGATGAGACATACCTGATGGTGATTTCTTCCTACCTTGAGCAAGAAAAAGAGGGTATGCTCATATCTACTCTCATTGAGCATAAGGGAACCCTTGGATGGTCGATTATGGACCTCAAGGGAATTGACTCTTTGATTTATACTCACCACATTCATCTTGAGGATAATGCGAAGACCTCATGACAACCACAATGTAGACTATAAATCCAAACATGAAGGAAGTGGTTAAGGCCGAGGTTCTTAAGTTATTAGATGTGGGTATTCTATACCCTATATTGGATAGCTAATGGGTGAGTCCAACTCAGGTGGTTCCCAAGAAGTCTGGAATCACCATCGTAGCCAATGCCAATAATGAACTCGTGCCAACTAGGATCACTACTAGTTGGAGAATGTGCATTGACTATAGGAAGTTGAATACCGTCACAAGGAAGGACCACTTTCCTTTACCCTTTATCAATCAAATTTTGGAAAGGTTAGCTAGTCACTCTTACTTTTGCTTCCTTAACGGTTATTCAGGCTACAATCAGATCGAGATAACCCTTAAAGATCAGGAAAAGACCACATTTACATATCCTTACGGCACCTTTGCTTACCAAATGATGTCATTCGGGCTATGTAATGCCCCCGCCACTTTTCAGCGATGTATGTTGAGTATTTTTTCTGATATGGTGGGACAATATTTAGAGGTCTTCATGGATGATTTCTCAGTTTTTGGTCCATCCTTCAGTGAATGCTTGGATAATTTGAAAAATGTGCTGAAGCAATGTGAGAAAAAGAACTTGGTATTGAATTGGGAAAAGTACCACTTCATGGTTCGTAAGGGAATTGTCCTTGGACACATCATCTCGTCCAAGGGAATTGAGTAGATAAGGGTAAAATTGATCTTATCTCTAATCTACTTCCACCCAAGAACATACGAGACGTGTGATCTTTCTTAAGACACGCTGAGTTTTACAGAAGATTCATAAAGGACTTTAGTCACCTCTTTCGTCCTCTATGCAATCTACTTCAAAAGGATGCACCATATGAGTGGAATGAGCAATGCTAGGAAGCTTTTACTAAGCTCAAGGGCATGTTAACCACTGCACCTATCATGTAGCCACCCGACTGGAGCCTTCCTTTTGAACTTATGTGCGACGCATCTGACTATGCTCTTGGGGCTATTTTAGGCCAGAGAAAATAAAAGAAGCCCTACGTTATTCATTATGCAAGTAGAACTCTAAATCTTGCCCAAGTGAACTACTCTACTACGGAAAAGGAACTCTTAGCCGTAGTGTTCACTTTGGACAAATTTAGGTCCTACTTGATCAGATCAAAGATCGCCATTTACACGGATCATGCGTCACTCAAGTATATTCTTTCTAGGAATGATACTAAGCCCCGCTTGATGAGATGGATCCTCCTACTCCAAGAATTTAATTTAAAAATAAAAGATAAAAAGGGAGTGGAGAATGTAGTGGCTGACCATCTTTCCCACCTTGATCTCTTTGATTCCCTTGAGATTGAAATAGCGGTGAAGACCGCTTGAGTAGAAGTTAGAATATGCCAATATGTCCTAGAGGGGGGTGAATAGGACTTTTTAAAGATTTTATGAGTTATTTAAAAATCCTATCACACTAATCCTATCATGTATGCAATTTTTCAGGATTACTCAAATGTAACTCTACTGGCTTCCAAGCCAAGTAGAGGATCCAATCACAAACTAATCAAGATATAACAATATGCAACTTAGTCTATGTTGGCTGTGACTCTGTGTGTGTGTGAGATGTGATCAGATATACGAATATGAATGGATTATCATGAATCACACATAGAGAAGGTAATCACAAACACAGTCATTTTATAGTGGTTCGACGATAAGTCTACTCCACTCCCGGCTGTCGCACTCAACCCTTGAGTGTACCGGATTTCACTAAGGAGGTTTCTCAGGGTTCACCTCAAACTTAAGGTTTTAAATCAGGTTCACCTTCAACCTTTACACGGAGGTTTATACTTGGTTCACCTTTAACCCTGGACTTTCACTGGTTCACTCTTAACCAGATGTTTATGCTCTCCATAGAGCAAGGGTCCACACAACGCACCTAGAGGTTTCTACTTGGTTCACCTCTAACCCTGGAGTTTCACTGGTTCACTCCTAACCAGATGTTTATGCTCTCCATAGAGCAAGGGTCCACACAACGCACCCACAACATACACTCCCGCCGGAGGCCTCCTTGAAGACTTCAAAGGGTGAGAACCACTTAAGACCCAATCCTAGAAAGGAATGATTGCAAGTGTCCTCTTGGACTCTAGATACTTGCATATAAGTTGATGAGTCCCGTTAAGCACAACGCCGAAGATCTTCTCCTCCTTGTTGACGAAGAGTCTTCTGCTTCCTTGATCCGCAACACAAAAGATATACCAAGACTAGGCTTAGGGTTGGGTCAAGGTGAAGATGGAATCCTACTCTCTAAAGATTTTCCTATTAGGAAGATAGAGTAGTTCCAATCTTATGCATTCAAGGCATCCCAGCATAATGATTTACCATTAAGGTAGTAGCTGGAGGATCCTTGGATGCGGAAGTTCATTCTCCAATCCACTCTATTGAATATCAATGGTGAGGGTAGATTGGAGGATGAACTCCCTCGAGAGAAAGGGCTTAGGGTATAAGATGTAAGTCGAAACACTCAAAAGCTCTCTCTACTTTCTCTCACAGCAACAAACTACAAGTCCTCTATAAACAGGCAAAAAGTTCCAACGGATATAAAATGGTCACATTTATAACAGATTTCGATATCATCGAGCAGGTTCGATATCATCGAGCGTATACTCTCGATAGCATCGATGGTCCGCTCGATGACTCGGACTTATACGCTTTTGAAACTCTTTGTCAATTGGTCGATGAATCGAAGCTATTGTCGATGTCATCAGATTTTGAACTCCGATTCCATTGATGACAGGTTCGATCCATCGACACTTAAAAAAATGAGAGAGACTTGACTTTGAGATATTTCAGGTTTTCATAAATGATCTTGGGAACCGTCGAGGTCATCGAAATTTGAATGTCGATGATATCGAGATCAGAGTCGAGGCATCGATAAATCCAGCTGATTTATCTTTGAACTTGTTGGACAGTTTATGGCTTTGTTCGATGCTATCGATCTGGTGTCGATATCATTGATATTTGAATATCGATTAAATCGAAGGGCCCTCGATCATAGTTAAAAAATAACCTGAAATAACTGCTGTAAGAAATGCACGCCCACTGTCGATATCATCGATGGACCTCCGATCTTATCGATATTTGAATTCAGATCATATCGGACGGTCATCGATATATCGAAGAATTTTGAGATTTACATTAAAAAATAGGGCGCCGAAAATCTGCCTGTCGATCTTATCGAGCCACTCTCGATGGTCTCGAGATTTGAATATCGATGATATCGATATGTGTATCGATACATCGATAATTCGTCCAGATATATTGTGAGGTTGCTGGACATATTTAGTGCTTTTATCGATGATATCGATAGGTGTATCGATACATCGATAAATCCGTCCAGATGAATATTTAGTTGCTGGACATTTTGGTTCTCTTATCGATAATATTGTTAAGGTATCGAGGACATCGACAGTGCAGGTCGATCATATCGAGGGTGCTTCGATAAAATCGACAAGGCGAGAAAAACTTAGAGATTTTCCTATTTTGCAAAAAGTTTTCTCACTTTAAAAACCCTAAGATGTCTACCTTGTTTTAAGGGTTTTAATCACCTGGTGTTTTGGGACACGGGATGTGAGACTATGATTTACCTATTGTGAGCTTCCACACATCCGGTTGAGGTAGACACTTGAAATAATCTTCCTATCGAGTTCTGCAGCCCGTCTGACTCACTACACACGTAACTTGACAAACCAGGGCACTAGTAGGTGCACTTTCAGAGATGACACATATAAATAACATGTTCCTTGATGAACAATTGTTCAAAGTCTCCTATTCACCGTGGTTTGCTGATATTGCTAATTATGTTGCCACAGGTTTCACGCTGACAGATTGGACTGCGCAAGATAAGAAAAAATTCTTCACCGAGGTTCGTAAGTTCTTCTGGGATGATCCGTATTTGTTTAAATATTGCCCAGACCAAATCTTAAGGAGATATGTGCCAGACAATTAACACCAAAGTGTCATCTCCTTTTGTAACTCTCAGGCCTGTGGTTGTCACTTTTCTGCTTAAAAAACCACGACCAAAATTCTGCTATACGGCTTTGTTTCGACAAGAAAACAAAAGTATTTGATTTGGGAATTATCTTATTCAAACATAACAATGAAATAGTTACAGAAACAATCATCACACTTTATTGATTCTGAATTTATTTACATCCTCAGGTATCCCTTGATTCTAAAATAGTTTATAAAGAATTCATTGCAAGTTACAATTATAACGGTTAAATATAAATTCGACAGCATAACAGCCCTGATTTCAATCATCTCCTATGACTTAGGAGGAATAGACAAGTCGACTAATTAATCTTCAAGAGAATAGAGATTTCGGCAGCATTTCAGTGCTATTCCGGTTATCTCCTGAAACTTAGGAGGAATACGCCTTTTTCGTCGATGATTCTTCCCTTCCTCCTGAACAAGAAAAACTTGAAGATTTGAAGACTCTAGCCATTCCAGCAGCATATCAGCCCATTTCTGTTATAGACTGTCCAGCAGTCGGTTTGTGCGGGTCCGCGCAAACTACATGCTTTGCGCGGGTCCATGCAAACTACAGGAGCCCAATGCTCCTTTGCGCGGGTCAGCGCAAACTACAGGAGCCCAATGCTCCGCACAAACTATATGAGCCCAATGCTCCTTTGCACCTTCTGTCTTCTTCTTCGTCTTTCTTCCACTCTGAAATCTTCTAACCCCTTTTGAGAGAAAGAACGGGGTATTTATAGACATTTTTACTGGTGTAAATCTCTGTTCTGGTCGATGTGGGACAAAATAACATCCAACCATTTTTATACCTCCGCAAAACACTTTGCGCGGACTCGCGCAAACGACATGCTTTACGCGGTCTCGCGCAATCTATCATTCCCTCGCAACCTGTCTTCACTGATCAACCCGCGCAACCCATTTACTTTGCGTGGTCCAGCGCAATCTATTCACTTTGCGCGGACTCGCGCAAAGTCATTTTTAAACAGATTTCTTTGATCTTCAAACTGATTTTCTTGATCTTTCCTTTCTTCAGTTCTTTGCTTATTTTATGCCTCAACAGATGTCCCATTGATCCATTCTTTGTTTTTTCAAAAATCAAAGAAAAGGATCAAAGAATTCATCTTTTAGGGTTTGCGCGACCCCGCGCAAAGCTCGGTCGAGTACCGTACTCGGCCAGAAATACTATAAATAGTCCAACTATTTCGTCATTTTTACGAACTGCTTGTACTCTGCTGAAACTCTGCTCTAGCGATTTTCTTCCGCGCAAACCTTTACTTTGCGCGAACCCGCGCAAACCATTTCACTTTGCGCGAAGCCCTTTGTCCTTGGAGATTTTCCACGCAAACCTTTTGCTTTGCGCGAACCCGCGTAAACCATTTCACTTTGCGCGAAGTCCTTTGACCTTGGAGATTTTTCCGCGCAAACCTCCTACTTTGCGCTAACCCGCGCAAAGTACTTCGTACTTAGCCAATTTCTTTTGAATTGTTTCCAACACTTAGCCATTTTCTTCTTTCTTCCTTTCTTACTCTGTCATTTATCTTCCTTTCTTTGACTTATTTTTATGGCTCGTATAAAACAAATAGCTCGTCCTCCTTCCGATCAACCTTCTTCTGATCAACCTCCTGCCAAGCGAACAAAGACCACTTCCAGAAATCCTGCTTATTTTAAAGAACCTGTTCTTCCCACCTTCGACTTTTCTGACCGCATTAGATCTTTGCCTTCCCCCATTCATAGATCCATATCATTAGGAGATATTAAATGTCCCCCGAAGCATGGCAGGGAATACGATTGGGATGAATGGTTAAAGACTACGGCTCACATTCGTACTGATAGTGAAAGACCACCCCTTCGTGAGGACACTCCCCCTGCTTCTCGTCCAAAGAAAACTCGCCGGAATAAGGCGAAAGAGTTCACAGAGAACATTAAGGAACATAAGAGGAAGAGACTTCAAAACTCATGGGACTCGGTACGAGTTGTTGAAGGCGTTATGAAATTTAACAACCCTCATGCGGAGGGCATGACGATTATTCCCATCAAAGTATACCGCCATCAGTCCATGCTTGACTGTGAGTCTAAAGATTACGTCCACGGCGAGAGGTTAATGTATACTGAATCGTGGGCATCAAGAGAGCCCCGAATTCTTGAGGGAGTCATTCAGACACAAAAATCATGACAAAGGATAGGGGAAGCTCATCCCATGATATTCTTAGTTCCTTTCCACAATCCTCATGATCTCTTTCCTTCTCATTTTTATGAGACAGTTCGACAGCGCTTTAGAAATCGAGAACAACTCTGGGGACAGGCAGAATTCCGCATCAGAGGCATGTTAACTGTTCGCCGCTATTACTCTGAATGGGCGAAGGCTATATTGCTGAAGCATATGAGCACTCTTGCAAAGATTGGCCTTTATGATGCCATAGAAGTGACCTCCAAACACTTCTATAGAGAACCCAATATACTGAAAGGCTTCCTTGAATACTGGTCGCCTACAACCAACTCCTTCCATTTACCTTATGGTGAAATGAGCATATCACTTTGGGATCTTCATCGTATAGCCGGTCTTACAATAACAGGCAAATTCTATGATGAATTCATTCCTACAAACAGAGAATTGGCCTTTGTATCTTCTCCAAATCGCAAGCCTTCCATCTCTGAGACCACCATAGAACTGTTCAAAGAGATGGGCAAATTCCCCAGCTTCCACAAAATTCCCCCTCTGCAATGGCTGGCTCATTTCTCTAGGGGTCTCAGGTATTTATCAATCTGATAATCGACTTCCTCTTTATATTCTTGCTTATTTAGCCATTCCTGCATATTAACCTCCTCATCTTTATTCTTTCTTTGAAGATTTCGTGATTGTCACTCTAAGGAACTAACGAAGCTTCGAGATGCAATGAGGGGAAGGCCAGAATATAGCTCTTTTGGAGAACTTGCAGCGTTCTTGGCTTACTGGCTAAGTTTGGTCGTATTGCCCAGCTCCAAGTGGGCAGATGCTGTTCGTCCAAGCGTCTTTGTTGTAGCTGGTGCTTTAGCGGAAGGCCATAAATACTCTCTTGCTCCTCCAGTATTATGTTCTATTTACAGGGCTCTTGGAGAAGTAGCTACCCACGTAAAAGACCCTACTCTTGGAGCTTCGTCTGCACATACTTCTTGGCATTATATTACGGGGTGGCTTGGAGTTTATTTTCCTTGGACTTTTGAAGCTCCGGAGCAAGCATATACTCATCCTTCTCACCTTCCACTCTGGTTCTTTCAGCAAAGAGCAATGGCAAAAAGAGCATATGAGTGGGTTGCCAATAAAATTCGAGATGACGACCAGATAAACTTCTTTCAGTTCCGCCTTTATCGCTACACTGAAGATACAGATATGGTGGACCAAGAAACGCTTACTGCAGCAGAGAGAGCTTTCTTCTTTTCTATTCGCTCATGCAGTTTACCTCTTCGGGAAGGAACAAAATTTTGGAGAGAACCTTACTACCCCAGTCGCTTTGCTCGTCAATTTGGTTATGATCAAACCGTGCCTCAAGACTGCGGGTTGGTTACTAGAAAAATGCGCTGTTATGGAACTGGTCCTCTTAACTGGGCCATGATATGGAAACAACTGTTGAATGGCTGTGTTGGATCTCTTTTCATAATTCCAGGCTGTGCTCGCATAGTCCGTACATCGTATAGCTGGATGCAATGGTGGGATCACCAATCATACTTGGTCACTAAATGGTGGATTCTTCTATTCTCCATCCGCCCAGGCTGAAGGGCAGAAATTTAGAGAGTGGAATCGGTTATATTCCAGAAAAGAGCCATGCATCTCATCCTGGAGAAATTTGTAGGGAGATATCTTTGGAAGACCCTATCCGTGAAATCAAGCCTATCAACACTTTGGATGGCTGGTTTGCTCACGGAGTTTTGAGAGAATTCGAGAAAGCTCGTCGGGACTTCTCAAATCAAGCCGCAAACGATGCTGAAGGTACATCTTCTCCAATTCCTGCAGAGACTGCAGCGGTTCAAGAAGGACCAGCTGTTGGTACTTCCATATCTCCTCCACAACCCCTTGGTCCTAGTCCATCTTCCCCAATGACTAGATCAAAAACGCGTTTGCAAACATCATCCCCTATTCTTCCAGAAAGGACCCGCCAAGCATCCGCTTCCCCTACAATCCAAGAGCCTGTACCGGAGAGCAGCCAACCCATTTCTTACAAAGGGAAGCAGTTGTCATTGAAGAAGCTGATGAAGAAATTTTAGAAGATGAGAGTTCAGCTTCATCGTCAGATACTACTGAATCTTCACAATATGAAGACAGCAGGATAGCGACAGCTGTGAAGATAAAGATGATGACTTTGAAGAAGGCGAAGTTGACATTGACGGAGATGAGGAAACAGCTGCGAAAGAAGTCGAGATGGAATCTTCCCCTGCAACCGTTAAGACTCTTCCTGGTGTAAATGTTCCTGCTAAATCTCCTGCAGCTGAGGAAAATGAAGAGGAACTTTTAGATTATGGCGAATATGGGTATTCACCAGGTAAAGGAGATTTAATTTCCACATGCATATATCTATCTATATTTTAACAACTATTATTTTATTATTATGTCTCCCTTTTATTGTGTCTCCTTTTTTAGGTGCTCAAGTTGCAGAAATAGGTGCTGTCTCTTCAGCGAGCCCTCTTGTGGTAACTTCACCAAGAGCACCTGTAGTTCCATTGGTAGTACAGAGAGTAGTGGCTCGTGAAATCATATTTCCAACAGAAACTACAGACTTGCCAACTCCGGCTACCAGAGATTCAAGCACGGAAGCTAGAGCACCATCTTTTGCTGATATGGTGGAACTTGGTCTTTCCATGACTCAGAGAGCTTCTGCTTCTGTTAGTCATATTCCGGTGACAGGTACATATATATGCACTGATTATCTTTATTCATGACTACATATTTCATAATAATATTTTGAATATCTTTCTTCTTTTGCTATAGGAACTCATCCTTGCAGTGGTGCGGCCAGTTCTGATTCTGTGGCCACTACTTCTGAATTGTCGTCCTTTGCAAAAATCCCTGTTCATAAAATGCTTATGGTGAAACATTCCTTGTTAGCAATAATCCATATCTTCAGAAATCCTGATCAATGGTTGGATTTGGATGTTGCTATAGAGATTTTGGAGAGCTCTGCCAAGATGGCTAGAATCAACATATCTCCTTTGCGTGATTCACTCCTCAAGTTTCGTGATTCAGTAATTTCTTTGGCGTCGGTAGAGAATGTTACAATTGCCCCTGAGATTTTAGAGTACAAGAAGCAGCTGGCTGCATCTCAAGAACAAGCCTCTCTGACAGCTTCATCAATTTCTAAACTTGAACAAGAGCATATGATTCTTCAAGATCAATTAAAGATTCATATTGATGAAAATAAGACTATCCAAGATCGTATTGCAGTCCTGAAGGAAGAAATCTCTCAACTGGAGAGAAGGAATCATAAAAAAGCCTTAATTATTCAAGATGTTGAAGAGAGGATACAGGCGAATGTTCAATCCATTAATATTGAAAAATCCGTGCAACTTCAAAGTAAAGAAATGATTGCTTCTCTGGAGAATAAACTTGCTGGCGTTCCTGATCAATCGAAACTTATTCTTGAAGAAAAATCTAAACATGATGTAGCTCAGGCACAGTTGAAAGAAGATTTGTGCAGATATTCGGAAGCGGTGGGGATTACAGAAGATCTTTAAAACATGTAATTTTGAACATGTGATTTTTGTTTTCATGTTTTTTTGACATAATTTATTTGGCTTCACATATGTTTTTATGAAAGCATTTTGAGATGTTTATAATAGCATTTTCTCATTGCATGTTGATGACATTTATACTAACATTATCAAATTATATTCATACTTTATATAATAATTTCATTACATCCTTTACAATTTCTAAACCTTTTATGCTTTGTTAGTGCGGGATTCTCTATGTGAGTATTTAAATTGGCGGTACTAAGTTTCAATTTAATTAGCCACACACAGTTTAAGCTCATGAGTAGTGGAGCGTGCGCACACACACAGTTTAAGCTCATGAGTAGTGGAGCATTTATGGGTCTTATGTGATGGCCACTGTAACTCTCTAGAGTTCGCTTTTGGGCTTTTCACTGCCTTGAGCTCACGGCCAAGGTCCATCAGAGGGGCCCATTGACGCTACCGGGCGGTGAACTGTTGGTTTTACGCACAGGGTTGGCCACGGTAACTCTCTAGAGTTCGCAGGGCTCGCAAGGCTACCTTTGGGCACCAAATCTAGGGTCGCCAGTCCATCAATGAGTAGGTTTAAGCCCTTCCTCACGAGTTACTACTGAAATCAAACCCTAGATCTGGAGGGTCTTACGCACGGTTGGCATAAAGCTCGCACTGCGGCCCCTGTTTTCTTCGTCTGCAAGGTCGAGCCCATTCACAGGAGGGCATTTTCATCCGTTCCCCGTGGCGCTGCCGGAAGCTATACAGACGGCATGGGAGTTACGGTGACTAGTCTTCGCGGATTTATGGCCTTTTAGGCTTTGAATCCTTGACTTCGTCAGCTGCCCGCATGGGTGCGCACGATGGTCTTCGCGGGCTTTTTAGGGCCACTGACTCCTCGCCGCTGCTCGAATGGCGATCTTCATAGGTCTTATGTATAGTTGGCCGGCTCTTTTAGAGCTTGATCCTTTGAGAGCATTTTTTTTTCAGAGCTTTATCTTTTTAATTTAGCTCAATTTGGCTCTTTTAGGATTTGGCTTGGCTATACTGCCCCTTTAACTGAGATTGGTGTATCCTTGTAAGGCAATAATATCTATGATCATCATCATTGCCAGTATAGTAGTAGTAGATATTTCCACCTGAGATAATATCTTCAAGAAGATCCATGCCTTGTAAAGCAATATATCAATCTTGTCAATATTTTCAAGAGAATCCATGTCTTGTAAGGCAATATATCAATTTTGTCAATATCTTCAAGAGAATCTTCAAGATGATATTGATTTTGTCAAACTTGTTTGGTGATGATGATGATCATAGATGATGATCATATATATTTTCGGATTTGATGCTTGATAATTGACATGCTTGTGAATTTTTCTTCACAGCTTCTTTTGTTGACATATGAACATGATCTTATTCATCCTTGCCCCCTTTTGATACAGATTCATTATGCCGATAATATTCTGAATCAAAATCCATATGTCTATCTTTAGGGATAGTATCTTTTGATGAAACGGGCGTTGACAAGTATACTGATACTATGTCCCTCTTGATTTGTGATTCTATATGCCCCATTGGAGTATACTTCTTTTACCACATATGGACCGTCCCATTTAGGCTCGAACTTGCCCCCTGTTCGGCGAGTAATCACTATAGGTCTTTTCAGCATTAACACCATATCCCCTTTTTTGAAAGAGCGGTATTTAACCTGTTTATCAAATGCAGCCGATATCCTGGCCTGATATGACTGCAACCGCTGCTGAGCTTCAAGACGTTTCTCATCGAGCAAATCTAATTCTTTCAGCCTTATTTTTGCATTTTCATCATCTGTTATAGACTGATGTACTGCTATCCTGAGTGATGCCACCTGCATCTCAATTGGGATAACTGCCTCTATACCATAGATTAATGAATATGGTGTCGCCCCTGTTGCTGTACGATGGGTAGTTCTGTAGGCCCATAATGCTTCTTGTAACTTTTCATCCCAATCACGCTTATTGCCTGTCACCGTTTTTTTCATTATTTTGACAATCGTTTTGTTAAACGCCTCTGCTAATCCATTGGCCGGAGGATAGTAAGGTGTTGAAAAAGAATGCTGGATGCCGAACTTCTGACACAACTTTTCCATGCCTCTATTTTTAAAAGGGGTGCCATTATCAGTGACGATCTTTTTCGGAATACCATGACGGTATATTATAGCATGCCGGATGAAATTGACCACGTCTGTCTCTTTAACACTACGCAAGGCAATTGCTTCGGTCCATTTGGAGAAATAGTCTGTTGCTGCCAGAATATACTGTTTTCCTTTAGATGAAGGGGGATTTATAGGACCAATCACATCGAGTCCCCAAGCTGAGAAAGGCCAGGAAGTAACAGACTGATGTAAGTCTTCTGGGGGAACATGTATTACGTCTCCGTGTATTTGACATTCATGACACCGCTTTGCGTATTCTATTGCATCTTTGAACATAGTAGGCCAATAATAACCCATTCGATGCACTCTATGGCATAAATTTCGGCCGGCTTGATGTGCTCCACATTCACCTGAATGTGCCTCCCGCAGCATTTGGTTTGCTTCTTGCTTGTCTAAGCATCTCAACAGCATTCCATTGTAAGATTTTCTATACAATACTTCGCTGCATATGACAAATTTGCCCGATCGCTGCTTAATCTGCTGTCTTTGTGCATTATCTTCTGGCAAGATATTATACTTGAGATAATCAACGAAAGGCTGACGCCAATCATCTATCATTACTTCTAGACAAGATATAGGAAACATTTCAACGGTTTCTTCGATAACCTCTGCAGATGGCAGGAATCTTCTTTCTTCTATAGTTACCTGAAGAGGACTTCGATTTGTGCAGGAAGAGCTGCTGCCAGACCGGCTAAAGCGTCCGCTTTTGCATTCTCAGAGCGTGGTATGTGTTTAATTTCCACATGACAAAACTGTTCAAGCAACTTTTGTGCCTTCCGATAATAGGGCAGAAGTTCTTCTTTCCTTACTTCGAATTCTGTTGTCAACTGATTTACAATCAATTTAGAATCTCCGAAGATATGCAATAATTTTATTTCCATTTGCTGGGCTATTTCCATTCCGATGATAAGAGCTCTGTATTCAGCTTCATTGTTTGTGCATGCGGTGCCCAATGTGAAGGAGTATGGCAATAAATCGCCTTGAGGTGTAATGAATATTACTCCTGCCCCCGCTCCCGATATTCGAGCAGCACCATCAAAATACATTTGCCAAAGATTCTGAGATTCAGCCAACATAACCTGTTCATCTGGAAATTCGTCATTGATTTCCTCACTTTCTGCTATAGGATGTGCTGCGAGGAAGTCTGCCATAGCTTGTCCTTTTACTGCTTTCGCCGGTTTATACGAAATAGTATATTCTGATAGCAATAACATCCACTTGGCTAGTCTTCCCGACAACATTGGCCTGGTCATCAAAAATTTTATCGGATCTGCTCTTGAGATCAGAGTTATATCATGGGAGAGACAATAATGCCTCAACTTTTGTACAGCGAATATCAGCGCCAAACACTCTTTTTCGATCGAGGAATAATTGCATTCTGCCCCCATCAATGTTCGGCTTAGATAATAAAGAGCAGTCTCTTTTCCGGCTTCGTTTACCTGTGCTAACAAAGCACCCAAAGAATTTGTAGCTGCAGATGTATATAAGATAAGTGGCTTACCTTTCACTGGAGCTGTTAACACCGGCGGTTGTTTCAATAATTCCTTAATTGAGTCAAATGCATTTTGACAGGCGTGATCCCATACAAATTCTGTATCTTTCTTCATTAACCGAGAAAATGGCTGACACCTTCCTGCGAGGTTTGAAATGAAACGGCGAATGTATGCCAATTTTCCTTGTAAGCTTTTCAATTCCTTCAACGTCGTTGGTGGCGGCATATTTTGAATAGCCTTAATTTTTTCTGGATCAATCTCGATCCCTCTGTGTCGTACAACAAAGCCGAGGAATTTGCCAGAAGATACTCCAAATGCACACTTAGCAGGGTTCATCTTTAGTTGCTTCTTTCTGAGACGACGGAAGACTGATGCTAAATGTTCGCGGTGTTCTTGATGATCTCCCGACCTGACCACCAAGTCATCAACATAGCATTCAACATGTTTATGCATCATATCTTGAAAAATGTTTTTCATCGCCCTTTGATATGTTGCCCCAGCATTTTTGAGACCGAAAGGCATAACTTTATAACAATAAATTCCAAGCGGCGTTCTGAAAGCCGTTGCCTCTTCATCTTCGGGTGCCATCCTGATTTGATTATAACCCGCGTATCCGTCCATAAAGGACATAATAGCATACTGAGTAGTGCTATCAATTAATAATTCTGTTATCGGGAGAGGGAAGTCATCCTTTGGACATGCTTCATTCAGATCTCTGAAGTCGATGCATACTCTAATCTGCCCATTCTTCTTTTTCACCGGAACAATGTTTGATATCCATTTGGGATATTTAACTTCTCTGACGAACCCAACCTTTATTAGTTTATTTACTTCTTTTTCGATTAATGGAATCAGGTCTGGGTGGAATCGCCTTTGTGCTTGCTTTACTGGTTTCTTTTCTTTGGAAATATTTAATCGGTGCATTGCTACAGAGGGTTCCAATCCCGGCATTTCTTCATATGTCCAAGCGAAGACGTCTTTATTTTCTCTGAGAAGTTGGCCATATTTCTCAAATTCCTGATCTGAAAGACTGACGCTGATGAATGTGTTCCTTGGCTCTTCTGCTGTTCCCAAATTTATTTCTCGCAAGCCATCTATCGTCGGCTGCCCCCCGTCTTCTATTTGTCTTGGAGCGGTTTCGGGATACTCGACTACCTTAGCATCTTGTTCTGACATTTGTTCGGCTGGAGTCATATTTACTGATACCATATTTACTGATGATTCTGCTCCTAATCCTTGGAATTTTCTCCGTTTTTCCTGATTAACTCCGAGAGGGATTTGAATTCCT
This sequence comes from Magnolia officinalis, assembly GCA_021015155.1. Classification (NCBI taxonomy): domain Eukaryota; kingdom Viridiplantae; phylum Streptophyta; class Magnoliopsida; order Magnoliales; family Magnoliaceae; genus Magnolia; species Magnolia officinalis. The sequence continues at coordinate 33,408,366 of JAJHSJ010000015.1, forward strand.
TTCCCATGATTCAGTCCAGTGGGCTTGTCACAATCAAAACCCATATTTCTCATGATTTTCTTGCTTACTGCACTGTATTTTCTCAAATTCTGCGGTGCTAACTCTCCATGATATATATTACTTGTGTTTTCATTCTTCACCTCTGCTGCAGCGTGAAACTTTATTGCTTCAGGATATTTAGCACTGGCTCTGACTTGAAATGTTCCTAGGGCGGCTGCAAATGGCTTACATCTTTCGATATTGGGTAAGGGCATCGTGTAATTGGACTGTAAGACTTTCAGCTGTTCTATCGACAACAATGTCAACGGCGGTTGTCCCGGTTGTCTCAAGCGCTTTAGTACAAAATAGAACTTTTTTCTTGCTTCTATAATCCCAGGGGATTCCGCCCTTTCTTTTCTAACTTTATTTATTTGGACATCTTTTAAGATTCTCTTTCCATCATCATTTCCCACTTCCTTGGAGAAACATTTATAATAGCTAGCATCCGCAAAGAAAGACTCAGCTTCTGTATAGGGTTTCGCATCAGCCATTACTTTACACTGCATTCCATCCTTATAGTATTTGAAACATCGGTGTAGAGTAGAAGGTACAATATTGTACTGATGTATCCACGGCCTGCCTAAGAGAATGTTATATGTCGTCACAGCATTTATAACATGACATACAACAGTAGTAATTAGTTCTCCCACTTCCAATATTACTGTAATTTTACCGAGTGCGCGTTGTCCATCTTGATTAAACCCCTGTATCATCATTCCGCTGGGGTGCAAATCTGAACGGCGATAACCCAATTTAGTAATCATGGAGAGTGGCAAAAGATTTACTGCTGACCCATTGTCTATCATGATCCGTTTTATCTTCTTTTCGCAAATGTACCCTTCTATCATCAATGGCCTGTTATGTTCTGTTTCACCAATTAAGTCATCATCAGAGAAAGATATTACTGGTAGACAATCCACCTTTTCCTTGCTTCTTTCATTCTTCATTTCTGTCAGTAAAGTTTCTCTCACGTCGTGATCAGACAGTGCTTGAATCAAACTTTGTCGAAACTCTTCTGATAACTTGAGCGCATCATAAATACTTAAACGTGCAGATATACCTTTCAAGTGACTAACTACATCGTAAGCCACTTTTGTCGCTGTGTCTCCATTTCTACTTCTATCCTCGATGTTCTGTCTTTCAGTCACTTCTTTCCTTATAATTCTGCTTTTTGCTTTACCGGACTTGTTATCTGCTTCCCCGATCGCAACGTAATCATTGTCGCATTTCTTATCGGCCTTCGGTCTCCCTTCTCTTTTATTCCCCGAGTCTTTTCTTGAATTGACAATACATTTACTGTCGCCCTTGTATTCTTTCCTTTGCTTTCGCTGGTTATTATATCACCTCTATTTATCATTCGCTGTATGATGCACTTTAACGTGTAACAATTTTCCGTCGGATGTCCCACTAAGCGATGATAACGGCAAAAGTTTCTTTCTCGAGTCCTCGTCACATCTTCAGGGCGTTTCGGTTCCGGTAATTCCAGGGTACCTGCTTTTAACAATTGTTGCATCATAGGCACCACGTCCTCTTTATCAAACTCAAATCCTTCATGAGAATCGAGCATTCTAAGCTTTTTTCCACCGTATCTGTCCCTTGATTGATTCCAGTTTTCTCTTCCTTCCGGCCTTTTGTCTCTTGAGCCCTTCGCCTCTTGATTTTTCTTATCCCGATCGATGGTGTTGACGGTTGTCCTGCCAGGTATTCTTCTGACAGTTTCATGATGAAATGCTGGCATCTTACGAGTCATTAATTCCAATGCATGGGCTTTGGTAGCCAAATCGCGAAAGGTTCCGATATCAGCGCTGGTGAGTCCGAACGCAATTCCTGTCTCCATAGAGTTCAGACACATTTTGACTTGTTCCTTTTCTTCTGGCAACTGCCTACACGATGCCCCCAGTGTCTTCCATCTGTCTATGAATTTTTCAACTGGTTCTCCTTCTCGCTGTCGTACTGAAGCTAATTCTGTGATGCTAACATCGCGCTCTGACGAGAAGAAGTTTGACATGAAAGCATCTTGCATTTCTTCCCATGTGCGTATAGATCCTGGTGCTAAATTTGAATACCACCTGAAAGCTTTACTTGTCAACGATGATCCAAATAAGCGTAAACAGTATTGAGGTATCGTGGAGAAATTTCCCATGCTGGTGATGAAATGCATCAGGTGTTCTTCTGGTGATCCTTCCCCATTAAATTTCTGGAAATCTGGATGCTTAAAATTGGCTGGAAACGGAACATCCTCTACCTCTCTCGGGTAGGGTGTTCGGTATCTGAAACGACCGGTATTCGCGCGCTCCCTTTCTATTCTGACTGCTTCTTCGACGACTTGTCTTACATCATCCTGTGTTATAGCTCTTGTCACTGGAACTGATCCTCGCGATCCTATCTCCTGCGGACGGGAGCCTTCAGGTTGGTTCTCTTGTCCATTTGTTGCTCCCATCATGGGTGGAGCCACTATCTGGGCTACATTGTGTGCCAGAGTTGCCAGAGCTTCTCTGAGGTTCCGACATTCATCCATTAGCACTCTTTGTGCCTCTGCCATTTGATCAACACGTTCTTCAGTAGTTGGTCTATTTCCTTGACCCGTCTCTGCCATATATACTGCGGCCTCTTGACTGTTTGTCAAAGTTGTTTTTTGAGTAAAACGAGAATATGTTGACGTAACAGGACTTATAAAGAGGGGAGACATTGGAGTCTCGTTTGACTCTTGTGTACTTCCCGTGCTTTTAATCTATCGAGGTGATACAGTTATGGGCGAGCTTGTTTGAGGTGACACGGGCATCGGTGATCCTATCATCAGTGCTTTGCCTTTCTGCGATTCTGTCCATTTGGTCTTTGGAGCGACCAAAGCTGGAAAATCGTGCAACGAGAACTGCGAAGTAGCTTGTTCAGGATAAATCGCCGGAGGAGCGAGCTCGGGTTTTCTTCTTGCTATACTACGCGTGATTGGTCCCTCAGCTCTTGGTACAAGCAATTTCGCCCTGCGGTTCTTTAAGGTCTTTGCTTTTGTCTTTTTGGACAAGACCAAAGTCCAGTTCTCATCACTTTCTTGTGGTTGGGGTGAGACGGAAATGACTCCCGCTGTTACTTGAGTCACTTTGCGCCTGCTTGTAGTGCTTGCTTTCGTATGCTCAGGAGTTTGGCTTGGCGCATATTCAATTACAAATCCAGTAGCGGTGAATCGGAAGTTCACTTTTCTCACAACGTTAGCCATTAGCAATGTTATGTGATTGAATTTGGGTACCTTCAATAACGAAACATACATGAAATTAGTATGCGAAAGATTAAGTAAACTATTTTAGAGATGAAGGGGAGGATGTTCCCACTGAGAGTCGCCATTTTGGCGTCTACTAGACGCCAAAAAACAGTAATGAGAGTCTTGCAACTTTCCCAATGTTAGTGTTAAATAAGATATAAGTCCCCAGCAGAGTCGCCATTTTGTTTCGACAAGAAAACAAAAGTATTTGATTTGGGAATTATCTTATTCAAACATAACAATGAAATAGTTACAGAAACAATCATCACACTTTATTGATTCTGAATTTATTTACATCCTCAGGTATCCCTTAATTCTAAAATAGTTTACAAAGAATTCATTGCAAGTTACAATTATAACGGTTAAATATAAATTTCGACAGCATAACAGCGCTGATTTCAATCATCTCCTATGACTTAGGAGGAATAGACAAGTCGACTAATTAATCTTCAAGAGAATAGAGATTTCGGCAGCATTTCAGTGCTATTCCGGTCATCTCCTAAAACTTAGGAGGAATACGCCTTTTTCGTCGATGATTCTTCCCTTCCTCCTGAACAAGAAAAACTTGAAGATTTGAAGACTCTAGCCATTCCAGTAGCATATCAGCCCATTGCTGTTATAGACTGTCCAGCAGTCGGTTTGCGCGGGTCCGCGCAAACTACATGCTTTGCGCGGGTCCGCGCAAACTATAGGAGCCCAATGCTCCGCGCAAACTACAGGAGCCCAATGCTCCGCGCAAACTATATGAGCCCAATGCTCCTTTGCACCTTCTGTCTTCTTCTTTGTCTTTCTTCCACTCTGAAATCTTCTAACCCCTTTTGAGAGAAAGAACGGGGTATTTATAGACATTTTTACTGGTGTAAATCTCTGTTCTGGTCGATGTGGGACAAAATAACATCCAACCATTTTTATACCTCCAGAAAACACTTTGCGCGGACTCGTGCAAACGACATGCTTTGGGCGGTCTCGCGCAATCTATCATTCCCGCGCAACCTGTCTTCACTGATCAAACCGCGCAACCCATTTACTTTGCGCGGTCCAGCGCAATCTATTCACTTTGCGCGGACCCGCGCAAAGTCATTTTTAAACTGATTTCTTTGATCTTCAAACTGATTTTCTTGATCTTTCCTTTCTTCAGTTCTTTGCTTATTTTATGCCTCAACAGGCTTTTATTGGCCCACTATGTTCAAGGACACTCATGAGTTTTGTAAAGCTTGTGTGCATTGTTAGAAATGTGAGCATTTTTCCATCGAAACATGTTGCCTCCATTTTGATAATTGAAGCATTTGATTGCTGGGGTATCAATTTTATGGGACCATTCCCCCAATCCTTTGGGAATTTATACATTTTATTAGCAGTAGACTATGTCACTAAATGGGTCAAAGCGATCCCATGTTGGAACAATGACCATCAAACGGTCATTAAATTCTTAAAAGAGAACATCCTTTCCTGGTTCAGAATGCCTCGAGCCATCATTAGTGATGGGGGCTCACATTTTTGTAATAGGCCATTCGTGAACTTAATGAAGAAATATAACATTTCTCTTAAGGTGAGCACTTCATATCACCCAAAAACAAGTGAGCAAGCTGAGATTTCCAATAAAAAAATCAAACGCATTTTGGAGAAAACAGTTAACCCTGATCGAAAGGATTAGTCAATCTGATTGACCAATGCTTTATGGGCTTACCGTACAGCATTTAAGACCCCTATTGGAATGTCTCCCTTTAGACTTGTCCATGAGAAGGCTTGCCACTTGCCTGTGGAGTTGGAACATAGAGCCTACTGGGCAATTAAAAATCTGAACTTCAATTTAGACAATGCTGGCTCGCTACGCAAGCTTCAGTTGAATGAACTTGAAGAAATTCTGAATGATATGTACGAGAACTCGAGAATTTACAAGGACAAGATGAAGGTGTTTCATGACCAACACATTCTTTAGAAATCATTCACACCAGGTTAGAAAGTTCTCTTGTATAATTCTTGGTTACATCTCTTTCAGGGTAAGCTCCGATCTCGTTAGACCGACCCTTTCATTATTACTAATGTCTATCCTCATGGGGCTGTCGAGATAAAGAATCCAAACAATGGCAATAAATTCAAAGTGAATGGACATCGTTTAAAGCCATTTGTTGAGAAATTTAATTTAGAGGACATGTCCATACCTCTGACTGATCCTGTATACCAGGAATGATCTCCTAGTTTGATGGAGGCAAGTTTATTGCTTTCATGTTATGTTTAGGATAGTTTGTTTTATGTTGTTTAGGATAATTTGCTTTCCGTTGTTTTAGGATAGTTTGCTTATCGTCTGTTTGAGTCTTTTGTGCTAACCCATCTTCACACTGAGATCATTGGAAAAGCCTCAAAATTTCTTCTTTATGTATTATTTTTCCATCACTTTTCTTCAGGTATTATTTTTCCATCACTTCCCTTTTCTTTTCATTGCCTCTTTTGCGTGCATGCCTAATTATTTTACATTGAGGACAATGTAGATTTTTCGGTTGGGAATGGGGAATTAGGTGAACTAATCAGTGTTTTCTCAGTTTTGAGCAAAAATTTTGAAAATTTTCAATGTTTCAAGTTGAAATCTATTTGGGAAGTGATAAATTGTGTACTTAAGAATGCTTTGGGTATGATAAGATAGAGATTGAATTTTGAATTGCTGAAGTTTAATCATCTAAGTAATTTATCACCTAAGTACTTGCGCTCAATTGATTAAGAGGAAGATTGAATATCATGTTAAATCACATGACACATTCAATTTGCCTTCTGTAGGATATACTAGAATTTCTGATTGTTAGTATGTGAATCATTGATGGATGGTGAGAATCGAGTCTGGAAAATTGTATCCACCTTAAAAGAAGAAAAGAACCAGTTTAAAAAATAGTGAGATCGACAAAAACGTCATGTATGGTGAAAAGATCGGAAAAGACTGGAAAAGAATGCAAAAATAATGCAAGGTCTGTAAAAGAATGAATAAAAATTGACCGTCGATATAAAAAAAAAAAACTAGAAAAAGAAGGAAAATGGGATAAGTTTGGAATCAGTACTTGAGTTTCAAACTGATCAAAAAACTTAATATACAAATTATGCTTCAATTTAGTGGATGAAGAACTTATTTGATCGGTTGCTTATGTGATTGGGCTCTAGGTTTTCAAAATCTCACTTTCGTATGTTAATTCTACCCATTCATCCTTGAATGCACAAAAGATTATTTTCTGAAAAGGATTTCTTACATTAAGCATTGAGATCTATTTTTCTCATACTTTGTTTAGGACTAGCAAAATGCTGGTTGGAAATTATGTTAAGGGTCAAATATTGCATATTGGACCCCATTTATTACTTCGTTTTATGAACATGATAATACTTAATGTTCTATTTTAATCATGTTTGTGTTGCAAGGTGAATTTAAGAGCTCAGATTGAAAAGGATGTTAAAAGCATGGATTTAACGCTCAAGAATCACCAAGCCAAGGATTGAATCTTAGAAGACTAAGAATGAAGAATTCACATGCCAAAGATCTAAGAAAACCAAGTCAAGAATGAAGAGAATTGAAGTTTTGGCTTCCACAAGACTAGTCTTGGCTTCTGCAGGACTGGTCTTTGCTTCCGCTCGACTAGTCCTGACTTCAGTAGAACTAGTCGAGGAAACTTCGACTCGAACTCCAGTAACATCAAATTATAAATTCGTGCAATCTATGACCAACCGAGGATGGTCCATGACCAGTCGAGGGTGGCCCTCGACCAGTAGAGGATGGTCCACGACTAGTCAATGGTTATGCAGATTTTATGTGAACCATGTAAATTTGAGGCGATTTTCGAAAATTTCCAACTCGGTGTGAAAGGAGGTGATGCATAACTATAAATAGGAGTCCCCAGGGCATTCCTAGGCATCTTCTAGGGTTTGAGGAGTAGAGCAAAAGCGTGGAGAAGCCGTCGCTAAGAGTCTTTCTTCCCTTTCCTTAGTTGTTTTTATGCTTTTTTAAGAGATTCTAGTTCAATCATGTCGATGGTTGGCTAAAGCTCTTATCTAGCATTAAGAGGTGAAACTTGTAGCGTGATGGGATATTTTCTATTGCTTTGATTTATGTTTAAGTTGAACTATCTTTGATTCTAGTTTATTATTTAAGAAATACTTTCAGTTTTTAATGGTTTGTTGTGACTTGAATTACAATAGATTTGCGTTAGCTTTGAGTATGTTCTTTTCATGTATTGAGATTGTGAAATTAGGCAATCCCGTTGTTCACCATCGTCCCATGGGCATGGGTGGTGATGGAATCCTACCTAATCTTCACAATTCTCTTATGATTGGTTGTGGGATTGGTAAATCTTGTTGTTTACCTTGTCTCATGGGCATGGTTTTGTGATGGAATCTCTTCTAATTCTCACACCTCTCATCCATTGAGAATTAGGTCAAAGGAAGTTCAGATTTGGTTTTACTGAGATATCTTCCAATTAGATAAGATGGGACTCTGATTCCAGTTGTGTCCTTGAATCAAGCATAGATCTCCCTGATCTCTACAAGTGAATCCTTGGAAACCCTAGTTACCACCTTTGAATTTGTTAGTTTTAATCACTTTCATCTTCTTATAGTTTTAGTTCTAGTTACTTTCAGAATACACACGAGATTAGTCCCTTTGGATTCGACCTTGGTCTCACCGAGATTATTACTACATCATGACCCTACACTTGGGGTTGTGAACAGATATCACGATAACATATGATTTTAACTAAAATACACTAGAGTTAGGCCAGTCCAACCTCAAGTTCGGCCAACCTAACTACATTCGGCTAACCCAACTAATTTGGGCAAGTATACAATAAAAAAGATTTTTCCGAAGAAAGTTTGGCCAGCCCAACTTTGGGTTCAGCCAACCCAACTTGTCTGATCAACTAGCCCGAAGTATGTTTGGTAAAGTTTCCAGCAAGATAAGATTTCAGATCTTATGGAGATTTACCTAGCTGAATTGGTGATTCAGATAGCTGAATTTGGCTTGGGCCGGCCAAATTCTAAAAAGATTTCATCCCACGAAATTCGAAGAGCCGTTGAAACACAATTGTTGGAATTCGGCCGGCCGAACCTAAAATCAGGCCAGCCGAATTTCTGAATCCTTTGACTAGAAATAGAGGCTTTCTGTCATGCCCCAAACTCAGAAACCGGGCTCACAAAATTCTCGATCACCGAATCTAGTGCCGATAGCCTCCGTAGTACCCCATTTTTGGCTCCCAGTGCCCATACGCCAGATTCCGATCCTGGGATCCTACAAGGAGGATTTTCTAACGTATTGCTACGACCTAACGCCACCTACACGCATCTATCGTGCATAAGCTTATAGAAATCTTAGAGGGTGGTGAAAGTGTGTACGATGCACCTGTCAAGCATATAGATGTCAGTGTAAGTGGAAATACTGGAAATCCATAAATCGTACAATATCAGGGTAATGCGGAAACATGCTGGTAAGTCAACAAATACCATCAGCCTTATCCGAGCTATGCGATGCAAAAACATAATAAGTCAAATGCTATATGTCGCGGATGTAATGCAATATGCGGTGTGAATGAAATGACCATGTAGGAGCGTGAAGTTGGGATGATAGTATATAGTATCGCAGGCTACGGGGTCCACCACAAGGGACTTCTATCCAAACCAGTCTCATACTTAAATTTAGATAGCCAGACTCGATGTAGTAGACTTCTGATCTCGGGTTAGTTGCGCGCCCCAACTGAAATCCTTACCATTATGAAGGTACACAATAATTAGTTACGCACCACCAGCCCAAGTGGATAGTGAATGAATGAATGAGTATGCACCTCTTGCTCAATAAGTCCACGTATCAGTACTGTACATCTCTGAGATCATCACTGGGGTCTAGTACACTCTACGCTAGCTGCCGCCCCATCAAGCACACAATTAGGTAAGTGGAAAAGACTTCACTATCCGCCTGCCAATATCAGGCTCGGATCATCGATAGCGGACCCATTCTTTAAGCTGGTTAAACTCAACTTAGTTATGCCTACTCCCTCAATCGGGTAAGGCCACACCCCTTCCAACCGACTACGACACAGTGGGAGACGCAACCTACTGGTACACAGCCCTCATGCGCTCATATATATCCACTCAGTCTCGACGTTGGAGCGTCCTCTAGTACCAAGAGGGTTTAGGGATTTTCACCTAGGGTCATCTATGGCGGCCCGATGCTAGTAACAAATTTTCGGTGTCCCATCTAGCCATCCACGACAGGTTTGTGGAGGCTACGGCCCTGATGTCGCTAGGGCGTAAAGTAATCACAACACGCAATGTAAGATGCATGAGTCATATAATCCAGTCATGCAGCAATTCTGCGCATATCGTGCGTTCATGTGAGACAATCTTCACCTATTAGGGAGTCTTATAACAACCCTCCCAATGACATATGCAATGGTCAACCACATCTCATAATAAACATGAAGATGATGCGTATGGGCAAGTATCATGATGTTATGTTGTCGCGTACTCATAATCGGTATCGGATGATATACTCGTAATTGGTATTGATAATTGGCCCCGACAATCGGAATCGGCCTTGGCAATAGGAATCGGCCTCGACAATCGGAATCAACCCCGATAATCGGAATCAGCCTCGGCAATCGAAATCGGCCTCGTTATTCAAAATCAGCCTCGGCAATCGGAATCGGCCTCTATAATCGGAATTGGTCTCGATGATCGGGCTCGACAATCAGAATCGGCCTCAATAATCGGAATCGGCCTCGACAATCGGTATCGATAATCGGCCTAAGAAAGGGCCTAAAGGAAGGTCCCAATGTAGACATTTAACCGTCATTGCCCATCAATGTGGACATTTAACCATCATTGATCCCAAGGAGTGGCCCACATAGTGCCAAACGTATCGTGGTCCCATGGCCTCACACAAGGACCTAATACACTTCACTATGGGCCTCACTCATGGGCAGCATATCATCACATTGTGCCTCGCTAATGGGCCTTATATACACAACAGGTGGGCCCTGCCCATAGGCCTCAGATACATCGCACGGGCCACAACCCATGGGCCTAATGTACATCATAATGGGCCTCATTAAATGGGTTACAAAAACATCACAATGGCCACGCCATATGGGTTGGAAATACATCTCATTGGGCCTTACCAAATGGCCAAAAAAACATCACAATGGGCCACGTCATATGGGACGAAAATACATCTCAATGGGTCACGACCCATGGGTCTCAGTACATCATAATACGCTGCAACCCATGGGCCTTAAATACAAAAAGTGGACCGCATCAATGGGCTCCTCATATACATCAAGTGGACCGCATTAATGGGCCTCATATACACAACAGGTGGGCCCTACACATGGGCCTCATATACATAACATGTGGACCCTACACATGGGTCTCATATGCATCAAATGGGCCACTATCTGGGCCTCGAAGACATCAAATAGGCCACGCGTCATGGGCATAATACATTTCACAATGGGCCTTGCCCATAGGCCACGAATACATCACAATGGGCCTTGTCCATAGGCCTCAGATACATCACAATGGACCTTGCCCATGGGCCTCAAATTCAAGCAAGTGGGCCCCATAATATGGGCCTTAAATACAAGGTAGGTGGGCCCCATCATATGGACCTTAAATATGCATCATGATGGGCTTCATGGATGGGTCACAAATACATCTGAAAAGGCCTAGCTATATGTCCTAGAGGGGGGGTGAATAGGACTATGCCAAATAAATGTTATAACAGCGGAATTAAAAACAATATGATAGCCAAAATAAATCACAATGCAGGAAAGTAAAACAACCTCAAAAATCTGATCTTGAGGGATTGATACAAATGTTATTCTAAGGACAACCTTTCACCAAAAACCAGAGTTTATGGTAGGACAACCTTATTTCTAGAAAGATCTTTGTATCAAATCTCAAACCAAAGAGGAATACAGAATTAAGCACAAATTGAAATAAAGTGTAATCACAAATGTATTGTTCTAGGGACAGCCATACACCATAAAAATGGCAGGGCAACCTTGCTGGAACAACTTTAAAGGAAATTTAAATTCAAGTAGATAAAGGAATAGTAGAAAGTAAATTCTAAATTATTACAAAATTCCCACAATGCTTGAATTAAACGATTACAACATTTACCACCACACATACATCCCACAAATGAATATTAGAGATTAGAAATGTAAATCATTCAACCACAACACAAGGGATTATAGTGGTTCGCCTGTGTGTTCACCAACTGTTAAACAACAGCCACACAGAATGCTACTCCACTCCTAATATCCTCACACAGGGGATATTAGCGTTCACTCACAAAATAGGTTTTCACAGGTTCACCCAAAACCTTTACAATTGTGTCTTTGTCTGTGGGCTTACACAATAAAAAAAACCCCACTTCTGAGTTTTCCTGGCTCTCCTCAGATAACCAATACAACAAGATTTTTCTGTCAAATCTTGAAAGAAACCAAAACAGAAAGAATTTTACAATTAAACGTAAAATACCTGATTAACTCCTTCGTTGTAGCAGCCCGGTAGAACCAAATCAGAGTAAATGATTGAATGTTCAAGTTCAATGTCCAGTACTCAATTACAATGGTTCTAGTTCTAATAGATTTTAAATTAGACCAAATATGGCTTGTCTTAATTGATTTTGATTCCAAAGAAAGGGAATAACAATTCCTCTTATCAAATTAGATTGGAATAGCAGAAATAAAATCAATTAAATAAAGCTAAAGAAAGAGAGTATAAAATAAGTACACTTAGCTTAGATGGAGCACAAAATTACTTCTCAGAAGTTTGACAAAGATTGGCTTGAATGGATTAATTGATTGCCTTTTTCTTCTGAGTTTCGTGCTCTATTTATAGGTGAGCAGATCGCATCTTCGACTGGTCTAAGGAGCTCTTCGACTAGTCGAAGAAATAACAGATTTGAAAAAAATCGAGCGCGATAAGCTTTGACTGTTCTACGACTGGTCGAAGGCCTCCTTCGACTGGTCGTAGGTCACCTTCGACTGGTCGAAGGTCTCCTTCGACTGGTCGAAGACCTTGTAAATTATCGCTGGACTTTGAATCGAAGATTTACGACTGGTCGTAGAAGCAGTCGACACTGTTCCTTCGACTGGTCGAAGACCTCCTTCGACTGGTCGAAGCCTAACAGAATTTATCTGAATTTTGCAACAAACTTACGACTGATCGTGGAATTTCTTGGACTGGTCGAAGCAAAGCTAGGACTAGTCGAAGAAAGCCTAGGACAAGTCCCCGAACTGCCCAAACACAAGTGTCATATACATATGACTTATGTATCCAAAATGGCCTACTTCTAAGGTCAACCTATGGTCATTCAAACCCCAATCAAGAAGTAAGGACATTGAAAACATTAGGAACAAGTGACCTAGAAGTTTAAGTCTTGAAGTCTTGATGTAGCTCAACCTCGAAAGTGACTTGAGTTCTATACGAACTACATTGTACTCTTCTTGAAGTCTTGTATTCTTGAGTCTTGTCTTGAGAGCAATACTTGAATTCAAGGTTGATCTTTGTACTTGTAATCTTTGCTTGTTGTGAGCTTTGCTTGTTTATGAATGTTGATCTTTAGAGAGAGCTTCACTAATGCAAGTTATATAACAGTGTTTTTGTCACCACAAATTTGACAACATACAGGGATATAAACTATAGCACTTACAATCTCCCCCTTTGTCAAATTAGTGACAAAACACATAACAAGATATAACCAAGATAAAAGTAGAATCACCGGATTGAGTTAGAGAGAAAACATAAACCAGTTGACATCAACTCTGGCTTACCTGCAAATTAAATCCATATCTAACATTAAACCATTATTAAACCATTCCAAACATACTCCCCCTAAGTAACATAACCATTCTCCCCCTTTTTGTCACAATATGACAAATAAAATAACAATATAAAGGGATATATGAGAGGAAATAAGATGAGATATGAGATAATAGCATATAAAAAAAAAAAAAAAACAAATATCCAGCAGAAAAGAAAAATAGTATCCAATTCCAAATCGGATGACTCAAAGCTAGGATTTAAAGTTATTACAAACCAGAAAATCCCATATAGACTAGTCAGAATTAGAACTAGAAGACGGAGCAGGAATAGAGGGATCAAGTTGGTGCATGCCTTTGTTTAATCGCCGAAGATATTTCCGCATGTACTTGAATTGAGAATCATGAGCAACAGACATGTTTTCTATCTTTTCATTCAAATTTCAACTTTACCCTCCAATGCACTCAGACGTGCATCAAAATCAGATGGTACAAAATCTGGATCATTTGTTGAATCAGAATCCAGTTCCTCAAAGATATCATCCATATTAATGTCATCCCCTGCTTCTTCATGACCAGCACCACCACCATTACCACCTTGTTCAGGAAGTAATTCCAGCTTCATCTTATTGAGATTAGAGTTGTTGAAAATCAGATGATGGATAGGTGCCTCATTAACTGGCATATTGACCAACATATGTGTAGCTAATACAGTCATTAAATAACCAAAAGGGATGTCACTATGACCAGGATGGAGTCTAAACTGAAGAAGGAAATGACAGATTAAGGATGGCAGACAAATCTGAGTACCACTGGAAATAGCATGAATAATACGTACCATAAATGAGGTCAAGTCAGTTTTATTACCTGACCGAGGATACAGATTAGACACAAAGATTTTGTGGAGTACTCTGTACTTGGGTAACAAAAACCTTGCGGGAAGCGCATTCCCTTTTTGTGTCCATTGAACATCCATGTTGCACAAGTCTCTAGTGAGCATGCGTTTTTCAGACATTGAGGGTTTATCAGTTAAGTTATGGATAGGAATACCCTCATCATTCACGGGAATATCCATAAGGGCTGAAATTAAATGACGATCAATTTCAAATGGCCCTTCACTAGTAGATATTTTAAAAGTTAAATTATCCAGTGAGAAGTCACTAATACATGTAAACATGGATTGAGCAATGGACCGGTATGCAGGCCCACCCCAATGCAAAAGTTAACCCAACCTACAGCTTCAAGCAAAGGAAGGATATCAAAAGGTGCAATATGGTTAATATCAACAGGATGTTCAACAATAACATTACGAGCTCTAAGGTCTATAACATAAGAAGAATCATTAGTAGGCTCAAGAAGATGACGTTTGGTCAATCTGGAGGAAGAAGAAGGACCACGGGAAGTAGATTTTCTACCTCTAGAAGCCATATGCAGCAATAATAATAAAGAAATAAGAAAATGCAAAGGATTGAGAAATGGGTTTACTCAAAACAGATTTTTCAAAATCAAATCCCCAAATCTCAATGAAATCCTAAATAGAAAGCTTCAAGTTAGAAAAGAGAGCAATCTAGACACTGATTTGCAAGAAAAACGTAAATGGAACACTAACCTTGAAGAACAAGAATGGTGGGTTCGACAAGTCGAAGCTCGGCTCCTTAGAAAAAAAGAAATGAGGAAGAAAACAAAAATCCCCAAATTTAAGTGATTCTCGAGATCTACGACTGGTCGTAGGTATCTACGACCGGTCGTAGGTCGACTGGTCGAGTATACTCACGACAGGTCGAAGGAAGTCCAGAAAAACATATTTCTTGCAATTTTTAAAGAAAATGGAATTAAACCTAGCAAATATATACACTATGATACATGTAGGCATAAATAATCATTTTGAAATACACATGCCAAGATCAAATTTTATCTTATTAAACCTAATTTTATCAAGAGGTTTTGTGAAAATATCAGCTCTCTGATCTTCAGTAGGAATATATTCCAGAGATATAACTTTTTCTTCTACCAATTCCCTAATATAATGAAATCTAATGTCAATGTGCTTAGTACGAGAATGCTGAATAGGATTTTTTGAAATATTTATAGCACTGGAATTATCACAATGCAAAATCATAAAATCCTGTTTAATTCCATAATCACTTAGCATTCATTGCATCCAAACAAGCTGTGTACATGCATTACCAGCTGCGATATACTCAGCTTCAGCTGTTGAAAGTGATATAGAATTTTGTTTCTTACTAATCCAAGAAACTAAACAATTTCCAATGTAAAAGCAACCACCACTGGTTGATTTTCTATCATTTAGATTACCAGCCCAATCAGCATCTGAGTACCCAACAAGTTGGACACTAGTCTCATGAGGATACCAGAGACCAAGATTTATAGTACTTGCAACATATCTAATAATCCGCTTAACAGCAATCAAGTGAGATTCTTTTAGATCAGATTGAAATCTTGCGCAAATACCAACACTTAAAGAAATATCAGGTCTACTAGCAGTTAAATATAACAAACTACCAATCATACTCCGATAAAGTTTTGAATCAATATTTTTACCATTATAGTCTTTTGAGAGTTTCAGGGTAGTACTCATAGGAGTATCGAAATTCTTGTCATTCTCAAATCCAAATCTCTTGATTAGATTTAAGGCATTCTTAGATTGAGAGATGAATATTCCTTCAGGTTGCTGCTTAACTTGCAAACCAAGAAAATAAGTTAATTCCCCAACCATGCTCATTTCAAACTGTGATTTCATCAAATCTGCAAACTCAATAGTCAAGTTAGTACAAGTTGATCCATAGATGATATCATCAACATAAATCTGTACTATTAAGATATGATCATTATGTTTTTTAACAAATAGAGTTTTATCAACAGATCCCATTTGAAAATTGTGACTTAAAAGAAATTTTGTTAGTTTCTCATACCATGCCCTAGGTGCTTGTTTTAATCCATAAAGTGCCTTTTTAAGCCGATACACATGATCAGTATTTTTGGGATCTTCAAAACCCATTGGTTGTTCAACATATACTTCTTCATGTAAAACGCCATTTAGAAAAGCACTTTTCACATCCATTTGATATATTTTTATCTTTCTAAAACATGCAATGGATATAAATAGCCTGATAGATTCAAGACGTGCTACTGGTGCAAAAGTTTCATCAAAATCAATTCCTTCTATTTGAGTATAACCTTGTACCACTAGTCTAGCCTTGTTTCTAATTATATTTCCACTTTCGTCCGACTTATTTTTGAAAATCCATTTTGTTCCAATGATGTGTTTGTCTTTAGGTCTTGGTACGAGATACCAAACATCATTTCTTACAAATTGATTAAGTTCTTCTTGCATTGCAACAATCCAGTTCTCATCAGCAAGAGCTTCTTTTACATTGGATGATTCTATTTGGGATGTAAAACATACATAATTACATAAATCCTCAAGTTGTCTACGGGTGCGAACACCAGTGAGAGGGTTTCCAAGAATTTGAGTGGTTGGATGATCTTTAACAATCCTCAATTCAGATTCAGTCTGATTTGATGAAGTATCGGGTTTATCAATGATTAGAACTTCATCATTATCTGAATTCGAGATTGGCTTATTTAAGTGATCATCAATGACAACATTGATGGATTCTTGAATCACACCAGTCCTTTTATTCAGAACCCTATAAGCACGACTGTTTAAAGAATATCCTAGAAAAATCCCTTCATCACTCTTTGTATCGAATTTTCGCAAATTTTCACGATCACGTAAAATATAGCATTTGCTGCCAAAAACTCGAAAGTATTTGACAGTAGGCTTTTTGTTGAACCATAATTCGTAAGCCGTTTTATTATTATCTTTGCTAGTATAAACTCGGTTAATAATATAGCAAGCTGTATTTACAGCTTCAGCCCAAAGATTTTTAGAGAGCTTCATGCTATTCAACATGACATTAGCCATTTCTTGAAGCACCCTATTCTTTCTTTCCACAATTCCATTTTGTTGTGGAGTTTTGGGAGCTGAGAATTCATGTAATATTCCTTGGTCGGTACAGAACTTCTCAAAATTGCTATTCTCAAATTCAGATCCATGATCACTACGAATCTTACTGATTTGAGAAGATTTTTCAGTTTGAATCCTTTTGAGAACTTTTCTTACTTCTTCAAGGGTTTCAGATTTATCCCTTAAGAAGACTACCCAAGTGTATCTGGTAAAGTCATCAACTATTACCAGAATATACTTTTTACCACCACGACTTTCCGTTCTAGTAGGTCCAATTAGATCCATGTGAAGAAGTTCGAGTGGTTTTGATGTGGTATTTGAATTCACCTTTTTGTGTGAGTTCCTTGTTTGTTTGCCTATCTGGCATTCACCACATATTTTATCTAATTTCTGAAGTTTGGGTAAACCTCTTATAAGTTCTTGATTGCTCAATCTATATAAATTTCGATAATGAACATGTCCAAGACGCTTGTGCCATAAATCAGTCTCGTCTGTATGAACCATGTAACATGTTTGATTAGATGAGCTGAATTCGCTAATAATATAGCAATTTTCAGACGTTCTACGTCCAGTTAATATTACAGAACCCTTATTATTTAGTATCTCACAACTTTGATTAGAGAACCGAACACTATGGTTATTATCACATATCTGAGATATGCTAAGTAAGTTATGTTTTAGGCCTTCAACATATAAAACATTTTTAAATACAGGAAGATTAAAAGTTGAACCGTACCTTGGCCTATAATCTTGCAGTTGCTACCATCACCAAATGTGACTGAACCATCAGTCATATCTTTTAGATCCGTGAATAAAGCTTTGTCACCTGTCATATGCCTAGAGGATCCACTGTCTAGGTACCACTTTGAATGACTTGTTACTTTGAAAGCAATGTGAGCAACCAAGCAGGTGACTTTTGGAACCCATTTCATAACTGTTTTGGGTTTAGGAACATAGTTGGTCTTCTTTTGTTTATAGTTATAAGAATAACCTATAGAGTTAGATTTTAGGAGCTCCTTGAGTAAATCTACTATCTTTTCAGCTAGTGGATTTCGTTTCTGATTAAAGTTGACATGACTGCTTCCAGATTTTTGAAGAGTTTTTGGATTTTTAGAAAAACCTTGATAAGTATTTTTCCCTTTTGAGTTTGAGGACTCTCCTTTCACAAACATAGGAGGAGTATACTTTTGTTTAGGAGATAAATTTTTATCATAGCCCAGCCCGGATAGATCGCCACATTTTCTTGATCCGGATAAGAGTTTTTCTAACTTTGGATCACCTTGGGCATATTTCCATGTGTCCTTTTGACTCAGAAGAGAAGATACTTCCTTTTTGAGATTTTCAATCTCAGATTTCAAATCAACAATTAAAGAATTTTTGAATTCCAAATCGCATTTTGTTTTTTCAAAACAATCTGAAATTTGTGATTTTTCTAAGACAAGTGATTCAAAACATTCTTTGAGTTTAGAAAACTTTTCTTTTTGAAGTTTAAGTTTGACAGCAATTTTACAACTTTCTTTGTATAGGGCATTGTAAGCATCTTGAAGATCATCTTCATTTTCATATTCACTACTCAGATTTTCTTCACTTGTTGAGTCATTATCTGAAAATGTGAATTTGGCTAGAGTCATAAGTGCTTTAACTTCATTCCCTAACTCAGTTTCAGAATCTTCTGATTCAGAAGAAGTTTCAGAATCAGATGATTCATCCCACGTAGCCAACATACTCTTCTTCTTGGGTTTGTCCTTTTTGGGACATCTATTTGCCAAATGCCCATATTCTTGACAGTTGTAACATTGACTATCTTTCAAAGATTTTCGAGATTTGGGTCTAAACTTCTTTTTATCGTTTGATTTTTGGAAATCAACCCTTTTCTTGCTTTTAAAATCTTGTAGAATTTCTTAGCCAAAAGAGCCATATCATCTTCTGAATCTGAATTACATTTAGAGGATTTTAGAGCAATCGATTTACCTTTAGGAGCTTTAAAGTTTAACTCGTAGGTTTGTAAAGAACCAACTAATTCCTCTACCCTCATATTATCCGTATCACGAAGTTCCTGGATCGCGGTTACTTTAGAATTGAACCGTTCAGGAAGTGAGCGTAATATCTTTGCACACACTTTACTTTCTGGGATTTTATCGCCAAGACCCCACATTGAGTTTACAATGTCATTTAGTCTAGTGTAAAAGTCCATAAACATTTCATTTTCCTCCATATGAATTTCTTCAAATTTGGTTGTAAGGAGTTGGACTTTAGACTTTTTGACAATTGATGTACCCTCGTGTGTCATTTCTAGTATATCCCAGGCTTGTTTCGCAGTATCACAGATATGATTCTTTTGAACTCATCCGGTGATAGTGCGCAAGTGATTGCATTTAGTGCTTTAGCATTGGCACTATACTCACTTTTCTGAAGAGTGGTCCATAAATAATAAGCAGGTACAGACATAGTTTTTGAACCGTCGGATTCAGTTACTTCAATGGTAGGAGTTTTCCATTCAGTTACTGTGGCTCGCCACACACTCTCATCCATTGATTTTAGGAAGATTCTCATTCTGGCTTTCCAATAGGCATAGTTGGAGCCATCAAATGGTGGAGGCCTCGTGACTGAAAGGCTATCAAAATTTGACATCTTTTTAAATAGCTTAGATCGTTAGCTCAGGAAATAAATCCAAATAAATAGCAATAAGAACGAGCTATTAGGCTCTGATACCACTTGAAAAGGCCTAGCTATATGTCCTAGAGGGGGGGTGAATAGGACTATGCCAAATAAATGTTATAACAGCGGAATTAAAAACAATATGATAGCCAAAATAAATCACAATGCAGGAAAGTAAAACAACCTCAAAAATCTGATCTTGAGGGATTGATACAAATGTTATTCTAAGGACAACCTTTCACCAAAAACCAGAGTTTATGGTAGGACAACCTTATTTCTAGAAAGATCTTTGTATCAAATCTCAAACCAAAGAGGAATACAGAATTAAGCACAAATTGAAATAAAGTGTAATCACAAATGTATTGTTCTAGGGACAGCCATACACCATAAAAATGGCAGGGCAACCTTGCTGGAACAACTTTAAAGGAAATTTAAATTCAAGTAGATAAAGGAATAGCAGAAAGTAAATTCTAAATTATTACAAAATTCCCACAATGCTTGAATTAAACGATTACAACATTTACCACCACACATACATCCCACAAATGAATATTAAAGATTAGAAATGTAAATCATTCAACCACAACACAAGGGATTATAGTGGTTCGCCTGTGTGTTCACCAACTATTAAACAACAGCCACACAGAATGCTACTCCACTCCTAATATCCTCACACAGGGGATATTAGCGTTCACTCACAAAATAGGTTTTCACAGGTTCACCCAAAACCTTTATAATTGTGTCTTTGTCTGTGGGCTTACACAATAAAAAAAAAACCCCACTTCTGAGTTTTCCTAGCTCTCCTCAGATAACCAATACAACAAGATTTTTCTGTCAAATCTTGAAAGAAACCAAAACAGAAAGAATTTTACAATTAAACGTAAAATACCTGATAACTCCTTCGTTGTAGCAGCCCGGTAGAACCAAATCAGAGTAAATGATTGAATGTTCAAGTTCAATGTCCAGTACTCAATTATAATGGTTCTAGTTCTAATAGATTTTAAATTAGACCAAATAGGGCTTGTCTTAATTGATTTTGATTCCAAAGAAAGGGAATAATAATTCCTCTTATCAAATTAGATTGGAATAGCAGAAACAAAATCAATTAAATAAAGCTAAAGAAAGAGAGTATAAAATAAGCACACTTAGCTTAGATGGAGCACAAAATTACTTCTCAGAAGTTTGACAAAGATTGGCTTGAATGGATTAATTGATTGCCTTTTTCTTCTGAGTTTCGTGCTCTATTTATAGGTGAGCAGATCGCATCTTCGACTGGTCTAAGGAGCTCTTCGATTAGTCGAAGAAATAAAAGATTTGAAAAAAATCGGGCGCGATAAGCTTTGACCGTTCTACGACTGGTCGAAGGCCTCCTTCGACTGGTCGTAGGTCACCTTCGACTGGTCGAAAACCTTGTAAATTATCGCTAGACTTTGAATCAAAGATTTACGACTGGTCGTAGAAGCAGTCGACACTGTTCCTTCGACTGGTCGAAGACCTCCTTCGACTGGTCGAAGCCTAAAAGAATTTATCCGAATTTTGTAACAAACTTACGACTGATCGTGGAATTTCTTGGACTGGTCGAAGTAAAGCTAGGACTAGTCGAAGAAAGCCTAGGACAAGTCCCCGAACTGCCCAAACACAAGTGTCATATACACATGACTTATGTATCCAAAATGGCCTACTTCTAAGGTCAACCTATGGTCATTCAAACCCCAATCAAGAAGCAAGGACATTGAAAACATTAGGAACAAGTGACCTAGAAGTTTAAGTCTTGAAGTATTGATGTAGCTCAACCTCGAAAGTGACTTGAGTTCTATACGAACTACATTGTACTCTTCTTGAAGTCTAGTATTCTTGAGTCTTGTCTTGAGAGCAATACTTGAAGTCAAGGTTGATCTTTGTACTTGTAATCTTTGCTTGTTGTGAGCTTTGCTTGTTTATGAATGTTGATCTTTAGAAAGAGCTTTACTAATGCAAGTTATATAACAGTGTTTTTGTCACCACAAATTTGACAACATACAGGGATATAAACTATAGCACTTACAAGACGAGCCCTTCACAACAACTAGAGTATGAGTTGAGCCGAGTACGGTGAGACCTGTATTCGAGCTGACGGCCAGCGATTGAGCCGAGTACGGTGAGACCTATACTCAAGCTGACGGTCAGCAATTGAGCCGCATACGGTGAGATCTGTATCCGTGCTGACGGGTGACGAGCCCTTTGCGATGCCTTCGCGATGCCTCTCGAACCATAATACCGTATGAGATTAACTAGGATTGACGACCCTAGAATGGATCATGTTTGGGAATGATACAAGGGAGGTACCTTAGTTTCCTAATACTGCTGTTTGAAATGGACTAATAATAACTCGGTAATCATGCTCATCATCGCACCGCATGTGCCTAGTAGATGTGGAGCACTGAGGGAAGTATGCATTCGCGAACGTAAGATGATGTCGCATTAGGGTGGTTTGGCAAGGGCATTCATCATGTCATTTCATACTTGCATTTAATAAGAGTAGTTAAACTTGTTTGATTGTACTGCTTTATCATTACTGCTTGATTGAATTGATAACATGTTAACCTATGCTTTATTGTTCCACTAAGTTAGCTACTCACTCCCACGGGTGTTGTACACACCAACCAGACTCTGTTACAGGTATAGACGGCACGTTGGTTCAGGAGGTGGAGCCCGATTATGACGAGGACCAGCATGAGTTCTCATTCATGCAGTACTCTGACGGCTTTGCTTAGGCCAACTGCATCGCGGGGATTTCAGGACTTATCTTTTAGATTGTATTTTGACTTTTGACTCAGAAACAGTACATGTATATGGGTACTCAGTTAGTGTTCATACTCTGGTGTTCATAAAGATTTTGTTTCCTTACATACCTTATATATACAATTTCAGTCTTCCGCTTGCCTTTATACAATTGCACTGGAGTATGAATTACTGTGTTGGTATAATCTCATTCATGTTTATTGCTCTAACTCAGACAACATTTAACCATCATTATGTATGTTGCATAAGTGATGCGTTGGAACTCGGGAGTTGAGTTCATACTCGACCCCCAAATTTCAGGGCGTTACATCTCACGTGGCAAATGAATTACAACCACGAATTCAATTCTGGTACCGATTGTCTGGACTATAATCATAGCCCCAAACATAATCAATTGCAGATAGATAAAGCAGTAGTGGATCAAGATTCAACTCATACAATCAAAGTATGGTATTATCCATTTAGGGCTGCCAGGGCTGTTGCACGCACTCATTGCTCTACTCCCCCATCACCCATGACGGATCATACAACGTAAACATGAATTTAAGCATATGCATTACATAGATAAAATCATAAAAGCAGTTGAGCATGTTATGAAGCACAACACAAGCATGAGTTTGTACATATTCAATTCCTAATCACACAACTATCCAAAGAAATCATACACATAGTTAAAAGAGTTGAGAATCATATCTCAACACCCTTATACATTACAATTTACTAACTACTACTCATTCAAACTTTTTAACAACCACTTATACTACATACACCAACATACATGACATATGTTGGTCACATAGGTATAAGGCCAAATCCTTTCACTAGGGAGTTACCCCAATCATAACACGCATACACCCACGATGGATAGTCATGGCAAGCAGGAATCCAAGTTCCATATTCATTCAGTCATTTCCATAAACACATGGGCCACACATTTTAGCATATATAGTGTATATTGGCCATGGCGTGATTTAGGGCAAATCCTTTCGCTAAAGGGGGTATCGCCAATACAACAATCATGTATCCATGACAATTAGTCATGGCGAGCACGAATGAGAATTCTATACTCATTCAGTCATTTTCACAAACGCTTAGCATACACTATTTCAACATACATGATGTATGTTAGCAATACATGTATTAGGGCTAACCTTTCGCCAAGCAAGTATTTTATCCATATATAGTATATTCATACAGCACATAATCATGGCAAACACATCTCCAAAATTTATACGTATACTGTACTTTCTAAAATACACAATTTCAACATACATAGTGTACATAAGCAAAACATGTATTAAGGCGAGTCCTTTCGCCAAACAAGTAATTTATCCATATATAATATATTCATACAACAAATAATCATGTCAAACACATTTCTAAAATTTATACGTATACCGTACTTTCTACAAATACCTAGAGTATGTAGAATTCCATATTTTTCATCTTTAATCGAAATGGAAAACAGACCGCACTTTGTACATGTGTAATTGCATGCAGATCATGAATCTATCATTATCTGACATTGAAAGCGTTGAAAACCACAACCTATACACCTAAAGTCCGCACCTTTTGTCGTAGAATCGTAACGGAGTCGATAGGTTTGCTAAGTTTCCGTATACGGCAGTTTGGCGACCTATAGAACGGAATAGGTTAGCTACTTCATAACCTACAACCATCAACACTCCAAATCAGATTAGAGTTAGGGTTTCTTACCTAAAAACGGAGCTGGAATCGCCGGGAAAGCGATTAGAACGGAGTGGTTGTGCTTGCATAACGGCAGGGAGGCATGACAGGGAGATCCTCCCACAACTCCCACACTTTCTCTCTCTTTTCTCTCTCTTTTCTATCTCTCAAATCTCAAATTCGTATGGCTGTGAGAGAGAGGGTTTAAAGGCCCTTATATAGCGTAAAAAGTCTCCAAATTAGACTTCAAGTCAAGGTATACTTAGGTTATAACCAAAGCGGTCTCGTTTCAGCTCAACGGAGGACTTCTGGCGGGCCTACTTGAGCCAAAGGTCGGACTTAAGCTCACAGACACCGGATCTAGGTGGAGTTAAGTTTTCATTTCAGTGGGATTCCCAGATCACGCGTGGCGGACCAGTTTCAGTTCAACGGTCAGCGGATCTCGATCAGAGATTCCGAGTACATAGATATGTATATGAAATTTCTCCTGATCCGAGGGTGTAATTTGGTCTGATTCTGACGGTCTGGTTGCTTAAAACTGATCCGCAAGCGAGAGGTGCCAGATTACTATTTGAGATATTTTATTTTGAATTAATTTCACATTTCTCACACTCTTCACTCTGAGCTCAAGCGAATAGCGGTGGGACACTATCTGGATATGATTTCTGAGATGGTTGTCAAGCCCAGTAAGGCGGTCCTAATTCCTTAACTTCGTGTTAATCGGACTTCCGATGTGCGGTCCAGATCAGAAACGAAGTTTCGAGATGCTCCCGAGAGCAGACGGGTAATGAGATTGATCCTAGATTTTAGGGTAACCTAGCGTCAATGATTCTACAAGTTTTGGGTCTTGCAGATCATATTTAAAACGATTGGTGCTAATTTCACAGGTA
This sequence comes from Magnolia officinalis, assembly GCA_021015155.1. Taxonomy (NCBI): domain Eukaryota; kingdom Viridiplantae; phylum Streptophyta; class Magnoliopsida; order Magnoliales; family Magnoliaceae; genus Magnolia; species Magnolia officinalis. Next base: position 33,433,461 of record JAJHSJ010000015.1, read on the forward strand.
CTCTAGGTTAACACTAGCTAATTCTCGCCTAATTTCTATAGGATTTAGTCCTGAGTGATTTCGGTCTGAGGTGGTACTTAGTCCTTTGTAGTAATGTTTAGTTTAAGTATTATTCTTCATTACCTAAACTCTAAGATAGTATCTAATGTGAAAGTACTTAGAAGGATTTAAAGAACGAGGTAGTGAAGGGTGAGATTTGTGAAGGAAATGGGTTCAAACGCGGTTTTTAGACTTTGGGATTGAGTTCTGACAAGTTAATAAGGTGTTAGGAGTGACCCATTGCCTAAGGACGTCTAATTCCAGGTTGGCAAAAATTCGGGATGTTATAGTAGATTGTAACGACTCGTAAATTTTCGTGCAAAGACCTGAGTACCACATCGACCAGAAATCACTTAGGATTAAATCCTTTAGAAATTTGACAAAGTTAACTAAGCACTAAACTAGATTAGCCATAAAATCTGTTTGAATCACTTTAAATACGATCTGCAAGACCCAAAACTTGTAGAATCATTAACGCTAGGTTACCCTAAAGTCTAGGATCAAACTCATTACCTGACTGCTCTCGGGAGCACATTGAAACTCCGTATCAGATCTGGACCGCACATCGAGAGTCCGAATAATACGAAGTTAAGGACTTAGGACCGCCTCGCTGGGTTTGACAACCATCTTGGAAATCGAATCCAGATAGTGTCCCACGGCTGTTCGCTTAAGTCCGGAGCGAGGAGTGTGAAAATACTTGATTTTCTTTACAAATAAAATATCTCAAATAGTAATCTGGCACGTGTCACTTGCGGACATTGTGTAAGCAATCAGACCGTCAGAATCTGACCCAAATACACCCTCGGATCAGGAAAAATTTCATAAACATATCCATGTACTTGGAATTTCAGATCGAAATCCGCTGACCGTTGAACTGAAACTGGTCCACCACGCGTGATCTGGAAACCCTACTGGAATGAAAACTCAACTCCACCTAGATCCAAGGTTGGTGAGCTTAAGTCTGACCTTTGGCTCAAGGAGGCCCACAAGAAGTGCTCCGTTGAGCTGGTAAAGTATCACTTTGGTTATAACCTAAGTATACCTTGTCCATAAGTCTATTTTAGTATATTTTTAGGCTATATAAGGACCTTAGAACCCTCTCTCTCACAGCTATACGAATTTGAGAGAAACCCTAGAAAGAGAAGAGAGAAAAGAGAGAGAAAGTGTGAGAGAAGTGGGAGAATCTCCCTACTGTTTTCCCCTGCCGCTACACAAGCTACACCACCCCATTCTCATCGCTTTCCCGGCGAATCCGACTCCGTTTCTAGGTAAGAAACCCTAACCCTAATCTGTTTTGGGGTTGTAAAGGTTATAGGTTATGAAATAGCTAATATATTTCATTCTTTAGGTTACCAAACTGCCAAATACGGAAGCTTAGCAAACCTATCGTATTCGTTACGATTCTACGGTAAAAGGTGAGGACTTTAGGTGTATAGGTTACAGTTTTCAATGCTTTCAATGTTAGATAATGATAGATTCATGATCTGCATGCAATTGCACATGTAGAAAGTGCTGTCTGTTTTCCGTTTCGATTAAAGATGAAAAATATGGAATTCTACATACTCTAGGTATTTGTAGAAAGTACCGTATACGTATAAATTTTGGAAATGTGTTTGACATGATTATTTGTTGTATGAATGTATTATATATGGATAAATTACTTGTTTGGCGAAGGGACTTGCCCTAATACATGTTTTGATTATATACACTATGTATGTTGAAATTATGCATTCTAGAAAGTACCATATACGGATAAATTTTGGAGATGCGTTTGCCATGATTATTTGCTGTATGAATATATTATATATGGATAAAATACTTGCTTCACGAAAGGATAGCTGTAACAGCCCGGATTTTTTCCAACCTGGAATTAGACGTCCTTAGGCGATGGGTCAATCCTAACACAGGTTTAACTTCTCAAACACTCAATAAAAGCCTCAAATCCCTTTTCAAACCATTTTCTTCACAAATTCCACCCTTCACCACCTTGTTCTTTCAAATTTTCTAAGCACTTTCGCCCTAGACACTATCTTAAACTAGCTAGGTAGTATAACTTGGATCATTTTAGATACAAACTACAAAGGCCCAAGTACCACCTCAGACAGAAATTTCTCAGGACTAAATCCTTTAGAAATTAGGCGAAATTTAGCTAGTGTTAAACTAGAGTGCCTGTGAAATTAGCACCAATCACTTTAAATACGATCTGCAAGACCCAAAACTTGTAGAATCATTGACCCTAGGTTACCCTAAAATCTAGGATCAAACTCATTACCCGACTGCTCTCGGGAGCACGTCGAAACTCCGAATCAGATCTGGACCATACGTCGGAAGTCCGATGAACACGAAGTTAAGGAATTAGGACCGTCTTGCTGGGCTTGACAACCATCTCAGAAATCAAATCCAGATAGTTTCCCAGCGTTATTCGCTTGAGCTCGGAGTGAAGAGTGTGAGAAATGTGAAATTAATTCAAAATAAAATATCTCAAATAGTAATCTGGCACCTCTCGCTTGCGGATCAGTTTTAAGCAACCAGACAGTCAGAATCAAACCAAATTACACCCTCGGATCAGGAGAAATTTCATACACATATCCATGTACTCGGAATCTCCGATCGAGATCCGCTGACCGTTGAACTGAAACTGGTCCGCCACGCGTGATCTGGAAAGCCGACCAGAACGAAAACTTAACTTCACCTAGATCCAATATCTGTGAGCTTAAGTCCGACCTTTGGCTCAAGTAGGCCCGCCAAAAGTCCTCCGTTGAGTTGAAACAGGTCCGCTTTGGTTATAACCTAAGTATACTTTGACCTGGAGTCTATTTCGGTGAGTTTTTAGGCTATATAAGAACCTTAAACCCTCTCTCATTGCAGTCATACGAATTTGAGAGAAACTCTAGAGAGAGAAGAGAGAAAAGAGGGACAAAGTGGGAGAGTTGTGGGAGATCCTTCCTGCCTTTCTTCCTTGCTGCCTTAGGTGTTTAACCACCTCATTCTTATTGCTTTCCCGTTGATTTCAGCGACGTTTCTGGGTAAGAAACCCTAACCCTAAACTGATTTGGGGTTTTAAGAGTTGTAGGTTATGAAATAGCTAACCTATTTTGTAACATCCCAGATTTTTGCCAACCTGGATTAGATGTCCTTAGGCGATGGGTTGCTCCTAACACCTTATTATTTCGTCAGAACTGAACCCCACAGTCTAAAATCGCTTCTGAACCCATTTCCTTCACAAATCCCACCCTTCTCTCCTTGTGCTTTCAATTTTTCAAAGCACTTTCGCCCTAGACACTATCTTAAACTAGCTAAGTGTAAAACTTGGATCACTTTATATACAAACTGCAAAGGCCCTAAGTACCATCTCAACCAGAAAACAATTAGGATTAAATCCTTTAGAAATTTAACAAAGTTAACTAAGTGCAAAACTCGATTAGCCATGAAATCCGTTGGGATCGCTTTAAAATACGATCTGCAAGACCCAAAACTTGCAAATCAGTGACTCTAGGTTTCCCTAAAGTTTAGAACCAAACTCATTTCCCGTCTGCTCTCGGGAATGAAACGAAACTTCGTATTAAGTCTAGACCCGCACATCGGGAGTCCGATTAACACGAAGCTAAGGAACTAGGACCGCCTCACTGGGCTTGACAATCATCTCAAAATCAGATCCAGCCGATGTCCCACGGCCATTCGTTTCGATCCGGAGCGAGGAAGTGTGAAAAACACTATTCCCTTTGAAATTAAAATATCTGGAATAGTGATTTGGCACCATTCGCTTACGCATCAGTATTAAGCAACCATACCGTCAGAATCAGACCAAATTACACCCTCGGATCAGGAAAAATTTCAAGAACATTTACATGTACTTGGAATTTTCGGATCGTGGCCCACTGACCGTTGAACTGAAAGTGGCCCGCCACGTGCGATCTAGGAATCCGATCGAGTCGAAAACGTAATCCCTCATAGATCCATGTGTGGTGAGCTTAAGTCTGACGTTTGGCTCAAGGAGGCAACCAGAACCTCTCTTTTGAGCTGGAAAAAGTAACGAAATACTTAACTTCACCTAGATCCAATATCTGTGAGCTTAAGTCCGACCTTTGGCTCAAGTAGGCCCGCCAAAAGTCCTCCGTTGAGTTGAAACAGGTCCGCTTTGGTTATAACCTAAGTATACTTTGACCTGGAGTCTATTTCGGTGAGTTTTTTAGGCTATATAAGAACCTTAAACCCTCTCTCATTGCAGCCATACGAATTTGAGAGAAACCCTAGAGAGAGAAGAGAGAAGAGGGACAAAGTGGGAGAGTTGTGGGAGATCCTTCCTGCCTTTCTTCCTTGCTGCCTTAGGTGTTTAACCACCTCATTCTTATTGCTTTCCCGTTGATTTCAGCGACGTTTCTGTTGGTAAGAAACCCTAACCCTAAACTAATTTGGGGTTTTAAGAGTTGTAGGTTATGAAATAGCTAACCTATTTCATCATATAGGTTGCCGAATCGTTGTATACAAAGCCTTAGCAAACCTATCGACTCCGTTACGATTCTACGACAAAAGGTGCGGATTTTAGGTGTATAGGTTATGGTTTTCAACGCTTTCAATGTCAGATAATGATAGATTCATGATCTGCATGCAATTGCACATGTACAAAGTGTTGTCTGTTTTCCGTTTCGATTAAAGATGAAAAATATGGAATTCTACATACTTTAGGTATTTGTAGAAAGTACCGTATATGTACAAATTTTGGAAATGTGTTTGACATGATTAATTGTTGTATGAATATATTATATGTGGATAAAATACTTGTTTGGCGAAAGGACTCGCCCTAATACATGTTTTGCTTATATACACTATGTATGTTGAAATTGTGTATTCTAGAAAGTATCGTATACGTATAAATTTTGGAGATGTATTTGCCATGATTATTTGCTATATGAATATATTATACATGGGCAAAATACTTACTTGGTGAAAGGATAACCCTAATACATGTTTTGTTAACATACACTATGTATGTTAAAATAGTGTATTCTAAGTGTTTGTGAAAATGACTGAATGAGTATAGAATTCTCATTCATGCTCGCCATGACTAATTGTCATGGATATATGATTGTTGTATTGGCGATACCCCTTTGACGAAAGGATTTGCCCTGAATCACGCTACGGCTACTATACGCTATATATGTTGAAATGGGTAGCCCAAGTGTTTGTGAAAATGTTCAAATGAATATGGAACTTAGATGCCTACTTTCCATGACTATCCATCGTGGGTGTACGCGTGTTATGATTGGGGTAACTCCCTAGTAAAGGATTTGGCCTAATGCCTATGTGATCAACATAGGTCATGTATGTTGATGTATGTACTTTAAAGTGTTTGTTGAAATGTCTGAATGAGTAGTAGTTAGTAAATTTGTAATGTTTAAGTGTGTTGAGATATGATTCTCAACTTCTTTAACTATGTGTATGATTTATTTAGATATCTGTGTGATTAGGAATTGAATATGTACAAACTCATGCTTGTGTTGTGCTTCATAACATGCTCAATTGATTGTATGATTTTATCTATGTGATGCATATGTTTAAATTCATGTTACGTTGTATGATCCATCATGGGTGATGGGGGAGTGGAGCAATGAGTGCGTGCAACAGCCATGGTAGCCCTAAACGGATAATACCAGACCTTGATTGTATGAGTTGAATCTTGATCCACTACTGCTTTATCTATCTGCAATTGATTGTGTTTGGGGCTATGATTATAGTCAAGACAATCGGTACCAGAAATGAATGCGTGGCTGAGATTCATTTTCCACGTGAGATGTGTTCGACAAACCCGAGTCGTACTTCGGTTGGCGATAGTGGTTGGCCACACGAAGTGGTTATGCGCTTCATATCGTTCAACTTGTTGTGCGCTCAAGCTAGCCGAGCTCGTCAAATAACCTGATCTGTCTAATGTATGTTCACCATGTTTGGACGCCTATGTTTGAACCTAGGGTACCAAACTTACCAGTGAAATCCCTTTTAACCATGGTACCTCAATCCGCTAAGACTCATGAGCCGGGTATGGTGGTATGGGACACCGTGGTCGAGCTATCGGCCTACGCTGGGGTCACGTGCCTCCCCGTAGTGACAAGTGAGCAACCAGACTCGTGAGCCGATTATGGTGGTATGAGACACTATATTCGTGTTGTCGGCCTACATTGATAAGGTGATGGGGGAGCGGTGTAACCTTTGTGCGTAATAGCCCTGACAGCCCTTTGTAGTGACCTCGAGCATACTCTGAAATTGCGGTGAGCCTTAGAGTTTTGCCGCAGTGTATAGAGTATGAACTAGGCCTGTTTCTGTATAGTGATGAATTGTTAAAGAGGTGATGGGGGAGTGGTGTAACCTTTGTGCGTAACAGCCCTGACAGCCTTTGCAGTGACCTAGAAAACACACCATCATCTGAGATTAACTAGGACTGACGACCCTAGAATGGATCATGTTTGGGAATGATACAAGGGAGGTACCTTAGTTTTCCAATCCTTCTGTTTGAAATGGATTAATAAATACTCGGTAATCATGCTCATCATGCATTGCATGTGCCTGGAAGATGTGGAGCACTGAGGGATGAAAGCATGTCACGAACGTAAGATGGTGCTGCACGAGAGAGGGTGTGGTGAGGGCATACATCATGACTGCATTCATACTTGCATTAATAAGAGTAGTTAGGAGTGTTTGATTTTACTGTTTTATCATTACTGCTTGACTGAATTGATAACATGTTAACCTATGCTTACTGTTCCACTAAGTCGATCACTCACTCCCACGTTACGGGACGGTGTTGTACACACCAACCAGATTTGTTGAGTTTTAGGTGATGGCGATGCTTATGAAGCAAAGCCGGACTACTATGAGGTGGAGGAGGAGTTCTCCTACTTGTAGCTCTCTGATAGGTTTATGAAGACCTGTTATTGTATTGACGGGGCTATGGTACTTGGGATAGAAGACATTACACTTACACATTTGGTATATTTTAGAAATATAATTGAAATTTATTAACCTGGTAATGTTATCACACTCTGGAGACTCACCACAATTTTTATATATTATATATTATATATATCTACCACAGTTTTCCGCTTGCAATTTAACTATCTCTGGAGTATGATATGTTGTTTTGGCTTAATCTCACTCATGTTCAATACACTAATGAAGACAACATTTAATCATCATTATTTATGTTGCATAAGTGATGTTCTGGAACTTGGGTGTTGAGTTTATGCTCGACCCCCAATTTTTTGGGATGTTACAATAGCCCTAATACATGTTTTGCTAACATACACCATGTATGTTGAAATAGTGTATTCTAAGTGTTTGTGAAAATGCTTGTGAGAGTAAGTGCTTGGATGATAGTGCCTTAGGTAGGTGTTGAGATGGGATTCTCAACTATCTTAGAGACGTATATGATTTCCTCCATATGGCTGTTTAATGTAACCGCTTACTTATGAAATATATGTGTTTGTATTCCTATTTATATAGTGCTTTATAACATGCTTTATAACATGCTTTATGATATGCTTGTTAACATGCTTGAATTACGTTGTTTAATATGCTTTGCTCTACATGCTCTAAATAAGGATTGCTTGAGTTTGAGACTATGATTATAGTCCAGACATTCGGTACCAGACTTGAGATCGTGGTGGGGATTCATTTCGCCACATGAGATGTGTTCGACTAACCCGAGTCGTACTTCGGTTGGCGTAGTGGTTGGCCACATGAAGTGCTTTTGCGCTTCATATCGTTTAACTTGTTGTGTGCGATCGAGCTAGCCGAGCTCGTCAAGTAACCCGTTATGTCTAATGTATGTTCCCATGTTTGGACGCTACTGCTTGAACCTAGGATACCAAACTTACCAGTGAAATCTCATTAACCATGGTACCTCGATCCGCTAAGACTCATGAGCCCGGCATGGTGGTATGAGACACCTTGGTCGAGCTGTCGGCCTACGCTGGGCCACACGGCCTCCCCGTAGTGACCAGTGAGCAACTAGACTCGTGAGCCGATTATGGTGGTATGGGATACTATATTCAAGCTGTCGGCCTACACTGATTGGTGACGAGCCCTTTGTAGTGACCTCAAGCATACTCTGAATTTGCGGTGAGGCGACGAGTTTTGGCGCAGTGTATAGAGTATGGACTAGGCCTGTATCAGCTTAGTGATGAACCGTTAAAAAGGTGATGGGGGAGTGGTGTAACCATTGTGCGTAACAGCCTTAGCAGCCTTTGCAGCGACCTAGAAATACACCATCGTATGAGATTAACTAGGACTGACGACCCTAGAATGGATCAGGTTTGGGAATGATACAAGGGAGGTACCTTAGTTTCCCTATCCTGCTGTTTGAAATGGACTAATAATAACTCGGTAATCATGCTCATCATCGCATTGCATGTGCTTGGAAGATGTGGAGCACTGAGGGATGAAAGCATGCCGCGAACGTACGATGGTGTTGCACGAGGGTGTGTGTGGTGAGGGCATACATCATGACTGCATTCATACTTGCATTAATAAGAGTAGTTAGGAGTGTTTGATTGTACTGCTTTATCATTACTGCTTGACTGAATTGATAACATGTTAACCTATGCTTTATTGTTCCACTGAGTTAGCTACTCACTCCCACGTTACGGGACGGTGTTGTACACACCACACCAGACTCTGTCTTAGGTGCAGATGGGATGGCGACTCAGGAGGCTGAGCCGGATTATGACGAGGACCAGGACGAGTTCTCATTTATGCAGTATTCTGGTGGCTTCGACTAGGCCGCCTAGATCGTGTGGATTTCAGGACTTATCTTTTAGTTGTATTTTGACCTTTTGATTCAGAAACAATACATGTATATGGTTACTTAGTTAATGTTCATACTCTGGAGATTGAGATGGTTTTGCTTTTTTCATACCTTATATATACAGTTTCAGTCTTCCGCTTGCCTTTATACAATTGATCTGGAGTATGAATTACTGTTTTGGTATAATCTCACTCATGTTTATTGCACTGACACAGACAACATTCAATCATCATCATCTATGTTGCATAAGTGATGTTCTGGAACTCGAGAGTTGAGTTGCTACTCGACCTTCGAATTTCAGGGTGTTACAGCTTCGCATAACCCTTTGAAAGTGCTATATTAATAAACCCTAAGTATTATCAAATTTTGGTGTGCCAAACCATTTCAAGTTTGTATTTTAATGTATATCAAGCTTGTGTATCTGTTCACATTGAATCTTCGACGTTCGTTCTGTTCATGCTGAATTTATCTTGCCGATATCTACGACGAACATGTCGAGATCTTCAAACTGGAAGAAAGTGAAGACTTAGTGTTCAAGAACATTGCGGTTCAAGATCTAGAACAAGAAAAGTCCAAGAACTCAAGACCTAGTTAAAGACTATGTTCGGTATGTTGAGTTCAAGTGCAAAATTTAAAGCTGCTGAAGTGATTGATAGTTTGATGGTTCATATGTTCTATCTCACGAGTAAGGTATGATTGACCTAGATTGACCTTAGATCATGATTAGATCATTTCATACTTTCGGAAGGCCATTTTGGTCTTTTATAAGTATAAAAATTCTATTCTTTTCGACTAGCCTTATCACTAGCCCGACTAGTCCTAGAATTTCCTCGACCAGTCCAGGATTTGTGATGAATTTTTAGAATTTTTTTGTTCGTCTATGACCAGACCTGGAAACTGCTCGACCAATCATGTGAATAGTGCTCGACCAGTCGTGCAGTGCTCAACTCATTTTCCAACGAGTAATCTGGACTCACACGACCAGTCGTGTAGTGTCCACGACCAGTCGAGCAGGGCACTCGACCAGTCGTGGGACTCACAAGGCCAGTCGTACAACTGAAAAATCTTATCGCGCCAGAATTTTTTGAAAATCTGTTTGGATAAGGCCAGTTATAGCTAACCCAAGGCCAGTCGTGCGAACTGATTTTTCACCTATAAATAGTGCTCGAATTTCAGAGTTTTTCATTCAATTCTTATCATTCTTATGCATGCATCACTCTAAGTTAATTTTGAGTACATTCTAAGCTATTTTGTGCATATTCTAGATTCTTTAAAGTAGCTCTTGTATTTTGATTTTTGATTCTCTATTCCATTCTTATATTGAAAAGGGATATTTGATTTACCCTTTTATGAGATCAAAATTAAAAGCAAAGCCCTTGCTGATTTAATTAAAAAATCATCTAGACTTAGAACCCTATATACTTGTGATATTGAACATTGATATAGTGCTTTATAACATGCTTTATAACATGCTTTATGATATGCTTGTTAACATGCTTGAATTACTTTGTTTAATATGCTTTGCTCTACATGCTCTAAATAAGGATTGCTTGAGTTTGAGACTATGATTATAGTCCAGACATTCGGTACCAGACTTGAGATCGTGGTGGGGATTCATTTCGCCACGTGAGATGTGTTCGACTAACCCGAGTCGTACTTCGGTTGGCGATAGTGGTTGGCCACATGAAGTGCTTTTGCGCTTCATATCGTTTAACTTGTTGTGCGATCGAGCTAGCCGAGCTCGTCAAGTAACCCGTTATGTCTAATGTATGTTCACCATGTTTGGACGCTACTGCTTGAACCTAGGATACCAAACTTACCAGTGAAATCCATTAACCATGGTACCTCGATCCGCTAAGACTCATGAGCCCGGCATGGTGGTATGAGACACCTTGGTCGAGCTGTCGGCCTACGCTGGGGCCACGTGCCTCCCCGTAGTGACCAGTGAGCAACTAGACTCGTGAGCCGATTATGGTGGTATGGGATACTATATTCAAGCTGTCGGCCTACACTGATTGGTGACGAGCCCTTTGTAGTGACCTCAAATACTCTGAATTTGCGGTGAGGCGACGAGTTTTGGCGCAGTGTATAGAGTATGGACTAGGCCTGTATCAGCTTAGTGATGAACCGTTAAAAAGGTGATGGGGGAGTGGTGTAACCATTGTGCGTAACAGCCCTAGCAGCCTTTGCAGCGACCTAGAAATACACACCATCGTATGAGATTAACTAGGACTGACGACCCTAGAATGGATCAGGTTTGGGAATGATACAAGGGAGGTACCTTAGTTTCCCTATCCTGCTGTTTGAAATGGACTAATAATAACTCGGTAATCATGCTCATCATCGCATTGCATGTGCTTGGAAGATGTGGAGCACTGAGGGATGAAAGCATTCCGCGAACGTACGATGGTGTTGCACGAGGGTGTGTGTGGTGAGGGCATACATCATGACTGCATTCATACTTGCATTAATAAGAGTAGTTAGGAGTGTTTGATTGTACTGCTTTATCATTACTGCTTGACTGAATTGATAACATGTTAACCTATGCTTTATTGTTCCACTGAGTTAGCTACTCACTCCCACGTTACGGGACGGTGTTGTACACACCAACCAGACTCTGTCTTAGGTGCAGATGGGATGGCGACTCAGGAGGCTGAGCCGGATTATGACGAGGACCAGGACGAGTTCTCATTTATGCAGTATTCTGGTGGCTTCGACTAGGCCGCCTGGATCGTGGGGATTTCAGGACTTATCTTTTAGTTGTATTTTGACCTTTTGATTCAGAAACAATACATGTATATGGTTACTTAGTTAATGTTCATACTCTGGAGATTGAGATGGTTTTGTTTTTTTCATACCTTATATATACAGTTTCAGTCTTCCGCTTGCCTTTATACAATTGATCTGGAGTATGAATTACTGTTTTGGTATAATCTCACTCATGTTTATTGCACTGACACAGACAACATTCAATCATCATCATCTATGTTGCATAAGTGATGTTCTGGAACTCGAGAGTTGAGTTGCTACTCGACCTTCGAATTTCAGGGTGTTACAGCTTCGCATAACCCTTTGAAAGTGCTATATTAATAAACCCTAAGTATTATCAAATTTTGGTGTGCCAACCATTTCAAGTTTGTATTTTAATGTATATCAAGCTTGTGTATCTGTTTACATTGAATCTTCGACGTTCGTTCTGTTCATGCTGAATTTATCTTGCCGATATCTACGACGAACATGTCGAGATCTTCAAACTGGAAGAAAGTGAAGACTTAGTGTTCAAGAACATTGCGGTTCAAGATCTAGAACAAGAAAAGTCCAAGAACTCAAGACCTAGTTAAAGACTATGTTCGGTATGTTGAGTTCAAGTGCAAAATTTAAAGCTGCTGAAGTGATTGATAGTTTGATGGTTCATATGTTCTATCTCACGAGTAAGGTATGATTGACCTAGATTGACCTTAGATCATGATTAGATCATTTCATACTTTCGGAAGGCCATTTTGGTCTTTTATAAGTATAAAATTCTATTCTTTCGACTAGCCTTATCACTAGCCCGACTAGTCCTAGAATTTCCTCGACCAGTCCAGGATTTGTGATGAATTTTTAGAATTTTTCTGTTCGTCTATGACCAGACCTGGAAACTGCTCGACCAATCATGTGAATAGTGCTCGACCAGTCGTGCAGTGCTCAACTCATTTTCCAACGAGTAATTTGGACTCACACGACCAGTCGTGTAGTATCCACGACCAGTCGAGCAGGGCACTCGACCAGTCGTGGGACTCACAAGGCCAGTCGTACAACTGAAAATCTTATCGCGCCAGAATTTTTTGAAAATCTGTTTGGATAAGGCAGTTATAGCTAACCCAAGGCCAGTCGTGCGAACTGATTTTTCACCTATAATAGTGCTCGAATTTCAGAGTTTTTCATTCAATTCTTATCATTCTTATGCAATCACTCTAAGTTAATTTTGAGTACATTCTAAGCTATTTTGTGCATATTCTAGATTCTTTAAAGTAGCTCTTGTATTTTGATTTTGATTCTCTATTCCATTCTTATATTGAAAAGGGATATTTGATTTACCCTTTTATGAGATCAAAATTAAAAGCAAAGCCCTTGCTGATTTAATTAAAAAATCATCTAGACTTAGAACCCTATATACTTGTGATATTGAACATTGAACATCTACGTCGTCATCAAGTTGGTTCTACCGAGCTGCTTCAGAATCGCCATACAGATAAGTATTTTACTTTTTCTGTTATTCAAATCTATTTGTTTGGTTTGTGAGATTGTTCCAGAAAATCTCTGTTTGTGGTTTGTCTGAGGTGATCCAGAAAACTCAGAGCATGGGGTTTTTGAATTGTGTAAGCCCACTTGAAAGACAAAATTGTGAAGGTTTTAGGTGAACCTTGAAAAACCTATTTTGATTAGTGAATGCTAATATCCCGAGGGAGTGGATATTAGGAGTGGAGTAATTGTGTGGCTGTTGTTTAACAGTTGGTGTACACACAAGTGAAGCACTATAATTCTCTATGTTTGGTGGATGTGTGGTTTATTTCTTTATCTTTTATGGTTTAAGATTGTGGGATGTATTTGTGGATGTGAATGTATTAATCTTTACATTTCAGCATTGTGTGATAAATATTGTAATAGATTAGTTTCTATTTCTTTCATATCCTCTTTAGTTTGAGTTTTTGATACTCACCCACGTTCTAGTAAGGTTGTCCTGCCATAAACCATTGGTTTTTGGTGTTAGGTTGTCCTTAGAACCAAGTTTATATCAATCTCCCAATACTTGACTATTGAGGTTGTTATTTCCTTTGGTTAATTACATTTTATTTGGCTATCTTGTTATTGTTATTCCGCTTATTATTTTTATTTGACATAGTTCTATTCACCCCCCCCCCCCCTCTAGGACATATTGCTCGGCCTTTTCAAGTGGTATCAGAGCCTAATAGCTTGTTTATTTGAATTTAATTCCTGAGCTAACCGATCTGAGCATTTAAGATGTCAAATTTTGATAACCTTTCTATCACTAGGCCTCCACCTTTTGATGGCTCTAATTATGCTTATTAGAAAGGCAAAATGATAATATTTTTGAGGTCTATTGATGAGAATGTGTGGCAAGCCACAGTAACTAAATGGACTCCACCTACTGTTGAAGTTCTAGGCCTTGATGGAACTAAAACTCTAAAAGTTGCTCCTTATAGCACTTGGACCACTCTTCAGAAAACTGAGAGTAGTGTCAATGCCAAGGCTTTAAATGCAATCACTTGCACACTATCGCCAGATGAATTCAAACGAATTATATCTTGTGATACTGCGAAACAAGCCTGGGATATCTTAGAAATGACATACGAGGGTACGACTACTGTCAAGAAGTCTAAACTACAAATCCTCACCACTACGTTTGAGGAAATATGTATGGAAGAAAGTGAAACATTCATGGACTTCTATACTAAGTTGAATGACATAGTCAACTCTATGTGGGGTCTTGGAGATAGCATCCCAGAAAGCAAAGTTTGTGCAAAGATACTACGCTCACTACCTGAAAGGTTCAATTCAAAAGTCACGGTCATTCAGCAACTTCGTGATACAGACCATATGCAGGTTGAAGAACTGGTTGGTTCTTTACAAACCTACTAGTTAAACTTTAAAGCTCCAAAAGGTAAATCTATTATCCTTAAATGTTATAAAAGTATTTCTCATGAAAATAACAATTCTGATTTAGAAACTTCTGAAGATGATATGGCCCTTTTAGCTAAAAAGTTTTATAAGATTTTCAAAAGCAAAAAAAGGGGTTGATGTTCAAAAACCTGTTGAAAAGAAAAGATCAAGATCTAAAAACTGGAAATCTTTAAAAGGCAGTCAATGCTACAAATGCCATGAATATGGGCATCTAGCAAACAAATTTCCTAAAAAGGACAAACCTACATAAAAAAAAAAAAGTATGTTGGCTACATGGGATGAATCTTCATGCTATAAAGCCTCTTCTAAGTCAGAAGATTCTGAAACCGAGTCGGGTAATGATGTTAAAGCCCTAATGACTATAGCCAAGTTCACTTTCTCAGATAATGATACAACCAGTGAAGAAAATCTGGAAAGTGATCATGAGAATGAAGAAGATCTTCAGGATGCTTATGATGCCTTATACAGGGAAAGTTGTAAAATAGTTGTTAAATTCAAACTTCAAAAAGAAAAGTGTAAGTGCAATAGTTATTTGCCCCTTTGGTTGTCAAATTTTGTGGTGCCAAAAACACAATCTATGTCTTATGTAGCATGTTGATTTGTATGTTCAAGTCACTGTGTCAATGCTACAATTTAAGAACGATGATTTATTCAAGAAGTTCAAGTTCAAGTTATTTGTCTACTTCTGCAAGCTTCAATGATTAGAATATTTCAAGAGCTACAACAGAAGACAAGTTCTTGTTCAAGTCTCAAGTACAACTCAAGACTAAAGTACAAGATGAAGTTCAAAGCTTCAGAAGATCTCAAGTTCAAGCTACATCAGAGATCTCAAGCTTCACAATCTTCAAAGGTCAATTAACATCTGAAGAAATGAAGACTCAATGTTCATACTTCACATTTAAGGTTTGCATGACCTTAGTTTGACCTTAGGGTAGGTCGTTTTAAATACATAATTCATATAGAATATTTTTATAAGTGTTTGGTTTGCTCTAAGACCAGTCCTGAACTCTGTTCGACTAGTCCTAGAATTGGCTCGACCAGTCCAAAAAATTCCAAGACCAGTCCTAAGTTGTTGCAAATTTTCAGAATTTTTTTGTTGAGCTTCGACCAGTCCTGGAGTCTACTTGACCGGTCGTAGGAACAGTGTCGACTCGTTCATGACCAATCCTGCAGCTACGACTCAAACTCCAACAACCATTCTTAGTTCATCACGACCAGTCATGGGATGGTCACGACCAGTCGTGGAGGTCTCACGACCAGTCCTGGACACCCTAAGACCAGTCGTAGAACGGTTTATCCGATCGCGCTTAAAATTTCAAAATGCAATTCGACCTAGGACCAGTCGTGGTGGCCACATGACCAATCGTAAACACGATTTCTGCATCTATAAATTGAACACGAATTTCAGAGTTTTTCAAGAATTCAATTCAAGTAAAATCAAGGCATCACTCTGAGATAAGTTTGTGTTATTTAAGCTACATTGTGCATATTTAATATTCTCTTTTGTTAGCTTTATTTATTCGATTTTGTTTCTGCATTCGAATCTGAATTGAAAAGAGGAATTGTTATATTCCTTCTTCTTGGAATCAAAATCAAATAGAGCTAGCCCATTTGGTTTAATTTAAAATCAATTAGAACCTAGAACCATTTCAAAGTGAGTATTGGACAATTGAACTTCTATATTCGAACTTCTACTCCGGTTGGTTCTTCCGGGTTGCTACAAAAGGAGAAATCCAGGTATTTTACTTTATTGTAAATTTCCTTTATTTTGGTTTTTGTTTGAGATTAAGCCAGAAAAATCTCAATCTTGTGGTTATCTGAGGAGAGCCAGAAAACTCAGAAAGTGGGTTTTTTTTAATTGTGTAAGCCCATTTAAAAGACACAATTGTGAAGGTTTTAGGTGAACATGTGAAACCTATTTTCATAGTGAACGCTGATATCCCCTGTGTGAGGATATTAGGAGTGGAGTAGCAATCTGTGTGGCTGTTGTTTAACAGTTGGTTACACAAGGTGAACCACTATAATTGTTTGTGTTTTGTGGTTTGAATGTTTAAATTTCTATATCTTTTATCATTCAAAGTTGTGGAATGTATATGTGGATGTGAATGTTGTAATCTTTTACATTTCAAGCATTGTGGGGAATGTTGTAATAGTTTAGAATTTAATTTCTTGCTATTTCATTTATTTCCTTTCAGTTTAAGTTTTTGATATTCAAATTGTTCTAGTAAGGTTGTCCTGCCATAAACCCTTGGTTTTTATGGTGCAAGGTTGTCCTTAGAACAACATTGGTATCAACCTCTCTATTTTATTATTTGAAGATTGTTTTACATTTCAATACTGTGATTTGTTTAAAGTTCTATATTTCAAGGCTATCTTATTCAGTTAAATTCCGATGTTAACGTTTTAATTTGGCATAGTCCTATTCACCCCCCCCCCCCCCCAGGACATATAGCTAGACATTTTCAAGTGGTATCAAAGCCTAATAGCTCGTTTTAGTTATTATTTGGATTTATTTCCTGAGCTAAACGATCTAAGCTATTGATAAAGATGTCAAATTTTGATAGCCTTTCAGTCACTAGGCCTCCACCATTTGATGGCTCCAACTATGCTTATTAGAAAGCCAGGATGAGGATTTTCCTCAAATCAATGGATGAGAGTGTGTGGCAAGCCACAGTGACTAAATGGATCCCTCCTACCACTGAAGTGACTAGTATCGATGAATCAGAATCAATGAGAATATCACCTTATTTTTCTTGGACCACACTTCAGAAAAGTGAGAGTAGTGCCAATGCAAAAGAATTATATCCTGTGATACTGCAAAGAATTCAATTGTCAAGAATTATATCCTGCTTCAGCCCAAATGCAATCACTTGCGCACTATCACCGGATGAGTTCAAAAGAATTATATCCTGTGATATTGCAAAGCATGTGGGATATTTTAGAAATGACACACGAGGGTACATCAATTGTCAAGAAGTCTAAAGTCCAAATCCTCATAACTAAATTTAAGGAAATACATATGGAGGAAAATGAAATGTTCATAGACTTTTACACTAGACTAAATGACATTGTAAACTCTATGTGGGGTCTTGGCGATAAAATCCCAGAAAGTAAAGTGTGTGCAAAGATAATACGTTCACTACCTGAACGGTTCAACTCAAAGGTGACTGCAATCCAAGAACTTCGTGATACGGACAATATGAGGGTAGGAGAATTAGTTGGGTCTTAACAAACCTATGAGTTAAACTTTAAAGCTCCTAAAGGTAAATCTATAGCCCTTAAGTCTTCCAAATGTATTTCTCAGGAAAATTCTGAAGATGATATGGCTTTCTTAGCGAAATAGTTTTACAAGATTTTCAAAAGTAAGAAGAGGGTTGACTTTTAAAAATCAAACGATAAGAAGAGATCTAAATCTAGATCTAAATCTTGAAAATCTTTGAAAGATAGTCAATGTTACAACCACCAAGAATATGGGCATCTAGCAAACAAGTGTCCTAAAAAGGACAAACCTAAAAGGAAATGAATGCTGGCTACTTGGGATGAATCTTCTGGTACTGAAGCCTCTTTTAAATCAGAAGATTCTGAAACCGAGTCAGGCAATGAAGTCAAAGCCCTTATGACTCTAGCCAAGTTCACTTTTTCAGATCATGATGATTCAACCAGTGAAGAAAATCTGAATAGTGATCATGATAATGAAGAAGATCTTCAAGATGCTTATAATGCCCTATACAAGGAAAGTTGTTAGATTGCGGTAAAACTAAAGCTCCAAAAAGAAAGGTTTTCAGAGCTTAAAGAAAGATTTGAGTCTCTTATTTTAGAAAAATCTCATATTTCAGATTGTTTTGAAAAATGCAAATGCGATTTAGAATTCAAAACCTCCCATATTGAAAATCTGACAGCTGAAAATGAAAAACTTAAACTTGAAGTCTCTTCCCTTTTGAGTTTAAAGGATACATGGAGGTATGCCCAAGGTGATCCAAAACTAGAAAAACTTTTAACTGGATCAAGAAAATGTGGCGACCAATCCGGTTTGGGCTACGATAAAAATATTCCTCCTAAACAGAAGAATACCACTCCTAAGTTTGTAAAAGGAGAATCCTCTAACTCAACAGAGAAAAGTTCAAGTCAAAAGTTTTCTAAAAATGTTAAAACTTTTCAATCTTTCAAACCTAAAGGTAACCATACCAATTACAAAAATAAAAACCGAAACCCTTTAGCTGAGAAAATAGTTGATCTACTTAAGGAGCTCTTAAAATCTAACTCAATGGGTCAGTCTTACAACAACTACAAATATAAGAAGACCAACTATACTCCTAAACCCAAAACAATTATGAAATGGGTTCCTAAGGTTACCTGCTTGGTTGCCCACACAACATTCAAAGCGACAAGCCATACAAAGTGGTACCTAGATAGTGGGTGCTCCAGGCATATGACAGGCAACAAGGCTTTATTCACTGACCTTAAAGATATGACTGATGGGTCAGTCACATTTGGTGATGGTAGCAACTACAAGATTATTGGCCAAGGTACGGCTCAACTCTATAACCTTCCCTTATTTAATAATGTTTTATATGTTGAGGGGCTAAAACACAACCTGTTAAGCATATCTTAAATATGCGATAACAATCACAACGTGAACTTTTCTAATCGAGGTTGTGAAATTTTAAACAAAAAGGGTTCTGTAATATTAACTGGTCACAGGACTTCTGAAAACTGCTATATTGTAAGTGATGGTAGCTCATCTAATCAATCGTGCTACATGGTCCATACCAATGAGACAAAATTATGGCATAAACGCCTTGGACATGTACACTACCGTAATTTATATAGATTGAGCAAAGAGAACTAATAAGAGGTCTACCTAAACTTTAAAAAGTAGATAAAATATGTGGCGAATGCCAGATTGGCAAACAAACTAGGAGTCATCACAAAAAGGTGAACTTCAATGCCACATCAAGACCACTCGAGCTTCTCCACATGGATCTTGTAGGACCTACCAAAATGGAGAGTCGAGGTGGCAAAAAATATATACTGGTAATCGTGGATGATTTTACCAGATTCACTTGGGTAGCCTTCTTAAGGGATAAATCAGAAACCCTTGACGAAGTAAAAAGGATTCTCAAACGGATCCAAACTGAAAAAAGTTCTCCAGTTTGTAAGATCCGTAGTGATCATGGATCTGAGTTCGAGAATAGCAGTTTTGAGAAATTTTGTAGCGATCAGGGAATATCGCATGAATTCTTTGCGCCCAAAACACCACAACAAAATGGAATTGTGGAGAGGAAAAATAGAATGCTTCAAGATACGGGAAATGTAATGTTGAATAGTATGAAGCTCTCTAGAAATCTTTGGGCTGAAGTAGTGAATACTGCATGCTATGTTATTAATCAGGTTTATATTTGTAAATCTAATAATAAAACTGATTATGAACATTGGTTCGATAAAAAGCCCACTGTCAAATACTTTCGAGTTTTTGGTAGCAAGTGCTATTTTTACATGACTGTGAAAATTTGAGAAAGTTTGATACTAAAAGTGATGAAGGTATCTTTTTAGGATATTCTTTGAACAGTCATGCATATCGGGTTCTAAATAAAAGGACCGGTGTTATTCAAGAGTCCATCAATGTGGTCATTGACGATCACTTGAATACACTTGCCCTAAGTTCAGATAATGATGAAGTTTTTTAATTGACAAACCAGATACTTCATCAAATCAAACTAATTCTGAACTGAGGACTGTTAAAGATCATCTGACCACTCAAATTCTTAGAAACCCTCTCACTGGTGTGCACACTTGTAGACAAATAGAAGACATATGAAATTACGTGTGCTTTACATCCCAGATTGAATCGACTAATGTAAAAGAAGCTCTTTTTGACGAAAACTGGATAGTTACTATGCAGGAAGAACTTAATCAATTTTTTCGAAATGATGTCTGGAATCTTGTTCCTAGACCTAAAGATAAACATATTATCGAAATAAAGTGGATTTTCAAAAATAAGTCTGATGAACTTGGTAATATTATTCGAAACAAGGCAAGATTGGTTGTACATGGGTACACTCAAATAGAAGGCATTGATTACGATGAAACCTTTGCCCCAGTTGCTCGCCTTGAATCAATCAGGCTATTCATATCCATTACTTGCTTTAGAAAATTGAAAATTTATCAAATGGATGTAAAGAGTGCCTTTTTAAATAGTGATCTACATGAAGAAGTGTATGTGGAACAACCAACGGGTTTTGAAGACCCTAAGAACACTGATCATGTCTATCGCCTTAAAAAGGCTCTTTACGGTTTGAAACAAGCTCCCAGGGCATGGTACAAAAAATTGACTAAGTTTTTACTAAGTCATAATTTTCTAATGGGAAGTGTTGATAAAACTCTGTTTGTTAAGAAACATAACGATCATATCTTAATGGTACAAATGTATGTTGATGATATTATTTATGGATCTACCTGTACTAACATGACTGTTGAGTTTGCATATTTAATGAAATCTAAGTTCGAAATGAGCATGGTTGGGGAATTGAATTATTTCCTAGGGTTGCAAGTAAAACAACAACCTGATGGTATTTTTATTTCTCAAACCAAATATACTTTGAACTTGATTAAAAAGTTCAAATTTGAGAATGGTAAGAATTTTGATACTCCTATGAGTACAACCTTAAGACTCTCAAAAGACTCTACGGGTAAAAATGTAGATCCTAAACTATATCGTAGCATGATTGATAGTTTACTTTATAATTGCAAGTAGACCTGATATTGCTTTAAGTGTTGGTATTTGTGCTAGATATCAGTCTAACCCTAAAGAATCTCATCTAACTACTGTTAAGCAGATTATGTGATATGTCGCAAGTTCTGCTAATTTGGGTCTCTGGTATCCATATGATACTAGTGTTCAGTTGGCTGTGTATTCAGATGCTGATTGGGCTGGTAATATTGATGACAGAAAATCAACCAGTGGTGGTTGTTTCTATATCAGAAATTGTTTAGTTTCTTATTTTAGCAACAAGCAAAGTTCTATATCGCTCTCTACTGCTGAGGCTGAATACATCGCAGCTGGAAATGCATGTACTCAGCTTGTTTGGATGAAACATATGTTAAGCGATCATGGAATTGCACAGGATTCAATGATATTATATTGTGATACTTCTAGTGCTATAAATATTTCAAAAAATCCAATTCAGCATTCACGTACCAAGCACATTGACATTAGGTATCATCATATTCGTGAATTAGTGGAAGAGAAAATAATCTCTTTAGATTACGTTCCAACCAAGACTCAACTTGCTGACATTTTCACTAAACCGCTCGATAAAATCAGGTTTAATAAATTGAAATTTAATCTTGGTATGTGCAATTTAAATTGATTAATCATGAATATGTGTATCATAGTGTATATATATTTGATAATTTATTAGTTTAAATTTTAAATTTTTATAACAAATACATGTTTTTGTTGGTACATGACCAATTGAGGACGTGCTCGACCAGTCGTGGTACGACCGGTCAAGAATAGTCTTCGACGAGTCGTGTAGCGCGCTGGACCTTTTTATTTTAGGGAAAAATCTTATCTTCCTCATTTCCTATTTTTTCTCCAGCAAGCATAAGCACAACCGGTCGTACCCAACCGTTTGATTCGTCAAGGTTAGTGCATTTTGTTGGTCAATCTTGTAGATTCAAGTTCTATTCTCTCCATTTTTATCATTTGAGTACTTGATTTCAAGCTTTGTTGAGATTTTGGGATTTTTCTACTTCATTTGCTGATCTTAGAAAACCCATCTCTACTTCCTTTGTGATTTCTTGGTGTTTTGGTTTTCTTTAAGGAAATGGATGCTAGAGGGAAAAAGAAAACTGTCCGTGGTCCATCATCCTCCAGATCAGCACCTATCACTCGGCGCCATCTTCAATCACTCGAAGATGATCCCACACATGTACGGGATTTGCGTATGTGTAATGTCATTGTTGAAAAAGCAGTGTCTATTGATCACATTGCTCCTTTTGGTATCCTTCCTCTTCTCCAATCTGTAGGTTAGGATAACATCCTACATTGGGGTGGGCCTGCATACCAATCCATTGCACAAGCTATGTGTGCATGTATCTCTAAATTTTCATCTGATAATTTAACTTTTAATATTGATACTAGAGAAGGTCCATTTACAGTAGACCGCCATCTAATTATGGATCTAATGGAAATACCTGTTAATGATGAGGACATCCCTATTCAGACTCTAATGGAAAAACCTTCAGAATCAGAAAAACGGATGTTAACCAGAGATTTATGTAATATGACGTTCAATGGACTCATAAAGGGAATGCACTCCACGCAAAGTATTTGTTACCTAAATACAGAGTTCTCCATAGAATTTTTATTTCAAATCTGTATCCTCGTTCTGGTAATAAAACAAAACTGACTTCCTTTATGGTTCGAGTTTTGCATTCTATCATCACTAGTACTAAAGTATATCTACCTTCTTTCATATGTCATTTCATCATTTAATTTCGTCTCCATCCAGGACACAGTGATATTCCATTTGCTTATCTTATGACTGTGTTAACTATTCACATGCTAGTTGCTATGCCTGTCGGAGAGGCTCCTATTCATCATCTTTTGTTTAACAATACTAATATAAATAAGATGAAATTGGAACTGGCACCTAGCCAAAGAGATGTGGGTGGTGGTGGTGCTGAGGCAGGGAATGAAGAAGAAGGTGGCGATCTTCCTCCTGATGATATAAATATGGATGATTTTTTGATGAAATTGAATCAGATTCTACAAATGATCCTGACTATGAGCCATCGGATTTTGATGCTCATCTTCGTGCTCTTAAAGAAAAGGTAGAGAACATGAATGTTACCCATGATTTGCAATTTAAATATATGTGCAAGTATCTTAGGCGTTTAAACAAGGGCCTTCATCAAATTGATCCTACCATAACTGCTCCTTCCTCAAGATCTGATTAAGTGTTTTAATCTTTGGTTTGTAATAACTTTTATACTACTTTTGTTGGTGTGTGGACTTTGATTTTACTTTAGTTTGTATGACTGACGTTTGATTCAGCTGGTTAATGCTATGTGAACTTTGAATTTGCTTATTTTTACTTACATATCTTAACTCGTTATTCCTTTCATTACTCTCTTATTGGTCTTTCACTTCCATTTCTTCCTTTCTTCCTTTGTCTTATTGTGACAAAAGGGGAGAGAATAATTTAAGTTTCATAAATACGGATATATGGGGGAGATAAATATGGATTGTGGGGGAGTAGAGTAGCAGCATTTTTATGCTGGATTTAATTGTGCTACTCAAGGGGAGTAAGTAATGAAGAATTGATAAATGACAACTGGTGCATGATTTTTTAATCTGTAACTGGCTTACTTTTATAACTGGTGCATGATTTCTGTTGTGTTCATATTGATCATATCTTTTAAGTGTGTTTTGTCACAAATTTGACAAAGGGGGAGATTGTAAGTGCAATAGTTATTTGCCCCTTTGGTTGTTAAATTTTGTGGTGCCAAAAACACAATCTATGTCTTGTGTAGCATGTTGATTTGTATGTTCAAGTCACTGCATTAATGCTACAAGCTAAGAACAGTGATCTACTTCAAGAAGTTCAAGTTCAAGTTATTTGTCTACTTCTGCAAGCTTCAATGATCAGAATATTTTGAGAGCTACATCAGAAGACAAGTTCTTGTTCAAGTCTCAAGTACAACTCAAGATCAAGTACAACTCAAGACTAAAGTACAAGATGAAGTTCAAAGCTTTAGAAGATCTAAGTTCAAGCTACATCAGAGATCTCAAGCTTCATAATCCTCAAAGGTCAACCAACATCAGAAGAAATGAAGACTCAATGTTCATACTTCACATTTAAGGTTTGCATGACCTAGGTCATATTGAATACATAATTCATATAGAATATTTTTTATAAGTGTTTGGTCTGTTCTAAGGCCAGTCCTGAACTCTGTTCGACTAGTCCTTGAACTGGCTCGACCAGTCTAAGAAATTCCAAGACTAGTCCTAAGTTGTTGCAAATTTTCAAAATTTTTTGGTTGAGGTTCGACCAGCCCTGGAGTCTGCTCGACCGGTCGTAGGAACAGTGTCGACTCGTTCACGACCAATCCTGCAGCTACGACTAAAACTCCAACAACCATTCTTGGTTCATCACGACCAGTCGTGGGATGGTCACGACCAGTCGTGGACACCCTAAGACCAGTCATAGAATGGTTTATCCGATCGCGCTTAAAATTTCAAAATGCAGTTCGACCTAGGACTAGTCGTAGTGGCCACACGACCAGTTGTAGACGCGATTTCTGCATCTATAAATTGAACATGAATTTCAGAGTTTTTCAAGAATTCAATTCAAGTGAAATCAAGGCATCACTCTGAGATAAGTTTGTGTTATTTAAGCTACATTGTGCATATTTAATATTCTCTTTTGCTAGCTTTATTTATTTGATTTTGTTTCTACCTTCCAATCTGAATTGAAAAGAGGAATTGTTGTATTCCTTCTTCTTGGAATCAAAATCAAATAGAGCTAGCCCATTTGGTTTAATTTAAAATTAATTAAAGCCTAGAACCATTTCAAAGTGAGTATTGGACAATTAAACTTCTATATTCGAACTTCTACTCTGATTGGTTCTTCCGGGTTGCTACGAAAGGAGAAATCCAGGTGTTTTACTTTATTGTAAATTTCCTTCATTTTGGTTTTTGTTTGAGATTAAGCCAGAAAAATCTCAATCTTGTGGTTATCTGAGGAGAGCCAGAAAACTCAGAAAGTGGGGTTTTTTTAATTGTGTAAGCCCATTTAAAAGATATAATTGTGAAGGTTTTAGGTGAACATGTGAAACCTATTTTCATAGTGAACGCTAATATCCCCTATGTGAGGATATTAGGAGTGGAGTAGCAATCTGTGTGGCTGTTGTTTAACTGTTGGTGTACACACAGGCGAACCACTATAATTCTTTGTGTTTTGTGGTTTGAATGTTTGTTTGAATTTCTATATCTTTTATAATTCAAAGCTGTGGAATGTATATGTGGATATAAATGTTGTAATCTTTTACATTTCAAGCATTGTGAGGAATGTTGTAATAGTTTAGAATTTAATTTCTTGGTATTTCCTTTATTTCCTTTCAGTTTGAGTTTTTGATCTTCAAATTGTTCTGGTAAGGTTGTCCTGCCATAAAACCTTGGTTTTTATGGTGCAAGGTTATCCTTAAAACAATATTGGTATCAACCTCTCTATTTTATTATTTGAAGATTGCTTTACATTTCAGTACTGTGATTTGTTTGAAGTTCTATATTTCAAGGCTATCTTATTCAGTTAAATTCCGTTGTTAAAGTTTTAATTTAGCATAGTTCTATTCACCCCCCTCTTGGACATATAGCTAGGCCTTTTCAAAAAGTTTTTAAGATTGAAAGAGATTTTTGATAATCTGGTTTTGGAAAAATCACACCTTTCAGATTGCTTTAAAAAAACTAAGTGTGACTTAGATTTTAAAACGTCCCAAGCTGAAAATTTAAAATATGAAAATGAAAATCTAAAACTAGAAGTCTCTTCACTTTTTAAGTTTGAAGGATACTTGGAGGTATGCCCAAGGTAACCCTAAATTAGAAAAACTTCTATCCAGATCCAAAAAATGTGATGATCGATCTGGATTGAGCTACGATAAAAATATTCCTCCCAAATATAAGAATACTCCTTCTAAATTTGTTAAAGGAGAGTCTTCTAACTCAAAAGGGAAAAGTTTGAATCAAAATGTTTCTAAAATGACTAAAACTTTTCAGTCTTTAAATCCTAAAACGAACCATATCAACTATAAAAATTAGAACCGTAATCCTTTAACTGAGAAAATTATAGACTTGCTTAAGGAGCTCTTAAAATCTAACTCAGTGGGTAGGACGTATAACAACTATAAATAGAAAAAGTCCAACTATGCTCCTAAACCCAAAACTGTAATGAAATGGGTCCCTAAGGTTGCTTGCTTGGTTACCCACACTGTATTCAAAGCCACGAGCCATTCAAAAAGGTACCTGGATAGTGGTTGCTCCAGACATATGACAGGTGACAAAAGCCTCTTCACCAGTCTTAAAGACATGACTGATGGTTCAGTCGCATTCGATGATGGTAGCAACTACAAAATTGTTGGCCAAGGTATGGTTCAACTCCCTAACCTCCCTCTTTTTAAGAATGTTTCATGTGTAGAAGGTTTAAAACATAATTTACTAAGCATTTCTCAAATTTGTGATAATAATCACAGTGTAAAATTTTCAAACTAAAAGTGTGAAATCTTAAATAAGAATGGTTCTGTAATATTAACTGGTCACAGAACTTTTAAGAACTGCTATATAGTTAGTGACTCAAGCTCATCTAAGCTATCATGTTACATGGTCCATACCGATGAGACCGAACTATGGCATAAGCGCCTAGGACATATAGACTACCGCAACGTGTATAGATCGAGCAAAAGTGAATTGGTAAGAGGTCTACCCAAAATAAAGAAAGTGGATAAGATATATGACAAGTGTCAGATTAGTAAACAAAACAGGAGTGCTCACAAAAAGATAAACTCCAATGCCCCATCTAAACTACTCAAGCTCCTCTGGACCAACTAAAACGAAGAGTGGAGGTGGCAAGAAGTATATTCTGGTCATTGTAGATGACTTTACCAGGTATACTTGGGTAGTCTTCTTAAGAGAAAATATGAAACTCTCGACGAAGTAAAAAAGAGTACTTAAACATATCCAAAATGAAAAAGAGTTACAAGTCACTAAAATTCGTAGTGATCATGGGTCTAAATTTGAAAATAACAGTTTTGAGAAATTTTGCAGTGACCATGAAATATCACATGAATATTCTGCGCCCAAAACACCACAACAAAATGGGATAGTGGAAAGAAAAAATAGGGTGCTTCAAGAAATGGCTAATGTAATGTTAAACAGTATGAAGCTTCCTAAAAATCTCTGGGCTAAAGCCGTAAATACTTCTTGTGATATAATTAACCATGTTTATATTAGAAAATTAAATAATAAAATGGCTTATGAGAGGTGGTTTAATAAGAAGCCTTCTGTCAAATACTTTTGGGTTTTCGGCAGTAAATGCTATATCTTGCGTGATCGAGAACATTTGGGTAAATTTGACACCAAAAGTAATGAAGGGATATTTTTAGGGTATGCTCTGAATAGTCGAGCATATCAGGTACTTAACAAAAGGACCGGTATAATACAAGAATCTATTAACGTGGTCATTGATGATCATATGAATACACCTGTCTCAAGTTCAAAAGATGATGAAGTTTTTCAAATTGATAAACCAGAATCTTCATCTAATTAAAATAACACTGAACTATGATCAAATAAAGATCATCCTACTGATCAAATCCTTGGAAATCCCCTCACTGGTGTACGCACTCATAAACAATTAGAAGATATGTGTAATTACGTGTGTTTTACATCTCAGATGGAACCAGCTAACTTAAAAGAAGCCCTTACTAATGAAAACTGGATTGTAGCTATACAGGAAGTGCTCAATCAGTTTGTAAGAACTGATGTTTGGTATTTAGTTCCAAGAACAACTGAAAAACATATTATCGAAATAAAATGGATTTTCAAGAATAAGTCTGATGAACTTGGTAACATAATTAGAAACAAGGCTAGGCTGGTTGTACAAGGGTACACTCAAATTGAAGGTACTGATTATGATGAAACCTTTACCCCAGTAGCTCGTCTTGAATTAATCTGACTGTTTCTATCCATTGCATGCTTTAAAAAATTCAAAATATATCAAATGGATGTTAAGAGTGCTTTTTAAAATGGTGATTTGCATGAGGAAGTATACGTTGAACAACCGAAGGGTTTTGAATACCCTAAGCATGCTAATCATGTTTATCGCCTAAAAAAGGCACTCTATGGTTTGAAATAGGCTCCCAAGGCATGGTACGAGAAATTAACTAAATTCTTGTTATGTCATGAGTTTATAATGGGGAGTGTAGATAAAACATTATTTGTTAAGAAACATAAAGATCATATTTTAATTGTGCAAATCTATATTGATGACATTATCTATGGATCTACCTATGCTAACATGACTGTTGAGTTTGCAGATCTTATGAAATCCAAATTCGAAATGAGCATGGTTAGAGAACTAAATTATTTCCTAAGGTTACAAGTTAATCAGCTTCCTGATGGATTCTTCATCTCTCAAACTAAATATGCTCTAAACTTAGTTAAAAGGTTCGGATTTGAGAGTGGAAAGAATTTTGATACTCCAATAAGTACCACTCTAAAACTCTCTAAGGATTCAACAGGTAAGAGTGTGGATCCTAAGTTGTATCGCAGTATGATAGGAAGTTTACTTTATTTAACTGCGAGTCGATCAGATATTGCTTTAGCGTTGGTATTTGTGCCAGATATCAATCGAACCTTTTAACTAAGTTTAACCACTTCTACAAGGATCCAGGATCTGAAACTTAGTCTCAGTGGGAACATCCTCCCCTTCATCTCTAAGATAGTTTACTTAGTCTTTCAGATACTAATTTCATGAATGTTTTGTTATTGAAGGTACCCAAATTCAATCACAGAACATTGCTAATGGCTAACGTTGTGAGAAAAGTGAACTTCCGATTCACCGCTACTGGGTTTGTAATTGAATATGCGCCAAGCCAAACTCCTGAACATACGAAAGCAAGCACTACAAGTAGGAACAGAGTGACTCAAGTAACAGCGGGAGTCATTTCCGTCTCACCCCAACCACAAGAAAGTGATGAGAACTGGACTTTGGTCTTGTCCAAGAAGACAAAAGCAAAGACCTTAAAGAACCGCAAGGCGAAATTACTTGTACCAAGAGCTGAGGGACCGATCACGCGTAGTATAGCAAGAAGAAAACCCGAGCTCGCTCCTCCGGCGATTTATCCTGAACAAGCTGCTTCGTAGTTCTCGTTGCACGATTTTTCAGCTTTGGTCGCTCCAAAGACCAAATGGACAGAATCGCAGAAAGGCAAAGCACTGATGATAGGATCACCGATGCCTGTGTCACCTCAAACAAGCTCGCCCATAACTGTATCACCTCGATCGGTTAAAAGCACAGGAAGTACACAAGAGTCAAACGAGACTCCAATTTCTCCCCTCTTTATAAGTCCTGTTACGTCAACATACTCTCGTTTTACTCAAAAAACAGCTTCGACAAACAGTCAAGAGGCCGCAGTATATATGGCAGAGACGGGTCAAGGAAATAGACCAACTACTGAAGAACGTGTTGATCAAATGGCAGAGGCACAAAGAGTGCTAATGGATGAATGCCGAAACCTCAGAGAAGCTCTGGCAACTCTGGCACATAATGTAGCCCAGATAGTGGCTCCACCCATGATGGGAGCAACAAATGGACAAGAGAACCAACCTGAAGGCTCCTGTCTGCAGGAGATAGGATCGCGAGGATCAGTTCCAGTGACAAGAGCTATAACACAGGATAATGTAAGACAAGTTGTCGAAGAAGCAGTCAGAATAGAAAGGGAGCGCGCGAATACACGTCGTTTCAGATACGAACACCCTACCCGAGAGAGGTAGAGGATGTTCCGTTTCCAGCCAATTTTAAGCATCCAGACTTCCATAAGTTTAATGGGGAAGGATCACCAGAAGAACACCTGATGCATTTGATCAGGGTCAAATATTGCATATCAGACCCCAGTAATTGCATAAATTTACGTACATGATAAGGCTTAATGGGGTGTATTAATTGTGTTTCTGTCACAAGATGAAATCAGGAGTATTAATTGAAAATTGATGTTAATGGCATGGATTTCATGATCCAAAGTCTCCAGAGCACGGGATGGACTCCAGAGGACCAATATTGAAGAATTTACATGCCAGGGACCCGAGGAAATCAAGCCGTTCACACCAAAGGGGCCCGAAAATGGTCCAGAATGCAAGATCACATGGTTCCCTCTATCTGATCAGCTCAAAACTTTATACATGGGATTAGGGACATAAATTAACCGTACATTTCAAATTTCAGCCCTCGAATCACTATGGAAGTGCCCCAACGGACAAATCAGCCCACAAACCATCGATTCTGGGCCCACCTATAATCTGGATATGCTTCAAATTCGGTCTCATCCCATTTTATGAGGTGAGAAAACAGATGGTCGGATCAGATTTGCCATAATTATCAAGATGGACCCCACATGAGTTGAGAGTACACAACACGTAAAATACACTCGTGTGCACTGGACCGAACCAGCGGTCAAAAGCTGGTTTGACCGACTTCTTCCGCGAAACCGCGTCCGGAAACAGCGTTCGCGCGTCCGATCGGACGGTCGCATTGTGGGTCCACACCGTCCATCCAAACTTCAATCCGGGCCGTTCATCAGGTCCAAATGAAGACCATTAACATTGCCTAGGTGGCCGAATTTCAAACGGTCATCCGGAGAAAAAATCTAGTCGTTCAAATGTCGGTTGCACGGTGGAACGAAGAATCAGATGGATCACACCGAAATCACTCCAATCTCAGCAGGTCTGACCGGTTTTTCGAGAGGGATCCAATGGACGGAGTGGATTTCTCAAAATCACATCACAGTGGACCCCACCATCTTCACAGCGGAAGCAGCCGCGTCCGCGTTCCGCGTCAGCGAAGGAACGGCGCTGGCCGTTTTTGCGGACTTCAGTGGGCCCCACACGTCATCTTTCCGGACGATCCAAGCCGTTCATCTTGTAGACGGCTGCGAGTACTACAAACCCATGCTGATATTCCACTCCCATGCGTACACACGTGCATGATACAGAGGCCACAAAAGGGCTGCCCTGCAACGTTCAAATCAGATCTTTCTGTATTTTCTTCTCTGGGCCGCGTCAATGGATGTTCAAAACCCTCCATTCTTGACTGAAATTTCGTCCTGAATCCAATGGACGGGGTGGATTCTCCAGAAAATACCTCTGTGGGGCCCACCGATCATGGCTGCGAAAATTTCCATTCCGTGTCCTGCTACAACTCTGCCACTTACTCCAGCCTTCCAACAGCTATAAAAGAGGAGTTTTTATACATGAAAAAGCATTCAGAACCAGGGAGGAGCTCCAGATCTACAGCAAGGGAGAGAAGAAAGAGAAGAGAGAGAAGAAAGAAGAGAGAGAGAAATTGGTTTGATTTCCCTTTTATGATTTTTTATCTTTATTTTTCCATTTGTTTAATGGATTTTATGGGTAACTAATCTCTCAGCTAGGGCTGAGATGAAACCCCTAATTTGAACACTCTTTGTTTTATGTTGATTTTATTAGATTGGTTTGTTTCTTTCCCTAGTGTGCTTGATTGCTTTAAATTCTGTACTTCTCCATCTATGACTTGATCAGAGTCTATGGATGGATGTGGTCTGGATGCTTATTCTAGGTGCTTGTATCTGATCATGAACAGGTTCCTGTAGAGGAAGAAACAGGGTGCTTTACTGAACTGCATATTCCATATGCCCGATTTGGACATGGGATATGTTATTCATGGCATTGCTTGAAGGAATTAGACAATCTGTATGCCCGATTAAGGACACAGATTGTGCTTTCTCTAGATAAGTTGGATCAATCTAATTTAAGGTGAATTAACAGACAAAACAAAGGTTAGGATAATTAGGGGTGGATTCGAAAGTCCTAGTGCTCTCTCTGATTGAATTTTCTTCCTTATTCTCAATAGTTATTTTCCATAGAATTGTGTTAGTAAATTGCTCCATTATTTGTTGAATTAGTTAAAGAGAATTGTGAATTTGAATTGTGACGACCAGTCCCTGTGGATTCGACCTCGGTCTTACCGAGTTTATTACTACATCACAACCCTATACTTGGGGAGTGAACAAGTTTTTGGCGCCGTTGCCGGGGACTGTTTCGGTACAAATTGAATTTAGGATTCTCTCTTATCATAATTCATAGCTTAGGATTTTACTAACTTAGAGTTCTTTTTCTTTATTTTAGAAATTAACCTATTTCCTGTTTTGTAGGGTCCTGAGATAAACTTCTAATTTGGTAATCCCTTTCTAATTCTTTACTTTTTCTAAATTTTTATTTTTTAGGTTTTAGAAATTTTCTAATTCTAGAATTTCTTGTGAATTTTTAAATTTTCTATTTTTAGATTTAGATTTTTTTTCTCTTAAGTAAATTTTCTAGTTTTAGAAATGTCTTTTTCCTTTTTAGAAACGTACTTAGCTTTTTACATTTAGTAACTTTCTAATTCTAGGATTTCTTTCCTTTTTAGCTTTTTATTTTTTTCTTTTTTAGAAATTAACCGTTGCTTAGGATTTTTCTGTCATTATTTTAGGAAACCTGATTTGTTTTGTTTCTATTTTCAGGAATTGAGGAAGAAAGCTACTAAGTGAGGAGGAGCTTCTTAACATCAATCATCTCCTTTTCCGGGTTCTTTCTTCCCATTCTTACTTACATAGTTTTAACTTGTTTTTGAATAGCATAATTTCTAGCTCTAGTTTTCTTTCTCTTAGGTTGTTGCTTAGTTTATGCTAGGACGTAGATCTCTAGATAAAGAACTAGCACCTTTTGATCCTGAAATAGAAAGAACATTCCATAGAAGATTGAAAGACATCCCAGTTGAAATGGCAGAAGAGAATGGAACTAAAACTCTTAGAGATTATTCAGCTCCTGTCCAATTCAATGCGCCTTCATGCATAGTGTTGCCTACCACCACGGCAGCACACTTTGAACTCAAGACTGGGGTCATACAGTTGTTGCCTTCCTTTTATGGGTTAGACAAGGAGGACCCATATCATCATGTGAAAGAATTCCTAGACATTTGCTCCACCTTTAAATTCCAAAACTTCTCAGACGATTCGATCCGCCTACGCCTGTTTCCTTTTTCTTTGAAGGATAAGGCGAAAGCATGGTTGAATTCTCTAGAAGTTGGGTCTATCACTACCTGGGACCAATTGTCTAGGAAGTTCTTAAACAAGTTCTTCCCTGTTCACAAAACTAATGCTCTCCGTAGAGAAATCACTAATTTCACACAAAAAGAGGGAGAGCACTTTCATGAATGTTGGGAAAGATGGAAGGACTTGCTTCTTAAATGTCCACACCACGGTTTTGAGAAGTGGCAACAAGTGCAATACTTTTATGACGGTCTGACACCCCAGAACCGTCGCATGGTTGATGCCACCAGTGGAGGGTCCTTCATGACCAAAAGCGATACCGAAGCGTGGAAATTCTTTGAAACCTTGTGTGAAAACTCCCAGCAATGGGACTATTCAGATAGAGGTGAAAGAAGTTCCCGACCACAAAAGAGAAGTGGCATATATGAGATAGGAGTCACACCAGATCTCCATGCCAAGATTGATGGCCTGACAAAAAAGGTTGACGCTCTGATGTTGCATAATGGACCCCCACAAACAACTCAAGCCGAGGCTTGTGCCATATGTTCTAGTCCTACCCATCCTACGCAATCTTGCCCATCTGGTACAGCATTTCCAGAATTCCTCTCTGAACAAGTTCATGCTTTGAATACCTTTCAGAAACCTGGGAATGATCCTTACTCGAACACGTACAACCCAGGGTGGGCTAGGCATCCAAATTTTTCTTGGGCAAAAGGATCGCAACAAGGAGGACCATCTGGAAATCCTCGTATGCAACCTCAGCAGTTTTCGCAATATCAACAACTGCCTGCACAATCAAGGAAACCATCTCTTGAGGATACACTCCATCTTTTTATGCAGAGTTCTCTCCAATTCCAAAAAGACACCCAACAAACCTTACTAGCCAACCAGCAAAGCTTACATGCAAATGCACAATCCATTGCCAAGCTGGAAGTACAAATGGGTCAACTAGCTGCCACATTGAGTGAGAGAGAGAAGGGTAAGTTCCCTGGCCAACCTGTGGCTAATCCAAAGGGACAGTATGAGATTGGCTCTAATTCCAACCAAGGGCAATACCATGAGCAAGCCAAATCGATCATTACCCTTAGGTCAGGCAAACAGATTGACAACAAAATAGAGATACCTAGGGATGAATCAAATCAAGGTGAAGCAGAGAGATACACCAATGCATCTAAAGTCCAAAAACTCTCTGACTCTCCAAGAGCCGCTGACGTGCCACCTTACGTGCCCAAAGCACCCTTTCCTCAACGTCTGGCACCAATGAAGAAAAAAAATAACTTTGATGAAATCCTGGACGTGTTTCAAAAAGTGCAAGTCAACATCCCGTTGCTTGACGCTATCAAGCAAGTCCCTGCTTATGCTAAGTTTCTTAAAGATTTATGCACTCAAAAGCGTAAGCAGAATGTTCATAAGAAAGTCTTCCTTGCAGAGCAGCTCAGCTCCATGATTCAACATAACACCCCTCCTAAATTTAGGGATCCAGGAGCTCCCACCATCTCTTGTGGTATAGGAGATCATAAAATCGGGAAAGCATTACTTGATTTAGGGGCGAGCGTCGATTTGTTACCATATTCGGTTTATGAGCAGCTAGGACTTGGTGAGTTGAAACCGACTAAAATAACATTACAACTAGCTGATAGATCTGTCAAGGTGCCCCGGGGTGTTATTGAAGATGTGCTAATCCAGGTTGATAAATTTTATTTTCCAGTGGATTTCATAGTTATAGATACTTAGCCTGTTCAGAATCCTCATAGTCAGATCCCAGTCATTTTGGGTCGTCCATTTTTGGCCACATCTAATGCTATTATAAATTGCAGGAATGGAGTTATGAAGTTGTCATTTGGTAACATGAATATTAAACTCAATGTTTTTAATGCAGGACAACAACCCGCGGATTTGGACGACATATTTGAAGTGGACATGATCGAGAGTCTAGTGCAGGACTCCTTCCGTAAATCTTTTGAAGATCCACTTGAGACCTGCTTAGCACAACATGGCATGGATTTTGACATAGATAGTCCCATCCACGACGTCAATGCACTGCTCGACTCTACTCCTATATTGGAGACTGAAAAATGGAGAGCGAAAGTGGAACCTCTTCATCCCTCTGAGACTCTTCCTGACAGCACAGCTTCTAACTCTGAGAAGGCAAAAGAGAACAGGTTGCTTAATGTTCTTCGAACATATAAGGCAGCAATTGAATGGAAGATAGCAGAAATACAAGGAGTGTGCCCCACTGTATGTAAGGATCATGCTGTGGAAATGTCACGAAAAATGCAAAGGAAGCATGATCCTAACATAGAAGAAGTTGTTCGAGCAGAAGTCCTTAAATTATTTGACGACAGTGTCAATTACCTCATTTCAGATAGCACAGTTTATGGGAACTCGCATCACTTGTCTGGGATTGGTTAACCACAATGTTGAGGTAAGTTCTTTGGCGGACTCTGGTCTTAAAGATTAATGAATTCATGGTCCGTTCTTGTCTGGCTGAAGACGTTAAACTTAGCGCTCCTGGGAGGCAACCCAGCATTTCATTCTATTTCTTTTTCACTGTTAGTTAGTTCAATTTTTGTGGGTAACATTACTGCAAACCCTCACGAGACTACAACTCGTCCGCTAGGGGTAACCTAGAGGTTTAAAGGCTTGTTGCATACGCTAAATGCAATCGAGAGCACCTGCGAAAGTGGTATAGGTAGGATATTTTATTTTACTGATTTTTCTCTTGTGCTGACTCACTTTTACGCTGATATTTTTGAGAGCTTCTTGATTCTTCATCCAGGTACTATCTTTCCCTCACTCATCTTTCCTTTTTCTCATCTACATCGCATGCTTATTTCTTTTACATTGAGGACAATGTAGATTTTAGGTTGGGGGTAGGAGATTAGGTTACCTAATCAGTTTATTTTCTTGGTCTTGAGCAAAATGGTGAAAAATTTTTGAAATTTTTCTCGAATTCCTATTTAATTCAAAGTAATTTTGAAGGATAGTTGTGATTTTAAAATTACAAGATTCAGAATGTGAGGAATTCATGACTCTTGGATTCGGTTGTCTGGCAGATTTCACACTTAAGATTGAATTGTTAATCCACGATTAGAAGTTGTAAACATTGATTGAACCATGATTTCACATATCAGATCTCGTTTCCACATTAAGTTTTCAGTTCGATATTAATTGATACCATGGTAATCACTAAGCATGAAAGGAACCATCTTGAAAAACAAAAATTTTAGCATCAGTCTATAAAGAAGAATTGAAAGAATAATCGCATAATCGTCATCATAGGTTTGCTCCCTATAGATGAAGATTCGATTCCCCATAGTTGACATGAGAAAAGAGTTAGGCGACAAGTTTTCACCATAGGTTTGCTCCCTATAGGTGCGGATTTGATTCCCCTCCGTGGCACCACTATTTATAAAGGAAATCAAAGGTTGATAAAACGAAAAGATGATCTAAAATGTTAGTGTTGGTTTCAGGTTTGGTTGTCACGAATTACTAATGATATCATGAAATTGACAATTGGATCTGTTAATGATTGAAAGCCGAGATCACACTATACACTCATGGAACTCAATGTTTAAAATTGTTCTAATTAATGGATTAATATTTTGAACTTGATTATGAAGTTTACTGTAAGCTTGATTTTAGGAGAAAAATCTTCTCACCATTTACGAATTTTAGAATTTTCACATCTCAACTATCTGTTCACAAGTCACTTGAGTTTTCAGGAAATGTCTTTTATTTCTGAAATTATTTTTCGCATGTTTTGCTCGGGACTAGCAAAATGCTGGTTGGGGGTTGTGATCAGGGTCAAATATTGCATATCAGACCCCAGTAATTGCATAAATTTATGTACATGATAAGGCTTAATGGGGTGTATTAATTGTGTTTCTGTCACAGGATGAAATCAGGAGTATTAATTGAAAATTGATGTTAACGGCATGGATTTCATGATCCAAAGTCTCCAGAGCACGGGATAGACTCCAGAGGACCAATATTGAAGAATTTACATGCCAGGGACCCGAGGAAATCAAGCCGTTCACACTAAAGGGGCCCGAAAAGGGCCCAGAATGCAAGATCACATGGTTCCCTCTATCTGATCAGCTCAAAACTTTATACATGGGATTAGGGACATAAATTAACCATACATTTCAAATTTCAGCCCTCGGATCACTATGGAAGTGCCCCAACGGACAAATCAGCCCACAAACCATCGATTCTGGGCCCACCTATAATCTGGATATGCTTCAAATTCGGTCTCATCCCATTTTATGAGGTGAGAAAACAGATGGTCGGATCAGATTTGCCATAATTATCAAGATGGACCCCACATGAGTTGAGAGTACACAACACGTAAAATACACTCTGTGTGCACTGGACCGAACCAGCGGTCAAAAGCTGGTTTGACCGACTTCTTCCGCGAAACCGCGTCCGGAAACAGCGTTCGCGCGTCCGATCGGACGGTCGCATTGTGGGTCCACACCGTCCATCCAAACTTCAATCCGGGCCGTTCATCAGGTCCAAATGAAGACCATTAACATTGCCTAGGTGGCCGAATTTCAAACGGTCATCCGGAGAAAAAATCTAGTCGTTCAAATGTCGGTTGCACGGTGGAACGAAGAATCAGATGGATCACACCGAAATCACTCCAATCTCAGCAGGTCTGACCGGTTTTTCGAGAGGGATCCAATGGACGGAGTGGATTTCTCAAAATCACATCACAGTGGACCCCACCATCTTCACAGCGGAAGCAGCCGCGTCCGCGTTCCGCGTCAGCGAAGGAACGGCGCTGGCCGTTTTTGCGGACTTCAGTGGGCCCCACACGTCATCTTTCCGGACGATCCAAGCCGTTCATCTTGTAGACGGCTGCGAGTACTACAAACCCATGCTGATATTCCACTCCCATGCGTACACACGTGCATGATACAGAGGCCACAAAAGGGCTGCCCTGCAACGTTCAAATCAGATCTTTCTGTATTTTCTTCTCTGGGCCGCGTCAATGGATGTTCAAAACCCTCCATTCTTGACTGAAATTTCGTCCTGAATCCAATGGACGGGGTGGATTCTCCAGAAAATACCTCTGTGGGCCCACCGATCATGGCTGCGAAAATTTCCATTCCGTGTCCTGCTACAACTCTGCCACTTACTCCAGCCTTCCAACAGCTATAAAAGAGGAGTTTTTATACATGAAAAGCATTCAGAACCAGGGAGGAGCTCCAGATCTACAGCAAGGGAGAGAAGAAAGAGAAGAGAGAGAAGAAAGAAGAGAGAGAGAAATTGGTTTGATTTCCCTTTTATGATTTTTTATCTTTATTTTTCCATTTGTTTAATGGATTTTATGGGTAACTAATCTCTCAGCTAGGGCTGAGATGAAACCCCTAATTTGAACACTCTTTGTTTTATGTTGATTTTATTAGATTGGTTTGTTTCTTTCCCTAGTGTGCTTGATTGCTTTAAATTCTGTACTTCTCCATCTATGACCTTGATCAGAGTCTATGGATGGATGTGGTCTGGATGCTTATTCTAGGTGCTTGTATCTGATCATGAACAGGTTCCTGTAGAGGAAGAAACAGGGTGCTTTACTGAACTGCATATTCCATATGCCCGATTTGGACATGGGATATGTTATTCATGGCATTGCTTGAAGGAATTAGACAATCTGTATGCCCGATTAAGGACACAGATTGTGCTTTCTCTAGATAAGTTGGATCAATCTAATTTAAGGTGAATTAACAGACAAAACAAAGGTTAGGATAATTAGGGGTGGATTCGAAAGTCCTAGTGCTCTCTCTGATTGAATTTTCTTCCTTATTCTCAATAGTTATTTTCCATAGAATTGTGTTAGTAAATTGCTCCATTATTTGTTGAATTAGTTAAAGAGAATTGTGAATTTGAATTGTGACGACCAGTCCCTGTGGATTCGACCTCGGTCTTACCGAGTTTATTACTACATCACAACCCTATACTTGGGGAGTGAACAGCATTTCATCACCAGTATGGGGAATTTCTCCATGATACCTCAATACTGCTTACGATTATTTGGGTCATCATTGACAAGTAAAGCTTTCAAGTGGTATTCAAATTTGGTACCAGGATTTATACGCACATGGGAAGAAATGAAAGATGCTTTCATGTCAAACTTCTTCTCGTCAGAACGCGATGTTAGCATTACAGAATTAGCTTCAGTACGACAGCGCGAAGGAGAACCAGTTGAAAAGTTTATAGACAGATGGAAGACACTGGGGACATCATGTAGACAGTTGCCAAAAGAAAGAGAACAAGTCAAAATGTGTCTGAACTCTATGGAGACAGGAATTGCATTCGGACTCACCAGCGCCGATATCGGAACCTTTCGCGATTTGGCTACCAAAGCCCATGCATTGGAGTTAATGACTCGTAAGATGCCAGCATTTCATCGTGAAATCGTCAGAAGAATACCTGGCAGAACAACAGTGAACACCATCGATCGGGATAAGAAAAACCAAGATGCAAGGGGCTCAAGGGACAAAAGGCCGGAAGGAAAAGAAGGCTGGAATCAATCAAGAGACCGATACAGCGAAAAAAGACTCAAAATGCTCGATTCTCACGAAGGATTCGAGTTCGATAAAGAGGACGTGGTGCCTATGATGCAGCAATTGTTAAAAGCAGGTACCCTAGAATTACCAGAGCCTAAACGCCCTGAAGATGTGACAAGGACTCGAGAAAGAAACTTTTGCCGTTATCATCGTTTAGTGGGACATCCGACGGAAAATTGTTACACGTTAAAGTGCATCATACAGCGAATGATAAATAGAGGTGATATAATAACCAGCGAAAGCAAAGGAAAGAATACAAGGGCGACAATAAATGTATTGTCAATTTAAGAAAAGACTCGGGGAATAAAAGAGAAGGGAGACCGAAGGCCAATAAGAAATGCGACAATGATTACGTTGCGATCAGGGAAGCAGATAACAAGTCCGGTAAAGCAAAAAGCAGGAATTATAAGGAAAGAAGTGACTGAAAGACAGAACATTGAGGATAGAAGTAGAAATGGAGACGCAGCGACAAAAGTGGCTTACGATATAGTTAGTCACTTGAAAGGTATATCTGCACGTTTAAGTGTTTATGATGCGCTCAAGTTATCAGAAGAGTTTCGACAAAGTTTAATTCAAGCATTGTCCGATCACGACGTGAGAGAAACTTTACTGACAGAAATGAAGAATGAAAGAAGCAAGGAAAAGGTGGATTGTCTACCAGTAATATCTTTCTCTGATGATGATTTAATTGGTGAAACAGAACATAACAGGCCATTGATGATAGAAGGGTACATTTGTGAAAAGAAGATAAAACGGATCATGATAGACAATGGGTCAGCAGTGAATCTTTTGCCACTCTCCATGATTACTAAATTGGGTTATCGCCGTTCAGATTTGCACCCCAGTGGAATGATGATACAGGGGTTTAATCAAGATGGACAACGCGCACTCGGGAAAATTACAGTAACATTGGAAGTGGGAGAACTAATTACTACTGTTGTATGTCACGTTATAAATGCTGTGACGACATATAACCTTCTCTTGGGAAGACCGTGGATACATCAGTACAATATTGTACCTTCTACTCTACACCAATGTTTCAAATACTGTAAGGACGGAATGCAGTATAAAGTAATGGCTGATCGAAACCCTATACAGAGGCTGAGTCTTTCTTTGCGGATGCTAGCTATTATAAATGTTTCTCCAAAGAAGTGGGAAATGATGATGGAAAGAGAGTCTTAAAAGATGTCCAAATAAATAAAGTTAGAGAAGAAAGGGCGGAATCTCCTGGGACTACAGAAGCAAGAAAAAAGTTCTATTTTGTACTAAAGCGCCTGAGACAACCGGGACAACCGCCATTGACATTGTTGTCGACAAAACAGCTAAAAGTCTTACAGTCCAATTACACAATGCCCTTACCCAATATCGAAAGATGTAAGCCATTTGCAGCGGCCCCAGGAACATTTCAAGTCAGAGCCAGTGCTAAATATCCTGAAGCAATAGAGTTTCACGCTGCAGCAGAGGTGAAGAATGAAAACACAAGCAATATATATTATGGAGAGTTAGCGCCGCAGAATTTGAGAAAATACAGTGCAGTAAGCAAGAAAATCATGAGAAATATGGGTTTTGATTGTGACAAGCCCACTAGACTGAATCATGGGAAAGGAATTCAAATCCCTCTTGAAGTTAATCAGGAAAAACGGAGAAAATTCCAAGGATTAGGAGCAGAATCATCAGTAAATATGGTATCAGTAAATATGACTCTAGCCGAACAAATGTCAGAACAAAATACTAAGGTAGTTGAGTATCCTGAAATCGCTCCAAGGCAAATAGAAGACGGGGGGCAGCTGACGATAGATGGCTTGCGAGAAATAAATTTGGGAACAGCAGAAGAGCCAAGAAACACATTTATCAGCGTCAGTTTTTCAGATCAGGTATTTAAGAAATATGGCCAACTTCTCAAAGAAAATAAAGATATCTTCGCCTGGACATATGAAGAAATGCCGGGATTGGAACCCTCTGTAGCGATGCATCGATTAAATATTTCCAAAGAAAAGAAACTAGTAAAGTAAGCACAAAGGCGATTGCACCCAGACCTGATTCCATTAATCGAAAAAGAAGTAAATAAACTAATAAAGGTTGGGTTCGTCAGAGAAGTTAAATATCCCAAGTTGATATCAAACATTGTTCCGGTAAAAAAGAAGAATGGGCAGATTAGAGTATGCATTGACTTCAGAGATCTGAATGAAGCATGTCTAAAGGATGACTTCCCTCTCCCGATAACAGAATTATTAATTGATAGCACTACTCAGTATGCTATTATGTCCTTTATGGACAGATACGCAGGTTATAATCAAATCAGGATGGCACCCGAAGATGAAGAGGCAACGGCTTTCAGAACGCCGCTTGGAATTTATTGTTATAAAGTTATGCCTTTCGGTCTCAAAAATGCTGGAGCAACATATCAAAGGGCAATGAAAAACATTTTTCAAGATATGATGCATAAACATGTTGAATGCTATGTTGATGACTTGGTGGTCAGGTCGGGAGATCATCAAGAACACCGCGAACATTTAGCATCAGTCTTCCGTCGTCTCAGAAAGAAGCAACTAAAGATGAACCCTGCTAAGTGTGCATTTGGAGTATCTTCTGAAAAATTCCTTGGCTTTGTTGTACGACACAGAGGGATCGAGATTGATCCAAAAAAAGTCAGGGCTATTCAAAATATGCCGCCACCAACGATGTTGAAGGAATTGAAAAGCTTGCAAGGAAAATTGGCATACATTCGCCGTTTCATTTCAAACCTCGCAGGAAGGTGTCAGCCATTTTCTCGGTTAATGAAGAAAGATACAGAATTTGTATGGGATCACGCCTGTCAGAATGCATTTGACTCAATTAAGGAATTGTTGAAACAGCCGTCGGTGTTAACAGCTCCAGTGAAAGGTAAGCCACTTATCTTATACACATCTGCAGCTACAAATTCTTTGGGTGCTTTGTTGGCACAGGTAAACGAAGCTGGAAAAGAGACTGCTCTTTTTTACTTAAGCTGAACATTGATAGGGGCAGAATGTAATTATTCCTCGATCGAAAAAGAATGTTTGGCGCTGATATTCGTTGTATAAAAGTTGAGGCATTATTGTCCCTCCCATGATATAACTCTGATCTCAAGAGCAGATCTGATAAAATTTTTGATGACCAGGCCAATGTTGTCAGGAAGACTAGCCAAGTAGATGTTATTGCTATCAGAATATACTATTTCGTATAAACCGGCGAAAGCAATAAAAGGACAAGCTATGGCAGACTTCCTCGCAGCACATCCTATAGCAGAAAGTGAGGAAATCAATGACGAATTCCCAGATGAACAGGTTATGTTGGCTGAATCTCAGAATCTTTAGCAAATGTATTTTGATGGTGCTGCTCGAATATCAGGAGCGGGGGTAGGAGTGATATTCATTACGCCTCAAGGCGATTTATTACCATACTCCTTCACGTTGGGCACCGCATGCACAAACAATGAAGCTGAATACAGAGCTCTTATCATCAGAATGGAAATAGCCCACAAATAGAAATAAAATTATTGCATATCTTCGGAGATTCTAAATTGATTGTAAATCAGTTGCCAACAGAATTCGAGGTAAGGAAAGAAGAACTCCTGCCCTACTATCGGAAGGCACAAAAGTTGCTTGAACAGTTTTGTCATGTGGAAATTAAACACATACCACGATCTGAGAATGCAAAAGCGGATGCTTTAGCCGGTCTGGCAGCAGCTCTGTCCTGCATAAATCGAAGTCCTCTTCAGGTAACTATAGAAGAAAGAAGATTCCTGCCATCTGCAGAGGTTATCGAAGAAACCGTTGAAATGTTTCCTATATCTTGTCTAGAAGTAATGATAGATGATTGGCGTCAGCCTTTCGTTAATTATCTCAAGTATAATATCTTGCCAGAAGATAATGCACAAAGACAGCAGATTAAGCAGCGATCGGGCAAATTTGTCATATGCAGCGAAGTATTGTATAGAAAATCTTACAATGGAATGCTGTTAAGATGCTTAGACAAGCAAGAAGCAAACCAAATGCTGCGAGAGGCACATTCAGGTGAATGTGGAGCGCATCAAGCCGGCCGAAATTTATGCCATAGAGTGCATCGAATGGGCTATTATTGGCCTACTATGTTCAAAGATGCGATAGAATACGCAAAGCGGTGTCATGAATGTCAAATACACGGAGATGTAATACATGTTCCCCCAGAAGACTTACATTAGTCTGTTGCTTCTTGGCCTTTCTCAGCTTGGGGACTCGACGTGATTGGTCCTATAAATCCACCTTCATCTAAGGGAAAACAGTATATTTTGGCAGCAACAGATTATTTCTCCAAATGGACCGAAGCAATTGTCTTGCGTCGTGTTAAAGAGAAAGATGTGGTCAATTTCATCCGGCATGCTATAATATACCGTCATGGTATTCCGAAAAAGATCGTCACTGATAATGGTACCCCTTTTAAAAATAGAGGCATGGAAAAATTGTGTCGAAAATTCAGCATCCAACATTCGTTTTCAACACCTTACTATCCTCCGGCCAATGGATTAGCAGAGGCGTTTAATA
This sequence comes from Magnolia officinalis, assembly GCA_021015155.1. Classification (NCBI taxonomy): domain Eukaryota; kingdom Viridiplantae; phylum Streptophyta; class Magnoliopsida; order Magnoliales; family Magnoliaceae; genus Magnolia; species Magnolia officinalis. Next base: position 33,477,935 of record JAJHSJ010000015.1, read on the forward strand.
AAACGATTGTTAAAATAATGAAAAAGACGGCGAAGGGCAATAAGCGCGATTGGGATGAAAAGTTACAGGAAGCATTATGGGCCTACAGGACTACTCATCGTACAGCAACAGGGGTGACACCGTATTCATTAATCTATGGTATGGAGGCAGTTATCCCAATCGAAATACAGCTGGCATCGCTCAGAATAGCGGTGCATCAGTCTATAACGGATGATGAAAATGCAAAAATAAGACTGAAAGAATTGGATCTGCTCGATGAAAAACGTCTTGAGGCTCAGCAACGGTTGCAGTCATATCAGGCTAGGATATCGTCTACCTTTGATAAACAGGTTAAATATCGCTCTTTCAAAAAAGGGGATTTGGTGCTAATGTTGAAAAGACCTATAGTGATCACTCGCCAGATAGGGGGCAAGTTCGAGCCTAAATGGGACGGTCCATATGTAGTAAAAGAATACTATTTATAGTATTTCTGGCCGAGTATGGTACTCGACCGAGCTTTGCGCGGGGTCGCGCAAACCCTAGAAAATGAATGGTTTGATCCTTTTTCTTTGATTTTCTGAAAAAACAAAGAAACAGATCAAGGGGGCATCTGTTGAGGCATAAAATAAGCAAAGAACTGAAGAAAGGAAAGATCAGAAAAATTAGTTTGAAGATCAAAGAAATCAGTTTGAAGATGACTTTACGCGGGTTCGCGCAAAGTGAATAGATTGCGCTGGACCGCGCAAAGTAAATAGGTTGCGCGTGTTGATCAGTGAAGACAGATTGCGCTGGAATGATAGATTGCGCGAGACCGCACAAAGCATGTCGTTTGCGCGAGTCCGCGCAAAGTATTTTGTGGAGGTATAAAAATGGTTGGATGTTATTTTGTCCCACATCGACCAGAACAGAGATTTACACCAATAAAAATGTCTATAAATACCCCGTTCTTTCTCTCAAAAGGGGTTAGAAGATTTCAGAGTGGAAGAAAGACGAAGAAGAAGACAGAAGGTGCAAAGGAGCATTGGGCTCATATAGTTTGCGCGGACCCGTGCAAAGGAGCATTGGGCTCCTGTAGTTTGCGCAGACTCGCGCAAAGCATGTAGTTTGCGCGGACCCGCGCAAACCGACTGCTGGACAGTCTATAACAGCAATGGGCTGATTATGCTGCTAGAATGGCTAGAGTCTTTAAGTCTTCAAGTTCTTCTTGTTCAGGAGAAAAGGAAGAATCATCGACGAAAAGGCGTATTCCTCTTAAGTCTCAGGAGATGACTGAAATAGCGCTGTTATGCTGCCGGAATCTTCGTCCTCTTGAAGACTATTGGTCGATTTGTCTATTCCTCCTAAATCATAGGAGATGATTGAGATCAGCGCTGTTATGCTGCCGAAATTTATAACTTGCAATGAATTCTTTGTAAACTATCTTAGAATCAAGGGATACCTGAGGATGTAAATGAATTCAGAATCAATAAAGTGTGATGATTGTTTCTGTAACTATTTCATTGTTATGTTTGAATAAGATAATTCCCAAATCAAATACTTTTGTTTTTCTTGTCGAAACAAACCCTAAAGAGTCCCACTTGATTGTTGTTAAGCGAATTTTACGGTATGTCGCTAGTTCAGCTAATCTTGGTCTCCGGTATCCACATGATACTAGTGTGCAATTAGCTAGTTACACGGATGCTAATTGGGCTGGTAACATTGATGATCATAAATCAACTAGTGGTGGTTATTTCTATGTCGGGAACTGTCAAGTTTCCTGGCTAAGCAAAAAACAAAGTTCTATATCTCTCTCTACTGCTGAGGCTGAATATATTGTTGCAGGTAATGCATGCACTTAGCTAGTATAAATGAAGAGAATGCTAAGCGATTACGAAATTGCGCAAGAATCTATGATGTTATATTGTGATAACACAAATGCAATTAATATTTCCAAAAATCCTATTTAGCATTCACGAACCAAGCACATTGACATTAGGTATCATTATATTTGTGAATTGGTGGAAGAAAAGATACTTTCATTAGAATATATTCAGACCGAGAATCAACTAGCTGACAAATTCACAAAACCGCTCGACAAAAATCGATTTTGAAAATTGAAATTTGATCTTGGTATGTGCAAGATAAACTGATGATTTGTACTCATTTGTATCATAATGTATGAATATATTATTTTGCATTTTATTTTATTTAAATATATGCAAAATTGCACATTTTCTGTATTACACGACCAGTCGAGTACACACTCGACCAGTCGTGGCACGACCGGTCGAGTATGTACACGACCAGTCGTGAAACACATGAATGGGGTTTTTATTTGGGAAAAAGTGATTTTTTTTCTTCATTTCCTTCTTCTTCTCCATCAAACCCATCCACGACCGGTCGAACCCATCTCCGATAACTCTTCAGTTAGTGCTTCATTTTTTTATTTTCTTCTGGATTTAAGTTCTTTGATCATCCTTAATCTTGATTTTGCTTCTTGTTTCAAGATTTATGGTGGTTTGATAGTGTTTCTACCTTAAAATCTGATTTGATTGGAATCCTTTCATTCCTTTTTGTAAACCTTTGTTTCTTTGTTATTTTATTGTAATGGAAGGAAGAAATAAGAAGAGAACCACTCGCGGTCCCTCTTCTTCCCGTTCCGCACCTCCCACCGTGCGTTATTTTCGGCCTCCCAAAGAGGATCCCGAGAGTATGTGGGATTTCCGTCTTAGAAATGTTATTGTTAAGCGTGTTGTCATTGTTGATCATATTGAGCGCTTCAACATTGTCCCTCTCCTTTAAGCTGCAGACTGGGAAAACATACTATCTTGGGTGGTCCTGCATACCGATCCATTATGCAGGGCATGTATGCTTGTATTACTGAGTTCTCTCAAGATGATTTGACATTTACTGTGTTAACTAGAGAAGGTCCAATTAAGGTAGACCGTCATTTGATTTCAGCAATCATGAATATACCTGTTGTTGACGACGGTGTACCCATATCCACTTTACATGCTAGACCTACTATACAATTGATTACAAGAGCTCTCTGTAACATGAATGCAGAATGGAACGGCGGTACTACGCTCAGTTCCAAATATATGTTGCCCAGATACAGGGTCTTGCATCGTATTTTTATTTCGAATGTCTATCCTCGCTCAGGTAAAAAGACTGAGCTGACCTCTTTTATGGCCCGCATTATGCATTCTATTGTAACTGGCATCCATATCTGTCTTCCTTCTCTTATCTGTCATCATATTATTCAGTTTCGTCTTCACCCTGGTTACAGCGATATTCCTTTAGCTTATCTTATGACAGCTTTAGCTAATCATGCTTTGATAGCTATGCCTATTGGGGAAGGTTCTATTAATCTCCGTCCATTTAACAATTCTAACATCAATAAGATGAGCTTGAACTTGGCAACTGGTCAAGTTGATGGTAATGCTGGAGGAGATGAAGAAGGTGAAGATGCTGATGCTTTACCTCAAGAAGACGTTAATATGGATGATTTATTTGATGAACTTGAATCAGATTCTGAGGCTGACCCTGATTATCATCCTTCTGGTTTCGATGAGAGGTTACATACTCTTGAGGAACAGGTGGCTCAAATTCGAATAACCCAGGATTCTCAATTTTCTTATATGCGCAAATATATGTGGCGCATTAATAAGGGTTTACATCAAATTGATCCATCTGATCCTGCTCCCTCTTCAAGACCTAATTAGTTATCTTTTGATTCGGATGGTATCTATAATAACTTTATTCTAACTCTTTTCCTTATGACTGCTTGGATTATATTGTTTAAACTCTTATCTATGGTATCAGTTCAGATACTTTGTTTTATTTGATTTGGATAAGTAGTTATTAATTCTACTTGCTCTCTTCTTATCTTCATTTATCATTATTCGCTTCCTTTGTCATGTTGTGACAAAAAGGGGGAGAACATTATTGAATGATATGAGGATATGATAGCTATGATGAATGTGGCTAATATTTTTTTTCCAGAGAGTAGTGGATTAAGGGGGAGAGTTGATTATTGTTGATTATATTATTGATTATGGTTCATATCATAATATGCTTGTGGAATGTGTTGATTGAATATCTATTGTGCATATTGTAATTTTGGTTTTGTCACAAATTTGACAAAGGGGAAGATTGAAAGTGCTATATTAATAAACCCTAAGTATTGTCAAATTTTGGTGTGCCAAACCATTTCAAGTTTGTAACTTGATGTTTATCAAGCTTGTGTATCTGTTCACATTGAATCTTCGACGTTCGTTCCGTTCGTGTTGAATTTATCTTGCTGATATCTACGACGAACTTGCCGAGATCTTCAAACTGGAAGAAAGTGAAGACTTAGCATTCAAGAACATTGTGGTTCAAAATCTAGAACTAGAAAAGTCCAAGAACTCAAGACCTAGTTGAAGACTGTGTTCGGTATGTTGAGTTCAAGCGCAAAATTTAAAGCTGCTGAAGTGATTGATAGTTTGATGGTTCATATGTTCTATCTCACAAGTAAGGTATGATTGACCTAGATTGACCTTAGATCATGATTAGATCATTTCGTATATTCGGACGGCCATTTTGGTCATTTTACAAGTGTAAAATTCTGTTCTTTCGACTAGCCCTAGCACTGGCTCGACTAGTCCTAGAATTTCCTCGACCAGTCTAGGATTTGTTATGAATTTTCAGAATTTTTCAATTGGTCTACAACCATTCCAAGAAACTGCTCGACCAGTCGTGTGAATAGTGCTCGACCAGTCGTGCAGTGCTCAACTCATTTTCCAGCGAGTAATCTGGACTCACACGACCAGTCGTGTGGTGTCCACGACCAGTCGAGCAGCGCACTCGACCAGTCGTGGGACCCACAAGGCCAGTCGTGCAACTAAAAAATCTTATTGTGCCAGAATTTTTTGAAAATCTGTTTGGATAAGGCCAGTTGTAACTAACCCAAGGCCAGTTGTGTGAACCGATTTTTCACTTATAAATAGTGCTCAAATTTTAGAGTCTTTCATTTAATTCTTATCATTCTTAAGCAATCACTCTGAGTTAATTTTGAGTATATTCTAAGCTATTTTGTGAATATTTTAGATTCTTTAAAGTACCTCTTGCATTTTGATTTTGATTCTCTATTCCATTCTTATATTGAAAAGGGATATTTCATTTACCCTTTTATGAGATCAAAATCAAAAGCAAAGCCCTTGCTGATTTAATTAAAAAATCATCTAGATTTAGAACCCTATATACTTGTGATATTGAACGTTGAACATTTACGTCGTCATCAAGTTGGTTCTACCGGGCTGCTTCAAAATCGCCATACAGATAAGTATTTTACTTTTTCTGTCATTCAAATCTATTTATTTGGTTTGTGAGATTGTTCCAGAAAATCTCTATTTGTGGTTTGTCTGAGGTGATCTAGAAAACTCAGAGCATAGGGTTTTTGAATTGTGTAAGCCCACTTGAAAGACATAATTGTAAAGGTTTTAAGTGAACCTTGAAAAACCAATTTTGATTAGTGAACGCTAATATCTCGAGGGAGTGGATATTAGGAGTGGAGTAGTTGTGTGGCTATTGTTTAGCAGTTGGTGTACACACAAGCAAACCACTATAATTCTCTGTGTTTGGTGGATGTGTGGTTTATTTCTTTATCTTTTATGGTTTAAGATTGTGGGATGTATTTGTGGATGTGAATGTTGTAATCTTTACATTTCAGCATTATGTGGTGAATGTTGTAATAGATTAGTTTCTATTTCTTTCATATCCTCTTCAGTTTGAGTTTTTGATACCCACCTACGTTCTAGTAAGGTTGTCCTGCCATAAACCATTGGTTTTTGGTGTTAGGTTGTCCTTAGAACCAAGTTTGTATCAACCTCTCAATACTTGACTAATGAGTTATTTCCTTTGGTTAATTACATTTCATTTGGCTATCTTGTTATTGTTATTCCGCTTATTATTTTTATTTGGCATAGTCCTATTCACCCCTCCCCCCCCCCCCCCCCCCTCTAGGACATATTGCTCGGCCTTTTCACCCTTGTGCGCCGGCAAGCAGAAAGAAAAAAAAAAGTTATCTAGCCTTACATCACAAAGCCAAATGGCCTTGGGTAGTGTAAGTGTTATGGTATCTAGCTCCTATGATTGTTAAATTTTGTAGTGCCAAAACCGCTTGGAATTTGTGACTTGTGTACGCATCTCATGTACAAAGACAAAGGTCTTTACTTCAAGAACTTCAAATGCAAGATTACATGTTCATGTTCAAGTACAACATTAAGTGTGAATTCAATCTTTCAAGCTTCAATAGTTCGAGTTTTCAAAGCTTCGTCCAAGTCAAGACAAAGTTCCTATACTTTGAACCACAAGCTCAAGCTTCAATGTATTACAATTTCAAGCTTCAAAAGGTCTCAAGTTCAAGCTTCAAGATCTCAAGCTTCATGAACTTCAAATATCAACTATCAACCGAAGCAAAAGAAGATTCAATGTTCATACATCATGTATAAGGTATGAATGACCCTAGATTAACCATAGGGTAGGTCATTTATAATACATAATTTAAATTGGGTCATTTTATAAGTGCATAGACTGTTTCTCGACTAGTCTTGGACTAAGTTCGACAAGTCCTAGCACTGGTTCGACTAGTCCAAGAATTCCTCGACCAGTCCTAAGTTAGTTACTTATTTTCGAGAATTTTTGTTAAAGCCTCGACTAGTCCTGGAGACTGCTCGACCGGTCGTGTGAACAGTGCTCGACTCAAAGTCCAACAACTAAATTGGGTCCTGCATGACCGGTCATGGAGGCCACTCGACCGGTCAAGTAGGTCCTTCGACCAGTCGTGGAACAGCCTTATATTATCGCACCCAAATTTTCAAAAGTTTGTTGGTCCTACGACCAGTCGTGCCGACTTCAGGACTAGTCGAGAGTGCGATTTTTGCACTTATAAATAGAGCACGAATTTCAGAGTTTGATATTCAATTCTAGCAAAATCAATACACCACTCTGAGAGATAAGTTAGTGATATTCTTAAGCTATTTAGTACTCATTTTATATTCTCTTTAATTAGCTTTCTTTGCATTTAATTTTGTATTCTGCATTCCAATTTTATTTGAAAGAGGGATTGAAGTATTCCCATTTCTTGGAATCAAAATCAAATCAAGCTAGCCCATGGCGATTTAATCTAAAATCAATTTAGAACCTAGAACCATTTCACAAGTGAGTGTGAACATTGAACTTCTACGTTGAACTTCTACTCCAAATTGGTTCTTCCGGGCTGCATCAAAAAAAGAATATGTAGGTATTTTATAGTTTTGTAAATTCTTTATTTTGGTTTCATTGAGATTGTGCCAGAAAAATCTCTTTGTTTTGGTTCGTCTGAGGTGATCCAGAAAACTCAGAGTGTAGGGTTTTTTGAATTGTGTAAGCCCACTTGAAAGACACAATTGTGAGGGTTTTAGGTGAACCTTAAAAAACCTATTTTCATAGTGAACGCTAATATCCACTGTGTGAGGATATTAGGAGTGGAGTAGTTGTGTGGCTGTTGTTTAACAGTTGTTGTACACACAAGCGAACCACTATAATTCTTTGTGTTTAGTGGATGTGTGGTTTATTTTCTTTATCTTTTATGATTTAAGATTGTGGGATGTATTTGTGGATGTGAATGTTGTAATCTTTACATTTCAGCATTATGTGTTGAATGTTATAATAAATTAGTTTCTATTTCTTTCATATCCTCTTCAGTTTGAGTTTTGATACTCACCCACATTCTAGTAAGGTTGTCCTGCCATAAACCTTTGGTTTTTTGTGTCAGGTTGTCCTTAGAACCAAGTTTGTATCAACCTCTTAATACTAGATTTTTAGGTTGTTATTTCCTTTGGTTATTTGCAATTCATTTGGCTATCTTATTGTTTATATTCTGCTTATTAATTTTTATTTGGCATAGTCCTATTCACCCCCCCCCCCCCCCAAGACATATAACTCGGCCATTTCAAGTGGTATCAGAGCCTAGTAGCTCGTTTTAATTGTTATTTCTTATTGATTAATTTCCTAAGCTAATCGATCTGAGCTTTGTAAGATGTCGAATTTTGATAGTCTTTCGGTCACTAGGCCTCCACCATTTGATGGCTCCAATTATGCCTATTGGAAAGCTAAGATGAGAATTTTCTTAAAATCCATGGATGAAAGTGTGTGGCAAGCCACAGTGATTAATTGGACCCCTCCTACCACTGAAGTAACTGGTACCGACGGATCTAAAACTATGAAAGTCACACCTTATTTCTCTTGGACCACTCTTTAGAAAAAGTGATAGTAGTGCCAATGCAAAGGCTCTAAATGCAATTACTTGCGCACTATCATCGGATGAATTCAAAAGAATTATATCCTGTGATACTGCAAAGCAAGCCTGGGATATTTTAGAAATGACAACGAGGGAACAACAATTGTCAAGAAATATAAAGTCCAAATCCTCACAACCAAATTTAACGAAATACATATGGATGAAAGTGAAACTTTCATGGACTTCTATACAAGATTAAATGACATCGTCAACTCTATGTGGGGTTCTCGGTGATAGAATCCCAGAAAGTAAAGTCTGTGCAAAGATACAATGCTCACTACCTGAACAGTTCAATTCAAAGGTTACTGCGATCCAGGAACTTCGTGATACGGATAATAAAAGGGTAGAGGAATTAGTTGGCTCATTACAGACCTATGAGTTAAACTTTAAAGCTCCTAAAGGTAAATCCATCGCTCTTAAATCTTCTAAATGTATTTCTCAAGAAAATAGTAGTAATTCTGATTTAGAAAATTCTGAAGATGATATGGCCCTTTTAGCTAAAAAGTTTTATAAGATTTTCAAAAGTAAAAAGAGGGTTGATTTTCAAAAACCTAATGAAAAGAAAGATCTAAATCTAAAACCTAGAAATCTTTAAAAGACAGTCAATGTTACAACTGCCATAAATATGGGCATTTAGCAAACAAGTGTCCTAAAAAGGACAAACCTAAAAAGAAAGGTATGTTGGCTGCTTGGGGATGAATCTTCCTGCTCTGAAGCCTCTTCTGAGTCAGAAGATTCTGAAAACGAGTCGGGTAATGAAGTTAAAACCCTTATGACTCTAGTCAAGTTCACTATTTTAGATAATGATGATTCAACTAGTGAAGAAAATCTGAATAGTGATCATGAAAATGAAGAAGATCTTCAAGATGCTTATAATGCCTTATACAAGGAAAGTTGTAAATTTGCAGTAAAACTAAAACTTCATAAAGAAAAGTTTTTAAAACTTAAAGAAAATTTTGATAATATTGTTTTAGAAAAATCTCACATTTCAGATTGCTTTCAAAAAACTAAGTGTGTGACTTAGATTTCGAAAACTCCCAAGTTGAAAACTTAAAATCTGAAAATGAGAAGTTAAAACTTAAAGTCTCTTCACTTTTGAGTTTAAAAGACACTTGGAGGTATGGCCAAGGTGATCCTAAGTTAGAAAAACTCTTATCCAGATCCAGAAAATGTGGCGACCGATCTGGATTGGACTACGACAAAAGTATTCCTCCCAAACATAAGAATACTCCTCCTAAGTTTGTGAAAAGAGAATCTTCAAACTCAAAAGGGAAAAGTCTAAATCAAAATTATCCTAAAAATGCTAAAACTTTTTAATTTTTAAAACCTAAAAGCAACCATATCAACTATAAAAATCAGAATCATAATCCTTTAGCTGAGAAAATTGTTGATTTACTTAAGGAGCTCTTAAAATCTAACTCAATGGGTCGGTCTTATATCAACTACAAACATAAGAAGACCAACTATACTCCTAAACCCAAGACTGTAATGAAATGGGTTCCTAAGGTTACTTGCTTGGTTGCCCACACTGCTTTCAAAGCTACAAGCCATTCAAAGTGGTACCTAGAGAGTGGATGCTCCAGACACGTGACTGGTGACAAAGGTCTGTTCACCAATCTTAAAGACATGACTGATGGTTCAGTCACATTCGGTAATGGTAGCAATTGCAGGATTGTTGGCCAAGGTACGGTTCAACTCTTTAACCTCCCTTTATTTGAGAATATTTTATATATAGAAGGGTTAAATCACAACTTATTAACCATTTCTCAAATATGTGATAATAATAATTGTGTAAAATTTACTAACCTAGGGTGTGAAATTTTAAATAAAAGTGGTTTTCTAATATTAACTGGTCGCAGAAGTTCTAAAAACTGCTACATTATAAGTGATTCAAGCTCAGCTAAGTTATCGTGTTACATGGTCCATACCGATGAGACCGAGTTATGGCATAAACGTCGTGGACATGTACACTTCCACAACTTGTATAGATAGAACAAAAGAGAGTTAGTAAGAGGCTTACCCAAAATACAGAAAATAGTTAAAATATGTGGCGAATGTCAAATTGGCAAGCAAACTAGGAGTTCTCACAAAAAGGTGGACTCCAATGCCACATCTAAACCGCTCGAACTCCTCCACATGGATCTCATTGGACCAACTAGAACGGAGAGTCGAGGTGCCAAGAAGTATATACTAGTAATTGTAAATGACTTTACCAGATATACTTGGGTAGTCTTCTTAAGAGACAAATTAGAAACTCATGATGAAGTACAAAAGGGTACTTAGACGTATCCAAACTAAAAAAGAATCTCAAGTCTGTAAGATCTATAGTGATCACGGAGCAGAATTTGAGAATATAAGTTTTGAGAAGTTTTGCAGTGATCAGGGAATATCACATGAATTCTCTGCGCCTAAAACACCAAAACAAAATGGTATAGTATGAAATAGCGGTGAAGACCGCTTGAGTTGAAGTCAGAATATGTCAATACGTCCTAGAGGGGGGTGAATAGGACATTTTAAAGATTTATGATTTATTTTAAAAATCCTATCACTCTAATCTTATGATGTATGCAATTCTTAGGATTACTCAAATGTAACTCTACTGGCTTCCAAGCCAAGTAGAGGATCCAATCATAAACTAATCAAGATATAACAATATGCAACTTAGTCTATGTTGGATATGACTGTGTATGTGTGTGGGATGTCATCAGATATATGAATATGAATGCATTGATATGAATCACACATATAGAAAAGCAATCACAGACACAGTCATTTTATAGTGGTTCGACGATAAGTCTACTCCACTCCCGGCTGCCGCACTCAACCCTTGAGTGTATCGGATTCCACTAAGGAGGTTTCTCAGGGTTCACCTCAAACCTAAGGTTTTAAAATAAGTTCACCTTCAACCTTTACAGAGGTTTTACGCAGTTCACCTCAAACCTAGAGTTTTACTGGTTCACTCCTAACCAGATGTTTATGCTCACCATAGAGCAAGGGTCCACACAACGCACCCAGATTTTAGACCACACAGGTCAAGGACCTACACAAGGACCTAACAATTTATGCCCTACATAAGAGCAAGGGTCCAACACTATGCACTCACTACGTACACTCCCGCCAGAGGCCTCCTTGAGGACTTCAAAGGGTGAGAACCACTTAAGACCAAGACTTAAGAAGGAATGATCACAAGTGTCCTCTGGACTCTGGATACTTACAGATAAGTTGATGAATCCAGTTAAGCACAATGCCAAAGATCTCGTCCTCCTTGTATACGAAGAGTCTTCAGCTCCCTTGATCCGTAACACAAGATGATACACCAATGCTTGGCTTCAGGTTGGGTCAACGGTGAGATGGAATCCTACTCTCTAAAGATTTTCTTATAAGGAAGATAGAGTGGTTCCTCTCTTATGCATTCAAGGCATCCCAGCTTAATGATTTATCATTAAGATGGTAGCTGAAGGATCCTTGAATGCGGAAGTTCATTCCCCAATCCACTCTATTTAATATCAATGGTAAGAGTGGATTGGAGGATGAACTCCCGACAGAGAAAGGCTTTAGGTATAAGATGTAAGTTGAAACACACAAAAGCTCTCTCTTTTCTCTCTTACAGCAACAAAGAACAAGTCCTCTATATATAGGCAAAAAGTTCCAACGGATATAAAACGGTCATATTTATGACAGAGTTCGATATCATCGAGCAGGTTCGATATCATCGAGCGTATACTCTCGATGGAATCGATGATCTGCTCGATAACTCGGACTCGATGTCATACGCTTTTGAAACTCTTTGCCAATAGGTCGATGAATCGAATCTATTGTCGATGTCATCGGATTTCGAACTCCGATTCCATCGATGATAAGTTCGATCCATTGACACTTGAAAAATGAGAGAGACTTGACTTTGAGATATTTCAGGTTTTCATGAATGATCGGGGAAACCGTCGAGGTCATCGGACTTTGAATGTCGATGGTATCGAGATCAGAGTCGAGGCATCGATAAATCCAGCTGATTTGTCTTTGAACTTGCTGGACTGATTATGGCTTTGTTTGACGCAATCGACCTGGTGTCGATATAATCGATATTTGAATATTGATTAAATCGAAGGGCCCCCGATCATAGTTAAAAACACCTTGAAATAACTGCTGTAAGAAATGCGCGCCCACCATCGATATCATCGATGGACCTCCGATCTTATCGATATTATATTTCAGATCATATCGGACGGTCATCGATATATCGAAGAATTTTGAGATTTTCATTAAAAAACGGGGGCACCGAAAATCTGCCTGTCGATCTTATCGAGCCACTACCGATGGTCTCGAGATTTGAATATCGATGATATCGATATGTGTATCGATACATCGATAATTCATCCAGATATATTGTGAAGTTGCTGGACATATTTAGTGCTTGTATCGATGATATCGATAGGTGTATCGATACATCGATAAATTCGTCTAGATGAGTTTTTAGTTGCTGGACATTTTAGTCCTCTTATCGATCATATCGTTTAAGGTAGCGAGGACATCGACAGTGCAGGTCGATCACATCGAGGGTGCTTCGATAAAATCGACAAGGCGAGAAAAACTTAGAGATTTTCCTATTTTGAAAAAGTTTTCTCACCATAAAAACCCTAAGATGTCTATCTTGTTTTAAGGGTTTAAATCACCTGGTGTTTTGGGACATGGGATGTGGGGCTATGATTTACCTATTGCGAACTTCCACACATCCGGTCGAGGCAGACGCTTGAATTGTTCTTCCTATCGATCTCTGTAGCTAGTCTGACTCACCACACACGTAACTTGACAAACCAGGGCACAAGTAGGTACACTTTCAATCTCCCCCTTTGTCAATTACGTGACAAAATATCCAAAACACCCTAGAACACTTCTAGACACACCCTAAATTGTGTGTACATGCATTTACACAATTTTATAATTTTTCTACCCCATGTACACATTTTAGAAGTATTCGCTCCCCTTTACTTCAAAACTCCCCCTTTCTTGGTGCAGTTGCTCCCCCTAACACCTGCAACAGCATAAGATATACAATTTTCTGCTCGGGGTGTTTTGAACTGTTCTCCCCCTTTTTGTCAGTCATTGACAAAGGTACAGTAAGTGATATTGACTGAAGAATAAATTGCATGGGAGAACCAACAGAAGTAGATATATAAAGATGAGATCATTTTGAAACAAACATCATTTTCAGAAGTCATGAATGCATGTAGGATAAGATAAAGCAGTTGTAAAGCAGTTGAAATATTCATTTAAAGGCATCTCATGCATTCCAAATCAGAGACTTGATCAACCTGGGGGAATCGAAAATAAAATTATGGCATTAAAGATAAGAGTGATATGCAGCCATAATCAAAATATTCAAAACATAAGTATGGCAGTAAAGATGTGAATTTCATTTCAGCCATAAAAGAACCAAAACTGCCCCAGATAGCAGTGAATCCCAAGCCCAAAAAAAACTGTTCAATCCAACAATGGACATATACAATTTTTAAAAAATATACCAGATTAGTTAGTTTTCGCATACACACAGACAGCGTAGAATATTAAAAAAGATACAAATATTCATACGCGAAGATAAGAATGGGGTGTATGTGATAGCCAGTAGTGATCATCATCATGGAGCGGAGTGAGATGGTGCTATGTCGTCCTGGTGGCAAGTCATCACATCCACCAACTGTTGGACGGTTTGCTGCACACTTAGCACCATTCTTTCTAGAACAGTAAGCCCATCGTTCATTGACTCCCTGAGTTGAGAGACATCACGGTGAATAGCGCCAAGCTTGTCTTGATGAAGCTTGAATCTCTTCGTATGCCCAGCCCCTGATGTGGATGGTGCTTGATGTGATGCAGACGGTTCATGCCCAAACTCCCCAGTCCCTTCCATGGGAGTGTCTCCAGCCCTACCTTCTTCCTCCACATGAGTGCCTTCCTCCAGAGGTTCCTCAGGGTATTTGTGAAACCCCATATTCATCCTTCGAATGTTGCTTTTATTGAAGGTTTGAAGAGGAAGAACAGGATCATTTGTAGTAGGGAATCCTATGGCATTACAAATTGTATTGATGATCTAGGGATATGGTAGGAGAATATCTCTAGCCCTATGAAAAGCATACACCAACTGATACACAATCAGGGTAGGAAGACAGATCTTGACACTAGCAGCGATTGAATAGATTATCATAGTCATGAAACCAGTGAGGTCAGCCCTGTTGGAGCCTCTAGAGTAAATATTCGAAGCGAGAATGCCATGCAGGACACGATAACGTGGTTCCATGAACTTCACTTTCAGGGCATTCCCATGGTACCACTCAACATCACGATTATGGCATAGAAATTTAGTGACTTTGGATCGAACTTCAGGATCTTCCATGTCCATCTCAGGGATTCCTACAGGAGATAAAATAAGATTGAATATTCCTGCAACAGACCCTAGAGTAATCAGCACATCATCACCATCTATAGTTACGGAGATGGATGGAGGATCAGATGTCGGAGAGTGATAGGCAGCGAAGAATTGGTAAGTCCGTTCAAGCTGATATGATCCACCAAAGTTGAGAACTGGTGACCAATCTATGGCCTCAAATAGAGATTCCAGATTATATGGAATCAAGCAGCTTCTATCAACTTTCCTTTCAAGAATGACTTTCCTCCCTGCAAATCTTGCCAAGACCGGATTGACTTGCACTGGTGGAGGTGCCTGCTCTTCCGACTGGGACCCACCATGTCTTGAGCGTTGCCTTGTGGGGATCCCATGTTCGGGAACACTTGCTTTAGTCTTAGAGGCAAGCACCTTTTTTTGAGAGGTGTTTGAAGGTTCCCCTTATCCGGATGCTTTCCCTTTGTCTTTTCCCATATGGACAAAAGGAGGGTTTGAAAATTTGGGGAAAGAGGACAAAATTCTTCTTTTAATGAAACGGAAAATACCCGACCAAAAGTGAGATAAACTCTGAAATTGAGGGAATGGAAGGATAATACCCGTTTCTTGTCGAGGCTTCTGGGACCCACCAATAGTCTTCAGGCCGAGGATTCGAGTGAAAAAAATGGCTTTTCCAAGAAAAATAATATTTTTTCGCTCGACCACCTTTTATCGGGCGCCAGACATCGATTTTATCAATCTTACTTTTGATTATATCGATGATCCTCATTTGATATGATCGATAATATCTCCGATAGTATTCTCGATCAAGTGACTTTTCAAATTCTGATGAGACGTCGATAGTATCAACATTTTATCGATTTGATCGAGAATACCCATGACAGATTAGCTAAAGTATCGGAAGTGAATGTTTTTCAGATTTTAACAACAGACGACACTTCAAGCATATCTTCAGCATTTTTATGAATCAGTAGTATACTTTAACAAAATTATGTACAATCTTTGTACATCAAAACTATAAACATTTGAATGTTTATACAAAAGCAATGGAGGTGAAGCACCTTAGATATATCATTTGAAGCTCAGCAAAACTATTTCCTCATTTTAGCACATGTTCAGATTTTAGATGCTCATTCTGAACTAATTTTTCCTTATCCATTTCATCTTGTTAATCAATTTGGGTGGTGATGCAAGGGCATTACTTCTATCCATATCCTTGAGAGGACTATTGAAGTTCTGTATTTCTTTGGTTATGTTACCATAATTCTGACCAACTGGGAGGTGATGCAAGGGCATTGCTTCTATCCATAGCCTTGATTTCGGCATTCGTTTCAGTAAACTTTACCGTTGGATGAACTGGGATGCCTAAGACTGTTTCTACATTGCTCTCGCACCCTCCTATGTCAAAATGCGTAGCGTACGTCGTGAGACCATAACTCAGGTCCGGTTTAATCCAAATCATGCTTTGATACCAACTTGTAACGCCCTGAAATTTGAGGGTCGAGTAACAACTCAACTCTCGAGTTCCAAAACATCACTTATGCAACATAGAGAATAATGATTGAATGTTGTCTGTGTTAGTGCAATAAACATGAGTGAGATTATGCCAAAACAGTAATCCATACTCCAGATCATTATACAAAACACATGCGGAAGACTGAAAGATGTCTATAGATGTATATATATAAAAAAAAAAAACAAAACGATTTCGATCTGTCCTCAAAGTATGATTACTTCACTGAGTCATCATATACATGTACTGAATCAAAAATAAAATGTCAAAAGAATAGTCCAACTATCGAGATAGCCCAATAGCCCCGTCAATCCGATAGCCTAAGCAAAGCCACCAGAGAACTGCATATAGGAGAACTCATCTTGATCTTCATAATAATCAGGCTCAGCCTCCTATGAATCGTCGATACCTGCATCTAAACAGAGTCTGGTGGGTGTCCAGAACACCGTCCCGTAACGTGGGAGTGAGTAGCTAACTCAGTGGAACAATAAAGCATAGGTTAACATGTTATCAATTCAATCAAGCAGTAATGATAAGCAGTACAATTAACGTTCCTAAGTATTGTAATTAATGCAAGGATGAAATGCGATTATGATGCATGCCCTCGCCAACATACTCCCTCGTGCGGCACCATCTTACGTCCGCGGCATGCTGTCACCCTCAGTGCTCCACATCTTCCAGGCACATGCAATGCGATGATGAGCATGATTACCGAGTTGTTATTAATCCATTTCAAACAGCAGTATTGGAAAACTAAGGTACCTTCCTTATATCATTCCCAAACAATGATCCATTCCAGGGTCGTCAGTCCTAGACAATCCCATATGATGATACGGTTCTAGGTCGCTGTAAAGGGCTGTCAGGGCTGTTACACGCACTCGTTGCACCGCTCCCCCATCACCTTATCAATACAGGCCTAGTTTATACTCTGTTACTATGGGAAGGCTCGTCGCCTCTCTGTGGCTTCAGAGTATGCTCGAGGTCACTACAAAGGGCTCGTCACCAATCAGTGTAGGTCGACAGCTCGAATACAGTGTCCCATACCACCATATTCGGCTCACGAGTCTGGGTTGCTCACTGGTCACTACGGGGAGGCACGAGGCCCAGCGTAGGCTGACAGCTCGACCACGGTGTCCCATACCACCATGCTCGGCTCATGAGTCTTAGCGGATCGAGGTACCACGGTTAACGAGATTCCACTGGTAAGGTTAGTACCTTAGGTTCAAACAGAGGCATCCAAACATGGTGAACATACAGAAGACAGATCGGGTTACTTGACGAGCCTGACTAGCACGAGCGCACAACCAACTGAACAACATGAAGTGCATAAACACTTCGTGTGGCCTAACCACTGTCGCCAACTGAAGTACGATTCGGGTTCGTCAAACACTCCTACGTGGCGAATGGATCTCAACCACGTACTCAAGTCTGTTACCGATTGTCTGGACTATAATCATAGCCCCAATCACAATCAATCCTTAACCAGAAGCATGTAGAGTAAAGTATTATAAACAAAGTAATTCAAGCATGTTAACAAACATGTCATAAAGCATGTTACAAAGCACAATATAAACAAGAAATACAAACACATATATTTCATAGTAAGCGGTTAAATTAGACAACCAACATGGAGGAAATCATATATATCTCTAAGTTAGTTGAGAATCCTATCTCAACACCTGCCTAAAGCACAATCATCTAAGTACTCACTCATACAAGCATTTTCACAAACACTTAGAATGCACTTCTTAACATACATAACGTATGTTAACCAAAACATGTATTTGGGCGAATCCTTTCGCCAAGTAAGTATCATACACATATATAGCATATACATATAGTCATTTATCATGGCAAACACACTTTCAAAATTTATACATATACGGTACTTTCTACAAATACGAGGAGTACAGTATATCCAACTTAGTTAACGTATAATCGAAAAACGAAACAGACAGCACTTTGTACATGTGCAATAACATACAGATCATGAATCTATCATTATCTGACATTAAAAGCGTTGAAAACCATAACCTATACACCTAAAGTCCGCACCTTACGCCGTAGAAGTGAAATGAATTTGGTAGGAATGCTACGACTCCTTCCATGACAGTATATCGACCTAAAGCACAAGTAGTGTTAGCTATTTCGCTAATTGAATCAATGGAAACCCTAAATCAGATTAGGGTTAGGGTTTTCTTACCTAGAATGAAGTCGGAATCGCTGGAAAAGCGATTAGAATGGTGTGGTTAAGCACAGATAGCAACAGGGTAGAGTGGCAGGGAGATGGTCGCACAAATCTCACACTTTCTCTCTCTTTTCCCTCTTCTCTCTCCTAGGGTTTTTCTCAAATTCGTATGGGCTGAATGAGAAAGGGTTTAAGGTCCTTATATAGCCTAAAACTTCACCGAAATAGACCTAAGGTCAAGGTATACTTAGGTTATAACCAAAGTGGGTCTATTCCGTCTCAACGGAGCACTTCTGCCGGCCCCTTTTCTGTGTGCGGTCGGACTTAAGCTCACTAACGCTAGATCTAGATATAGTTAAGTTTTTTTCTAGTCGGGTTCTCAGATCGCACGTGGCGGACCAGTTTCAGTTCAACGGTCACTGAAACTCGATCGGGGATTTTAAGTACATTGCCATGTGTATGAAATTTCTCCTGATCTGAGGCTGTATTCTGGCTTGATTCTGACGGTCGGAATTCTTATAACTGATCCACAAGCGACACGTGCCAGATTACTTAAATTTATATTTTATTTTTATTTAATTTCACATTTCTCACGCTCTTCACTCTGGGCTCAAGCGAATAGCGCTGGGACATTATCTGGATTTGATCTCCTAGATGGTTATCAAGCCCAGCAAGGCGGTCCTAACTCTATAACCTCGTATTAGTCGAATTTCTGATGTGCGGTCCAGATCTAATACGGAGTTTCCATGTGCTCCCGAGAACAGACGGGTAATGAGATTGATCCTAGATTTTAGGGTAATGTAGCGTCAACAATTCCACAAGTTTTGGGTCTTGCAGATCGTATTTAAAGTGATTAGTGCGGATTTCATGGCTAATCTAGTTTAGCACTTAGTTAACTTTGTCTAATTTTCTAAAGGATTTGATCCTAAGTGATTTCTGCCTGAGGTGGTACTCGGGCCATCGTACGGAATTTTCCTAGTCGTTACATAATTGAAGCGGTAGAGACCATGAGTATTTTCAATGATTTCCGATCTCCATCGCTTTCTGAGTCACTAGATTCTGAATTTGACTCATCTGTATCATCCCACGTGGCAGCCATTGCCTTGCCCTTAGTTTTTTTATTTGGCATTTGGTAGATAGATGTCCATACTCTCGACAGGCGTAGCATTGTGGTTCTTTGGTCTTTTTACCAAATTTGCCTGCAGAGAGTTTGTTATCCATCTTTCTACCTCTAGAGGGACGGCCGCGATTCTTTTGAAAGAATCTTCTGAATCTTTGTGCCAGCAAAGCCACTTCCTCATCATCATCCTCTCTTTCACTTTCACTGTCCTCATAAGTTGTTTTCTTTGAAGTTTTTAGGACAGTGTTTTTAGATTTTTGGGATTGAGTGAAGTGTAGTTCAAAAGTTTGTAGGGAACCTACTAGTTCTTCTACTTTCATCTCGTCTATGTTCCTACACTCCTCAATTGTCGTCACCTTGGTATTAAACCATTCCGGTAGGGATCTTAGAATTTTCCTACAAATTTTCGGTACCGGAACTTTCTCTCCCAATCCACCCATGGAGTTGCAAATGATATTTAGCTTTGTAAAGAACTCCATAAATGTCTCATGCTCTTCCATTCTGAGACTTTCGAACTCTGAGGTCAATAGTTGAAGTTTGGACCTCTTCACAGTACTTGTGCCTTCATGGGTTGTTTCAAGTAAATCTCAAGCTTCTTTTGATGTCCCACACATACTTATCTGATTGAATATATCTTGGGATACGGCACAGTAGATAGCATTCATAGCCTTGGCTTCAGATGTTTGCCTTTCTTTGTCGAATGTTGTCCACTTTTCTTTGGGTTTGGGCTTTGTGATTGTTGTGCCACTATCAAGTACAATTTGTTCAATAGGTGGCACATATCCACTTTCAACTATATCCCAAACGTCATGATCCAAAGATCTCAAAAAGTAGTGCATCCTAGCCTTCCAGTATGCATAATTTGAGCCGTCAAATACTGGGGTCTGGTGACTGATGAGCCCTCTCCTTTGGCCATATTTCCAACTTCAATCAAGATCACTCTCTAGGCGGTGAAGCCCTTAAAGAGAGACCCACTCTAATACAAATTGAAATAGCGGTGAAGACCGCTTGAGTTGAAGTCGGAATATGTCAATATGTCCTAGAGTGGGGTGAATAGGACATTTTAAAGATTTATGATTTATTTTAAAAATCCTATCACTCTAATCCTATGATGTATGCAATTCTTAGGATTACTCAAATGTAACTCTACTGGCTTCCAAGCCAAGTAGAGGATCCAATCATAAACTAATCAAGATATAACAATATGCAACTTATTCTATGTTGGATATGACTGTGTATGTGTGTGGGATGTGATCAGATATATGAATATGAATGCATTGATATGAATCACACATATAGAAAAGCAATCACAAACACAGTCATTTTATAGTGGTTCGACGATAAGTCTACTCCACTCCCGGCTGCCGCACTCAACCCTTGAGTGTACCGGATTCCACTAAGGAGGTTTCTCAGGGTTCACCTCAAACCTAAGGTTTTAAAATAGGTTTACCTTCAACCTTTACAGAGGTTTTACGCGGTTCACCTCAAACTCAGAGTTTTACTGGTTCACTCCTAACCAGATGTTTATGCTCACCATAGAGTAAGGGTCCACACAACGCACCCAGATTTTAGACCACACAGGTCAAGGACCTACACAAGGACCTAACAGTTTATGCCCTACACAAGAGCAAGGGTCTAACACTATGCACCCACTACGTACACTTCCGCCGAAGGCCTCCTTGAGGACTTTAAAGGGTGAGAACCACTTAAGACCAAGACCTAGGAAGGAATGATCACAAGTGTCCTCTGGACTCTGGATACTTACAGATAAGTTGATGAATCCCGTTAAGCACAATGTCAAAGATCTCGTCCTCCTTGTAGACGAAGAGTCTTCAGCTCCCTTGATCCGCAACACAAGATGATACATCAATGCTTGACTTCAGGTTGGGTCAAGGGTGAGATGGAATCCTACTCTCTAAAGATTTTCCTATAAGGAAGATAGAGTGGTTCCTCTCTTATGCATTCAAGGCATCCCAGCTTAATGATTTGTCATTAAGATGGTAGTTGAAGGATCCTTAAATGCGGAAGTTCATTCCCCAATCCACTCTATGTAATATCAATGGTAAGAGTGGATTGGAGGATGAACTCCCTACAGAGAAAGGCTTTAGGTATAAGATGTAAGTTGAAACACACAAAAGCTCTCTCTTTTCTCTCTTACAGCAACAAAGAACAAGTCCACTATATATAGGAAAAAAGTTCCAACGGATATAAAACGATCATATTTATGACAGAGTTCGATATCATCGAGCAGGTTCGATATCATCGAGCTTATACTCTCGATGGAATCGATGATCTGCTCGATAACTCAGACTCGATGTCATACGTTTTTGAAACTCTTTGCCAATAAGTCGATGAATCGAATCTATTGTTGATGTCATCGGATTTCGAACTTCGATTCCATCGATGATAAGTTCGATCCATCGACACTTGAAAAATGAGAGAGACTTGACTTTAAGATATTTCAGGTTTTCATGAATGATCGGGGAAACCGTCAAGGTCATCGGAATTTGAATGTCGATTGTATCGAGATCAGAGTCGAGGCATCGATAAATCCAGCTGATTTGTCTTTGAACTTGCTGGACTGATTATGGATTTGTTCGATGCAATCGACTTGGTGTCGATATCATCGATATTTGAATATCGATTAAATTGAAGGGCCCCCGATCATAGTTAAAAACACCCTGAAATAACTACTGTAAGAAATGAGCGCCCACCATCGATATCATCGATGGACCTCCGATCTTATCGATATTTTATTTCAGATCATATCGGACGGTCATCGATATATTGAAGAATTTTGAGATTTTCATTAAAAAACAGGGGGACCGAAAATCTGCCTATCGATCTTATTGAGCCACTCCCGATGGTCTCGAGATTTGAATATCGATGATATCGATATGTGTATCGATACATCGATAATTCGTCCAGATATATCGTGAAGTTGCTGGACATATTTAGTGCTTGTATCGATGATATCGATAAATCCGTCCAGATGAGTTTTTAGTTGCTGGACATTTTGGTCCTCTTATCGATCATATCGTTTAAGGTATCGAGGACATCGACAGTGCAGGTCGATCATATCGAGGGTGCTTCAATAAAATCGACAAGGCGAGAAAAACTTAGGGATTTTCCTATTTTGAAAAAGTTTTCTCACCATAAAAACTCTAAGATGTCTATCTTGTTTTAAGGGTTTAAATCACCTGGTGTTTTGGGACATGGGATGTGAGGCTATGATTTACCTATTGCGAACTTCCACACATCCAGTCGAGGCAGACGCTTGAATTGTTCTTCCTATTGATCTCTGTAGCCAGTCTGACTCACCACACACGTAACTTAACAAACCAGAGCATAAGTAGGTGCACTTTCATAGTAGAAAGAAAAAATAGAGTGCTTCAAGAAATGACAAATGTAATGTTAAATAGCATGAAGCTCCCTAAAAATCTTTGGGTCGAAGCCGTAAATACTGCATGTTATATAATTAACCACGTCTATACTAGAAAATCAAATAATAGAACGACTTATGAAACGTGGTTTGATAAAAAGCCCATTATTAAATACTTTTGAGTTTTTGGCAGCAAGTGCTACATTTTACGTGACCAAGAAAATCTGGGTAGGTTTGACACCAAAAGTGATGAAGAGATATTTTTAGGGTATGCTCTAAATAGTCGAGCATATCGGGTTCTTAATAAAAGGACTGGTGTAATTCAAGAGTCCATTAATGTGGTTATTGACAATTACTTGAATACACCTGTCTCAAGTTCAGAAAATGATGAAGTACTTCTAATTGATAAACCAGATTCTTCATTAAGTCAAAATAACTCTGAACTGAGGATTGTTAAAGACCATCCAACTAATCAAATTCTTGGAAACCCTCTCACTGGTATGCACACTCGTAAACAACTAGAAGATATGTGTAACTACGTGTGTTTTACATCTTAGATAGAACCGGCTAACATAAAAAAAAACTCTTACTGACGAAAACTGGATAGTTGCTATGCAAGAAAAGCTTAATCAATTTGTTAGAATAATGTTTGGTACTTAGTTCCTAAACCGAAAGATAAACACCTTATCAGAACTAAATGGATTTTCAAAAATAAGTCTGATGAACTTGGTAATATTATTAGAAACAATGCTAGACTGGTTGTACAAGGGTACACTCAATTTGAAGGCATCGATTATGATGAGACCTTCGCCCCAGTAGCTCATCTTAAATCAATCAGACTATTTATATCCATTGCGCGTTTTAGAAAGTTCAAAATATATCAAATGGATGTAAAGAGTGCCTTCTTGAATGACGATTTGCATAAAGAAGTGTATGTTGAACAACCAACGGGTTTTGAAGACCCAAAGAATGTTGATCATGTCTATCACCTAAAAAAGGCTCTTACGGTTTGAAACAAGCTCCCAGGGCATGGTACGAAAAGTTGACTAAGTTTCTACTAAGTCATAACTTTATAATGGGAAGTGTTGATAAGACATTATTTGTAAAGAAACATAATGATCACATTTTAATTGTTTAAATTTATGTTGATGATATAATTTATGGATCTACCTGTGCTAACATGACTGTTGAGTTTGCAGATCTTATAAAATCTAAGTTCGAAATGAGCATGGTTGGAGAATTGAATTATTTTCTTAGTTTGCAAGTTAAACAGCAACTGATGGTTTCTTTATTTCTCAAACCAAATATGCTTTGAACTTAGTTTAAAAGTTCGGATTTCAGAATGGGAAAAATTTTGATACTCCTATGAGTACTACTTTAAAACTCTCAAAGAACTCTACAGGTAAGAAAGTGGATCCTAAATTGTATCGCAGTATGATAGGTAGCTTGCTGTATTTAACTGCGAGCTAACCTGATATTGCATTTAGCGTAGGAATTTGCGCTAGATATCAATCTAACCCTAATGAGTCACATTTAATTATTGTTAAGCGCATTTTGCGATATGTCGCTAGTTCAGGAAATTTTGGTCTCTGGTATCCACATGATACTAGTGTGCAATTAGCTGGTTACACAGATGCTGATTGGGCTGGTAACATTGATGACCGAAAATCAACCAGTGGTGGTTGTTTCTATGTTGGGAACTGTTTAGTTTCTTGGCAAAGAAACAAAGTTTCGTATCGCTCTCAACTACTGAGGCTGAATACATTGCAGCAGGTAATGCATGTACTCAGCTTGTATGGATGAAAAGAATGTTAAACGATTACGGAATTGCACAGGATTCTATGGTTTTATATTGTGATAATTCCAGTACAATTAATATATATAAAAATCTAATCTAGCATTCACGAACCAAGCACATTGACATTGGATATCACTACATTCGTGAATTAGTGGCAGACAAGATAATTTTTTTGGAATATATTCCAACCGAGACTCAACTTGCGGACATCTTCACAAAACTACTCGACAAAAGCAAGTTTTCTAAATTGAAATTTGATCTTGGTATGCGCAATTTGAATTGATTATTCATGCATTTCTGTATCATAATGTATATATATTTGTTATTTTATATGTTTAAAATTTTAAATTATATGAAAATTGCACATTTTTTGTTGTGCACGACCAATCGAGTACATACTCGACCAGTCATGGCATGACCGGTCGAGCATGTACTGGACCAGTCGTGTAGCGAGGGTTGGTGCTTTATTTGGAGGAAAATCCCTTTTTCTTCATTTTGGCTTTCTTTTCCAACGGGTCCTGGGTCGACCGATCGAACCTATCTCCTATTTCTTCAAGGTTAGTGCTTTATTTACGTTTTTCTTGTAGATTCAAGTTCTTAGCACTCCTTTTTCATCTTTGATGTGATTTATTTCTTATTTCATAGTGGTTTTTGGGGTTTTTCTTTCCAAAATCTGATCTTGTGAAAATCCACTCTACTTCTTTTGCAACCACTTGGTTCCTTGATTTCTTAGTTGCAAATGGAAGATAGAGCAAAAAGAAAAGTTCTCATGGTCCTTCAACATCTAGGTCGACTCCTATCACCGTGCGCCACCTTCGGTCACCCGAAGACGATCCCTCTTATGTGCGGGATATTAGGTTGCGCAATGTTATAGTTGAACGACCTGTTCATGTTGAACATTTAGTTCCATTTGATATCCTTCCTCTCCTCCAATTTGTAGGATGGGATAACATTCTACATTGGGGTGGGCTGGCATACCTGTCCATTGCTCAAGTTATGTATGCATGTATTTCTAATTTTTCTGCTAAAAATCTGACATTTATTATTGCAACTAGAGAATGTCCAATTGAAGTAGACCGACATCTGATCTCTGGTCTAATGGACATACCTGTCAATGATGAAGGTATTCCCATTAGCACTCTAGTGGTTAAACCATCTGAAACTAAAAAATGTACGCTCACTAGAGATTTGTGCAATATAGATGCGAAATGGAGTACTAATGGAAATGCGCTTGCCTCAAAGTATTTGTTATCCAGATACAGAGTCCTTCACAGGATATTCATTTCAAATGTTTATCCTCGCTCTGGTAACAAAACCGAACTCACTACTTTCATGGTTCGGATTCTTCATTCCATTGTTTCTGGAACAAATGTATGCCTTCCTAATTCTCTAATTTGTCATTGTATCATTCAATTCCGTCTCTATCCTGGACACAATGATATCCCTTTCGCTTATCTTATGATTGTGTTGGCTACCCATATTTTAGTGGTTATGCCTATTGGAGAAGCTCACATTCAACACCTTATCTTCAACAACTCCAATATAAACAAAATGAATCTGAGGTTGGTCGTAGGCCAAGTCAATGTGGGTGTTGGTGGAGCTAATACAGTGAAAGAAGAGGAAGGTGATTTACCTCCAGATGACATTAACATGGATGATAATTTTTGATGAGATCGAATCCGATTTGGCAGATGATCCTGATTATCAGCCATCTGACTTTGATGCGCAGTTGCGCTCACTTGAGGAGAAGGTAGAGAAATGAATGTGTCCCATGATTTGCATTTCAAATATATGCACAAGTATCTTAGGCGCCTTAACAAGGGAATTCATAAACTTGATCCTACCATACCTGCTCCTTCATCGGGTTCGGACTAATATTTGCTTATCTTGGTTTGTAATAACTTTTATGATACTTGACTTTCTTTTGTCTTATGGGGTTGAACTTGATTGAACTTGGTTGAACATGGTTGATTATGCTTGAACATTGCTTGCTTATGGATTCCATCTATTGACTATCTTGTTCATTTGTTCCTCATCACTCTTATTCTTCTTCCTTGTTTATCTACTTCCTCATCTATTGGTTCCTTCCTATGTCATATTGTGACAAAAAGGGGGAGAATTTTGATGTGAATTGGTGGATTGTGGATTGTGGATAGTTGTGGATTGTGGATAGTAAGGATAGTAGGTGTCCATCCAATTTATTTTTTTTGTAAGGGGAAGTAAGGGGGAGTTTTGTTAGGGGAGTAGTCGCGAATTTTTGACCTGTTTATAACTGGTGCATGATTCTTTAACCAAGTTGTAACTGGTTTATATTGGTTACTAGTGCATGATTCTTTGTGCGTATAATGATTATGTTATTATGAAGTGTGTTTTGTCACAAATTTGACAAAGGGGGAGATTATAAGTGCTATGGTATCTAGCTCTTATGATTGTCAAATTTTGTAGTGCCAAAACCACTTGGAATCTGTCTTGTGTAGCGCATCTACATATTCAAAACAGTGCATCCCATGTACAAAGACAAAGGTCTTTGCTTCAAGAACTTCAAATGCAAGATTACAGGTTCATGTTCAAGTACAATATCAAGTGTGAATTCAATCTTTCAAGCTTCAATAGTTCAAGTTTTCAAAGCTTCGTCCAAGTCAAGACAAAGTTCCTATACTTTGAACCACAAGCTCAAGCTTCAATGTATTACAATTTCAAGCTTCAAAAAGTCTCAAGTTCAAGCTTCAAGATCTTAAGCTTCGTGAACTTCAAAGATCAACTATCAACTGGAGCAAAAAAAAATTCAATGTTCATATATCATGTATAAGGTATGAATGACCCTAGATTGACCATAGGGTAGGTCATTTTTAATACATAATTTAAATTGGGTCATTTTATAAGTACATGGACTGTTTCTCGACTAGTCTTGGACTAAGTTCGACTAGTCTTAGCACTGGCTCGACTAGTCCAAGAATTCCTCGACCAGTCCTAAGTTTGTTACTTATTTTTGAGAATTTTTGCTAAAGCCTCGACCAGTCCTAGAGACCGCTCGACCGGTCGTGTGAACAGTGTTCGACCAGTCCTACAGGCTCGACTCAAAGTCCAGCAACTAAATTGGGCCCTGCACGACCAGTTGTGGACAGGAGTCGACCGGTCGTGGAGGCCACTCGACCTGCCACGCCCTAAACTCGGAAAACGGGCTCACAAAATTTTCGATCACCGAATCTGGTGCTGATAGCCTCCGTAGTGCCCCATTCTCGGCTCCCGACACTCATGTGCCAAATTCCGATCCTGGAATCCTGCAAGGAGGATTTTCAGTGTGAATTTTTTTTTTTTTTTTGTAATGAAGCATAACCACAAGCATAGCCAAGTCACAAAACAACATCACCACAACATCACCACATATTCACTAGCTTATAGCCCCCTCACTTGGGCGGATAAGGCCACACCCTGTAACCCCCTGAAAATCGGGGGTCGAGCAAAGCTCAGCTCCCGAGTTCCAACGCATCACTTATGCAACACAGATAATGATAATTATGATGAGAGCATTGAAACATGAATGACATTATACCAAAACAGCATACCATACTCTAGATACAGTTAAATTGCAAGCGGAAGACTATGATAGATGTATATAAAATATATAAACTACGGTAAATCTCCAGAGTGTGATAATGTTACCAGGTTAATTAATAACAAGTACAATTCCAAAATATACCAAATTGTGTAAGGTCATCTAGTCGACATCCCTGTAACCCCGTCGATCAAGACACGGCTCACATGAAGCCGCCAAAATACAGCATATACGAGCAAACATCATCGTCATCGCAAAGGTCCGGCTCCGCCTCATAAGCATTGCCAGGACCTGTAGCTACAACAGGGTCTGGTTGGTGTGTACAACACCGTCCCGTAACGTGGGAGTTAGTGATCAACTCAGTGGAACAATAAAGCATAAGTTAACATGTTATCAATTCAGTCAAGCAGTAATGATAAAGCAGTACAATCAAACATTCCTAAATAATCTTGTTAATGCAAGTATGAAATGCAGTCATGATGCATGCCATTGCCAAACCACCCTCGTGCGACACCATCTTACGTTTGCGGCATGCTTTCATCCCTCAGTGCTCCACATCTTCCAGGCACATGCAGTGCTATGTTATGAGCGTGATTACCGAGTTGTTATTAGTCCTTTTCATACAACAATATTGGGAAACTAAGGTACCTCCCTTATATCATTCCCAACAATGATCCATTCTAAGGTCGTCAGTTCTAGGTAATCTCATATGATGATGCAGTTCTAGGTCGCTGTAAAGGGCTGTTACACGCACTCGTTGTACTGCTCCCCCATCACCTTATCAATACAGGCCTAGTTTATACTCTGTTACTACGGGAAGACTCGTCGCCTCACCGTAAATTCAGAGTATGCTTGAGGTCACTACACCGGGCACGGTTAGGGCTGTCAGGGCTGTTACACGCACTCGTTACACCACTCCCCCATCACCCATCAAAACAGTGTAGGCCGACAACTCGAATATAGTGTCTCATACCACCGTATTCGGCTCACGAGTCTGGGTTGCTCACTGGTCACTACGGGGAGGCACATCGCCCCAGCGTAGGCCTACAGCTCGACCACGGTGTCTCATACCACCATGCCCGGCTCATAAGTCTTAGCGAATTTAGGTACGAAGGTTAATGGGATTTCACTGGTGAGTTCGGTACCTTAGGTTCAAGCAGTAGCGTCCAAACATAGTGAACATACATTAGACAGATCAGGTTACTTGACGAGCTCGACTAGCACGAGCGCACAACCAGATAAACGACATAAAGTGCATAAGCACTTCGCGTGGCCTAACCATTGTCGCCAACCGAAGTACGGCTTGGGTTCGTCAAACACATCCTACGTGGTGAAATGAATATCAACCATGAACTTAAGTCTGTTACCGATCGCCTGGACTATAACATAGCCCCAATCATACTCAATCCTTAACCAGAAGTATGTAGAGTAAAGTAGAATAAACAAAATGATTCAAACATGTTAATAAGCATGTTATAAAGCACAAGGCAAGCAGGAAATACAAACACATATATTTCATAAGTAAGCAATTAATTTAACAACTTGCATGAAGGAAATCATACACATCACTAAGGTAGTTGAGAATCCTATCTCAACACCTATCTAAAGTACTATCATCTAAGTACTTACTCTTACAAGCATTTTCACAAACACTTAGAATACACTCTTTTAACATGCATAACGTATATTAGCAAAAACATGTATTAGGGCGAATCCTTTCGCCAAGTAAGTATTATACACATATATAGCATGTTCATACAGTAATTAATCATGGTAAACACACTTTCAAAATTTGTACGTATACCGTATTTTCTACAAATATACAGAATACATAATTTGCCATAATTTGCATACGCAACTGAAACGCAAAATGAACATCAGATTGTGCATGTACAATAACACCCAGATCATGAATCTATCATTATCTGACATTGAAAGTATTGAAAACCATAACCTATACATCTAAAGTTTTCACCTTACGCCGTAGAAACGTAACGAATTTGGTAGAAATGCTAAGTCTTCTTCAACGATGCTATATCAACCTATAGCATGAATTAAGTCAGCTATTTCGCAACTTACAACCTTTGAAACCCTAGAACAAGTTAGGGTTAGAGTTTCCTTACCTAAGAGTGATGTCAGAATCGTCAGAAGAGCGATTAGAAGGTGATGGCTAAGTACGTATAGCAGTGGGATAGAGTATCAAGAAGATGCTCCCACTACTCTCACACTTTCTCTCTCTTTTCTCTCTTCTCTCTCCTAGGTTTTCTTAAATTCGTATGGAATAAGAGAGTGAGGGTTTAAGGTCCTTATATAGGCCCAGAACTCACAGAAATAGACTCAGGGCCAAGGTATAATTAGGTTATGTCCAAATACGGACTGTTCCGTCTCAACGGAGCACTTCTGGAAGCCCCCCTTGAGCCAAAGGTTAGACTTAAGCTCACAGACATTGGATCTAGGTCGAGTTACGTTTTCGGTCCGATCGGATTCCCAGATTGAACGTGGCGGACCAGTTTCAATTCAATGGTCTTCGTCCATCGATCAGGGCCACAAGTGCACTGCCATGTATGGAAAACTTCCCCTGATCCGAGGGTGTAATTGGGTCAGATTCTGACGGTCTGATTGCTTACATCAGGCCCGCAAGCGACAAGTCTCAGATTACTTAAATTAGATTTAATTTCTAAAGAAACCTACGTTTTCTCACACTCTTCACTCCGGGCTCAGGCGAATAGCCATGGGATACTATCTGGATTTGATCTCTGAGATGGTTATCAAGCCCGGCAAGGCGGTCCTAAATGCTTAATCTCGTGGTCATCGGACTTTCGATGTGCGGTCCAGATCCGATACGGAGTTTCAATGTGCTCCCGAGAGCAACTGAGTAATGAGATTGATCTAGATTTTAGGGTAACCTAGCGTCAATGATTCTACAAGTTTTGGGTCTTACAGATCGTATTTAAAGTGATTCAAGCGGATTCTACTAATTGTTTAGTTCAGTACTTAACCAAATTTCGCCCTAATTATGACAGAATACGGTCCTAGGGAAGTTCTACGCCTCTTTCTGGCATTTCTAGTTGGTCTATTATTTTAATTATTTTTTTAGTAGTTCATCATCAAGTCTACTTCATCTCCACCAAATTTCATTAGGTTTCATATTGTAGAAAATTTCTAAAAATTCCAGAAGCAGCAGCTGTCCAAACTAATGACTTTCGGATAGTTGTCACTACGACCTATATTTAACTATATTAATTATTTTATTATATTTTTAACTTATTTTTATATGAAACTAGGCTTATCAAGATTCAATCTGGCTTTTTAATCACTTAAATCGGAGTTATAACGAAGGAGATATGAATTTTCAAAGTAAGATAAAAATCACAGAATTTTCTGCCGTAAATGGGCCACCGGCCCGCTACAGCCCTGCCAGGCCCGCATTTTGGCGAGGCGTCGCCAACTCGGCAAGCCCCTCGCCACTCGTTGCCCTGTTTGGGGTGATTTCAACATCCGATATTTAAAATAGGTATATTTTACAAATCGGGATGAGTTATCCGACGTGCAATATATGTTTTTAGGGTAAGAGAAGCTGATCTATCCATGTAACTTACTTATTTCGTGAGACTCCAAAACAGTTAATGGTTAAAAACTCGTTTTATTTATTTATTTACTATTCATAGTATTTTTAGTTTAAGTACTGTTCTTCATCACCTAAACATTAGGATTAGTGTCTAATATGAAAGTTCTTGGAAAAGTTTGAAAAATAAGGTGGTGAAAGGTGAGATTTTGAAGGAAATGTGAGATTTTGAAGAAAATGGTTTGAAAAGGGATTTGAGACTTTTGAATTAAGTGTTTAAGAAGTTAATCAGGTGTTAGGATCGACCCATTGCCTAAGGATGTCTAACTCCAGGTTGGGAAAAATTCGGGGTGTTACACACCCCCTCCCAACCGACTACTCCTAACCGACCACGACATAGTGGGAGACGCAGCCTACTGGTATTCAGCACTCGGGCGCTCATGTATCTACTTGGTCTAGACGTTAGGGCGTCTCCTGGCCTCGGAGGTTTAGGGACTTTCACCCACGGACATTCCTGTGAATGATGAGGGTATTCCTATCCATAACTTAACTGATAAACCCTCATTGTCTGAAAAACGCGTGCTCACTAGAGACTTGTGCAACATGGATGTTCAATGGACACAAAAAGGGAATGCACTTCCCGCAAGGTATTTGTTACCCAAGTACAGAATTCTCCACAAAATCTTTGTGTCTAATCTGTATCCTCGTTCGGGTAATAAAACTGACTTGACTTCGTTTATGGTTCGTGTTATCCATGCTATCTCCAAAGGTACTCAGATTTGTTTACCATCCTTAATTTGTCATTTCATTCTTTAGTTTAGACTCCATCCTGGTCATAGTGACATTCCTTTTGCCTATTTAATGACTGTATTGGCTACACATATGTTAGTCGATATGCCGGTTGATGAGGCACCAATCCATCATCTGATCTTCAACAATACTAATATCAATAAGATGAAGCTGGATCTACTTCCTGAACAAGGTGGTGGTGGTAGTGGTGGTCATGAAGAAGCTGGTGATTACATTAATATGGATGACATTTTTGAGGAACTGGATTCTGACTCGACAAATTATCCAGATTTTGAACCATCTGATGTTGATGCTCGTCTGAGTGCATTAGAGGATAAAGTTGAGAATATAAATGTAAAGATGGAAAACATGTCTGTTGCTCATGATTTACAATTCAAGTACATGCGCAAATATCTTAGGCAATTGAACAAAGGCATGCACCAACGTGATCCTTCTATTCCTGCTCTGTTATCTGGTTCTAGTTCTGATTAGTTTATATGAGACTTCTGGTCTGTAATAACTTTTTAACTTAGCACTTGGTTGACTGAGTTTGAGTAGGATATTATCTATGTTTTATGCTGGATATTTATTCTATGTGAAGCTATGTTGAGTATCTCTATCTCTGTTTTGCTATAATCTCATAACTCCTCATGTTTACTCTCATATATCCCTTTATTTAGTTCTCCTTTATTG
Source organism: Magnolia officinalis (assembly GCA_021015155.1). Taxonomy (NCBI): domain Eukaryota; kingdom Viridiplantae; phylum Streptophyta; class Magnoliopsida; order Magnoliales; family Magnoliaceae; genus Magnolia; species Magnolia officinalis. Next base: position 33,511,211 of record JAJHSJ010000015.1, read on the forward strand.
TTGTTTCCTTTGTCATATTGTGACAAAAAGGGGGAGAATGGTTTATTCTTAACGATATGATTGTGAGAGGAGTAGCATTGGTTATGTTACTCAGGGGGAGTATGTTTGAACTGGTTGAATGTTGAATGTTGAATGTTGAATATTGAATAATGATTTGCAGGTAAGCCAGTTGATATGAACTGGTTCATATCTCTTTAACCAGTTGTTTTATTTTATGTTTATCTTGGTTATGTGTTTTGTCACTAATTTGACAAAGGGGGAGATTGTAAGTGGTATATTTTATATCCCTGTTTGTTGTCAAATTTGTGGTGCCAAAATCACTGTTATATATCTTGCATAAGTGAAGCTCTCTCAAAGATCAACATTCATGAACAAGCTAAGCTCACAACAAGCTAAGCTCACAACAAGCAAAGCTCACGAGTACAAAGATCAAACTTGAATGCAAGAACTACTCACAAGACATGACTCAAGCTGCAAGACTTCAAGAAGAGTACAAGGCAGTTCATAAAGAACTCAAGACACTTTCAAGATTAAACTGCATCAAGATTTCAAGATTGAACAACATCAAGACTTCAAGGCTCATACTTCAAGGTCACTAGTTCCTAATGTTTCAATGTCCTTACTTCATGGTTAAGGTTTGACTGACCTTAGGTTGACCTTAGAAGTAGGTCACTTTGGATACATAAATCAAATGTTTATTTTACATAAATTTGGTATGTTCTTCGACTAGTCCTAGAGTTGCTTCGACCAGTCTAAGAAATTCTTCGATCAGTCGTAAGTTTGTTACAAAAATCGGATAATTTCTGTTAGACTTCGACTAGTCTAGGAATCTGTTCGACCAGTCGAAGGAACAGTGTCGACTGCATCTTCGACCAGTCGAAAGTCTTCGATTCAAAGTCCAGCGATGATTTTAAGTTCTTCGACCAGTCGAAGGAGACATTCGACCAGTCGAAGGTGACCTACGACCAGTCGAAGGAGTCCTTCGACCAGTCGTAGAACGGTCAAAGCTTATCGCGCCTGATTTTTCAAATATCTGTTAGTGCTTCGACTAGTCGAAGAGCTCTCTAGACCAGTCGAACACGCGATCTACTCACCTATAAATAGAGCACGAATCTCAGAAGAAATCATCGAATTAATTAATCCATTCAAGCCAATCTTCGTCGAACTTCTGAGAGATAATTCTATGCTCCATCTAAGCTAAGTGTGCTTATTTAATATTCTCTTTCCTTAGCTTTATTTAATTGATTTTGTTTCTGCTATTCCAATCTAATTTGATAAGAGAAATTGTTATTTCCTTTCTTTGGAATCAAAATCAATTAAGGCAAGCCCTACTTGGTTTAATTTAAAATCTATTAGAATTAGAACCATTGTAATTGAGTACTGGACATTGAACTTGGACATTCAATCATCTGCTCTAACTTGGTTCTACCGGGCTGCTACAACGAAGGAGATAATCAGGTATTTTACATTTAATTGTAAATTCCTTTCTGTTTTGGTTTCTTTCAAGATTTGCCAGAAAAATCTTGTTGTATTGGTTATCTGAGGAGAGCCAGGAAAACTCAGAAGTGGGGTTTTTTTAATTGTGTAAGCCCACAGACAAAGACACAATTGTAAAGGTTTTTGGTGAACCTGGAAAAACCTATTTTGTTAGTGAACGCTAATATCCCCTGTGTGAGGATATTAGGAGTGGAGTAGCATTTTGTGTAGCTATTGTTTAACAGTTGGTGAACACACAGGCGAACCACTATAATCCCTTGTGTTGTGGTTGAATGATTTATACTTCTAATCTTTAATTATTCTTTTGTGGGATGTATGTATGGTGGTGAATGTTGTAATCATTTAATTCAAGCATTGTGAGAATTTTGTAATAGTTTAGAATTTATTTTCTGCTATTCCTTTATCAGCTTGATATTCAATTTCTTTTAAAAGTTGTTCCAGCAAGGTTGCCCTGCCATTTTTATGGTGTATGGCTGTCCCTAGAACAATACATTTGTGATTACAATTTTTTCAATTCCGTTTGTATTTATTTCTTTATTCCTCTTTGGTTTGAGATTTGATACAAAGATCTTTCTAGAAATAAGGTTGTCCTACCATAAACTCTGGTTTTTGGTGAAAGGTTGTCCTTAGAACAACATTTGTATCAACCTCTCAAGATCTAAATTTTGAGGTTGTTTCACTTTCCTGCATTGTGATTTAATTTGGCTATCATATTCTTTTTAATTCCGCTGTTATAAGTTTTATTTGGCATTGTCCTATTCACCCCCCTCTAGGACATATAGCTAGGCCTTTTCAATAACCGACATCAACAATCAGCCTCGACAATGTGGACATTTAACCAACATTGCCCCCAAGGAATGACCCACATAGAGCCAAACATATAATGGGCCCACGACCTCACACAAAGGCCTAATATACATCACAATGGGCCTTACTCAAGGGCCACATATACACAACAGGTGGGCCCTGCTCATGGGCCTCAAATACATGACATGTGGGCCCTACACATGGGTCTCGAATATATTAAATGGGTCATGCATCATGGGCCTAATACATATCACAATGGGCCTTGCCCATAGGCCACGAATACATCGCAATGAGCCTTAACTACGGGTCGCATATACATCATATAGGTCTTGACAATCGAAATCGGCCTTAACAATCGGAATCGACACTTGGATTCGGCCTCGATACTCGGCCTCGACAATCGAAATCGGCCTCGACAATCGAAATCGGCCTCGATACTCGGCCTCGACAATCGAAATCGGCCTCAATACTCGGCCTCGACAAATCAGAATCGGCCTCGATACATGGCCTCAACAATCAGAATCGGCCTCGATATTGGCCTCGACAATCAAAATCGACCTATACAATCAGCCTCGACAAATCGGAATCAGCCTCGATACTCGGCCTCGATAATCGGAATCAGCCTATACAATCGGCCTCGACAAATCGAAATTGGCCTCGATACTCGGCCTCGACAAATCGGAATCGGCCTATATAATTGACATCAACAAATCAGAACTGGCCTGGATACTCGGCCTCGACAATCGGAATCGGCCTATATAATCGGCCTCGACAAATCAGATCAGCCTATACAATTAACCTCGACAAATCAAAATCGTCCTCGATACTTGGCCTCGATAATCGGAATCGGCCTCGAAAAATCGGAATCGACCTCAATACTTGGCCTCGACAATCGGAATCGACCTATACAATCAACATCGATAAATTGAAATTGGCCTCAACAAATTATAATCAACCTCGATACTCGGCCTCGATAATCAAAATTGGCCTATACAATCGGCCTCGAAAAATCAGAATCGGCCTCGATACTCAACCTCGATAATCAGAATCGGCCTCGACAAATCAGAATCGACCTCGACAATCGGAATCGGCCTCGATACAGCCTCGACAATCAGCCGAACAAGGCCTAAGGAAAGGTCACAATGTGGACATTCAATGACCATTGCCCATCAATGTGGACATTTAACCAACATCGCTCCCAAGGAGTGGTCCACATAGAGCCATACGTATAGTGGGTCCATGGCCCCACACAAGGGCCTAACATACATCGCCATGGGCCTCACTCATGGGCCATATATGCATCATATTGGGCCACGCCCATGGGCCTTGAATACATAATATGGGCCTCGAATACATCACAATGGGCCTCGAGCTGGGCCTTATCAAATGAGCCTCATATGCCACATAAGGGGGTGGGCTCCGCTCGTTCCAAATGGGCCCATCAAATGGACAACTTAGGTACAACACGTACATCACGTGGGGGCCACGTGAATGGACGTTGTGAATACAAAATACATACATCTAGGTGGGCCTCATACATCCCCAAAAAAAGAATCATATTGAAGGATCAAATGATCATTTGGACCATACCACGAATAGTAGTGGAGATAATAATTCTCACTGTAACAAATCACAGGGCCACCATAAAGTTTATTTTCCACCCAATCTAATCATAAGGTCTTAAAGACCTGGATTAAGAGGAAAACAAATATCATAATGGTCCAAACTTGGTAGCCCAAGGGTGTAATGATGGTCGTTCAAACACATTGTTTTCTATAATGTAGTCCACCTGATCCTAGACCTGTCTTATTTTTAGTCTCAAGCCTAAGACGGGCTTGCCAATAGGATGGATGGTTTGGATGCAACACATGCATCATGGTGGGTCCCACCGTCCAAGGTCTGGACGGTGTGGCTACCAAAACATACATCACAGTAGAGTCCACATGGGTGGATGGTATAGGTATACCACATACCTCAAGGTGGGGTCCACCATGACATTTATCTTCCATCCAATATGTTAATAAGGTCACACAGACCCAGATAAAAAGGTAAAAAAACAAATTTCATAATGATTCAAAAACTTCTGTGAAATCCAAAAGGATTTTGGCAGACGGTTCAATCCTACTATTTCCAGTGACGTGGACCACCTGAGTTCCACATATGGCTGATTTTTGGGGTGACCCATTGCCGTAAAGGGGGCCCGCCAAATGCATGGTGTTGATGCCCAACACACATCACAGTGGGGCCTACGTATGGGACCCACGTCCCTGCCCCTTTTCCTTCCACAGCGCAGCAGGACGCTGCTGCGCCGTCCTCTTGACGTGCAGCAGCAGCAGCAATACCTATTGCATGTCATTTTTTTTGAAAAAGGTTTTTCTGTGGTTTTTCCTAGGTGGGGCCCGCATCAGGTGGATCCGCTCAATCCATTAGATCCCATGGCTCAAGACAGTCCAAACGAGCCCAATATTCAATATGTTTTGGCGAATCGAAACATCAATGTGGGTCCTAACAGCCTTGAACGGCAGAAATCCCTGTTTTCTATGCTATGGCCCACCAAAAAAATTGGATTGACTTCATTTTTCAGCTCAACGCCTAAGGAATAGGATGGACGGCGTGGATTAAAGCCATACATCAAGGTGGGGCCTGCATGAGCAGTCCACCCAAGGTTTAAAATCAAACTGATATTTTTTATTTTCCATTGCTGGACGGTATACCACATCGTCAATTCACGCTTCATTGTATAGCCACGTCCAGCGTCCTTGGACACTGGACGGTTTGGGTAACACATATATAAGGTGGGCCCCACCTATAGCTGGCCTGGATAAAATACATGCTTCATGGTGGGTTCCATCTGGGTGGGCCACACGGCCACATCATCACAAAAATGAAAGAGAGGGAGAGGGAGAGAGAGAGAGAGACACGTGCGATGGAGGGACCCCGACACTATAGGCCCTCCCTTCCATGCATTCAGTCATACATCAAGTGGGTCCTAATACATGTGGGCCCACCAAATCAAAAATCAACGATGGAGATTCCTTCTCCACCAAAAATGAAAGGTCTAGATGACCTCTTTCAAACTAGAAAGTAAACATTATGATGGGGTCCATGGAGAATGGCCCCATCATGGAATGATCATGAGAATCATAGTGGGCCATCGACCACATCTAGGGTCCAAAGTGAGATCCATACCATCAATTGGTAGGCCCCACTTGGCCCATCATCAAAAGAATGAAATCTAGGCCTATAGAACACCCACCTTTGATCTCTTCTTCCTTCTTCCGCCAACACGATCTAGAGCTCCAAGGGGACGATTTCAACGGTCGAGATGTTCTTTGGATGGTGGAGATGAGAGGTAGGAAGTGGGCTACACAAAACTCTCTCATGGAGCTCTCATGGACGTTGGGTTGCTTGCTTGGAAATGGAGAAAATGAGAGAGAGAGAGAGAGATGAGATGTAAAGAGAGAGAGGGGTGGGTGAGTGAGTGATGGGTGACGGGTGAGTGAGTGTACTTGACATGTAAGGGATGGATAGCTTTGACTTTGGGGTTGCTTTTGGGGATGGGACATGTACTTGACATGTGAGGTGATTGATTAGATTGATTTGACATGTTGTAGAGATTCTTTTGAGATTGCAAACACGCAGCGTTTCCTCGAACTGAACGCGGGCCCACATCTCCTGGCCAGGATATCGCCTCGGCGCGCAAGACGCGGCGTCGGAACCGCGTCGACAGCACGGTCGCACGAGTACAAGTCTCGAGTCGAGCCGACTTTGGAATACGGGATATGACTCGGGGTCGTGCGTAACTGCCGATAAAAGATTGCGAGTCGCCGGAATTCGACCGGGAGAACCGCAGAAGCCTACGGAATGGTACGGGCTAGGATATGGGTCTTACACGACCGGTCAAGCAGGTCCTTCGACCAGCCGTGGAACGACCTTATCTTATTGCGCCCAAATTTTTAAAAGTTTGTTGGTCCTACGACCAGTCGTGCCGACCTCGGGACCAGTCGAGAGTGCGATTTCTGCACTTATAAATAGAGCACGAATTTCAGAGTTTGATATTCAATTCAAGCAAAATCAATACACCACTCTGAGAGATAAGTTAGTGATATTCTTAAGCTAGTTAGTGCTCATTTTATATTCTCTTTAATTAGCTTTCTTTGCATTTGATTTCGTATTTTGCATTCCAATTTTATTTGAAAGAGGGATTGAAGTATTCCCATTTCTTGGAATCAAAATCAAATCAAGCTGGCCCAAGGTTATTTAATCTAAAATCAATTTAGAACCTAAAACCATTTCACAAGTGAGTGTGAACATTGAACTTCTACGTTGAACTTCTACTCCAAATTGGTTCTTCTGGGCTGCATCAAAAGGAGAATATCCAGGTATTTTACAGTTTTGTAAATTCTTTATTTTGGTTTCATTGAGATTGTGCCAGAAAAATCTCTTTGTTTTGGTTTGTCTGAGGTGATCCAGAAAACTCAGAGTGTGGGGTTTTTCGAATTGTGTAAGCCCACTTGAAAAACACAATTGTGAGGGTTTTAGGTGAACCTTAAAAAAACTTATTTTCATAGTGAACGCTAATATCCACTGTGTGAGGATATTAGGAGTGGAGTAGTTGTGTGGCTGTTGTTTAACAGTTGGTGTACACACAAGCGAACCACTATAATTCTTTGTGTTTGGTGGATGTGTGGTTTATTTTCTTTATCTTTTATGATTTAAGATTATGGGATGTATTTGTGGATGCGAATGTTGTAATATTTACATTTCAGCATTGTGTGGTGAATGATGTAATAGATTAGTTTCTATTTTTTTCATATCCTCTTCAGTTTGAGTTTTTGATACTCACCCACGTTCTAGTAAGGTTGTCCTGCCATAAACCTTTGATTTTTGGTGTCAGGTTGTCCTTAGAACCAAGTTTGTATCAACCTCTCAATACTAGATTTTTTAGGTTGTTATTTCCTTTGGTTATTTGCAATTTTTTTGGCTATCTTATTGTTTATATTCCGCTTATTAATTTTTATTTAGCATAGTCTTATTCACCCCCCCTCCCCCTCTAGGATATATAGCTCAGCCATTTCAGGTAGGCGAATAAAGTAAAATGTAGTGAATAAGATAAAATGCTAACTAGCCTTACTTCATAGGATTTAAGATCCTGGGCAGGCAAATAAAGTGAAAAATGGAAGGTGGAGAATAATGCAAAATAAAATATAGATTTAATTAATGCAATTAAAATGTGTGAAGTGGAATGTAAATTAAATAGAGATGGATAAATTCTTAGCTTTTTTTACTCATTTGATAGCCATTTTTACTCCTGTGTTGGGTAGCATGTTGACACGTTGAAAATCTTAAGGCACTTTGGGTAGTACCTCCAGGCAAACTCCAACCCTCAGACACTCTCTGTATTTTTCTCTCTTTCCGCTCTTTATTTTTTCTCACTCTAACTCTCACTCTCTATTTCTTTCTCTTTTCATTTCTCTCAATTTCTCCGTCTCTCTATTTTAATCTCTCTATCTAAAATCCCCATGTGTGCGAGTGTACTAAAGGCCTTATATAGGCGTTTGGCCTGTGTTGCCAACAACTCGATTCATTGGGCAATGTTGTGGGCACCCACCCTTGGTTGTGGGCGCCCACCTTCTGTACGTTTAAAGATACACACACACACACACACACACACACACACACACATATATATACATATATATTATGTATATATAAAAAACGTAATTATTGCTTTTTGTTTTTTTTCTGTCAAATGTTCAAATGCTTATATCTTCTTCGTTATTTGTCCGTTTTTGGTAATTTTATTGGAAAGATAATCAGTTAAGTTTTCTAACAAAACTAAAATCACTTCAATCGAACCTCGTTTGATGTGTAGAAAATATGTTCATCCAATATATGAAATCAGTTGTTCGCAATTTGACTAATGATCTGCTTTTGATGATCTTAGGATAATTGGAAACGTCGCCTGATAAGTTTTTCATTGCAACTAGAATCACTTCAATCGGATCTTGTTTGACTAGTTTAAAGCGCGGTTAAAGTTTTTCCGATTGTAGTAATTCGGTAATGCGTGATTTTGATAAACGGGCCGGATCTTCCTCATTGTAACTCGGATTGAAGGAAACTCAAGTTTGTTAGGAAGACTATTTGACTAATGAACCATAAATCATCCTGATTGGTCAGAATTTGTCCCCTCAATAATATTATGACCATTTTATATACAAGGACGATCGTACTTTTTCCTGATTTATAAGATATGACCTCTCACACCTCAATACAACGCTATTCGGAACGACAAATAATACAGATAGTGATCCATGGGTAGAGAATATTCGTTTGATCTATTTTTGCATGTCAGTTGTGTTATACAGGGAGTTTCGGGGGTTTTGAAGTTTGATGCTCAACCGTGACCGAATCGCTACTAATTTTGGTGTTAGCCGATCGGGTCCATTGGTTGTCTTCGGCACGTGCCGAGTATGCTCTCTGTTTAATTTGTTTGGATTTTCAATAATTTTCAAGTCAGTAGGAGACAATTCACTGAAGTCAAGTTGAAGCTCAAAGAGTAGTTTGTCCTTGTTTTCGATGGGATGTCTACATTTGTATTAAAATTTTAATACCACATCGCATGATTTGAGTTATTAGATTTGATGTGGTTTGAGAAGATGTAAATAACTTGAAGTTAGCGGAACATAAACCAAATTTCACCAGCGTTCAAATGATTATTAAGAAGTTTGGAAGTGGCTTAGAAGTGAATTTTCTTTCCCAAACAACGCACTTACTATTCACCTAAGGGCCTATTTGGACAGTTGTATTAAGTTGTATTACATGAGATTGCATTACGAATCCCACTTTAAAATTTTGAATGGCATGTTTGGAAGGAATGTGAGATGGGATTAAAATCAACTTTATAGGCTATGAAAAATGAGCATCGTATTGTTGTGAGGTGGAATTACTAATCCCACATATGATGGATTTTTTACTTCATTTGGGTTCAATCCAAATGCAATTTAAAAGTAAATCTTGGTATTTATTTTTTAATGCATACATTCCAATGGTATTAGAAAACATGGGGACAGTACCTTACACATGCATTTACCGGAACTTCTACTGTTAGATCCACCTTAATGCCACCTAATGCCACTGGCCAAGCAGGCTTCCAGGCACGCAAACGATCCCTACGTAATCTGACGGAGTGGATTTCACGCGAATCTCGCAGCGGGCCTCAGTCGTCTTTGTGCCGCAGGAAACTCGCTTCCATTGTGTCTGAGTGTCGGGTAGGGACACGGTGTCCCACCCAAAATTGAAAAGAAACCGAGCAGCAAAAGAAAGAAGGAAAGCTTTTTTAGAGAGAGAGAAGGATGGTGGGAAAAGTTGTTTCTGTACATGATGCTGATGGTGGAGGTGGTGGTGGTGATGATGATGATGATGGTGATGATGATAGTGCATACAATCTCCAACGAATCCTCTCTCCACTCACTCATCTCATCTTCCTTGCATTGCTCTCTCTCTCTCTCTCTCTCTCTCTCTCTCTCTCTGTCTCTGCTTTCCCCTAATTTCCAATCATCTCATCCCATACCATTCATGTAGAAGGTCGATCTTTCTGCTGCTGATGCTGATGCTCTTCTTTGATATGGGTCGTCAATCAGAAGAAGAAGAAGGAGCGGACAGTCGATGAAGAAGAGGAGGAGATCAGAGAAGATGGAGCAGCGGAAGTGCGGTTGCTGGGCAGTGTGGAGGCAGGCATGCAAGAAGAAGAAGCCAGCATCATCCTCTTCTTCTGCCAACACGAACGCCCTCCCTCGAACCAATCTTGTCTACAATGACGATGCAGGTTCCCCTTCTTCCTTCCATTCCCTCCCTTTTACACGTTTCATTCCCCGTCCCTTGCATCGGCTTTCCTCTCATTTCCCTTTCAAGAAATCCCTTGTCCTGAAAAGGCGTCTGTCGATCCTGTCTCCGGACTCTCCTCTATCTAATATGTTCTTTTCATGTAAATAGTCTGGACCATTGTTTCCAGCTTTGATTCTACTGTTAGATCTCTGGCCCTTTGGAGGTCTGGATCATCACGTGGTTGGAGAGAATGGTTTGGGCCTTTTTACCATTTCTTTAACATCCAATATTTGCTTTTGTGATGAATGTAGCGATTGAGACCCGGTACCTGAATGCTAGCAACCGGGAGCTCTCTGCTCCTCATGAAGCCCTTGAGATCCCAGCCGGCAATGTTGCCGAGAAGAGAGCTTTCCCCCAGTTGCTTCAGTTCACTTTCCAGGAGCTCAAATCTGCAACCGGCAACTTCAGACCTGATAGCATTCTTGGGGAAGGTGGGTTTGGGTTTGTTTTCAAAGGATGGATTGAAGAGAATGGAACGGCCCCCGCGAAACCAGGCACGGGTGTCACTGTTGCAGTGAAAAGCTTGAAGCCGGACGGTCTTCAAGGCCACAGGGAATGGGTGGTTAGTAGTCGGTATAGTCTCTATTGGAATTATATGGTCTTCCGACCATAGGGAATGCTGTTTTATATAATCATCTTCTAAATACAGGCGGAAGTCGACTTCCTAGGGCAGCTTCATCACCCGAATCTCGTTAAACTTATTGGATACTGCATTGAAGATGACCAGCGACTCCTTGTCTATGAATTCATGGCACGAGGAAGTCTTGAAAACCATCTCTTTAGAAGTGAGTATCTGATTTTCCGTTGGTTTTCCCTGTGAGAACTTTATCTGGTTTGAACAAATCTTAACAACAGAGGGATTGAGGCACCCTATAAAAATTTCACGCTTTCTTGTTTTACATGTTAGTTTCTCATTTCTGTCCATCTTCAGCATCATATTGAAACTGTATCTGGTTTAGAACATATATGTACGAGGAATATGTAATCCTCAACCCGACGATATGCATGGCATTCTCTGGTTTTCTGTTTGTATGTATGGGGTCCACGGTTCAGTGATCCAGACAGTTGCTTGAAGGGTCTTTTTTTTTTTTTTAAAAAAAAATAAAAATAAAAAATCGCAGATGCTGATGAGGGTATTTATGTGATCCTTTTCCCTTTCCCATTGAATGTGGAGTCATGGACAGTTGTTTGCACTTCTCCTTACCATCTATTTGAAGGCCACTGATTGTACTTGAAGGCTCAGGGTTTCCCTTTCTTCAACATTTTTTGAGGCATGATTCATTCACAGCTGGGCCCATCAGATCAATTTTCCCCATATTGAAGTATGGCCTTGCTTTTATGAACTGGGATGCTGTAGTGCATACATGTTATCAGCAGGCCACGGATCATATAACTCTGCAGATCCTAGACAATGGGGTAATGGGGTTACCCGCCTCTTACATATTTTCATGAATTCAGCCTCATGCAAACCTGTTGAGGATACACAGTGACACAGCCTTTATCCCCTGTCAATATTATGCTGCTGGTTTTGGAAGCTCAATTGACAAACACCAGTTTGCATGTAACAGAGGTTGTCTTGTTGAGGATCCCTTCCAGTGAAGGCATACATTTTAAATAGAAATTTTGTGAAGTCGTATAGTCACTCCATGCTGTGTCTGCACTCTGCATGCTTATTTATCTTCATGTAAAGTTGTCCTTTCGAATATCTCATAGTACAAAGAAGAGGGCCCATTTGTAAGTTTGTTGTCTACAGCTGTCTGAGGTTCACCAATCAACCCAAAACGTGAATGGCTGGCAATGGGCTAGGTGCACCCAATGTGTACCTAAGCCCGGCTTGATATGGTTTGAGTATGGGTGTAAGTAACTAAATGGGTGAGGTAGAGACAGTGTAGTGTGTGAGAGTGATCCAGGGCTCAATCCTTTGTAGTGTTTACCTTTCAAAAAAAAAAAAGAAAAAAGAAAAAAAAAGAGGAAAAAACATTTTAAAAAAAGTAATTAAATGTGTGTGGGTGTGGGTATTAATTTGAACCTGATTAATGATTGGGAGAGGTGCGGGTATATCCTTGCCCATAACTGGACATGGCCTGAATCCAATTTTTATTATATTTAAATTTAGAATATATTATGTTATTGCCCAATATTTCAAATAATCTATACAAATACATCGAGGCGGCCTGCTTGGCTCACTAGTGGTCCACCTGAGATCTAGATCTACCTTATCTTTTTCCAATGCCCTTAAATGAGTTGCCAAAACGGATGGATGACATGGATATATAATACATAATCGAGCGGACCCCAATACATGGCCCTAAAAATTTATACATGAGGTATATATCAACTCAAAATTAACCAATTAAATTTTGGGACTATTGTTGCTAAGTCACAACCCCAAAAGTAAATTGTTTGAACAATTTTCACCATTAGTTTGCAGACACTTGTTTTTTGAAATAGGACCATTTGATATTTTTCATTTTTCACTGTCCAATAAATGTCCACCAATCCATTAGTGGGATAAGTGCCAATAGATTGCATTAATTTGAGGCTAGTTTGGGGCATCAAATGGTCCCCAAATCAGCCCTGAATCAACAACACTATTTACCCTAATTTAATTTTAATTATTTTAAAGATCAATGGGTGAAAATGATATCAAATTGTTAAGTATATGAGTTACATAATAGGATAAAAACGTCCTTAAACTCTATATATTGAAATGAAATGTATGTGAGTCATGAAGTATGCAATGCACTAGCACTATAAATAAAAGGAAAACTTGAAAATATAAGATGTTTTGGTATCACATTCATTATAGTAAATTTATATAGATATTATATAGTTAGAAAACTAAATATAAAAGGTTTGCAGTTAATTCCAAGTTGTTAGGTTCATAAATCCATCAGAGAACCCGATTTAGCATTCTCACCAAAGATTGGATTGTTACACCCCCATAAACATGTTCAAAATTATAAATGAATGCATATTTGGAATATTTAGAATATTATGGATTTAATGAATATTTTTTCAGATTTTTCTGACAAAAAAAAATCGACGGTTACACCTCGTATCGGTAACGGTGGGGACCGTTACGCCCACCGTTACTGCAGCGGAACACCCTGCTTACCACCCTTTAATTGTGGCCAACATTTTGAGGGCCCATTGGAATACTAATTCGTCCTTGTATTTACTGCATTACATGGCATGCTCAAGTTCCCTTTCTCATAGGATTTGCCCAGGATCAATGCCTACTTTAATTGACAAACAATCATATTTATATCTATTTTTTTACCTCCACTGAAAACCATATTAAATGGACCTGAACTTTTTATTTCCCAATTTTTTGGGGTGTCCCTTTTTTTCTTTTACCAAAACTTTTGACATTTTTTAAGGACTAGAACTGGATCAAATTCGAACTTTTCCTTGTACCATTCTTTCACCATATGGCATTTTTTAGCTATTGTTGGCCCAATTTTAAGGAAGAAAAGTTGACCATGCATTTACTCTGTTGGACCCAATTAGTTGGGATAAGGCTTAGATGATGATGATGATACTTTGTTGTATCAATCATAGTCTAGTTCATTTCATAAGAGTATCATGCTGATGTTCTTGCAACTGTTGAAGGGGCTCTACCTCTTCCATGGTCCAGCAGGTTGAAGATTGCACTTGGTGCAGCTAAAGGGTTGGCCTTTCTCCACGGAGGTGCTGAACCAGTCATTTATAGGGACTTCAAAACGTCCAACATTCTGCTAGACTCGGTACATGTCATTTTTGTTTTTTTTAAAACTTTTCAATCAGTAGAGGTTTATACCTTTCGGGCTTTACAATTTGAAGCTTCATGTTATAGGAATATAATGCAAAGCTTTCGGATTTTGGTCTGGCAAAAGCTGGGCCTCAGGGAGACAAAACACATGTTTCTACCAGGGTTGTGGGAACATATGGTTATGCTGCACCAGAGTATGTGATGACTGGTAAGTACCATATTCATTATAACTTGAGTAAACTTTTAACAATTACCTTTGTTCTAGCTTCCAGGTAAGACAAAAGATCAGATTTCAAGGTCATTGCTTATCTCCCAAAAGGTGCATGATATTGAGACTGTTCTGGTACATTTTGGAGAAATTCATGCCAAAATATTTTTTCGCCTATCAAAAAATCATGTAGTTTTTGCTAAACAATTTTATAGTTTTTGATTAGTTGCGGGAACCTTTTACCTAGTTGATGTGCCCACTTCAGTCTCATGCTTTGAAGTCATGTTCTCACTTCTGCTTACTAGCACTTCCAAGATTTTGAAACAGATGATTCCCTGCTTATCACCCAAATTTGCTGCTGCTTTCCTTCACAGTTCATACATCTTAACTTTTCCTTGCTGAGAAGAATGTGTCAATTTTGCATGTGTATCTGTTATAATTGGAAGAAATGTGTACACACAAAAAGTGAGAAGGACTTTTATTTTAGTCACAGGTTTAATACTTGATATCAAACTAATTTATGCCTTTTGGGATTTTTTATTTTATTTTATAGTTTCAATGAAAATAGTTAGGATTTGAAAATAATCTGTTAAGACTTTTTTTTTTTGAAAGGTAACACTACTAGGGATTGAACCCTGGATCCCTCACCCACACTACACTGTCTCTACCAGCTCATCTAACGAGCAGGAGCCAATCTGTTGGGACAATTATTTGCAATTAAGGAATATTTAAATAATCCTTCCAAAAAAAATCAGGAAAAATAAGAACAAAATTGAAAAAAAGAAATCCTTAATTTCAGTTTTTGGCCGGTTGGGGTTGTTTATTTATATAGTTTTTAGTCAATGTTAAATAGTCTGGAATTGGGGATAAAAAAAAATATAAAATACAAAATGGGCAAGAAAACTCTGCCCGTCTCTCCTTCTCTTTGCTTCTTTCCTTCCCCCGCCCCCCACTCTCTCTCTCTCTCTCTCTCTCTCTCTCTCTCTCTCCTTCTCTTTGCATCTCCTTCTTATTCTTATCTAAAACATTCCCTTCTCTACTACTATCTCATTAGGACCTTCCAAACCCTATGGCATCTAAAAAAATAAACATAAATTTGCATACAACTTGTCTAGAAGTTCAAAATAAATAAATCCGTAATACTTTCCTAAAATAAACTTCAACACTCCTAAAATAAACTAAATCGTTTCAAAACTTACTAAAAATAAAAACCGAGATTTGACATGGTAACAAGTTTCCTTCACTAATTTAACTTTGACTTGACCTAACAACTGGCTCGAACAAATTGGTTGATCTTTGATAGAGATGTTCATTAGGCTGCCCAAGTTCTTCCTTGCTGATCCACGGGCTTCCGAAGGACTCTTATCTTTTGAATTGGAATCAAAAGTATATCATCAACCATGTGAGTCTCATAGTACATGTATCAATAATGTCTTCATTCCCTTCCTCTGTTTGTTCTTTATACATTTTCTGTTTTCTTCGATGATCTTTCACACTTGATGTACTTGATGAACATGTTCCATACATGCTTCGACATCATTTCTAGATCAGGTTTGTGTTGGTAATGTTACCAAATCGAGTGAGTGCCCGCCCATATGTGGCTTCAAAAGGTGATTGGCCAATGGTTCGATTGGGGGAATTTTTATATGCAAATTCTGCTTGTGCACATGATCCCATTGGTTGATGTGTTCTTCCACAGAACTCAGCAAATTGCCCAAATTTCAATTAATAACTGCTGTCTATCTTAATTAAGAAAAAATTGCGGCTTTTCCATTGGTTAATGGATGATAAGCATTAGACAATTGCAACCTGGAACCCATTCCTCCCACAACATCTTCCAAAGTTACTTGCAAATATCTTTAAAAAAAAAAAGTAACTCAAAATCGAACGGCACAATTGGAAGTAAAAGAAGAAGGTAGTCCATGCAAACTCACCACCTCCTTGAAAAAACAATTTGCCAAATGTGATGCTGCTATAATCTTCTGGATACAGTGAGCTACCTTGAACATCTATCCACCATGACCAATGCAAAACCATTACAAAATCTATAAGATGCATCCATGTAGTAGGAAATGGGAAAGGCTTAGGGCTTGCTTGGATGCACACAAAAATCATGAATTTGGCAAATAATGTGTTTAGTTTTATGTTAATTGACAAATTCACTCATTGCCCAATTAGCAAAAGGAGCATAAATCATGAACTTGGCAATTAAAAATAAAAAAAACTAAAATTCCTCAAGTAATGAAGCTGGGAAATCAAGAGCTTTCAAAGGTTAAGATCGAGAATGTTTCCCCACCCTCAACAAAATGTCCAGAATGTTTTCCCACCCTAACAAAATGTCCATTTTGTAACCATTTGTCCGATGGCTATGATCATTTGTTCAAAATATTGTTTGAGATATATATGCTACCAAAGCGGACCCCACATGATGAGAGTTCCAAATGATTCTTATATTAAATTCAATTATGGACCATGAAATTTCCAAGCCATTGCTCCGATGGTTGGCATCATTTGATCAAAGTATTTTCAGTGTGATGGGCCATAATAGGTGGACCTCACATGACGAAAAATAATTAAACAACCTTTGTTTAATATAATACATATGGATCATCAATGTCTTAACTGTTGATCTAATGATGGTTAGGATCGTCTTATCAAAAATGTTTTTTGGGAGGGATCAAAGGTGGGCCCCACATGGAGGGTCCTGATCACGGATAGGACATTTCCTGGTATAATAAATATGGACCAGCCATTTATTATTGACTGATCAATGGTTAAAATCATTATATCAAAGATGATTTTTCAGAGGGATGGGAATCAGCTGCAGGCCCCATGTCATGGATGGTCTACTTCAACTGTTGAAGCTACCCTATTATTGATCATCCAATCAAAGTGACTTTAAGAATGATGAGCAATCGAATGTGGACCCTTCATATGGATGGTCTAGATGAATGATCAGAACTTTATTACATTGATTGAATTGTTAGAATCATCTGAATAAAGCAACTTTAAGAGGGAGAAACAATCAATGGTGGGTAGCACACGATGGAAGTCAAGGTCATGTACGAAAGGGATGTATGATTCAAAGGTGGGCTCACATGGTGGATAATGACTAGATGTGGATAATCTCTTTGCTAGACATTGATTAGATGGTTTGTATCATTTTATCAAAGTGATCTTTGTGAGGGATTGACAATAAAAGGTTGGCCCAGTTGATGGACGGTCTAGATTAGGGATAAGACCTCTTCTAGTATAATAAATATGGACCAAATATTTCATATCCATAGATTGGATGGTTAAGATCATCATGTTGGAGTGGTTTTTAGAGGGCCAGTATATATGGTTTTCATAGGACACGTTTCCTCTCTCTTAATTGTAAATTTCATTAGCCATCCAAACAACAAATATAGAAAATCATGAATTTGACAAGCAAAACTCCAAACAACTGACTGATTACTGAACTTACGATTTCATGAAGATAACAATTAATGAACTTACATATTCATTAATTGATTAATTTCATGACAGGCCCTAATATAATTCAGTATTCTGAGCTTGTCTCTCTCTTCATGCCTTGACATATCTGACACCTTTTTCATAAATCTTATAATACCCTAACTCAAGTGCCTTTTCACACCTGGAGTGTCCATTGAGCCCCAACACCATGTAATTCCTAGACAATTTGATCATCTAACAAATCTTCTAGAATGTGAAGTGGACTCTCATGGATGAGTTTTCCATCTTGAAGTAGAAAAGCTTTATCAACTTTATTTTCTCCAGCTTTTGTAAAATGGGCACGAAAAGTGGATCTGGTTTGTAGAATTTTAAATTTTGATTTCAAACCCGATTACCTTTACCAAAAGTGTACTCAAAAGAGCCAACTCTCTATTTAATGCATTGTCAAGTTTATTTTGTAGGTCCCATTTGAGCTCAAAATTGTAGTCTTGATAAAAGGTTTTCCACTTAGTATGGCAACTATCATTGATGCAGACATCAGACCCTTCAAAGTTTATCAAAGACGAAGGCGGCCGATGAATACATCTTTATGGCTTGATGATGGTTCATGGCACAACTAAGGATGATTTTGAAGATCTGGTTAATTGCACAACTAAGGATGATTTTGAAGATCTGGTTAATTGCACAACTAAGGATGATTTTGAAGACCTTACATATGTCCTTGGATTAATTGAAGGCCCCACATTAGGAGGACACACGTGTAGGATGACTTAGAAGACTGATTTGTTATGCATGATTATTTATTTATTTTTATTTTATATTTTTTATAAAGCTTTGTTTTGCGCCTTTTTTTTTTTTTTTCTTTTGTTATAGGGGTAATTTAGTCATTTTCTTTTAAATCCGAATTTTATAAATTTTATATATAGGGTCTTTCTACCCTAAACCTAATAATGTTTTATTTATATTTATTATTATTATTATTATTATTATTATTATTATTATTATTTCAATGAAAGCTTGGTGCCTCCTTTCCCCCTTCTCTCTGTGGTAAGTTCTTCTCTTCCCATAATTTCTTTTCTTTTTCTAAATTATATTTCCAGCCCTCCAACCTTCTTCTTCTCTTTCTATGCCTAGTTGTTGTTTTTTTTTTTTTTTTTTTTTTTTTTTTTTTTTTTTTTTTTTTTTTTTTTGCTATTGACCCTGAAAATTTGAGAATTGATCTCAACCCTCTCTCAGATTTTCTAGTCGTCCATATTCCAGAAATCCTTTGATATCCTGGACTAGAGAAGCTGTATTGATTGTTGGATTAACCATGTAAGATCGAGAGGTCCCATCCCTCGCCAGATCCAATCCACACATGATTTGAATACGGTATAACAGGATTAGTGTTTTAAATAGTGGTAGCGTGTTGCGTAGCGTTCAACCCTCCGTAGCGTGTAGCGAAATAGCGTAGTGTGTAGCGTAAGCTACACAACACTTTTATTTTTTAATTAAAAAAAGAAAAGAAAAATATGATAAATATTAAATAGTAAGAAAAAAGCAAAATATATAAATGTCACATTCTTCAAAATAAAAATCCCAAAGTTAAGAGCATTAAGTACAATACAAATGTCACATTCCTCAAAATCAATATCTCAAATTCTCAATTAATAGTCTCTAGACTCTAGTGTCTAAACTCTAAAGGTCATCTACATCTAAGAGATCATCGTCGTCATCGTCATCCTCATTCACTTTGTCACCAGGTCTAGGCCTTTCATCATCAGCATCTACATCTGCATGTACATCATCCACACCATGAATACTCATTCCTATATCTCCTTCCTCTCTTATAGGAGTAAGAAATCTTCCCATAGGACCACCTACACATTTAAAAAAAAAAAGAGAGATTCATTGGTCTTTTACTTTCTTTGTTAAAAATGTTCATGTAACTTAGTCTATAACTATAAACACTTAAATTAGTTGCCTTCCTTTTGTTTGAGGAAGGTGGGGGGCAAACTCCTTCAGAAATATTAGATGTTGATGGTGCATTACTGTCAGTTGGATCATCAGACTCTGGAATAATTGTAATGGCTCTAATATCAAAAGCCATATTTTGATCTTCGAGCCATGATGGATCAGTTGGGAGAACAGGGTCTTCTTTCTCAGCAATCCATTCATCATCTGATTTAATGTGGTCCACCAATATTGGATCCCTTGCCGCCCTTCTCTTCATGCTTCTTTCTCTCAGTTTCATATTATACATCACATATACTAGAGAGTTGAGCTTTTGTTTCTCTGGCCGATTTCTCTTCTTTGTGTGGATCTGATAATATGATGATCTATGTCAGTCAATTATCAAACACTTGCTAATCTACTAAATAAAAATTAGCCAATTTAGAATATTGAATGGTACAAAAGTCACTTGCTCAAAAGCACTGCAATTTCTCTCACAGCCAGAAGCACTGCATGTGAGGCTTAAAACTCGTATTGCAAACTTCGTAAGCTATGGAGTTCTATCTCCAAAGTGTTCCCACCAATCAGCTACACAAATTAGTTATAATTTATAAATTAATGAAATACTTCACCAATTATAAAAATATAATTTACATAAAAATGAAAATATCAAAATATAAAATTATAAATTGAAATTGCGGTAATGACCGCTTTAGTTGAAGTGGGAATATGCCAATATGTCCTAGAGGGGGAGGAATAGGACTTTTAAAATATTTTATGGTAAGTTAAAATCCTATCAAACATATCCTGAGAATATATGCACAAATCAGGATTTCTTCAAAATAACTCTAATGGCTTCCAAGCCAAATAGAGGATCCAATCATAAAACTAATTGAAAGATAAACAAGATGCAAATTAGAGTTTATGATGGATGCAACTGTGTGTGAGATGTGACCTCAGATAATCAAATATGAAAGCATTTAAGGAAATCACATAAGTAATGGAAGACAATAGCAATCTCAAACACAGTCATTTTTATAGTGGTTCGACTACTTGTCTACTCTACTTTCGGCGGACGCACTCAACCCTTGAGTGTACCAGATCTCATTAAAGGAGGTTTCACAACAGGTTCACCTCAAACCAGAGGTTTTAAATCAGGTTCACCTCTAACCAGTACAACCTACACTTAGGCTGACACACCGTGTCTACACGACACACTTTATGCTCCCATGAGCAAGGGTCAACACACAGCACCCGATTTTAGGCCACACAGGCCAAGGATCCACTCAAGGAACATCATAAGTTTATGCTCCTATGAGCAAGGGTCAACACAAAGCACCCAACTTTTAGACCACATAGGTCAAGGACCTACACAAGGACCTAAGAGTTTATGCTTTCCACAGAGCAAGGGTCAACACAAAGCACCCCCACGTACACTCCCGCCGGAGGCCTCCTATGAGGGCTTGCAAGGGGTGAGAAACACCTTAGACCCAATGTTACAGAAGGAATGATCACAAGGGTCCTCTGGACTCTAATGACTTACAGATAAGTAGATGAGCCCCATTCAACGCGTTGTCGAAGATCTCCTCCTTTGTTGATGAAGAATCTTCTGCTTGAACCGCAACTCAGAAGATGTACCAATACATGGCGACGGGTTGGGTCAAGGTTATGATGGAATCCTACTCTATTAAAAGTTTTCCTATAAGGGAGATAGCGATTCCGATCATCTATGCATTCAAGGCATCCCAGCTTAATGATTTGCCATTAAGGTGGTAGCTGCAAGATCCTTGAATGCGGAAGTTCATTCTCCAATCCACTCTATTGAATGTCAATGATGAGGGAGGTTCTAACAGATATAAAACGGTCACATTTATGACAGAGTTCGATATCATCGAGCGTATACTCTCGATAGCATTGACTGGCCACTCAATGACTCGAACTCAAATGTCAGACGCTTTTGAAAACCTTTTGCCAGCTGGTCGAGGAAATCGAACGTGCGTCGATGTCATCGGATTTCGAACTCCGATTTCATCGATACGAGGTTTGATTCCTCGACGTTTGAAAATGTGAGACTTGCCTTTGAAGATTTTCAGGTAAATGATATGATCGAGCATCACTCGATATCATCGGAATTTGAATATCGATGATATCGAGGGAAGTGTCGATTCATCGATAATTCCAAGAAATTTTCCTATAAGCTTGCTGGACAGTTTGTGTCCACATTTGATGACATCGACCATGCCTCGATATGATCGATATTTGAATATCGATTTTATCGAGTGACCCTCGATCCAAAAAAAAAAAACAACCTGAAAAACTTTGCTGGAAAAATGTGTGTCCAATCCGATATCATCGAAGGGCTTCCGATATCATCGAGATTTGAATTTCGAGGATATTGAGCTCTTCGATATATCGAAGATTACATGATTTGCCTTAGCAGAACTTTGGACACAACAGACCTGATGTCGATTTTATCGAGTCTACTCGATGGACTCGAGATTCAAATTTTGATGATATCGATCCGTCTATCAATACATCGATAATTCCGTCCAAAGATATTTGTGGTTGCTGGACATCTTATGTCCTCATTTCGATAATATTGAGTGAGATTCGAGGACATCGATAACAAGGTTCGATTTCATTGAGCCATGAATCGATAAATCGACAAAGGAAGAAAACTTAAAGATTTTCCTGATTTTTGAAAAAGTTTTCTAACCAAAAACCCTAGGATGTTCTTTTCAATTTTTAAGGGTTTTAATCACCTGGTGTTTTGGGACATGAGATGTGAGGCTAAGATTTACCTGTGGCGAGTTCGGGCACACATTCAGTTGAGGCAGACGCTTGATCAATCTTCCTATGGGGCTCCTCTGTCTAGCTGACTCAATGATCACGCTAATTGACAAACCAAGGCACTTTCATAAATTACTTGGGGAACGCTTTGTCATGGTTTCGAGTGCAAGGCGAGAGCCAAAATCCCCTCTTCTCTTCTCATATTCATCCAGCCGAATATCAACATCGACATGCTCTTCATGGGGGATCATCCTATCCATGCACTCTAACAACCCCCTTTTATCTCAGGGTGTGTGGAGAACTTATCTGAGTACCGTATTTGAGGATTCAAATAGTACCCGGCTGCATGTAGAGGACGATGAAGCTGAGGAGTCCATCTTTCATCTATTTTGTTCCAAATTGGAACATATCTCTTTTTTACATTATTGCAATTAAATGCAATTTTCTCCTTTGCTGAGTCCATCAATTCATAAATGAACCCCATTGCTAGCCTCTCTTTCGAATCTACTTCTCTTAAAACACTTACGAAAGGCATGGTGCTCTTAACACATAAAGCAACATTCGGCCAAAACTTCTGATCAAACATTATAATAGCCCATACCTTTATTCCTTTAGGTTTTTTAGCCTTAGAACATGAGCACTATTGTTCCGATGCGAACATGGCTATAAGACCATTCTTTTGCTTGTAAATACTTCGGAGGGTGAGGTACGATGTTGCAAAGTGTGTCATTGCCAGCCGTAGAAGCTCATTATTATTCGTGAAGCTTCTCATCATGCTCAATACAATTCCATGCCCATAAATAAACTTAGTCATTGTCCTTGCCTTTTCAAGCGTTTCAGAATACATTTTCATTTTTCCGATATCCTCCAACATTGGATCTATGCAGCGTGCAGCACACGGAGTTTAATATATCCTTTTCCTCCTATCCATCAACTTCTTCCCAACACTCACATAGCTTGAATGGTTATCCGTGATAACCTAGACCGCATTTTCTTCCCCAATTTCTTCCACAATTTCATCAAGATATTTAAATAACAAATTTCCATCTTTTATTGAATCTAAAGCATCAATAGACTTGTAAAACATTGTTTCGATCAGAGAATTAATCAAAAAGTTAATGATGCTTCTATTCTTTCCATCCGTCCAACCATTAGACATAATTGAACATTCATAAGTTTTTCAGGAATCTTTGTATGCTTTCATTAAACTATCAGTATTAACAACCTCCTCTTTTAGTATCCATGTTCTCATCTCATGCATGGATGGTGGCTTCAATCCCGGTCCAAACTTTCCAATAGCCTCACACATGCTAAAAAGTACGGGCTATGACACAGGTTGAACGACAAAGCATTCCCAAAAAAAAACTTCCAATCACCCTGCATACTTCTTTTCTTTCTTCCTTCTTCCACCTTGAATTCAATGTGGATTGACGTTGCTCACCGCTAACAAATTGATCCATAGGAGATAGGACCCCTTGCTCTTGCCATTGGTTGATTACCATAAGATCCACTACCAAGTTGGCTGCCAATGAAAGCATCATTACCCACACCAGCGCTATCACTTGCAAAACCAGAAAGATATATCGATCCCCCTCTCCCAATATCTCGAAACACCTCAATTTTTTTTTTTTTTTTTTTTCCGTCATGGTATTCCTTTAAAGCCTTTCTACACTCCTTGGCTTCTTCCGTCACTTTTGGGCACGACTTTATTCCATTGTGGATTCCGGCCAAATGATTCTTTAGGCGAGTCACGCCTCCCTTACACCTTTGACCACAAAATTTGCATTGCACATAATTTCTATGATATTGTCCAAGTGGATTATCAGCCACATTTCCATGCAAAATCTCTCTTTCTTTTTCTTCAAACATTCTTCTCACTTAACATAAAAAAAAAAAAAAAAAAAACACGTCACAAACAAACCAGTGAATCACAGTGAGCCATACCATACATCACAGTGGACCCCACGCATGTGGGCTATGCCATACACACACAACAGTGGACCCCACGCATGTGGGCCATGCCATACACACCACAATGGACCCCACGCATGTGGGCCATGCCATACACACACCACAATGGACCCCCACACATGTGGGCCATGGCATAGAGCACCATAGTGGACCCCACGCATGTGTCCCACATGATGGTTGGATGGGTTAAATCCATGCCATACACACTACAACCCCTATAAAAAGAAAAAAAATTTGAAAAAATGAAAAAATAACCACAATATTTCAGCATAAATAAAAAGAAAAGTCATTAGCAATGATTAAATGGCCAAAACATACCTTAAATAGAGATTTAATCAACTGAAAATTGATTTTTGGGAGCTACGTGTCCGCGCGGCTGCGAAAAGAGGGACACGCGATTTCTCCCTTGTTTGGGCTTCAATGCTCCTGAAAATCCAGCAAGATGATGCTCTTGTAATTCCGATTGAATGCCAAAAATCGGATCTGAGAAAGGGCTCTTCAAAATCTTGGAATCAAACTTCAAAAATGGGGAACCTGCGGCTGCTGCGGCACTGCGATAGGGCTGTTCAAAAGCTCTATTGTATTGTTTTAAGTTAAAAAACAAAAGACTTATAATATGAGTCTCCCACCACCTACTTAAAAGGAAACATGCCCAGTCACCACCATTTAAAAAGAAGTTTTTAACTAAATGGACTATTATTTTAAAATTCTTACGGTAGTCCCGAGGCGTACGTGATATATGCTACACGCTACGTATGTGTAGCGTACGCTACTGCGTATTTACGCTATTTTATATGCTACGTAGCGTACCTTACACGCTATGCTACCAGCCTACCACGCTATTTGATACACTGAGCAGGATTATGATGATGGTTCGAAACCATTGCATGTTCCCTTTATTATTATCTTTACTATGATGTGGAATGTGAATATTTCAATTGATTTGCTTAGTTTATTTCGCTGGACAATTTTTGTGCTCACACATGCATTCTGATGCAGGACATGAAAATTTAAAGATGCCATTCAAGATTCCAGGCTTTAAATCATACTAGTTCAGAAACAGTCACACAAATTCCACATCCCACATAAAGTCAAGCACTCAATCAAGGGGAATCTATGCAGGTCCAGGCCTACACATGCTAGGGTTGGATCAATAAAAGTTACAGACCAAACACTACTCAATGGAGAGTAAATTCATCCACACATGCACAGAAATATTTCCCCAATCCAAGGGATTCACAGATTTCAATTCAGGGAACCCTAGGGTTGAAGAAAAGGGCATGAAAATTGGGATTTAAAACAATATAGGGTTAGGGTTAGGGTTAGGGAAATCAAGTAAGAGAGGAGTGAAAGAGAGGAAAGAGTGAACCTGACGCCAGCCTGCGCGTGTGGACAACAGGCTAGGCCTGACGCATGTGCGCTGGTGGCTGTCCGCACGTGCGTGGGGCCTACGAACCCAGAAAACCCCTCATTGGGTTTGGTCGGCCAGGGCTGGGCTACAAACCCCCCAAGTTTCGGCCCAATCCGACGTACGATCCGTGTGTGGTGCTCCGCCGAAGTTTCAGCCATCCTGCAGGGCCAGATTTTGGAAATATGCTATAGAGAAAGAATGACTGCAAAATAACGATGGATTTGCAGGTGGAATGACTGTAGGAGAAGAGGAAGATGGATGGTAGAACGTAGGGGCGAATCGAGATGGGTGTGGCTTCACACCACAGTAGTTAGCCCTTCGAAGAAGGGAGAGTTTCGCACCGAATTAGGCTTTCACAACTCAGAAAGGAGCAGGAAAACGCAGAAATTTTGTTTAATCTTCTATGAGAAAAAGACTATAAGGGGTGTCTATTTATAATAAAATCCTATACTCCAAAATTCGCGCCATGTGCGCAACCTATTACTTAGAGATGAAGTAATCACAAATAACAACTAATCAAAGTAATCTAAACCATCCATGATGTTTCTAATAACAAAAATAACCAAAACTCAAAGTACTAGATCGTTTAGAATAGCGGGCCACGATTATGAGAACCCATGGTGGGATTCACATGACCATCGGATCCACTCCAAGGGACTAAAACGCAATCCTCTAGCTAGGAGGCCCTCCCTGGACGTCATCATCGATCCAGATCGATGGTGGGGCCCTCCTCCTTGCGTACGTGCATAGGGGAGTGCGTGTGCGTGTGCGTGTGATGTTCCCATCAACTCTCCCCGGCTACGAAGATTTCGCCACTGGCGAAACAAAACTCCTGAACCGCTCCAAGATGTCAGGATCAAGTGAATTTCATGCGTTTCTCAGTGAGCCGCGTACTATCTGAAGCTGGGCGTGACTTCTACGTAACCAGGTACTTCTGAAACCCGCCGTCCAACGTGGATATTATCTGATGGTCTAGAATATCCTCTATCTCCTCTCTGGGCGTGGGAAGGGTATGTATGGGAGGTAGAGGCTGGGAAGATGGGTTGGGAAAGGGCCATGGATCAAGGAAAAAGTCTGGGGAATCAGGATGGTTAGGCGAAAGGCTGGACAATGCATCAGTGGCCCCCTAAAATGCAACTAAATCCTCCACATTGAATGTGGAACTAATTCCCATGGAGGGTGGAAGATTTACCACATACGCATTGAGATCTTTTCGTTTTATAATTTTGAATGGTCCAGCGCTACGTGCGTGTAATTTACGAACGACTCCTTGAAGGTACCACTCTAGCTTGATGCGGACCATCACAAAGTCCCTTACATTGAATTCTTTGAAACGTTTATGTTGGTCTGCAGAAAGTGCGTAATGTTCATTACTAGTCATGATCTTTTGCCTGATTTCTTGATGCAATGAATGAATGTGATGCGCAAGGGACTCTGCAGACTCTGTTGGCCTATGGGATAGTGACATAGGGACAGATCAATAGGCTTCCTAGGAACAACATCACACCAAAATGTGGCTTTATATCACCCAAACTGAATAGGAACAAAATAACGGCGCCAATCATCGGTATTATTTGCTTGTATAAAGGCGTGACGCACAACTGCAAGTGTCGCAGACTCTTGCGCTCCCTCTTCCTCATCACTATGGGCTTCTACTGGTTCATATTCTTCTTCCTCATTGTCACTTTTTGGGTGCACTACTTCAATAAGGAACACCTTGGTGCCCTCTCTTGTGCCACACTGGTGGGCAAAGTGACCAAACCCTTGACACCTAAAACACATAGTTGCTCCACTCTTACGTGAGCTAGACCCGACAACCTCTTTACCCTTATCATCCTTGCGCCCAGACTGAACACTACTGGAAGGCTTGTATCAATATCCAGTGCTAGGCTTAGCCTTAGAAGGGCTGGCCTTAGAGTCAGAATCGCGAGGCTCAAACCGCCTTTCCACAGGTGTTTTGAGGTATTGCTCGACCTCTAACATTACTTGATACATCTGTTTAAGAGTGTTTATGTCCTTGGCGAGCAAATCTCTCCTAATGTCAGAACGGAGGCCCGTCTTAAATTGAGCAAGAGTGAGTACGGGGTCCTCATCAACTTCACAGCGGGTCAAGTACTCTTCGAACTTCTTGATGTATTCAGCAACACTCATGGAACCCTGTCGAAGAGACTACCATTCCTCAACCAGCCTCAAGTGGTAAGAAAAAGGGGGGTATTCGCCAACTAATCTAGAAAAGCTTTAGGGTTCAAGTGGCCATCAAACGTGGGGGCATCTACTCTAACTCCCTTGAGGAGTTGCGCATCGGGATCATAGTGGTCTTGATGTTCCTCAAGGGGTGGGTGCACGGGTGCGCGCCCATAACCGATTCCTTGGCCACCTCCATTCTTTGGTCTATCCTCCTGACCACCTGCTTGAGATTGTGCGTCTTTCTTAATGGTAAGGTTTGCCCGGGTGGAGGTCTCTAATTGAGTAACGCGCACATTAATTTGTTCAAGGCAATGATCAATACGTTGTTCCAAGCGCTTACCCAAGGACTCAAACTGCCGGGTTAGGTTGTCCATTGATTCTTGCAATTGCTCCATGTTTAGCGTAGGGTGCAAACCAAAACCGCGACCAGTACGTGTGGGTATACAACTCCCCAACTCAAAGACTCTAACACAACTATATGCGTCTAAATGAAACTGACCCTACAAGACTCTATGATGAGAATTAATGCAAACTAAACGTGAATAGACCAAACTCTAAACATGCAATGCATTCCCCTACAAGAACCCTAAGATCTGATGCCAAATTTGATGCAGGACATGAAAATTTAAAAGATGCTATGCGAGATTCCAGGCTTTAAATCATACTAGTTCAAAAACAATCACACAAATTCCACATCCCACATAAAGTCAAGCACTCAATTAAGGGGAATCTATGCGGGTCCAGGCCTACACATGCTAGGGTTGGATCAATAAAAGTTTTAGACCAAACACTACTCAAGGGAGAATAAATTCATCCACACATGCACAAAAATATTTTCCCAATCCAAGGGATTCACAGATTTCAATTCAGGGAACCCTAGGGTTGAAGAAAAGGGCGTGAAAATTGGGATTTAAAACAATATAGGGTTAGGGTTAGGGAAATCAAGTAAGAGAGGAGTGAAAGAGAGGAAAGAGTGAACCTGACGCCAGCCCGCGCGTGTGGACAACAGGCTAGGCCTGACGCATGTGCGCTGGTGGCTGTCCGCACGTGCGTGGGGACCGCGAACCCAGAAAACCCCTCATTGGGTTTGGTCGGCCAGGGCTGGGCTACAAACCCCCCAAGTTTCGGCCCGATTCGAAGTACGGTTCGTGCGTGGTGCTCCGTCGAAGTTTCATCCCTCTTGCAGGGCCAGATTCCGGAAATCTGCTGTAGAAAAGGAATGACTGCAACATAATGATGGATTTGCAGGTGCAATAACTGTAGAAGAAGAGGAAGATGGATGGTAGAAGGTAAGGGCGGATGGGTGTGGCTTCGCACCACGGTAGTTAGCCATTCGAAGAAGGGAGGGTTTCGCATTGAATTAGGCTTTCACAACTTAGAAAGGAGCAAGAAAACGTAGAAATTTTATTTAATCTTCCATGAGAAAAAGACTACAAGGGGTGTCTGTTTATAATAAAATCTTATACCCAAAAACTCGCGCCATATGCGCAACCTATTACTTAGAGATGAAGTAACCACAAATAACAACTAATCAAAGCAATCTAAATTGTTCATGATATTCCTAAGAACAAAAATAACCAAAACTCAAAGTACTAGATCGTTTAGAATAGTGGGCCACGATCATGAGAACCCATGGTGGGATTCACATGACGATCGGGTCCACTCCAAGGGACCAAAACACAGTCCTCTAGCTAGGAGGCCCTCCCTGGACGTAGTCATCGATCCAGATCGATGGTGGGGCCCCCCTTCCTTGCATACGTGCGTTGGGGCGTGCGTGTGCTCGTGATGTCCCCATCACATTCTAGTTTAGACCGTCCTGCATCAAATTTGGTATCAAAGCCATAGGTTTTGCATGGTTTTTGTTAGATCGAGTTATCTGAACTTAGGATCATCTATTTTCTCATCTAAGATTGTCTAGATAATTCCAGATCTACATGCCACAGAAATTGCGAACCTGATTTTTCAGATTCAGTCCTATGAGATATAAATATGAATTTCCAGATCTGTGTCATTCTAGTTAAATATGAAAATCTGCAGCATTCATACATCATATAGATATAGGATCATACATCCATATTGAGGTATGTTTAAACCTTAGAGTCGAGTTTAGGAAAATCGAGTTCGAGTTTTTGGTGTTTGCCCACTAAAAGTGGTAAGGGTTTTGGCCAACACCCCATCATGAGTAACGAGCAATTAAGCGATCACCTCGCTCTATTACTCCAAAAGATAACTGCCATAGAGACATCCAGCAAAAATATCGAACGAAAACTGACCACCACCGAAGTTAGACTTGAGCGATTAAAAACATCCCAAAGGGAGAACCCCAGTGTTGGGGGAGATGTGCAGTTAAAGGCAGGTGGTGTTGGTGAGGAGCCAACCCCTAGACAAACCCCCCCAATGGCGGGCATGTGGGTAGAGAACGGGCATATCAGGACCGCTTTGATCCTGACGAGAGGGCCATGAAGAATGTCAGGATTGATGCCCCATGCTTTGATGGTCGCTTTGACCCCAAGGCATTCCTTGATTAGTTAGCTGACATGGACCACTATTTTGAGTGGCATGAGATGTCAGAGAACCGACAAGTGCGGTTTCCCAAAATGAAGCTTGTGGGGCAAGCGAAGATGTATTGGACCAATAAAGAGCGTAGGATTGAACGGGTGGGAGAAGCTCTCGTTACCTAATGGAGCAAGATGAAAACTATGCTAAGAGAGAAGTACCTCCCTCTCTCTTATCCCCAGAAGCTCCTGGAACAATGGCAATCTTTACGCTAAGGATCCACACCTGTCACGGAATACATTGCAAAATTTGAGGAATTTATGATGCAGTGTGACATTGAGGAAGACACTCTACTAACGCTCACGCGTTTCAAGATGGGCCTTCGATCGGATTTTCAGCGTGAGCTTTGGGCTCGTCCCGTGACAGATTTGGATGAGATGTACCAAGCGGTGCAGAAATTAGAGCAGTATCTGAAGACTCCTGTCACAAGACGGTTTGATTCTCGAGACTCTAATGTTAGGATTGGTTCTTAGGGAACTAGACCCAACATTGGTAATCAACCCAGGGCGCAGACGAATGTTCCGCCTAGGCCTAGGGATGACAAGGGAGAAGGCGTCATTGGTGCTAGTCTAGGTGGAGGACAGAATGTGTGATGCTACGAGTGTGGGAATATTGGCCATTTTGCAACTCAGTGTCCCACTAAGAGCAAAGGAAAAGCCTTAGTCATAGGCGATTCCCAGGATAATGAGTATGATCAGGGCAACTCTGAAGTTGAAGAATATCAGCCTGTAGGATCATTGAGTGATGAGGATGAGGTGGGTGATGATGCCACACTAGCAGTTGTCAGGTGTATGCTAGCTTAAACTAGAAGTAGTATTGACTGGCATCGCAAAACTATTTTTTACACGATCGCCAAGTGTGGCGAGAAAAATTGTAAGGTGATAGTGGACAGTAGGAGTTGCTAGAATGTAATTTCCACTAGCACCTTAGGCCGTCTAAAGTTAGAGGCCACCCCTCATCCTGACCAGTACAAAGTCTCATGGGTAGACAAGACTTTCCTTCCTGTCGCCCATCAATGTCTTGTACCCATCGAGTTCGGTTCTTATAAGGAGTCCCTGTGGTGTGATGTGTTGCCCATGGATGTAGGTCACATCATCCTAGGCAGACCGTGGCTATTCGATAATGACGTTACGATCTACGGCCGTTCTAATGCGCGTACCTTCATGCATAACGGCAAGAAGATCAAAATTAATCCTATGCCACCACAAAACACTACACAGAAGAAAGGTTAGAAGGCTAGTGAGCCTAAAGAAGTGAGGAAATCGACACCCAAGTCTCTCCACATCATCACAGCTAAAGAGTTTGTAAGAGAGACTGAGGAGGATTGGACGGTGTATGCGTTAGTGGCTAAAGAGACTACACCAGAAGTACCAGTAGATTTACCCCACGAGGTAGCCCCGGTCTTAGAGGAGTACAGAGATGTATTCCCTGAGGATCTGTCGGATGAGTTGCCACCCATGAGGGACATCCAGCATGCCATTGATCTTGTCCCTGGGTCGATTCTACCAAACCTACATCACTATAGGATGAACCCTGCAGAGCATGCATAGTTGAAGAAGCAAGAAGATGAGCTCCTGTGAAAGGGTTTCATCTAGGAGAGCATGAGCCTGTGTCGTATCCGCTTTACTGACACCTAAGAAAAACGACACTTGGCGCATGTGTGTGGACAGTAGAGTCATTAAGAAAATCACGGTCGAGTATAAGTTTCCCGTACCTAGGCTTGATGACATGTTAGACATGATGGCTAAATCCACCAATTTCTCCAAAATAGATCTCAAGAGTGGGTATCACCAAATCCGTATACGCTTCGGTGATGAATGAAAGACAACCTTTAAGATAAAGGATGGGCTATATGAATGGTTGGTCATGCCTTTTGGCTTGATTAACGCACCTAGCACTTTCATGCGGGTGATGATCCAGGTCTTGAGACCGTTTATGGGAAAGTTCCTAGTGGTGTATTTCGATGATATTCTGATCTATAGTACCACTAGAGAATTACACCTTGAACATTCGAAGTTGGTCTATAGCATCCTTAGGGCGGAGAAATTATATGCTAACCTTAAGAAGTGTTTGTTCATGTCCAGTCATGTTGTGTTCTTAGGGTTTATAGTGTCAGTAGAAGGGATGTGTGGAGACCCAGAGAAAGTCAAGGCCATAGTTGATTGGCCTGAACCGAGGAACATCCATGAAGTGCGAAGCTTCCATGGCTTAGCCACATTCTATCGTCGGTTCATTAGAAGTTTTAGCACAACTATGGCTCCAATTACAGAGTGTATGAAGAACGGAGAATTTGTGTGGTCGAAAGCTGCAGCTAAAGCTTTTAAAGAAATTAAGGGTAAGATCAAGGTGTTCCGTAACGGTAACGGTGGCTGTAACGGCCACCACCGTTACTGTTATGATACGGGCCGTAACGGCCGTTACAGCCCCGTATCGGCCGTTACGGCCATTTTTTATTTTTTGAAAAATGCACTTCCTGAGCCGTTATAGGACCGTTACAGGGCCGTTACGGGGCCGTTACAGGCCGTTACGGCACATTTTTCTGTAACGGCCGTTTCGACCCCGTAACGCGTAACGGTTATGACCGTTACCGTTACGTAACGGATTTGGAATACCATGGGTAAGATGGTCGAAGCTCCCATCATGCGCCTTCCCGACTTTTCTAAAGTCTTTGAAGTTGCGTGTGATGCATCTGGTGTTGGTATAGGTGGAGTTCTAAGTCAAGAGGGTCATCCTGTTGCCTATTTTAGTGAGAAACTGAATGAAGCAAAACAAAAATACTCTACCTATGATAAGGAATTTTATGTGGTAGTGCAGTCTTTGAGACATTGGCACCACTACCTCCTACTGTAGGAATTTGTCTTATTCTCTGATCATGAGGCCTTACGTTATCTTCACTCCCAGAAGAAACTTAACCCAAGGCATGCTAAGTGAGTTGCGTTCCTTCAAGAGTATTCGTTTGTCTTGAAACACAAGACCGAAGTAGAGAATAAACCAGCCGATGCCCTTAGCCGTGAAGTGGCGTTGCTCAATTCTCTGAGCGTAGGAGTTGTCGGCTTTGAGCAATTGAGAGACGAGTACCCCACATGTCTAGATTTTAGGGGTACCTATATGTCACTCTCGAGTGATCAACAAAGTGCGGGAGGGATTTCATGTTGAGAGATGGATTCCTTTTTAAAGGAAATTGTTTATGTATTCCTTGTACGTCCCTCCGTGAATTCTTCGTTCGGGAGCTTCATTCGGGAGGGATAGCTGGCCACTTTGGCCGCGATAAGACTATTGCCCTTGTAGAGGATCATTTCTACTGGCCAAGTCTCAAACGAGATGTTGCCAAAATTTCTACTGGCCAAGTCTCAAACGAGACTATTGCCCTTGTAGAGGATCATTTCTACTGGCCAAGTCTCAAACGTGTCAGATGGCGAAGCAGCAAAAGAAAAATTATGGATTATATACGCCATTACTTGTGCCACATGCTCCGTGGCAAGACATTAGCATGGATTTCGTGCTTGAGCTTCCCAAGTCGATTAAAAAGCACGATTCCATTTTTGTTGTTGTGGACCGCTTCTCTAAGATGGCGCATTTCATCCCATGTTCTAAAACTTTGGATGTGTCTAATATTGCTAAGGTTTTTTTCGATGGTGTGGTCCGTCTCCATGGTTTACCTAAGACCATAGTGTCTAACCGTGATGTCAGATTTACCAACTATTTTTGGAAGACACTATGACACATGATGGGAACACGTTTGCAGTTTTCTACTGCATACCACCTTTAAACTGATGGCCAAACTGAGGTGATTAATCGCAGCCTTGGAAATCTCTTACGATGCTTAGTGGGTGAACATGTGAAAACTTGGGATTTGATTCTACCTATTGCCGAATTCGCCTACAACAGTTCAGTCAATAGATCTACAGGGTTAAGTCCATTTGAAATTGTTAGTGGGTGCAAACCTAGGATGCCCATAGACTTGTTACTCATGTCAGTTACCCAACTGATGCATTTGCATGACACATTCATGATTTGCATGCACATGTTAGACAACGAATAAATGCGAGTAATGATAATTATAAATGTTCAGCTGACCAACATCGTAGGTGGACAATTTAATGAAG
Source organism: Magnolia officinalis (assembly GCA_021015155.1). NCBI lineage: Eukaryota > Viridiplantae > Streptophyta > Magnoliopsida > Magnoliales > Magnoliaceae > Magnolia > Magnolia officinalis. Next base: position 33,545,773 of record JAJHSJ010000015.1, read on the forward strand.
ATGATTATGTAATGGTTAGGATTAGACCAAAGTGGTTTCTTCCGGGTTCTGCTAAGAAATTACAAGCTCGCAGTATTGGACCATCCAAAGTATTGCGTAAAATTGGGTCTATTGCGTACAGGGTAGACCTTCCACCTGAAATGGGAATAAATCCGACGATCAATGTGGAAGATCTAGTCCTCTGTCTTAACCTTTCAATTGTTTCTTCTTCCCACCCTTGGCCACTTTATGACTTTACTTCTCAACCCACTCCACCTCTTCCACCATCAATTGACCGCAAGGAAGAGATTGAAGGGATAGTGGATGAGGAGATTGTTTCCACACGAGATGGGGGCTTCCAAAGGTACCTTGTCAAATGGAAGAACAAGCCACCATCTGATTCCACGTGGCTTACAGAAGTGGAACTGTAATGGATTGATCCGGACCTTCTCGAGACGCACAAAAGTTTTAACTTGTCGGAGCCGAGTTCTTCTCACCCGAGGGGAGTTGATGCAGACATCAGACCCTTCAAAGTTTATCAAAGACGAAGGCGGCTAACGAATACATCTTTATGGCTCAATGATGGTTCATGGCACAACTAAGGATGATTTTGAAGATTTGGTTAATTGCACAACTAAGGATGATTTTGAAGATTTGGTTAATTGCACAACTAAGGATGATTTTGAAGACCTTACACGTGTCTTTGGATTAATCGAAGGCCTCACATTAGGAGGACACACATGTAGGATGAGTTAGAAGACTGATCTGTTACGCATGATTTATATATATATATATATATATATATATATATATATATATATATATATATATATATATATATAAAGTTTTGTTTTGCATGTTTTTTTTTTTTTTTAATTTTTAATTTTTAATTTTTTTTAAAAATCTTTTGTTATAGTGATAATTTAGTCATTTTCTTTTAAATCCGAATTTTATAAATTTTATAAATAGGGTGCTTTCTACCCTAAACCTAATAATGTTTTTTTTAATGAAAGCTTAGTGCCTTCTTTCCCTTTTCTCTTTGTGGTAAGTTCTTCTCTTCCCTTAATATCTTTTTTTTTTCTTCTAAATTCTATTTCTAGCCCTCCAACCTTCTTCTTCTCTTTCTATGCCTAGTATTTTTTATTTTTTTTTATTTATTTATTTATTTTTTTTGTTGCTATTGACCCTGAAAATCTGAGTATTGATCCCAACCCTCTCTCAGATTTTCTGGCCGTCCCTATTTCAGAAATCCTTTGATTTCCTGGACTAGAGAAGCTACATTGATTGTTGGATTAACCATGCAAGATCGGGAGGTCCCATCTCTTGCCGGATCCAATCCATGCATGATTTGAATACGGTATAGCAGGATTGTAATGGTGGTCTGCAACCATTGCATGTTCCCTTTATTATTATCTTTACTATGATGTGGAATGTGAATATTTCAATTGATTTGCTTAGTTTATTTCGTTGGATAATTTTTGTGCTCATACATGCATTCTAGTTTAGACCGTCCTGCATCAATCATCTTCTTTTGTGACGTTAAGTTCTTTAAGGCATTACTATCAGAAAGCAAATTCCTCGTGCATGAGATAAAACAGCCACTGCCTTGAACTTGAATTATTGCATAGAATTCGACATCATAGGTTGTGTCATACTTTTAATCTTTTCTAGCTTCTCATCATAAAAAGGTATTGGGCTGTCCTTCTTGACTTAGAACTGCCTTAAAGCCATCATGTGAAGCATCGTAATCAACTTTTAACAACTTAAAATTTAGGAGAGTTAAAGCAATGCTTTGGCCATCTTTTGTTTCTTAATCGGAAGCTCTTCTCCACTGTCTTGGGTCAGTCAAAAGAATCGCTTTTGATGCATTCAGTCACAGGTGCAATGAGAGAACTAAAATATTCAATGCATAGATGGTCGAATGTTGCCAATCGATTGAAACTTCAACTCCCCATATGTTCTTTCCGGTAGGCTGCTCAATGATGACCCTAATATTCCTGTGATAAACTTTGATCCCATTTTCCAAAACAATGTGGCCGAGAAAGATAACTCACTAAGATAACAATTGGAGCAGACTTTTTTTCTTTTGAATACTTGAGGCTGTTTTTAATCTCTCCATGAACAATCTCATGATGATATTTTCTGATTCCAACACCATAGAATGTGGAGTTGGAAACACTGGCATCATGGATTTATTGTAGAGAACATGAATCTTCCCACCCTTGGTTGGGCAATCCATTTGTCTACAAGTTCACTGCATGAGGTTTTGGCGAAGTCCTTAATAAGATAACAAAAAGGTGGTGACAGAAAAATTGTGTGAGAATGGATGGAGTTGGCCTTGAGGATGGGTACAGTGGATCCCTTCTCTCTCTCTCCACCATGCCAATGCGTCCTACCCCCTGCCATCTCCAACTACAAACGGGCAGGGGCTCCGAGTGTCCACTGTGATGTATGGGTTTTATCCCAACCATCGATCCATTTCACATGATAGGACTGCAATTTAGGCAGATCCAATCTTCAACTGGACCACACCAGTGGAAGAAGCAGTTAATCTATGCACACTGTTGAAACTTTTGTAGGGCCCGTTTGGCATTTATTAGCTATCCATCCTATTCCTAAAGTTACGTGGACCTCGATGAAGGAAAACAACAGATATCAAGCCAACGAGATTGCTCCATGGCCCCCACTAAGCTTTCTCCGGTAAGAGTTTAATTGCCATTGTGTGGTCTAGCTGTATGTTGGATTTTCCTCTTTTTTGGTATTATATCCTTTAATGAGATGGAAAAAATGAAGAACGGTGAGGATAAAGCCCATATATCACTGAGGATCACATATTCCTGTATTCAAACTGCTTGCAGCAAACCACATTCATTTCAGTTCGGGTGATGCCTTCTTTAGTCAAACTGCTTGCAACGAACCACAAATTCCTTACCAGACATAGTAAAACAAACCCGTGATCAAGGTATACCGTATCGGTATCGGTTGGCGTAACGGTGCCCTCCGATACTGATACTGATACGGATACGGGGTGATACGGGGTGTAACGGCGATACGGGGGTGTAATGGCCCGTAATGGTGCAATTTTTTTTTTGCCAAAAAAATATGAAAAAATATGGATTAAATCCGGAATATTCTAAGTATTCCAAATATGCATTCATTTATAAATTGGAACATGTTTATGGTGGTGTAACGGTCCACTCTTTGGTGAGAAGTTGTATCAGACTATCTAATGAATTTATGAACCAAATAACCTAAATTTGACTACAAAATTCATATATTTAATTTTCTAAATATATAATTTATATACTTAACAATTTGATATCATTTCTCCCAATAGTTCTTTAAAAAAATGAAATTAAATTCAGGTAGATGGCGTTGCCAATTTGGGGCTGACTTGGAGGACCAATCCATGCCCCAAATCAGCCTAAAATTCATGCAATTTATTGACATTATCCCACTTATGAATTTGTGGACATTTATTGGATAGTGAATTATGAAAAAAAATCAAAAGGCCCTATTTTTAAAAATAAACGTCCACAAATTAACAATTAAAACTATTCAAACAATTTGAGTTTGGCATTGTGAGTTAGCAACTACAGTTCATAATTTAATTGGTAAATTTTAAGTTAATACATGTCTCGTGTACAATTTTTTAAGGGCCCGAATTAGGCTGGACTCATATTGTGAAGTGTAGCACACTAATGTCAACCACCGTGATGAATGTGTTATATCCACACCGTCCATCCATTTTGCCAAATAATTTTATGGCACGAGCCCAAAAATGAGACAGATCCAAAGCTCAGGTGGACATTTATTGGACAGTGAAAAATGAAAAATATTAAATGGTCTTATTTCAAAAAACAATTGGAAAAAAAAAGGTAAATCCAGATCTCAGGTGGACCACTAGTGGGCTAGGTGGGCCACCTCGATGTATTTGTATATCAATGCCATCAATCTGTTTTGCCAACTCATTTTAAGGCATGGTCCAAAAATTCAGGTAGATCGAAATCTTCGGTGGACCACTAGTGAGTATTCCTTTAAAAGTGGGGCCTACCTCAATGCATTTATTGTATATCCATGTGGGCCATCCTTTTTGCCAACTTATTTTAGGGCCTGGTCCAAAAAATGAGGCTGATCCAAATCTTAGGTGAACCACAAAATAAGGATTTAATTCCCACCATTAAAAATTTCTTAAGACATTTTAAAATTTTTTTTGATCAAGCTACTATTTGTGTTATCCCTTCATCAAGGTCAAAGTTTATGTGACCTTATCAACAGGTTCGATGGAAAATAAACATTATAGTGGACGACATGGATATACTACACAAATTAAGGCGGGCCCATGTAACAAAACTGTGTGGTCCTTACTCTTACTCTGGTGGTAGACTCTAAGGCGTTTCAACACCTGGTTGAGGGTTCGAGTACCCATAGGTGGTGAAATTCCACTACGGCGTGAGTGTGTGGTGGTGTGTGTGCGTGTAAAAAAAAAAAAAACAAAAGAAAACTGTGCAAGTGCACTATTCAGTGTGCACCACAGAACACGTTAAAAAACAGATTTAAAGTGCGTGGCTGTAAACGCAGTCCACTCCATTTTCGATACCGAAATGAAAAAGAGGAGAGGGAAACCGAAAAGAAAGAGGGAAAGAAGAGAGAGAGAGAGAGAGAGAGAGAGAGAGAGAGAGAGAGAGAGAGAGAGAGAGAGAGAGAGAGAGGAAGAAGAAGAAGAAGAAGAAGAAGAAGAAGAAGAAGAAGTGTAAATAGCTCTCCTAGCTCTCCTAACCACACCAATATGTCTAGAAGATGGAAATAGTACTGAACAATGTTGTCAAATAGCATGTGCGATCGTATAATTTTTTCGAAAAATTTTAAAAAAATCAGAAAAATAGGGGGAAAATAAGAAAAAAAATGAATAAAATATAAGAAAGTATGGGCTACAAGATGGAAATAGTACTAAACAATGTTGTCAAATCGCATGTGCGATCGTGTGCGAGCACAATCGCATATGCGGTCGCATACTTTTTATTTTTTATTTTTTAATTTTTTCAAAAAATTTTAAAAAAATCAGAAAAATAGGGGGAAAATAAGAAAAAAAATGAATAAAATATAAGAAAGTATGGAGAACTTTCCTAAGTTAATAAATAAATAATTTTATATGCCCTTACAATACATTCGAGTAAAATAAAACCAATTAAACAATGAATTAAATATTAAGTCATCTACATTCGACAATATAATTAACAAATATCAATCAATATTCAACAGTACAGTCAACAATCAACATCAACATACTTAGTAAGTAAACAAAATGAAGAAACTATTTATTTATTATTGATCTAATCATCTACTATATACATCGATCTATTTGCCATTGTGGCATTTGATCACCACCACCATTGTCATTGTCACCATCATCATTCGAGTCATCTCCTTCTTCTACATACACTTCTTCTTCTTCTTCTTCTGTTTCTTCATCATTTGTATGTACTAATACTTCATCAACATCCAATGGTGGATCTTCAGCTTGATCATTATCATCTCCTCCTATCTCCTCAATCTCTTCAACGGGTTGACTGCTACTACTCGCCCCTTCTGCTCCTCCCCATCCTTCGCCTTCGAGTAGTACCTTCTCCAGGCGTCGATTCGTATGCTGCATCTTCAACTTGAGCCCATGTTAGGTCCTCTTCAGCAAATATCGGGTCCTCCGTCTCTACGAGCCACTCGTTATCTGCATCCAACTCATCTAACTAGATAGGGTCAAAGAAATCAGGCTTTTCTTTCCTAGTTTGGAATCGTTCTCGCAATTTTTAATTGTATTGGACGAAAACCAAGTCATTGAGCTTTTTTTGCTTAAGGTGATTCTTTATCTTCGTATGAATCTGCATGAAAGAAAGGGCGTTTGGCATTAGCTATTTAGTTAATTAATTTACCTTACGCCTTACACTAAAAAATTGAAGTTTACAATTACTAAACTTACCGTCTTGCAACCACTGACAGAACACGTGAATTCAAGAATCCTTATAACCAGCTTCTTTAGAGCTGGATCCTTCTTGTTCGGGTCCACTCCATAGGCAGCCCACCAGTCAACTAAAAAAAATAGTTTGAAGTAGGTTAAAGTCACTTTGTAGATTACATTGTAAAAAAAAAATTGTTTTTACAACATTCATAGTTCTTACTAGGTAATTTTATTGTCCGATGCCTGATAACGTTATCCCTTGAGAATATGCCCTCACCCTTGTATAGAAGTCTAGTAAAGTTGAGATCTTGTCCTGTTCTTCTCCATTTATAATCATTCTTTCCAACACATCAATAAATCTAACCATATTTATAGCAAGTGCTTCTGCTGAATCAGCAAAAGTGAATAAACAGTCTGGGTTAAGGATGTAAGCAGCCGAATACAATGGAGATGACATTTGGCTGCCCCATCTTTTATCTATAATATCTATAATTGACTTGTAGTTACGGTCTCTATAGCTAAAATGGTCCATGATCTTATTTCTCGCCCACTCTATCGCATCATATATGTAATCCATTGCAGGCTTCTCATCCCCGTCCACCAATTGTAACACAGTGACTAAGGGCTTGGATGCTTTTAGTGCCTTTACCACTTGTGTCCAAAAACTTTGCGAAAGGATTGTTTGTTGAACCGGTTTCCCTTAAGCCTTCTTTGACCAATGCCCACTTGTAAAATCGGGCGATACTACAAAGCTTCTAAGTTCTGATTTTTTATTTATTTATTTTTTTTGCATATAATCTTTGTAGTGCTAAAAAGGCTATAGCGAAACGGGTGATTGCTGGACGTAGCAAGTTACCCCCAATGTGTTTTCTCATTCAATTGAGAAGAAAGGCGTGTTTGTACATAAAGAGCTTGATTCTTCTAGCCCTTGCAGTCACATTTATAAATAACCTATCTATATCTTCTAACATAAGATCAACATAATGGGCCGCACATGGGGTCGAAAATAAACGATGCCTCTTCTCCATAAGAAGACGACCGACCATTATATATGAGGCTGCGTTGTCTGTAATTACCTGTATAACGTATTCCTCACCTATTTCCTCAACTACATTATCTAGTAAGCTAAACAAGTATTCTTCAGTATGTGAATGACTCGATGTATCCACAGACTTTAAGAGCATTGTCCCAACTGGACAATTTACCAGAAAGTTAATGAGAGACCGATCGGATCTATCGGTCCATCCATCGGCCATGAGTGAACACCCATATGTTTTCCACGATTCCTTATATTCAGCTATAAAGGATCGTGTATAATTAACTTTAGTTTTCAAGCATGTCTCCCTCATTTCATGATATTAAGGAGGTTTAAGCTCAGGTCCAAATTGACCTATAGCCTCAACCATAACTTTGAAGCTTCTCGATTTAACTGCGTTGAAAACAATGCCGGTTTGGTAAACCACTTAATAATATATCGAATAGTGGTTTTCCTATTTTTTTGTTTATATCAGTTTTCTAAAGTTGTTTGAGCTGGCTCTTTGCCCCGACCCCTTTGGTCGATCACATCCTCGGGGTGTGGTCTACACCATCTATCCATGAGCTTATGCCCTCGAGTTCTTTTCGAGATCGTTGGTTGTGGTTGTGGTGTAGACCGGCCTGTCGAAGTAAGTGGAGTGGGACTAGCTTCATCTATATTAACTACGTTTATATCTTCATATATGTCTTATTCCATATATTCTTTATGACGTAGAGCACTATCGTATCTCTTTCTTGATTGTTTATTCATATACTCCATGATCTTCCTTCGGATTTTTAGAGTAATTTTGTCGCATGCTTTTGCATTTGACCCCGGTAAATGTGCAAGGTGTTGCTTGTGCCGCACGATGCCACTGGAACCTACATAACTCACATACTATGTGAGTCTTATCCGAAGCACTGCGATAGTGCCCATACTTCTAACTCAGATCATTCGACTTGGGTTTCAAAGAGGAAGAAGACATGAGGTTGGTGTGTGTATTGATTGTAAGTTGTACTAAAAACTAAAGTAAAGACTAAAGAGTCGAGAGAGAGAGAGAGAGAGAGAGAGAGAGAGAGAGAGAGAGAGAGAGAGAGAGAGAGAGAGAGAGAGAGAGAGAGAGAGTTACACTTACACACACTAGTAGTAGAAAGGGAGAGGGAAAATAAAAGGAGAAAGAAAGAGAGAGAGAGAGTTACACACTTACACTTGTAGTAAAAGAGTTGGGAGAGAGATTTACACAACACAATTAGAAAAACACAAATTACACAATCCAAAATTCGAAAATAAATTCTTCATTTCTCGTCTTCACTTTTGACTTGAGTCTTGAGTCTTGAGAATGTTGTAGACTTGTACTCTTGTAACTTGTAAGTAACAAACTAAAAAAAAAGAGTTAGAACTTATAACTTGAAAGAAACTCAAACTATAACAAACTAACTTGCAACTTGTAAGTTGAGTCTCTTGACTCTTGAATGTAAAGAAAGAGAGATATAAAGAGAGAGTGCTGGGTGTGTGAATATGATTATGATATTTAGAACTTGGAAGGAACTAGAAAGAGAGTTCAATTTTGATGTATTCTTAAATCTTGCTCGCTTTACTTTCTTGATTCTTGAATCCTTGTCCCTTGATTGAAACTTCAAACTTAAAAGAAATATGGATGGAGCTTGGGCCTTGGAATTATGTAAGAGAGAATGAGAGTGTAAGAGAGTAGAGAATAGAGATAGAGAGAGAGAGAGTTTGAACTTTGAGTGCATGTAGGAGTGTTTTGAATGCCTTTTTATAGACTAAAAAGGCAGATTTTTTTTTTTTTTTTGCGCATATGCTGTATGCGATCGCATACATCACATATGTGATCGCATATTCTTGCACATGTGGCATATGCGATCACATGTGCAGAAATTGCATATGCCACTGTCGCATATGCGAATGTGCGATCGCACATGACAACATTGGTACTGAAAGCCCTTCATTGGGACCGGCACTATGTTATACCAGCTTCATATTTATGCCACACGAAATGGCCTTGTCCAAATCATTATATATATATATATATATATATATATATATATATATATTATCCAACTACAAACATTGGACCTACTAATCCATTCTATGAGGTCCTGAATTCCTAGTATTCAATCCTTGCAATTCATTTTTAAGTATTCTCTGTTAGACAAGTCCAATGCATTTCCCACCTTTATATATGCCACATGAGAGGTTTGGGTACATTTTTTCAACTTACAGAACAATGCCATTTGCCGAAAGGAATCGATCAAGTAATTCACAGATGAAGAGACAACTCAAGGGTTAAAAGCTGTTAGGTATGAACCCGTTCAACCAAATGGATTAATATCAATGACAAGTAAAAATTAAACTAGAAAGGATTTATGTCCTTTAAAACATCATAATTAGGTAGAGAAACTGGTGAAAAAGACATAAGAAATGAGAATCCTATAAGCTTCAAGCCAATGCACCCAAACCCATGTAATCTCGACGGTTTGTCACATGTAAATATATAGACAGAGGCACTTCAGTTTTCTCCCTCTTCGGTACTAAATATAAGCAAGTGTCATAGAAAGATAAGGAATGAAACGCCCACCTTACTATAAATAGCAAAAGAAAACAATATGATAAGGTAAAAAAGAACCGATCCAAGTAATTCAGCGTCAATGTAGGATGTCGAGGGTACAAAACTGTAATAGGCATGAACATGTTCAACCCAATGCATTAAAATCAATCGGAGACTATAAATTAAAAGTAGGAAGAATTCAAAACCATTAAAAAACCAAGATCAGCCAACAAAAAAGGAAGCACACTAACAAATGAGGAGTATAGAATCCAAACCAATGCATCAAAATCCATGATGTTGGGGTTGTCTCATGGGCAGAGGATGCTTCAAGCCGTAGACAGTCATAGGTTAGGATAATATGCAACACAAAACTATTTATAAAAATAAAAGACCTGAGATGCAATAGTTTTCTGACCAAATCTAGAAAACATAATAAGATGACATGAAAATAGTTGTGTCCAGAACTATTTCAACCAGCAAGTGAGTCCATCTACATGTACCATAAAACCATAAAACAGTTCATATTAGCATGATTTTTTTTACTAGAGTCTGTGGTCAGTAGCACTTGAGGGATGGGCTGAATTAGAGCTTAATTACAATTGCAGCCACTCTATCACCAACTGACATGGGGCTCTCCTCCGTCGACATACTCCTAGAAACCGTGGTTCGGGTCATATGTTGGATCGACCTGCTTGATGAAGTCGGTGTCACAACCTCATCACAACATGCGGCTACAAATCTACGATAATTTTCAACTGTTGTGGCCTGTCCGAGAACTGGAGCAGTCCTATGAGTCTGGTTAGAATTTCACCAAGCAGTCGCATCTTTCCATTTTTTGAAGGATCGATGTCTACCGCTGCTATTTCCTTCAACTTCCAACCATGCCTCATCCCAAGAAAGTATATGCTAAGATGACGACCAACCAGTACGATGTAATATTTATCCTAACCCATCTGCGTTCACATGTTGACAATGGAAATATAATGATTGTATACAAACCACATACTTATAAGCCTAAACATAAATAATTTTTGGATGAATGTCATTAGAAGAAGATACCTATTAAGTTACTTGCGATTGCGTTACGGTCTTCGTCTTGCTGATCTCAATTCAATGGTTGAATGATAAGGTTTACCTGAATAATGAAGAAGATTTCCAAATCTATAGAAATAGAGACGAATACATACCCAATTGTAGTCCATGAACATAAGACATCTAAGAAAGATTAAAGTTATGATAAAGTAGTCATCAAAGTGCTTGCCTAGTATAAGATATTAGGGGCACTCTATTATATGTGCCGAACAATGATGTATGCATGTGATCTTCGAGAGAGAAACAAAATGAAGAAATAATGTCCCTCGACACTCCAAATAGTGTAAGGTTATTACATGTCCATAAAATCCCATAATCTTAAGTAAGGTATCTACTAAATAGTTGTCCAAAAAACACCAACAAGTTCAAAGTTTCACAGACAGATTACAGTATCCATCAAGTACGATCACCGCCTACATTTTTAACCAAATCGCGGAGAGTTTTCTTTAACCATTCAACTCGGCGTTCTAGTCGAAGACTAACAAAGAAGGATGTAAGCTTCTCGTCCCTACTGAGGAGCTGACCAACATCAATGAACTCATAGTTGGTTAGCCCCTGTACCTCTTCGAGGATATCCAATACTTTACTAGTTCAATTTAACTCCTTGCCAAGTCCAAAATCACTAATTTACTCTGTTACATTCTTAAGAGATATGTCAAGTACGTCACAGGGATGAGTAGGTTGCATCCGTTTCTTTGAACTACTGCTACGATTATTATCAGAATCAGATGTATGATTGGAGGTGTTGTGGAATGATCGATTGCCCTTAGACTGACTGATGAGAACATCCGAGCACCAGACCAGCGGAGGGTTGAGCTAGTCTCCTTATGACTAGACGACCATTACATGTCAGTTGAAAGTTGATAATTCCCTGTTGAGTCCCCAAGATTTTACTCAGATAGATCCACAGTATCATCCATATCATCTTCCAGGTTTGTCCATGCTTTGTTCAAATCTCATTGAATACGAGATGAGGAACCTGCTATATTTCTACTTCCTTGTACCTAATGTCCTGTAGCCTGATCAGAACCGATGATAACCGTTAAACCATCAATTCTTTCGATTCTTTTGCCCGAACTCTTTCAACTCGTGAATGGGACTACATCAAACAACATGTGTAACTAATTAGCAAGCAAGGAATGTAATACAACAATAATATACTAAAAAATCAAAATGTATAATGCATGCACATCTGTTTAAGCAGTTGTGAGATGTTCTTATCCTCAGATATGCTTCTCAAACCTCATTAGGGGCCGTGATGACCATTCGCTCGTTATCCTATCCAAAGCCGCTTGCGGTGAGCATGTCCCTCACATCATTATATTCTCTCTTATGATACCTCAACTGGTTTTGCACGTTTTGTCAATTGACGATAACATATGTTTGTTTTGTCACCTTTTCAGTTGCAGCTTGATACGCTTATCTCTTAAAGCTATAATCAACTTTGCGTCCTAATGCAATTCGCTCAAGCAACGTGTCGAACAACACTTGATCCATAGGTCTAGTCCATTTGATTTTTGCTGCTCGGGATGGAGGCTCAGCAAGGGATTTGACCGTCTTTTCACGAGATAAAAATCGAGTTGGGAGCACCTGAGTTTTAACTGATGATTGCGTTGGTGTCGGTGTAGGACTTGTCCAGATGTCCAACATTCCACCTATGCATACGACAAACATTTATGAAAGAAGGTATTGTAAACTGTATACTTTAAACAACATACATGACGATATCAAAAGAATAGATGAAAAGAAGTGGTTGAAGCCAAATTATCATCTTCTAAAAAAAGTTGTCATTTCACACAATTGCTATTACAAAAAACAAAACAACGATATTCTTAATGAATGCATGCAAAGTAGAGTTAAGTAGATTACGCCTATCTATTCCTACTATTGTTTTGGGTGTTTGCCCACATTCGTTTGGCAATCTCATCGCGCGCTCTGATCCACGCATCTTTCTCCCGTTGAGTAACTCGAACCAACCATTGCCTCTCATCGTTTGTTGATACCTCGTATGCCGTTGGGTTACTCTCTATGTCCCCCACAGGTATACCAATATAACTTTGATCTTGATCCGACTTAGGTTCCAATCGTATGAAATTATGTAGCACAGCAAGCAACTGCAATTTTCACTTGTATTTCGAAATGATACTGCACGACCTTCTTTAAGATTGGGAATATGCCTTTCATTACTACGAAATAACGCTCAATTGCGTTGCGTAGTTGTGCATGTCGATAATTGAATACCTCCATGTTCGCGGGCGCTCTCCATGTTCGATACTTTTGTAGGAAGCCATAAAACTAGGCGAATGAGCGTATCCTGTGTCGACAACATAGTATTTTCCTACAAATTTGAATGAATGATGTTTTCAACAGGTGTTGAATCACAAATTACATTTAAAAATGATGACAATAAGCAGGACATAGTTAATAAGACTATGGAATGGGGTACTAGATTTGGTGGTGCACCTGTTAATAAGCAGGACATAGGGAAACCCAAAAAAAAAATTAAAAAAATGGAGTCTTAAAAAGGGTGAACACTAAACTGAATGAGATGTGTGCATGTGGTTTGCAGGTAAATAGAAAATATTAAAAAAAATCAAAGGAAAGACAGCCATAGGATGGGAAACTACAATGGATCCCACATCTATCCATCAAGTTCCTACATATCTCCTTCCATCTGCCTTTCTAGCCTTTCCTGTCATATAATTTTTTTTCTTCCACAAAATTCAATAACCTATCAGAAAGATTTTGATTAAACAGAACATTTTATTTAACCGATAAACACTCCTAGTTTCTCAGATTTCAAAAGGGCCAAATCTTAGATTTCTAACTTTGCTTGGTTCCTGCCCAATTTCGAGGCTGAATACTTGGATTCCCTTTGGGGCCCTTTGGTAACTTTGAGTGGGGCGAATTTTCCTAGTCAAAGGCTTCTAATGAGATTGTGTTGGCCCCAATGGAAATTCATTGATTTTTTTTTTTTTTTTTTCCATGGGCTGTGTGAAAACACTTGTCATCTTTGTTCTTATGTCCCAACCTCATAAACAGCTCTTTCATCTTATCCATATGAACCATAGTCTTTTATTCATTTTTTGGTTAAAAAAAGTAGCAATGAAGATTAGCTATAATAGTAGTGATGGCCATCTTTTTTACTTTTGCACCATTTTTATCTACAAAACTGGATTACTCTTCAATAGCACTATGGCACAGGTACATCAATCCAAACTGTCCAAGTGACATAACCAACCATCCGTAGGTCATAACTTTCAAAAATTGTAATGCATAAGATAGTACAAACCGTCTGATTAACATGGTGAATTTCAACTGCTAATTATTTTAACTTTAACTATCCATTGGATATGATTCATCCAAAATGTTGTGATAAAGAATGTGGTGGTGAATGAGCAACCCTACGTAGACAAAGACCATCCAAGTTGTGAAACCGAGCATCAGACATTATCGGGGAGAAAAAACTTGATAACAACAACCCATATTCTTGTTCAAGGATTTAAAAAAAAAAAAACATCTACATGACTAAATAAGCTAACTCTTTGTTAGTAGTGTAACCATTATGAAAGCATGTTTTAAGCATGCTATGAAAAGTAAATTATAAAACTAGAGCATGTTAACTGGAAGTTGTATAATATAAAGCAAGCTTTGGTAAGTCATTGAAAAGGAGGATCAATAGATGCTTGGATTAACAAAGAACCTTCAGAAAATTTCAGCTATCTTATCTACTACTTAAATAATTACTAAGCATACATGGGTATCTTTCTTTGAGGAATAAATATACATGGGTATTTATAACAACTTGCAAGTAGATTAGGACAAGTTGGTTACAAACAAATCAATATCCATGCCATAATCATCCAAGAAGAGATTCACGTAATCATGCACACATAATCAGTGATTCAGTTCCATGTGAGGCCCAATCTAGTTGTAATAGTATTTTAGAGAACGAGATTTTATAATGTCATACACAAAAAACGAGTAGATGGACAACTTTACCTGATTAGCTCAAACGGGTGGGGCCGAGCGAGGCTATCAAGCACGGATGTGAGTAACTCGCACTGCACACACAAATTTCACAAATAAGCTGAAAATCCACGGCATGCACGAGATGATGGATAGAGAGATGATATTCAAGATTCATTTGAAAAGGTGGAGAAAACAACGGCATGTGAGCGTACATCCCAACTTGTAGTTGTGTTCACAAGCACAGAGAAGAAGAAGAAGAAGAGGAAAACCTCCGTATATTCACAAATACTGGAAGAAGCTATGGATAGTTGGAAGCTGGCCAGGCATAGAAAACTATGATGCTGCTCAAATGGGATTTTCTGTAATTAGCATAAATACTATAGATTAAAAAACAAAATGTAGAGATCAGTCAGATTCCCATTTCCATTGCAGACCCACAAATTTCCCTAATCATTTGCAACATTGAAGACGATTTCCGATTTCCTTGATTTACATTGAAAAACTCCTAATCTTTACATTGATTTAAGACTGATTGATGCAGGACATGGAAAATTAAATATGACATGCAAGATTTCAGGCTTAGATCCTACCAATTTAGAAACAATCACACAAATTCCACATCCCACATGAAAATCCAAACATTCAATTAAGAAGGGGAATCTATGAGGGTCCAAGCCAACACAGACTAGGGCTGGACCAATAAAAATTATAAGCCAAACGATGTCAAAGGGAAATAAAATCAACTACTCATGCATAAAAATCAGTCCCTAATCCAAGGGATTCCCTAATCTCAATTCAAGGAACCTTAGGGTGAGTAAAAGGGCAAATCAGTGAGGGATAATGTAATCTAGGTATAGGGTTATGCAATTAGGTACATAAAAAAAGGAAAAGAGGAAAAACCTGAACTCGAGATGCTCCCGGTGTGTGGACAGCGGGCTAGGTCGGGCGCACATGCGCCTGAGGCTAACCGCACGTGAGGGGGGAGGGAATCCGGAAAAGGATTCCTAGGCCTTGATCGGTCAGGCCTGGGCTGCAAAACCCCCGATTTTGACATCGATCCGAGCTCTGATCTGGGCGTGGTGCTCGGTCGAAGTTTTAGCCCCCTGCAGGAAGAAATCTGAGAACCTGCTGTAATGAAAGGAAACTGATGCAACCAAGGACGAATGTGAAGGATGGTGGTGGAAGATAGAAGAAAAGAGATGATGGAGGATGGGGATGAATCGGGGTCGATGTGGCTTCGCACCATGGTAGTTAGCCCTAGAAAAAGGGAGGGCTTCGCACCCACTTTTGAATTCTTCCACAACTCACGAAGAGAGCAGAAAAATAAAGAAGGAATTTTTTATTAAACTTGAATGAATCAAAAGAACTATAAGGGGTGCCTATTTATAGGGAAAATCCTATACCCCAAAACTCGCACCATGTGTGCTACTTATTACTTGGCGAAGAAGTAAACTAAAATAAAAACCAAACAGAGAAATCTAAAGCGTTCACAATGTTCTAAATAATAATAATAAGCAAAACCTAAAATATGAAATCAATCTGACGAGTGGGCCACGATCATGAGATCCCATGATGGGCTTTTCTTGATTATCGGGCCCAATTTTTTGAACCAAAACTTGTCTTCTAACTAGGAGGCCCTTCCTAGATGTCGTCATCGAGCCAGATCGACGGTGGGGCCCTCCTTTTCCTTGCGTATGTGGGTAGGGGGCGGCGTGCGTGCGCGTGTGTGTGTGATGTCCCCATCAATTCTCCCCGTCTGTGAAGATTTCGCCACTGGCAAAATAAAACTCCTGAACCGCTCCAGGATGTCAGGATCAAATCTCCAAAGCTCCTCCTCAGGGAACCACGTGCTGTCTGAAGCTGAGCGTGACTTCCATATAATCAGGTACTTCTGAAACTCGCCGTCCGACGTTGAAACTATCTGATGGTCTAGGATATTCTCTATTTCCTCTCTGGGTGTGTGAAGGCTAGGTATGGGAGGTAGAGGCTGTGAAGAAAGGTCAGGAAGACTAGGTATATGAGGTAGAGGCTAGGAAAATGGATCCGGGAATGGTAGGTATGGGAGGTAGAGGCTGGGAAAATGGGCCGAGACGGGTAGGTATGAGACGTAGAGGCTGGAAAAATGGGTCGGGAACGGTAGGTATGGGAGGTAGAGGTTAGGAAAATGGGTCAGGGCGGGTAGGTATAGGACGTAGAGGCTGAAAAAATGGGTCGAGAAGGGTAGGTATGGGAGGTAGAGGTTGGGAAGATGGGTCGGGAGGGGTAGGTATGGTAGGTGGAGGCTGGAAAAATGGGTTAGAAGGGGGCCATGGATCAAGGGAAAGGTCTGATAAATCAGGATGGTTAGGCGAAAGGCTGGACAATGCATCAATGACCCTTTGAAATGCAACTAGATCCTCCACATTGAATGTGGAACTAATTCCCATGGAGGGTGGAAGATTTGCCATATACGCATTGAGACCGTTTCGTTTTATAATTTTGACGAGTCCAGTGCTACGCGCGTGTAACTTACGAACGGCCCCTGGAGGATACCGCTCGGGCCTGATGCGGACCATCATAGAGTCCCTTACATTGAATTCCTTGAAACATTTGTGCTGGTCTGCAGAAAATTTGTAATGTTCATTACTAGTAGTGATCTTCTGCCCGATTTCTTGATGCCATGAATGAATGTGATGCACAAAAGACTCTGCAGGCTCTGACGGCCTATGAGATAGTGACATAGAGACAAGATCAATAGGTTTCTCAGGTTTATAACCAGTAACGACTTCATAAGGACTGAGACCTGTAGACCTATCGACAGAATTATTAAACGCAAACTCGGCTGTAGGTATTACGGTGTCCCATGTTCTGGTGTGCTCTATATCCCTCCTTGAGGGAGACTCATCCCGTAGATCATCAGGAAAGACATCATGAAGCTCATCAACTACCGGAATGGCCTTAGTAGGTAACTCTACACGAGCCTCTGGTGCACTCTCTGTAGCCACGAGGCCGCACATGTTGTGCCCCTCAAAATAATGGTCTTGATGCCCCTCATGGGGTGGGGGTACGGGTGCACGCCCATGACTGATTCCTTGGCCACCTCCATTCACTGGTCTATCCTCCTGGCCACCTGCCTGAGATTGGCCATCTTCCCTAATGTTGGGATTCGTCCTGGCGGAGGCCTTTAGTTGGGTAATGCGCGCATCAAATTGATCACAGCGTTGGTCAATATATTGTTCATAGCGCTTACCCAAATACTCGATCTGCTGAGACAACTTGTTCAATGACTCTAGCAGTTGCTCCATGTTTAGTGTAGGGTGCAAGCCAAAACCATGACCCATACGTGTGGGCATACACTGGCTAACTCAACCTAAAGACTTTCTATGACGACTATATGCGTCTAAAAACTAAATGACCTTACGAGACTCTATATGAAGGAGATTACACACTGTTACTAAAATTCAGCTATATATGATGAACTAAATGCATGACGGACTCAAATAAACTAAACCCTAAATATGTGGTGAATTCCCCTACAAGAACCCTAGGCTTTGATACCAAATTTGATGCAGGACATGGAAAATTAAATATGACATGCAAGATTTCAGGCTTAAATACTACCAATTCAGAAACAATCACACAAATTCCACATCCCACATGAAAATCCAAACATTCAATTAAGAAGGGGAATCTATGCGGGTCCAAGCCGACACAGACTAGGGCTGGACCAATAAAAATTATAAGCCAAACGATGTCAAAGGGAAATAAAATCAACCACTCATGCATAAAAATCAGTCCCTAATCCAAGGGATTCCCTAATCTTAATTCAAGGAACCCTAGGGTGAGTAAAAGGGCAAATCAGTGAGGGATAATGTAATCTAGGTATAGGGTTATGCAATTAGGTATATAAAAAAAGGAAAAGAGGAAAAACCTGAACTCGAGATGCTCTCGGCGTGTGGACAGCGGGCCAGGTGCGGGCGCACGTGCGCCTGAGGCTAACCGCACGTGTGAGGGGGGAGAGAATCCGGAAAAGGATTCCTAGGCCTTGGTCGGCCATGCCTGGGCTGCAAAACCCCCGATTTTGACGTCGATCCGAGCTCTGATCTGGGCGTGGTGCTCGGTCGAAGTTTTAGCCCCCCTGCGGGATGAAATCTGAGAACTTGCTGTAATGAAAGGAAACTGATGCAACCAAGGACGAATGTGAAGTATAGATGGTGGTGGAAGATAGAAGAAAAGAGATGATAGAGGATGGGGATGAATCGGGGTCGATGTGGCTTCGCACCACGGTAGTTAGCCCTACGAAAAGGGAGGCTTCGCACCCACTTTTGAATTCTTCCACAACTCACGAAGAGAGTAGAAAAATAAAACAGAATTTTTTTTATTAAACTTCAATGAATCAAAAGAACTACGAGGGGTGCCTATTTATAGGGAAAATCTTATACCCCAAAACTCGCACCATGTGCGCAACCTATTACTTGGCGATGAAGTAAACTAAAATAAAAACCAAACAGAGAAATTTAAAGCGTTCACAATGTTCTAAATAATAACAATAAGCAAAACCTAAAATATGAAATCAATCTGACGAGTGGGCCACGATCATGAGATCCCATGATAGGCTTTTCTGACTATCGGGCTCACTTTTTTGAACCAAAACTTGTCTTTTAACTAGGAGGCCCTCTCTGGATGTCGTCATCGAGCCAGATCGACGGTGGGGCCCTCCTTTTCCTTGCGTACGTGCGTAGGGGGGTGGCGTGTGTGCGCATGTGTGCGTGATGTCCCCATCACTAATGGGCATCACAAATATAACTGTGTAGAAGAGAGCTCACCGAAGTCGAGAAATCCTCTCAAATCTGTGGCCTTAAACACGGCCAGTGCTGTCTCTGTCTTCTGCAAACCTTCAACATGCAAGAACCATTTAAATAGGAGATGATTGCTACATGAGAGCAAGAAGACAATCTTGCAAGAGAGATGAGGTCGATACCCTGCTCGTTGTTTGTGGCAAAGAACCTCCTTCCTTGCTTGCAATTCTCTTCCGATCGTCCATATATATGGTAACTTCCCTGCCATTAGCCTGCAACGAAATGAAGAGGGTGGACTGTATCGTTTCTTTAGGGTCAATCCCACGTCCATTCGGCGGATTCGAGCGTAGCAACTTTGGGATTGCGTTTTCCTTGGCTGAAATTCCTCGATGGATTTGAGGGATGGGCTACATGCGGTGGAGATTTCAATGCGGGATTGCGGGAATCCCTTTGATTTAGGCGTAGTTTTCGATGCGATGTGCGGTGGCGTTCATCCAACCATCCAAATGTGCACTGAGCTTATTTCGGGATCCAATCCCTCCTAAGTCCATCTAAACCCACTTAAGTCTACAGTCTACACACCAAATGCCCCCTTAGGCTTATGCATTGTGGCATTATCGAATTTTATGGGATTATGATTTGTAAACTGTTTCTTAAACTATACATATTTAAATAGTTTGTTTTCAAAAGCTTTGAAGAACGTTTGCAACAGATTTGTAATTTGAATTCAATAAGAGGATGAGTGCCTATTCTGGCAAAGTGATCATGGATCGAAGGTTGTCTCCATCACATTTGGTCATGTGGGTTTAGGGTAGTGCTTAGAGCATGTGTTGGTGTAGTGGACATTTAGCATACAAACACCTGTGTATAGAGACATTGGAATCTTTTTTTTTGAAGAGAAATGGAAATTTATTAAAGGCCCGCCAGCAAAAACCAACGGGAAAAGCATACAAGAAGGAAAAAAAAAAAAAAAAAAAACGAAGGCTGAACAAAAGGGAACTAAGAAGATGCTTCAAGAAGTGCTATACACCACTCTTAAGGATGGAGGCCCAATGACAAACAAGAACCTTAACGGGAGAAATAACAACGTCAACAGAATGCGAAACCTTGTCGAAGCAACGTCTATTCCTCTCGTTCCACGTAACCCACCAAACAACTGAGAGAGTCGCGTGCCAAAGGTTTCCTTTCTTCATGCCCAAACCTCCTCCATGCCACGCCCATAAGAGATCTCTAACATTGCTAGGCATAACCCATGACGAGTTGAGGGAAGAAAGAAAATGAGACCACAACTTGGATGTAAAAGAGTAGAAAATGAACAGATAATCATTTAATTTCGCATCCTGCTCACATAGACAACATAATGCAGGGGCATTTTCACACTGGGCTTGAGTGGGGTAGCCTGTGGGATGTGGGGACACACTTGGGGTAGGTGGCCCGTGTGAAGTGGAACCCATGTTAAGTGGGGCCCACGAGGGGATTCGGCCAAGGTCCTAACCCATGCGATGTGGGGCCTGGGCTATGAGATAAAGGGATTGATTCGCCACTCTCTATCAGTTCGAGCTTTTAGAGCAAGTGGTCAATTGTCCTGCATCATAACATCTATTCAGGATAACCATAGATCTCTTCTGCAAGTTATCAATCCTCAAAACTTTCTTTCTACCTACTAGTCAAGTGAAAACCACCACTTTGGGAGGAATATTGTATTGCTAGAAGTGATTTGTGTTGGTATCACCAACTGTCGAAGTGGTGGATCGAATCAGCCTATAGAATGAGCTAACCAAAAACTTCCCCGAACTATGATATTTCCAAACCATTTCATCTTTTTGCCACTAGGAGGAGACACTGAACTTAGCCTCTTCAAAAGGGATAACAACTCTTCTACTTCCAATCTGTCAACTCTCTTCTACAAGGAGGAAACCAGCCTGAGTGAAGCCCTGTATTTGAATAACAATCAGCCACTTTCATATCTGATGAGGGAGCTAACCGAGCTAGATTGGGATAGAGTTGAGATAAATGGAAATTGCCGCACCATTGGCCTTACCAAAATCCGACTCTAGATCCGTCACCTATAGAAAAGAGACGCCTGTTTTGAATTCCGACCTTAGAGACATAATTGACTTCCTTGTATTAGAAGCCCTGTATAGAAAAGACTCCTTAGCCTCCCAACCTCCCTGCTTAAGCCCGTATTTGGAGAGAATAATTTCCCTCCAAAAATTCCCTTCTTCCGTGGCTAAAACGCCGAAGCCATTTCACTAGAAAAGCTCGATTCATATTAAGATTCTGATTCCAGCCCCACCTTCTTTAATAGGTTTACATACATCTTCTCAATTCAACAAATGGAATTTGAATCCTTCATTTAAGCCTTTCCAAAAGAAATCCCTCCGAAGCTTCTTGAATTTAATTCTAACAGAGGATGGGCACTTGAAAAGAGATATGTAGTAAAGCGGCATATTGGAAAACAGTCTCTCTCCATAAGAAAAATATCTGCTTTTTCACTTAGACAAGTTCCTTTCTATCCTCTCCACCACCTTATCCCAAATATGAGATGGGGGTTTTCCGATGCACAAAGGGAGCCCCAAATAAGAAGGAAGAGACCCAACCTTGCAACCGATAATCGAAGCTAGAAAGGAAACGTCATCTTGGCCTAAATGAATACCCAAGACTTGCTCTTTCCCATATTCACTTTCAAGCGAGACACTGCCTCAAAGCACACTATAATCTTGTGCAAATTATCCATCATGAGAGGATTGGCTTCGCAAAAAATAATAGTATCATCCGCAAATTGAAGATGAGAGATAGGCTCGCAAAATTTGGACAATTGGAACCCACAAATGAGCTCGGTGTCTTGACCTCTAGCTAACATCTGGCTAAAAGCTTCCGCCACCACCAGAAATAAAAACGGAGAAAGCAGTTGCCTTGATGAAGACCCCTGCAAGACTTGAAAATTCCTTTTGGACTTTCGTGAATAAGAACCGAAAAAGCCGCTGATCATACAAACCTGAATCCAATTCCTTTATTTAGCGCCGCATCCTATCATTGACAATAAATAGTCGATGAAGTCCCATTCCACGTGATCGTACACCTTTTCGATATCAAGCTTGCAAACTACACACTGCCTTCTTTTCTTTGAATCTGGCATCCAAGCATTCATGGGCTATAAATGCACAATTCATGATTTGACAACCACCCACAAACACACTGAAGATACAAGCGACATCTAGAATATACACAGTCGAAAATATTGGCGATACAAGCGATGCTTGTAATTTACACGGTCGAAAATGTTGGCAATATCAATCCTAAATGGTACATCGCCAATACCAATTTCTTTTTTATACTATTAGTGTCATTATCGATATCGCCAAGGTGGAGATACGGATAATATTGGGGAAACTCTGAAAAATGTTCCAAAGGAATTTGCTCTCAAAGATAGAATAATTAAAAGAAACGTTGTGGTGATCACCACTAGGGCTGGCAGTGGGTCGGGTTGACTTGCAAGCTAGTCACTTGACCCTCTTAACAGACAGGCTTAGGCTGATTTTACTGGCTTTTGGGTTGGCCTCAGTCAGAAAACATGGCCCATTTAAGTAAATGGGTCAAGGTCGCATTGATCTTGGTCCGATCCAACCATCCATGTGTTATATCTGTATATATTTTTTAATATTGTACACAAGTGCCTGCTTGCTTTAGTGGTAGAAATGCGTGGCTAGATGCTTGGGTTTTGGCCTTTACAACACTTGTTCTAAGTAGGTTGTGCTGGACTGGTCTTAGGCTTAAGAATTAGCTCACATGTCTTAGTCATGTATTGGGGTTGGGTTGAAGCTGATCCAACTAGAAACTGACCCATTTCCACCCTTTATCAGCATTACCTTGCCCTAGCTATTTCAGTTGGTTTTATGGATCTTGTTTCACTTATAGTTGCATGAAGTGTGAAGCAAAGCGGTAACAGATTCAGGTCCAGGAGCATGAAGCGTCTACTTTCAAAATGTTCCTTAGTATGAATAATTAGGAACCAAGAGCAGGAGCGTGAGTCCGAAGTGTGATTCAAAGCAGGAGCAGCACCTTTTTAGAAGGACAACGCAACTGAGGCTTCAAATCACCTATCTAAGACCCCATCCCTACTAAGTGAATGTTCCTTCTTATTCCTTCTCACCACCTCGATCCTAGTCCTTTTAGGTTGTCTCATCCACATCCCATGCCTGAATTGTTATTTAAAAAATAAAATAAAATTACAACAAAAATATCTAGATAGAAACCGTTTTGTTTAGTTAACAATAAGAATTCAGTGGTTTGTGAGAAGGAATGGCAAATTTATGGGAACCATTGAGGACGACTGTAGGAAATATTACTTACACCTTCCTGTATGCTTCAGGGATGGACTGCATGCATCAAGTAAATAGAATCTAATATGAAGCTTATATCTTGTAATATTTGATGGTGGAAAGTCAATCTTGCTTTCCAACTTCATTGTGCATAAGCTCATTTGACAGACATTTTACTGTTGGCAACACTACTATCATCTACATTTTCTCAAGATACCATTTCTAGGTTGGTTCTCTATTATGCAGTGCATATTTGGTTGCGCCTCATTATTCTTTACTTTCACTCGGCATGTGAAGTCTATAATCTAAAAAAAGTGCCATCTATAAATTTTGGTAATGCACAGGGCACTTGACGTCTAAGAGCGATGTCTACAGTTTTGGGGTTGTGTTACTTGAGATTCTAACTGGCCGAAGATCCATGGACAAGAAACGACCCAGTGGGGAGCAAAACCTAGTTGCTTGGGCTCGGCCATATCTAGGCGACAAGCGGAAGCTTTTCCAACTGGTGGACCCTCGCCTGGAACTCAACTACTCCATCAAAGGAATGCAGAAGGTTGCACAGATAGCCTACTGCTGCCTCAGCAGGGATCCCAAATCTCGCCCCTCGATGGATGAAGTTGTGAAGGGTCTGACACCATTGCAAGATCTCAGCGACCTCGCTATCTTGTCTTTCCAATCTCGTTCTCAACAAGGTCGGCGCAAGAAGAAATCAGATGCCAACAGGCAGCTATCCCATGCACAACCGAATAATAGCATCAAGGATTCTCCATTCATGACATGTAATCAACATTGTAGGTAATCCAGTTTGATGAATGTTTTTCGAGTACAAGCTTAGTCTGCCCCTCTACATATATTTATCTTAATTGGCTGGATCGTTAATGCAATTGTTGTGATAAAATTTCTCCCTTGGGAAATAGGGTGAGGACAATTTGCAGAGATGGGATGTTGAAATATGAGTCTACAGTGCCAGTTCGGATGTGTGTGGATCTACTATATCTGTTTCCAGGATCAGCCGATGGGCCAAAAGAGTGTCACAGAGAATATGTTTTTTAATGAACCATGGTGCTAATGCATTTGATTGGAAACTGGTGCATTTGTTTACTCAGGTTAGCATTTTCGAAAGAATTTCAAAATCTATATCATGCCCTCTATTTTGGAACTTTGGAACTAGAATGTGCTTGTACATTATTACATTAGGACCAATGTTTTTAGTAGCGTATGCAGTATGCTACGGAGCGTAGAGTAGATAAAACACTACGTAGCGGACGCTGGTAGCACAGTCCTTTGGTAGTGTACGCTAGAATGGTGTAGCGTGTAGCCCTGGTAGCGTACGCTACCACATACACTTTTTTAAATGGTTGTTTTAACATGCGAGTCTGTAAATACTTTGGAAATGATGGTGACTTATCTCCATCACACATGGCAGTATACTAGGTTAATCTGGACCATCCAATATGTGTTCCCTATTGTTGGTAGATCATCTCGATTATTACAGCCATCGGACAATCCTAACCATCTGATTTTGTGCATTGAGCTGTACGGCTGACGCTTTTTTAAATAAATGGCAGAAGACTCACAAAGCAACTACTCTTTTTACAAAATAAAAGCCATTCGAAGTGTGTTAAAAAACCCTACCGACTCCAGCGTTTGAGCTTCCGGCAATAATAAAAATAAAAATTTGAGCGCTTTTTTCTCTCAATCTACTAATCCATTTGAAGAAAGATTTTAGGGTTTGGATCGGCTACATTAAAGGATCCTATGGCTAGAATTTCAAAGCCATTAGACCCAAAACAGGAGAAATCATAATTCCCCCAATTTTGAGCACTCAATTCTCTCAATCCACTAATATCCATCTGGAGAAAGACTTTAGGGTTTAGATCGGCTACAGTAAAGGATTCAATGGCTAGAATTTCAAAGCCATTAGACCCGAAACAGAGGAGAAATCATAATTCCCCCAATTTGGGTATGTGCGGCTTCAAAATTTTGATTTCTTCTTGATTTGGAAGAAAGTAAAGGTATGTTTATAAGTATTCACTTTACTTAGTTATATTTATTTTAGTTTTATTGATAAACTGATTTATTTAGGTTATTGTTGCGTGGTTTTGTTTTTGGCTATATTATGCGGGTGTGCCATAATTGAAATTGTCGCTCAATTCAAATCGAACAACTATGACCCCGTGTCAAGATAGGCAGACACTTAGTGTCTGACTGAGATTTGATGAGATTGGCCGCTTATTTAGCCATTCACTCAATGTGTGAACAGGATCAGCGATATTCAGAGGGTGGGGTTGATCCTTTAATGGTGGGTTGCACCTTTGCTTTCCGTATGAAAAAAACATTTCAGTACAGATAAATGGAAATGAGAAAATGATTCTTACAGTCGGTCGTGAAGAACAATTGCAAAATATCTTTCCGAGTGAAGAGCTGAATCCAACGTGCGAGTGTAGACTCAAATTTAGTTAAGATTACCAGCAACTTGATTAACACTACGGAATGTAAAGAAGAAGCTGAAAGTAAAAGATTACACTAAGAAATATAATTTTCTTGGCAAGAAAAGTAAAGTAATTACATTATGGAATGTAAATTGACTGGTAATTGAAATAATAATTGAAAGATAATATTTGGTTTGATTGGGTTGGTATAAGACAATTTTCATCTTGAATTCCTCTTCTATTTATAGTTTTAATCTTATCATTTGGATCATTCTCATGTTCTGATGGTTGCCATAACCGTTCGCCACTACTGGGCTTCATCCGTTTCTTCTTATGCCATCTGTCTTGTAACCGCTCCATCACGATTGCTTCTTCATCGGCCGCTTAGACATTGACGCAACACTATTTGATACGTTCTTATTATTGTTTGCCAAAAAATATTTCCAAATCTCCAAATACGCCATGCAGATTTGTACACATCACATGTAATCTACCCTAATTGGCTCTCATGAGGAATGACGATAATGGGGATGAACATTGCCCCCGCGTTGCTTCACCTTTGAAAAAATGTGAAAGCGACGTGCGACCCCTCATTAATGCGACACTTATTACTTACATGTGACAGCGAGTTGATAACTGTGTTTGACCGATTCATTGTAACACGTCAGCAGCGGTTGTACTTTATCGAAGCAAGAGTCGAACCCCATGTCGACACATGCTCTTACATCGTTTCTTACACCATGATAATGATGCCCTAATAAATGCTCTCTCTCTCTCTCTCTCTCTCTCTCTCTCTCTCTCTCTCTCTTTCTCGACCGATATAAGTGCCGTTTCGAATTCCTTTTCATTCTTATACCTTCATTCCTTATTCTTCTAAGCAACTTTGAATTCTAACCTTTTTTCGAGCAATGACTGCCTCCTCTTAATGAGGGTTGCCATAACCGTTCACCACTACTAGGCTTCATCTGTTTCTTCTTATGCCATCTATCTTGTAACCGCTCCATCACGATTGCTTCTTCATCGGCCGCTTAGACATTGATGCAGCATTGTTTGATACATTCCTATTATTGTTTGC
Source organism: Magnolia officinalis (assembly GCA_021015155.1). Classification (NCBI taxonomy): domain Eukaryota; kingdom Viridiplantae; phylum Streptophyta; class Magnoliopsida; order Magnoliales; family Magnoliaceae; genus Magnolia; species Magnolia officinalis. Next base: position 33,572,960 of record JAJHSJ010000015.1, read on the forward strand.
TAAAAAATATTTCCAAATCTCCAAATACGCCATGCAGATTTGTACACATCACACGTAATCTACCCTGATTGGCTCTCATGAGTAATGACGATAATGGGGATGAACATTGCCCCCGCGTCACTTCACCTTTGAAAGAATGTGAAAACGACGTGCGACCCCTCATTAATGCGACACTTATTACTTATATGTGACAGCGAGTCGATAACTGTGTTTGATCGATTCATTGTAACACATCAGCAGCGGTTGCACTTTATCCAAGCAAGAGTCGAACCCCATGTCGACACGTGCTCTTACATCGTTTCTTACACCATGAAAATGATGCCCTAATAAATGCTCTCTCTCTCTCTCTCTCTCTCTCTCTCTCGACCGATATAAGTGCCGTTTCGAATTCCTTTTCATTCTTACACCTTCATTCCTTATTCTTCTAAGCAACTTTGAATTCTAACCTTTTCTCGAGCAATGACTGCCTCCTCTTAATGAGGGTTGCCATAACCGTTCGCCACTACTGGGCTTCATCTGTTTCTTCTTATGCCATCTGTCTTGTAACCGCTCCATCATGATTGCTTCTTCATCGGCCGCTTAGACATTGATGCAGCACTGTTTGATACGTTCCTATTATTGTTTGCTAAAAAATATTTCCAAATCTCCAAATACGCCATGCAGATTTGTACACATCACACGTAATCTACCTTGATTGGCTCTCATGAGGAATGACGATAATGGGGATGAACATTGCCCCGCGTCGCTTCACCTTTGAAAAAAATGTGAAAGCGACGTGCGACCCCTCATTAATGCGACACTTATTACTTACACGTGACAGCGAGTCGATAACTGTGTTTGACCGATTCATCGTAACACGCCAGCAGCGGTTACACTTTATCCAAGCAAGAGTCGAACCCCATGTCGACACGTGCTCTTACATCGTTTCTTACACCATGATAATGATGCCCTAATAAATGCTCTCATCTCTCTCTCTCTCTCTCTCTCTCTCTCTCTCTCCCGATATAAGTGCCGTTTCGAATTCCTTTTCATTCTTACACCTTCATTCCTTATTCTTCTAAGCAACTCTGAATTCTAACCTTTTCTCGAGCAATGACTGCCTCCTCATCCTAGCAAAATGATCTTATTACAGTGATGGATGCTCTTACTGACAAGTGCATCAACAAGACAATCTTTCAATCGACCATCGACAATTACTACTGTTTCGGCCCGACATTCACTATAACAACGAAAATTGAAGAGGTTAACATGATGGATCCTTTGTTTCCCATTTGTCCTGGCGAAACTATGTTGATTCAATCCGAGTTTATCCTTGATTCTGCTAATGCCTTGAAGAACCTTCGATCATGGCTGAAGCCCTTTCTGGAATGGGATGTTCGGTTTGCTCGTGTCTCATCTCAACATGAGGCAACATAGAGAGCATCAAGCATTTATGAGTGTATCAAGCCTACGATTATACATCAGATCCATCTCTCCTCTTTGCAACTTCAATATTTTGGAGTTTGTCGACCAATACATTTTTCTTTCACTGCGATCAAATGAATCTAATAATTTTTGATATCATGGCTTTAACCCAACTTCTCCCTTTTGGTGAAGCAGTTTATCCAGGTTTCACCCAGAAAGAAGTCAAGCGCTTCTCGAACAAGGCTGGCAAAGCCTATTGTCACTTCATGTAGGCATACCGTAATCACAACGGACCTGTCGATTACGATGAACACACAACCTTTCTGCTACTTTGGATCCGCCACCACTTGCTCTGTGTAAACTCCCTGCAAATAACCACTAAATAATTCTCTCTAGCTGAGGCCCTTGCCTAAGGTTGAAAACTTGCTCGGGCACCTTTTATAGTTGGTCACCTATACGAGGGAATCTACAAAGTTACCACCAAAGGTCTATTTATTGGAGGAGGACTGCTGTGACTTCCATAGATGTGGTTTTTCGAGTACTTATGTCCTTCTCTTGTACATCCCTCCATCCATTCCGAAGCAACTTATACTTCCTATGGCAAGCACATCATCAACTCTCCACAAGACAGCCAATCTTTTTCAGTGTACATGAGTACATTATTTTCTCTTCGAGTAAAGGTAGATGGAATCGGTCGTTCACTCCATTTCATGATAGAGAATATGGTCCTGGTTGGTTTACTGGCCGATATGCATAGGAGAACGATCATGAGGTATCCCAGACGCACCTGGCTTGGGAAAGCTACCTCATCAGTCAAGATCTTCCATATGGAGGTTCAATCGATTCCAACAAAAATTCCAAGGCTGGGATCGAGCAGTATTGCCCGAATTTTCTTGCTCGACAATTTGGTTTAGTTCAATATATCCCTTATCCATTTACTCAGAAAACCTGCAATCAACCTCCTTTCAATCGGCTGATCGCCGACAACGCCGAGCTCTCCGGTCTTTCCATTCTTATTCTTAAGAAGCTAGCCTGGTTCTTGATCTTCCTTGCTATCCAAATCAATCATAGGTAATCAATACTTTCGTCGTTTGATGGGAGAGCCATTATCAAAGATTACTGAATAAATCTCCAGAAGAGATTATAGCTCAACTTTCTTCTAAGCTTGAGCCTAGCCATTTTTGATATCACGACTTTAACCCAACTTCTCTCTTTTGATAAAGCAATTAATTCAGGCTTTACCCAGAAATAAGCCAAGTGCTTCTCGAACAAGGCTAGCAAAGCCTATTCTCACTTCATGCAGGCTTACTGTAATCGCAGCAAACCGGTCGATTATGAAGAACATACAACTTTTCTGCTGCTTTGGATCTGCCGCCACTTGATCTGTGTGAACGCCTTACAAATAAGCACTGAATATGTCTCTCTGGCCGAGGCCCTTGTTGTTGAGAATGAAATATTATATATTTCACCCTTGTTATGCATTGGCTTTATGAACATGAATGTGCTCAGTAGATTTAATTACACATATTTTTTCTTACAAGGTGATTTTGAGAGCTAATGAGAAAAGGATGCTTAAAGCATGGTTTAATGCTCAAAGAATTATCAACTAAAGGATTGGATCTATGCAGGTCAAGATTGAAGAATTCAAGAGTGCAAGATCCAAGTAAACTTAGCAAAGAAGGAAGAAAACTAAGGAGTCAAAGTGCAGAAATCGATAGTTCGATGTCATCGATGACAACTTCAATGCCATAAAAGCTACTTTGATCCCATCACAAAAATCATAAAAAATCTAATTTTGTTGTTAGACATATTTGTGCATTCTTCGATTTCATCAAGGCCATGTTTGATGCCATCGAAGCCAAGTTCTATCCCATCAAAGAAGGTTCGATGACATCGAGAAAATCTACAAAATTGAAAGTTCGTTGCTGGACAATTTTCTAATTTCAACCGGACTCTTCGATGGGAGCTCGATGTCATCAAAGGTGCCATCGAAGTTGCGATAACAGCGTAAAATCAAGTCGGTTTTGAAGTTGGTGCGAATCGAGCCTATATAAAGGGATGCTTTAGGAGTTTCTAAACACGAATTAGAGTAGAAGGTGTAGAGAAATGAGTCATGGAACTTCAAGGAGTCCTCTCTCCTCTTCAATCCTTCGGTTCTAGTTAGTTTTTATGTTTTCTGTTTGAGTTTTAGTTCAATCATGTCTATGGTTGGTTAATTTCTTAGCTAAGGCTAAGGGATGAAGCTTGTTGTCAATTTCAATATTTATTTTATTGGATTCAATAACATTATTTTGAATGATGATATTAGATTGATTTGATTTGGATTTACTTTAAGTAATTGAGTTGTTTATTTCTAAATTTGTTGTGCATTACTGTACTATGAATGCTTTAATTTAATAATTGTTTAGCTTGAATTAGAGAATGATTCAATCTGTATAATTGATTGATCTAATATTGCCTATGAGTGCTTTTGATGCTTTTGATTCACTGCTATTGAGATCTGAATGCTTCATGAGAGAATAAATTAATTAAAATCATATTCTTATTAATGTTTATGAATGTTTTGACTGAATTATCTTCCACTTGGACATGATAAGACTTCGATTCTAATTGAGAAATACATTGAATCAATAAATTGATCATTGAGATTGCTATGAGTGGATTCCTAGATCCTTAGTATTTATTTATTTGTTTTTACTCCTAACTCATTTGTTAGATTAAAAATCCAGACAAACGGTTAGACTTAATTAATTCTAGACCTTGCTCTTCATTCCTTGTGTATTCGATGTTTGTTTCACCGATTTATTACTACTTCGCAACCCTGCACTAGGGTTCGTGAACACTTGCCCAAGGTCGAAAACTTGCCCTAATGCCTTTTGTACTCGACCACATGTACAAGGGAATTTACGAAGTTACTACCAAAGGTCTATTTCTTAGAGGAGGACCATTATGGCTTCTTCAAATGTGGATTTACGAGTATTTTCGTACTTCTCTTATACATCCCTCCATCCATTATGAAGGAACTTATACTTCCTATGACGAGCGCATCATCAACTCTCCACAAGACACCCAATCTTTTTCAGTGTACAGGAGTACATTGTTTTTCTCTTCGGGTAAAGGTAAACGAAATTGGTCATTCACTCCATTCACGATGGAGAATATGGTTCTAGTTGGTTTACTAGCTTATATGTGCAGGAGAACGATCATGAGGCATCCCAGACGCACCTTCCATACAGAGATTCAATCAATTTCGACAAAAATGCCAAGGCCGGGATCGAACAATATTGCTCGAATTTGCTTGCTCAGCAATTTAGTTTAGTTCAATGTATCCTTTATCCATTTACCCAGAAAACCTACAACCAACATTCTTTCAATCGGTTGATCGCCACCAACATTGAGCTCTACCGGTCTCTCCATTCTTCTTCTCAGGAAGCCAGCCTAGCTCTTGATCTTGCTATCCAAATTAACCATAAGCAGTGGATACTTTCGTCGTTTGGTGGGAGAGTCATTATCAAAGATTACTGAATGAATCTCCAGAAGACGTTATAGCTCGACTTTCTTCAAAGCTTGAGCCCAAAGGAAAGAAAATGACGACACTCTCATCGGCCAATACACCAAGCCGAAAAACAAATAAGCTTAAGACAAGATCGGCCGTGACATCTTCCCCTCATACTTCATCGACTTAAGTAGCAGCTGCTCCTCCAAAGCACTAGAAAGTTGTGGCGTGGATTTCTGTTACTCCTACACCTCCACCAATCCGCCACCCTCTATCAGCTCTGAAGAGAATTCTTGACTTGGGAGCTTCGCTTGGTCCACCTCCAAAGCCTCCTATCTTGGTTCTCAAACATGTTGATCCACCTCCTCAGTCAATAACTGTGGATCAACCGCTGCTGACTCCATCAAAGCCACGATGGACATCAGGTATTTCCTCAGCCGAGGATGTATCTTCCTTTGAAAAATATTTCAAAACTAAGTACTGACCAGGTCTTTCCATCGCCAATTATTCAAAAGAAATCAAGGAAGGCTTGAGAAATGTTGGTATAAATAGTGGCAGGATCGAGAAAGATTAAATAACCATAATATCCATTTTAATGAAAAGTATCTTACTCCTTATCATCCCAATCCGCCACCATTCCCTAGTTTGAGGTGAGCGCTGGAGATGATTATAAAAAAATCCTCAGGCCGTGGACACACGATCTATCGCTTACGCCGTCCATTTTGATTTAGGTAGAAATTACTTACATATATATAATTATCTTGAATATTTTCCATTTTCATATTGACTGACAATACCTTTTCCTTACAGTTACCTAGGAGTTATCAACCGCTGACAAACAAATCATTGTGGCGTAACTGTTACAACAGCGACCACCAACGACCGATGCCCTTGAGATCGTTAATGTCCAGACCGTTGATTCTGATAATATGGTCAGCGCAAGGCCCTTCCATCCTAGAATTCTCCTGAGGTCATGACTCTTCCTTCAGAGTTTGAATACATGATCGACATACCTCTGACACCTTCTGCTACGATCGATCAAGAAGAGGAAGAAGAAGAAGAAGAAGAAGAAGAAGAAGAGGATGAAGTGCCACTCCACCATTCCGGCGAGAAATCATCTCCTCAACCAACAATTCATTCACTCGATGAACAAGTTCCTCCAACAATTGAAGAATCTTTAGCTTGTGAGGGAATTGGCGTTGTGGCCGAGGAAGTTGTAACGATCGATGTCTCGAAGCCCAACTCGCATCTGCTACGCATTCCCATACCATCAATGGTAGGTGATGCTTCGACTCTCACCACTCTTGATGAAGATGAGCCTTCATAGGAGGATATCATTTCTTCATTCGAAAAGGCCCTTGCTGAAGACATTGCTGTGGCCGAGTCTCCTTCTCCCTCTAGCAATCTGCAAAACCTTAAAGCAAAACTTCAAATCCTCATGCAAATGGGATCATCGGGCTCTTTGATGACTGATATGATCGATAAACTCGAACTATTGGTCAAGTCGTATCGTGTTTTCTCTTGGTCAGATCTCAGCCTAGTTGATAAAATACCAATACTTATGGAATTTTTGGGATTTGTCAAAGCACACAACCATGTACGTGCTATTGTCGACCGAATTGAAGCAGAACATTTCACAACAGTCCCAAATGGCTTCTACCAAGGATATCGTCAGCCACCTTGCGACTGGGACCGCTAAATTGAAGTCCTTTGGGACCGAGCTCGAGGATATGGAGGTAAAAAATATAGCTATGGAAACACAACTAATGACTCTAAAGAGGGACTATGTGGAGAAACATGTAAGACACATCCACTGAAAGGAGATGGTCAAGAGATTGGCACTGTCTGTTAAGACTCAAACAACCACCATCGATCGACTTCGTCGATCAGTAGCCAAACAAGAGACTACTTTACAAGCATCAAAAAGCCAATTGGAGACGATAATCGCGTCACTGTGGGGCTTTTCTTCTGTTGAATTGTAACTTCGTATTAAAAATCATTTATCAATACAATCGGCCATCAAGCCTATTTCGTTCTTTTCATGCCTTAGTTTGTTTTCTTCTCTTTTGTGTTTGTAATTGATTGCTGACTTGGTCCTTAAAACTCGAGACATCATGGGCTTATTCTGAATTTAAAACCTTAACCACTACACGTTCCTAGTTACTCGGAACATGCTGCGACTTTCTTGCTACAATCGCTTTAAATCATGAGTGCCAAAATCACCTATTTAAACTGCTTTAAACCTCATTCGAATTCACACTAACCTCATCTTTATACCTCTGTCCTGTTTCTGTGGCTTCCAACCCTTCTTCTTTTATTGCTGGTGCTGAGAGTTATCTGAAAGAGATCTTTGAGTGGGGCTTAGTGGAATTTTGTCAATCTTCATTGCTCTTCGATGCAAATTATTTCATTAAAGAGGCTTCGACAATGGCCGAATCAGAGGCTACACATGGAGAACTCCTTCAAAAGATGAAACACTTGTATTTTATGGGATGTCGTTATCTCGAGATTACCTTCGATTCTGAACTACTCTTTGGATATCTCTGTCAACAAGCAGTGGCTAAAGAAGAATCTATAGGGGTGAGTGAGGCTCATGAACTGGCTTAGCACAACTGATGGCGTTGGGTTCAGACGCACTAGTTCAACCACACCATGCTCCATGCATTACAAGCTTATCGCATTGGACTAATGGAAGAACTCAAGGAATGGGAGCGTTCCTTCTTCGCCAAAGACACGGTCATCCCAGAAAACATCTCATTTTTGGACGAATAGATCGCCATCTACCAGATGCGGTCGAAAATAAGTCTCGACATAAAAAGAGAAGCCAAGAACATGGTTTCCTCAAACAACATCCATGTCGACCAACTGCTTCACCTTATTCCGATCATCATCGAGAAAGGAACAGATTGGGCCTCAAAATAAGAGAAGAATGAGGCCGAGATGCAAGCTCTCCTCGAGGAGTTTGTGGGAATAGAGGTCACCATGAATTAAATCACTCGGTCGCTCTATGTTTCCCTTTTTATCCTCTTTTCCTACACATGTAATGCGGTGAATGACCAGTAATGTCATTAAATAAAATATCCTTTTATCAATAAGATTGATATTATAATAAGGTGTGGGATGTTTTCTTTTTCCGAGTACCCAATCCTTTACCATCAGTCACGACTAGAGATATTTAGAGAAGATAACTGGTTCGAACAATGGTCCCACAGTCGACCGAGTCTCTCTGTCAAAAATTGGTTACTCAATACTTAGCCATTTTTTCATTCATGCATGCCCTACCACATGCTGACTCAGCAATAGTAAATACACAACATTCCTCAAGGAGCTTCATTTATTCCGTTGCATACCCCCATATTCTAGGAAATGAATCGATAACCCAGCCGCCCGCTTCAGGTTCCCAACCATCAAACCCTATCCAATGCATGCATTTATTACTCTTCAAGATCTCTATGAAAAGCACTCCCCACTCGAATTTACAGCACACCACGAACAAAAAATCTTAGTAGCAAGCCTTGGCACCATGACTTCTTCTCTCAATCCTTGAGGGTTTTAAGGGAAATCCTCGAAGAAGGGATTGACTCCTTCCATTCCCCTTTTCTCCATGATACTTATCCCTTTTTAAGGGGTGCGACTGAAGCAGCCAAGACCGAATGAACCTCTACGAGAGGTTCTTAGAGTCATTTCAGACCTACAGTGGCTTGGAGAGACATACTCCAAGGCCGACTCAGAACTTGAACAATGTGCCGCCCCTCTGATGGAATTATCGGCTCTCCTAGTCAAGTTTGCGACTCTTTCAGCTCGCGATGATGCAACTTGGAAGATTCAACTGCACTAGACATGCCGACATCGCTTTGACCAAGAGATGTTGCGATCCATGAAGGTCGTACTTAGCAACCTCTTCACTAATCTCTCTGAGGCCCAACGGCTCTATCCAGGGCATGATCGGCAAGACAATTAGGACCTCCGGATCTTCATCGAGTCACAAAGAAAACTCTATTGGACTCCTGAAGAGTCCAACAAGTCCGAAGAGTTGAAGGCCAAGCGAGAGTTCGCGGTTGCCGACCGACACCTCGATGCAGTCATCAGCCTTCTCCGCAAACTCACAGACCAGCAGGCATCGTGGAGAAGTAAACATGCACTGACTATGAAGGCCAAGGAGTCGGCTATCAAGGAATTTGAAGAACTCGAGGCAACCCCACTTGTAATTCGACCACTGGCCAAGGGTTGTATCTCTCTCTCTCTCTCTCTCTCTCTCTCTCTCTCATTCTGTAATCGAATGGCCTTTATTTCAAGGCCTTTTTATTGTAATACAAATTTTCTTCTTTATTTTTTATTTTTTATTTTTAAAAATCATTTTGTCCCTCAACTTTATTTAGTTTGTTCCTGAACGACTTCCCAGAACGAAGGAAAGTGCGGCTTCAGGAGTCAGCTGTTAATCGAAGCCTTTACGACATTTCCATTCATATCCTTTAAGGCATACTCTCCTCCTTTGAAGACTTGGATGACAATGTATGGTCTATCCCATGTGAGGGACAATTTCTTGTCGAGAGCTTAGTTGTTCTGACAGATCGACAATATGGTCTTCCATACCATATCTTCCACCCAAAACGACTTCCCCTTCACCCTCTTGTTATAAGCACGAGCAACGACTGCTTTATTGGTGACGATTAAATAAAGGGCCCTCATTTGAACTTTATCTAACCCTTCAAACTCAACCAACATTGCTTCTATGAACTTGGGAGGGGTTAATTTAGCCTGATAAGCGGTCCGTAAAGATGACATGTCACAACCCTAAATCTAGTATTGGTAATCCATGATTACTATACACCAAATTTGGTTGACAGCCTCCGTAGAACTCTGATTATGAGACTTCCAACTATCACAAACTAAATCCCATAAGCGGGGCTCCACAAGGAGGATTTCTGAAAGTAAAGACGACAAACACGTATCATTTCTCAAAGTTTCATCATATTCAACATATATTACTGTGTATAACTAAGCATATCAAGGCAAAACCAAAACATAAACCATGTCATATTTACTATACCGGATGTACATATTCAGGGTATTATATAAAATATATATATATACACTGATATGTACAAAACAAAAGGACAACTGGAGTCTGTAGCCTCTACTCCTGCAGCTCCCTACTCTCACCTATAAAAAAAAAAATAGAAAGGAAAGCTTAAGCTACTAAGCCCAGTGATTGCATGTGTGCAGTGAAAATGTATGTTTCATGTCATGCTCATATAATGCACGGCAATGCACAGGCTTTCTATTTCGATAACAATAAAATAAAGATACAATGCATTATGCCACTTTTCATGTTCCAAATCATTTTTATATACAGAGGTGGGACTTCTACCCACTTGTAATATACATACTCTTTCAACGTTTCCATAACTTTCCACATTTCCAATTGGATCACCAAAGTCTGAAATAGAGGTGGGACTCGCATATGATTGCTACCCACTTGTATAGACTTTTCTACCATGGTCAACTACAGAGGTGGGACTACATAGTTCACGGGCCGAACTAGTCTAATCCACTTGTGTTGAACCTCACTATCTGCCTAACAGCGAGAAGTCATAAGTCGCCTGACAAAACAATAGCGAACAATTTACGAGCTCATCACACACAACATATCTTTGCTTGCCCATAAGCAGGTCAAGTCAAGCCTCTCAACCAATCGACACGCGTCGGTGGGAGTCACTGCCTACTTTGATATTTCGGCATTCCAGCGCTCTTTTCTTCCACCCGGTCTAGGCATTGGTTGCTCCCAATAGTACCAATCGGGGTTTAAGGACTTTCACCCACGGACCTTCTAATCATGTCATATCGAATTACACATTTCTGGTGTGGTATCCAACTCAAGTCATAACAAAGTATGTTTCATCGTATTTACAATCACCATATGCATAAGTCTACACACAAGCATAATATGTCATGGTTTTCAAGGCAAGCATAGGATGACCTTCCTCATGTGGTCTCTCATACATTTAAGTTCCCATAGAGGTCTCATGTAATACATCCTATATCTAGACGGTTTACATACTCATCATAGACACATCGTGTGTCGCAATACAACCCACTACGATCACCATATCATCAAATCATGATATAAATCATTCACTCTCAATCATACAATGATACAACAACTATGAATCATGCATATGATATGCACATGACTTAGCCAATCTAAATCCAATCTGGGATTTATTTTGCTAGAAGACTTCATACCACAACATGCTTTTTCTCAAGAATTAACTACATCAAATGGATGAAGGATATTTCTTTCAAACGTTTTATCAGACAAGTAGCGGGCAGACTTTGTAAGGGACAAAGAGAGAAACCGTTAGAAATACGTATGACTTTAAACAAAACTAAATCATCTCTATCATCTAATCTTCCCTTAATAACCTAATCAACTAATTCAGAAAATCCAGCCATAAACTTAAGAAAATCCAGCAATAACCTAAATAATTTAAATAAGAAAAGCTAGTCTTCTATAGGGCTTTGAAAGAAAATTCAGAAATAAATTAACCAACTCCATCAGAAATTCCAGCAATAACCTAACCCTAATCAGAAAAGCTCGTCTTTTATAGGGTTTTCAAGGAAAATCCAGCAATACCTAACCCGAAATCAGAAAATTCAGCGATACCTAACCCGAAATCAGAAAATCAGCAATACCTAACCCGAAATCAGAAAATTCAGTGATAGGGTTTTCAAGGAAACCCCAACACACATATATGCGTGCTCCTAACCGATGCACTCACTTGTAACTATCAGAGGATTGACTCTCAACCTCAACTTCTATTTCCTTTTCTTCTTCTTCTTCTTCTCAACTTCACTCTCAACAAGAAAGAGTGCTGGAAAATGGAATGTTGCAAGAGGGTTTTCATATGTATAGACTTGAAAAGGGTTTTAAATTGGCTTTTTGTCTAAAAAATGAGGGTTATGGGATGTTTTGTGATGATTTTGAAAAGTTTAAGCTTATAGTAGCAATATAACAATGTTATTTAAGTAATTTGAACTAACGTATTCGAGGGAGTTTAAAAACATCGAGGTCATTTGAATATATTTTCTCAAAATAAACATGTACATATCTATGCATAACTTACAATCCAAGTGTCCTATTGACATGCCGTTTTGGCCAGTAACTCTGTAACTTGACTACGGCCACAACGGTTAGGCTCTCGGACCTAACGGATTTTGAAAATTGGATGGTGGGGCTCTGCCAGATAAAATAAGGACAGTTGTCATTTCTTAGATTGTTAAATTTTAAGTCCGTATATTAAAATTCGGACATCGGGTTGAAATACGGCTTGCGGCTCGATAACCGAACAACATTATGATCAAGTCAAAACATTCTCGAGGCCAATAAACCTACAGCCAACGACTATCTAGTGTATGAACCAGATTTCGAGGCCTCGGGTCTTAGAACTCTCCCCTAAAAAAAAAATTTCATCCTCGAAATTTCAAAACCTATCCATAACAGTACAATACAACAATAATCATATCATACTTATACGTACCTAGAAATCAAATAGATGAGGGTAACGACTGCGTATCTTTGCTTCCCGTTCTCAGGTTGCTTCTTCTACATAATGATAACCCCATTGAACTTTAACTAAGGGAATGACTTTAGTACGAAGAACTAGTTTTTTTCTATTCACGATACAAATTGGCTGTTCAATATAGGATGCATCTTCCCGAATTGCTAAGGATTGGCAGTCAATAATAGGTGCTATTATCTTCGGATCACATTTACGGAGCATCGTGACGTGAAAAGTATTATGAACTTCAGATCATTAGGGTGGCAAAGCGAGACGATAAGATACAGTGCCAACTCGTTCAACAATATCAAAGGGCCCTATAAACCTCGGGGCTAACTTTCCCTTAACACTAAATCATACTATACCTTTCACTGGTGAAACTCGGAGATATACACGGTCTCCCTTGACAAACTTTAAGGGTCTACGCCAGCGATCTGCAAAACTTTTTGTCGATTTTGAGCTGTAAGCATACGTTGTTAAATAAGATCAATCTTTTCAGACATTTTCCGGACAACATCAGGACCTAAAAGACATCGCTCACTAAGCTCAGTCCAACAACTTGGGGACCTACAAGGTCTACCATATAACGCCTCATAGGGTGTCATGCCAATAGTAGCTTAAAAACTATTATTATACGCAAATTCTGCTAACGGCAAGTGGTCGTCCCAACTACCAGAGAAATCTAAGGCACATGATCTGAGCATGTCCTCGAGAATTTGGTTAACTCTTTCAGACTGCTCATCTGTTTGTGGATGATATGCTGTGCTAAAGCTTAAAGTCGTCCCCATTGCTTTTTGAAAACTCTTCCAAAATTTTGATGTAAACCTTAGATCTCGGTCAGATACAATCGAAACAGGTACACCATGTAATCTAACAATTTTGTTTATAAATAAAGTTGTGAGTCGATCTGTAGACCAAGAAATACGAATAGGAAGAAAGTGGGCTGTCTTTGTCAAACGGTCTACAATAACCCATATAGCATCATGTCGACGTAAGGTTCTTGGTAAACCCACAATGAAATCCATAGTTACATGTTCCCACTTCCATAATGGTATCTCTAAAACTTGCAATTCCCTTGCAGGCTTTTGGTGCTCTGCCTTTACTCGTTTGCAAACGTCACACTCTGACACATGCCTAGCAACTTCACGTTTCATTCCAGTCCACCAAAATTGCTTTTTCATGTCCTTATATATCTTCGTAGATCCTGGGTGGATAGTAAATTGAGTGCGATGTGCCTCATCCATAAGGGCCTTCTTCAATTCTGAGATATCTGAAACATATAATCTACCCTGAAACCGAAGTCCAACATCCAAACCTATCTACCACTTCGGTTGACTTTTCTCTATTATCACATCTTTACAAAACAACACCCATTGATCAAACCGTTGGGCTTCTATTACTTGGGATATCAAAAAGGGTTGAATCGTCAAGTTTGCTAATTGTACAACTGAGGACTGTAGAGTCATCTCAAAATCAAATTCAGCTATATCTTCTACCATTTTCCACTCTCGCATAATCAATTGTGCCACTTGAGCCTGTGGTTGACGACTTAAAGCATCCGCCACCACATTAGCTTTTCCTGGGTAGTATTGAAGATCAAAATCATAGTCTGTCATCAATTTCATCCAACGTCTCTGCCTCATATTCAACTCGGCTTGGGAAAAGAGGTATTTCAGACTCTTATGATCCAAAAAGAGTTCGAATCTAACCCCATACAAGTAATGCCTCCATACTTTGAGGGCAAAAACTACCGCTGCTAACTTTAGGTTGTGTGCGGGATAATTATACTCATGAGGCCTAAGTTGACGAGATGCATATGCTACTACCTTGCCCTATTGCATTAAGACACACCACAAACCTATAAGCGAGGCATCTGTATAAACAACTAATCCCTCACTCCCAGATGGAAGAGTGAGAATTTGTGCCGTTGTAAGACGAGTTTTTAGTTCCGCAAATGCTCGCGCACAGGCTCCACTCCAAACAAACATTGCATCCTTTCGAGTCAATCGAGTCAGTGGGGCAGCTATACGAGAAAATCCTTTAACAAAACGTCTGTAATACCCTACCAGACCTAAGAAACTCTGAATCTCAGATGCATTCTTTGGCTTTTTTCATTGTAAAACGGTTTCAATCTTAGCTGGATCAACTGAAACTCCATTCTTCGAAACTATGTGCCCCAAAAATTTCACTTCTTCCTGCCAAAACTCACATTTTTCTAGTTTAACATATAGCTGGTGGGCACGAAGGGTTTGCAACGTCATCTCTAAGTGACACTCATGATCTTCCCTTGTCTTTGAATATATTAAAATATCATCAATAAAAACGACAATAAACTGGTCCAAATAAGGACGGAATACCTCATTCATCAACTGCATAAATACTTCAGGTGCATTAGTCAGACCAAATGACATAACCTGAAATTCAAATTATCCATAACGAGTCACAAAAGCTGTCTTCGGGATATCCTCCTCCCGAACTCGAATCTGATGATACCCAGACCATAAATCTATCTTCGAGAAATACTGCGCACCGCTCAACTGTTCGAATAAATCATCTATTCTTGGGAGCGGATATTTGTTTCTAATCGTAACCTTATCTAGTGCTCTATAATCGACACACAACCGTAACGAACCATCCTTCTTTTTTTACAAACAATACAGGCGCTCCCTAAGGTGAAGTACTCGGGCGAATAAACTCCAAACGACGAAATTCATCTATCCATCTTTGCAACTCACGCAACTCTAACGGTGCCATACGATAAGGGGCTCTGGATATAGGGGCAGTGATAAGGATAAGATCTATTTGAAATTCTGTACGTCTAACGGGTGACATACCTGGAATTTTCTGAAAAATATCTGAAAAATCACGTACTACCAGCAACTGTTCAATACATACACATTTGGACTCTTTATGAATACAGGACATCAAAGTCTCTATAAACTTATCTTTAGATCAGCCACAAACCAAAATCGAGGTTGGTCAGGTATAAAAAAGGTGACTGTCTTAGTTGTACAGTCTAACATCGCATGATACTTGGATAACCAGTCTATTCCCAAAATCACATCATACTCTAACAACACCAAAACATAACAATCAATTGGAATGACATACTTTGCTATGTAAACAGGACAGTCCTGACATATAGAACTCAACACCATTCTTTTCCCTAAAGGAGTCAAGAGCTCTAATCCCTTGGTCATCGATGTTCTCGGCAATTCCAACGACTGACAAAAACTATCTACTATAAATGAATGTGATGCGCTAGAATAAAAAAGGACACGTGCAAAAATGGATGATAGTACAAGTATACCTTCTATGACTCCTCCCTTAGTTTGAGAATCTCTCTTCTGGATTGCATAAACACGAGTTGCATCTGAAGGGGTAAGGGTTGTCTACCTTGCTGCTGCTGAGACTGTTGTTGTTGGGGCCTATACTGTGTCTTATATGGTGGCCTTTGCTACTGGGGCTGCTGATGTCTAGGTGGTTGATATGGCTAGTGTTTCTGCGGATTGGGACAATCCTTTTTACGGTGCCCTACACCACCACAATTATAACAGGCTCCAAAAAACTGTCGTTGAGGAACAGATGGTGCTACTGGGAATCTGACATCAGGTCTGGCTAAAAGCTGTCGTTGAGGAATAGACGTTGATATTGGGGGTCTTACATCAGGTCTAGCTGCATTATCATATCTAACTATAGGCCACTTTGGGGATAAAAAGGGCTGAAAACTACTACCACTCTCTGAAATAAATCTCCTCTTCCTTTACTGATTAGAAGTAGATAGATGCGTACTATGTTGTTGGTTCCAATCAGACTAAAAAATCTGTGCCTTCGCTACTACTCCCTCAAGAGTCGACAACTCAAACCCTCTAACTCGAGATCGCAAACTAGGACGCAAACCATCTTCAAATTTTCTCGCCTTCAAATCATCATTGGCTACTAAATGTGGAGCAAAACGAGATAATTCTATAAAACGAGCCTCATAGTCAGTAACATACATCTCACCCTGAACTAAAGAATCAAATTCATGTGCTTTCTAACGATGAACAGCTACGGGGAAAAACTTACGATCGAACTGGTCTTTAAATGCTTCCCATGTCCACACAAATTTTGGATCTACTGAACGAACAACTGACTTCCACCATTGTTTTGCCTTTCCTTGCAATTGATAAGTCGCTAAGGTAACCCATTGCTTGGAAGTACAACCCATAACTTGAAAAAGTTTCTCTATTTCTGACTTCCATAACTCGGCTACCATAGGATCTGGCTTGCCAGAAAAATAAGGTAGATCTAGACGTCTAAAATCCATAAAAAGAGCACTGGCCCACTCCTGTGCTGATGTCTCAGGAGTATAAGTAGATCGCTGCTTTTGATTAGCCGTTATAGTTGACATAGATTTTGACGTAGATTTTGACTTAGACTTGGGTTGCACTGGAGGAGTCTGAACAAATTTTGACGTAGATTTTGACTTAGACTTGGGTTGCACTGGAGGAGTCTGAACAGGATTCTTTCTAGGTGACATCCTATAGATAAAACACTGAATTAGCCTAAAAAGAACAAATAAACCTATACAATATACACAATAATAAATAACCATACAACTCCTCTATGTCGCAAAGCATGAACCTAACAACTCTAACACAACTACATATAGTAAATACATTATGATTTATGCATATATTTCCCAGATCATGCTCTGATACCATTTTCTATCACGACCCTAAATCTAGTATTGGTAATCCATGATTACTATACACCAAATTTTGGTTGACAGCCTCTGTAGAACTCCGATTGTGGGACTTCCAACTATCACATACTAAGTCCCATAAGTGGGGCTCCACAAGGAGGATTTCTGAAAGTAAAGGCGACAAACACATATCATTTCTCAAAGTTTCATCATTTTCAACATATATTACTGTGTACAACTGAGCACATTAAGGCAAAACTAAAACATAAACCATGTCATATTTACTATACCTGATGTACATATTCAGGGTATTACAATATATATATATATATATATATATATATATATATATATATATATATATATATATATATACACACACTAATATGTACAAAACAAAAGGACAACTGGAGTCTGTAGCCTCTACTCTTGCAGCTCCCTACTCCCACTTGTTAAAAAAATAGAAAGGAAAGCTTGAGCTACTAAGCCCAGTGAGTGCGTGTATGCAGTGAAAATGTATGTTTCATGTCATGCTCATATAATGCACAGGAATGCACAAGCTTTCTATTTCGATAACAATAAAATAAAGATACAATGCATTATGCCACTTTTTATGTTCCAAATCATTTTTATATACAGAGGTGGGACTTCTACCCACTTGTAACATACATACTCTTCAACCTTTCCACAACTTTCCACATTTTCCAATTGGATCACCAAAGTCTGAAACAGAGGTGGGACTCGCATATGATTACTACCCACTTGTATGGACTTTTCCACCGTGGTCAACTACAGAGGTGGGACTACATAGTTCACGGGCCGAACTAGTCTAACCCACTTGTGTTGAACCTCACTATCTGCCTAACAGCGAGAAGTCATAAGTCACCTGACAAAACGATAACGGACAATTTACGATCTCGTCAGACACAACTTATCTTTGCTTGCCCATAAGCAGGTCAGGTCAAACCTCTCAACCAATCAACATGCGTCGATGAGAGTCACTGCCTACTTTAGTATTTGGGCATTCCAACGCTCTGTTCTTTCACCCGGTC
This sequence comes from Magnolia officinalis, assembly GCA_021015155.1. Classification (NCBI taxonomy): domain Eukaryota; kingdom Viridiplantae; phylum Streptophyta; class Magnoliopsida; order Magnoliales; family Magnoliaceae; genus Magnolia; species Magnolia officinalis. The sequence continues at coordinate 33,591,161 of JAJHSJ010000015.1, forward strand.
TAGGCATTGGTTGCTCCCAATGGTACTAATCAGGGTTTAGGGACTTTCACCCATGGACCTTCTAATCATGTCCTGCTGAATTACACATTTTCGGTGTGGTGTCCAACTCAAGTCATAACAAAGTATATTTCATCGCATGTGCAATCACCATATGCATAAGTCCACACACAAGCACAATATGTCATGGTTTTCAAGGCAAGCATAGGACGACCTTCCACATGTGGTCTCCTCATACATTTAAGTTCCTCATAGAGGTTTTATGTAATACATCCTGTATCTAGACGGTTTACATACTCATAATAGACACATCGTGTGTCGCAACACAACCCACTATGATCACTATATCCCCATATCATGATATGAATCATTCACTCTCAATCATACAATGATACAACAACTATGAACCATGCATATGATATGCACATGACTTAGCCAATCTAAATCCAATCCGTGATTTATTCTGCTAGAAGACTTCATGCCACAAGCATGTTTTTTTCTGAAGAATTAACTACATCAAATGAATGAAGGATATTTCTTTCAAACGTTTTATCAGACAAGTAGCGGGTGGACTTTGTAAGGGACAAAGAGAGAAACCGATAGAAATACGTATGATTTTAAACAAAACTAAATCATCTAATCTTCCCTTAATAACCTAATCAACTACTCAGAAAATCCAGCCATAACCTTAAGAAAATCCAGTAATAACCTAATTAATTTAAATCAGAAAAGCTAGTCTTCTATATGACTTTGAAAGAAAATCCAGCAATAAATTAACCAACTCCATTAGAAATTCCAGCAATAACCTAACCCTAAATTAGAAAAGCTTGTCTTTTATAGGGTTTTCAAGGAAACAAAATCTGATCATAACTTTAACTCGACTTCGGTCCGACCGAAGCGTAACTCTGTTTGTAAATATGAGGCGATTTTCAAAGTCGGTCGGACAAAGGCTATAAATATGGGTTCTCTAAGGAGTTCTAAACACGAATTAGGTTTCAAGGAGCAGAGCCAAAGGGTGGAGCAGCCGCCAATGAGTTTTCTTCCTTTCCTGGTTTGATTTTTATGTTTTGTTTGAGAGATTTAGTTTCAATCATGTCTATGGTGAACTAAACCTCTTAGCTAGGGCTAAGAGGTGAGGCTTGTAGTATGTTGGGATGATTATCTTGCTTTAAATCTTGTTTATGTTAAACAATCATTGAGTTTTCGTTTGATTTGAGTAATATTTTCAGTTTTCTATGATTTATTGTGACTTCAATTACAATAAATTCTATGGAGGCTTTAGATATCTTCTTAATCTATTTGGAGTTGTGGAGATTGGTAAATCCTGTTGTTCACCATTGTCTCTTGGGCATGGTAGGATGATGGAATCCCTTCCAATCAATGCAATGGATCTTCATGTGTGAACAATCTTATTGAAAGTTCAGATTTTGCTTGAATAGTTTATCTTCCACTGGATAAGATAGGCTTCCAATTCTAATTGTGTTTCTTGAATCAAGTAAGGTAGTATTTTGATAATTACAAGTGGATCCTTGGTACCCTAGTTCCCACATTTTAATTGATACTTTAAGTCAACATTATTCACAATTACTCCAACTATTCCAGATTTTAGATTAGTTTTCGATTCTAGTTCTACTTCTAGTTATTTTCAGAATACGTACAAGTTTAGTCCCTGTGGATTCGACCTTGGTCTCACCGAGTTATTACTACATCGCGACCGCGCTTGGGGTTGTGAACAAGTTTTTGGCGCCGTTGTTGGGGACTACAGCTGCATTTTTTTGAGATTAATTAGTTTTGAAATTAGTTTAGGATTAGGATTAATTCTTCTTTTGTGTTCATAGATTATGTTTTATGAATTTATTTCTAGAACTAACTTGTTTTTGTTTTGTAATACTTTACTTAACATAGGAGCTCTAATCTGGTAACTTCGTTCCAACTGTTCGCTAGTTTCATAATTCTTAATTGCTTCAGTTTAGTTTTAGTTTTGTTTTTCTTAGATCTTAGTTGGGTTAGAACTTGAAGACTGAGAGTGCTTCATGCCCAAGTGGGTCCGTGATAACACTCTACGTCTTTTGAATGAAGGAGGATTAGTCGAAGGGTTGCCTATCCATCACAAGACTAGACACTACTTGAGACCCTCTGAGTTAATAGAAGTGATCTTGCATATCAACCTCAACACCCAATTGAGGAAGCCTAGGATGAGAATGAGGTGCACCATGCACCCCCACCTCGTACTCTACGAGATATTTATAACCAGCGGGGGTGAGCACACCTTCCTGTATGATTTTTCCAGACAATGCAAGAAGTATGGATATTAAGCCATGAGTGATCCAACTCCTTCTGAAGTTCCATGGACTTGAATCTGAAAGTCCATATCTACACATGCAAGAGTTTGATAAGATAATAGCTACTATACACTTCCCTAACGTGTCCGAGGACACGATCAGGCTGAAACTCTTTCCCTTCTCCTTAAAAGAGAATGCTAAGACATGACTGCACTCACTACGACCACGATCCATTGGCGTATGGAACGACATGACAAGGGAGTTCGTAAAGAAATTCTTTCTATACTATAAGATGAACACCATAAGGAAGTCGATTATGAACTTCGCCCAAAAGGAAGATGAGACCTTCTTCCAATGTTGGAAACGGTTCAAGGATCTTGTCAGTTCATGCCCACAACATGAATTTGAAACGTGGCGCATAACAAATTTCTTCTACGATGGACTAACATCTTCTATGCGCCAATTGGTCGAGATGATGTGTAATGGGGAATTCATGAACAAGAATGTCGATGATGTGTGGGATTACTTTGACAAACTTGCTGAAAATGCACAATCATGGGACATCTCCCTAAGACCTAACACCACTTCTATGCCCACTCAATCAAAGGAGGGGCGGAATATATATTTTGAAAGAGGAAAATGATATAAATGCTAAAGTGACCAATCTCATAAGGAAAATCGAAGCCATGAAACTTAAGAAGGCGGTACCTATCAAATCCGATAAAGTTGCGGAAGTTGTTTGTGGTATTTGTGCTTGCAACATATATACAACTGAAAATTGCCCAACAATTCCTGCTTTTTAAGAGATATTCAATGAGCAATTAAATGCCATAAACAACAACCAAAGACCTTTAAGTGGACCTACCTCAAATACATATAACTCAAGTTGGAGGAACCATCCAAATTTCAGTTGGAGGAACGGACAAACTGCTACTCCTCAAGGGATCCTTAACCAATTTCTGGATCAAAGGAAACCTCGAGAGGATCTAGTCTTAAAACATATTCAAAACCAAGAGCTTTTTAATCAAGGTATGATGCAAGCCTTTCAAGACCTTATAAAGGCCATACAAGGGCTTGAGATAAACAAATCGATTGGGGAGAAAGGGATCCTTCCGGACCAGTCTCTCCCCAACCCAAAACCGCAATATGAAATAAGTGACCCAAGCTCTTCATATCAGATGGAGCAGGCTAAGTTTATCACCACTCTTTGGATTGGGAAGATTATTGACAAAACCATTCTGGCGATGGCTGAAAAGCCTAAGGACCTGAAAGAAACTGAGAATGATAGACTTAGCAATGCCCCACATAAGGAAGAACTGGAAAAGTGAGTAAGTCGATTGCACCATTCCCTGTTCACAACCCTAAGTGTAGGGTCGCGATGTAGTAATAACTCGTGAGAACGAGGTCGAATCCATAGGGACTAAACTTGTACGTATTCTGAAAAGAACTAGAATTAGAACTAGAAGAAGATTTAAATCTGAATTTTGGAATAAAAGAGAGTAATTATGAATAATGCTTAAACTATCAATTAAAGGTGTGAACTAGGGTGCTAAGGATTCACTTGTAGATATTAAGATGCTACCTTGCTTGATTCAATAAATACAAATGGAATTGGAGTCCTATCATATCTAATTGGAAGATGAAGCAATTTAAATCAAATCCGAACTTTTCATTGACCTAATTCTCAATGGAGGAGAATCGTGAAGATTGGAAGGGATTTCATCACCCTACCATGCCCAGGAGACGATAGTGAACAATGAGATTTACCAATCTCACTATCTCAAAATAGGAAAAGAAGATATCCAAAGCTATCACATCATCTATTGCAATTTAAGTCAAATAAATCATAGAAAACTGAAAATGTTCCTTTAATATCAAACTAGAAATAAATGAAGTGAATAAGAACAAGAATCAAAGAAAAATAAACATCTCAACATGCTACAAGCTTCACCTCTTAACCTTAGCTAAGAGGTTTTGCCAACCATAGACATGATTGAAACCAATTCTCTTAAACAAAGCATGAAAAATAAAATAGGGACGAAGAAAAACTCTTTGACGACTGCTCCACCCTTGTGCTATGCTCCTTGAGACCTTTCCAAACCCTAGAAGTGCCTTGGAACATCCTAGGGAGTCCTATTTATAGTTGTGGAATTTCAACTTTCGCACTGAGTTGGAAAATTCTAGAAACCGCCTCAAATTTACGCACTCTGCGCATTTCCCAAAATAGACTCGAGGTTTAAACCACCTCAAATTTAGTACTCTGCGTAGTTTTCCAAAATAGACTCGAGGTTTAGCACTCTGCGCAGTTTTTCAAAATATACTCAGAGTTTTAGAGTATGCTTTTCAGGACAATTTTAGAAATATGTTTTGTTTTGAGGACAATTTCAGAATTCCATTTCTTCACTTCAAATCTTTGATTCTCTTCATTCCTCACTTGGTTTTCTTGGATCTTTGGCATGTGAATTCTGCATTAATGACTTTCAAATCTCTAAATCTTTATTTAGTAATCTTTTGAGAATAAATCTTCCTTTTGGCATCAATTTCACCTTAAGCTCTCGAAATCACCTCACATATGAAAACATGCATAATTAAATCGATTAGGCACCATCATGTTTATAAAATCAAGGTAAAATAGGGAGAAAATGCAATATTTCACACTCAACACACCCCCTAACCAACATTTTGCTAGTCTCAAGCAAAACATGCGTGAAGTAATTGTCAATTCTCAATGTTCAAACCCTTTTTCAGAAATCAATCCTTTGTGCAATCAAGTTTGGATGAGTAGAATTAAGACGAGAAAGTGAGATTTTGAAAACCTAGAGCTGAATCATATAAGCAATCCATCAAATAGGTTCTTTATCGATTAAATCAGACCATAAGTTCATATATCAAGTTTTTCTAACATGCTTAGTAAATTCCAGCTTACTTTTAACAAAACTATACTATCATTACATAATATTAGCCATGATCATCACCTCAAGATTAATTGAATAATCAAGTACTGATTCTGAACTTATCCCATTTTCCTTTTTTAGTTTTTGATTTTATATCGACAGTCTCTTTTTATTTATTCATTCTTCTCAGACTTTCCATTCTTTTTCATTCTTTTATAATCGTTTCATTCTTTTCTAGTCTTTTCATCATATATGACCTTTTTATCGATTCACTGTTTTTTAAACTGGTTCTTTTCATCTTTTAAGGTGGATAAAATTCTCCAAACTTAATTCACAATCATCTATCAATGCTTCACATATTAACAATAAAAAATTCTAGCATAATTCACAGAAAGCAACTTGAATGTGTCTTGTGACTTAAATTAACATGATATTCAAACTTCCCTTTAATCAATTGAGTGCAAGAATTGTAGGTGATAGACTACTTAGTTGATCAAACTCCAACAATTCAAAATTCAATCTCAATCTTATCATCATACTCAAAACATTCTTTACATACACAATTTATCATTTTCCAAACAGATTTCAACTTAGAACATTGAAAATTTGAAAAAAAATTTGCTTAGAACTAAGAAAACACTGATTAGTTTACTTAATCCACACCCCCAAGCTAAAATCTACATTGTCCTCAATGTAAAAAAAAATATAAGCATGCCATGCATATGAGACAACGAAAAGAAATGAGAAGTGATGGAAAGGTAGTACCTAAAGAAAGGGGATTGAAGCTTTTCCAAGGTTCTCAATGTGAAGATGGGTTAGCACAAAGACTCAAACAAACTGAAAGCAAACTATCCTAATCCTAAATCCTACGAAGCAATAAAAGCTAACTACACCTTCGTCAGACTAGGAGATCAATCCGGGTACATAGGATCAGTCAGATACATGGACATGTCCTCTGAGTCAAATTTCTCAACAAATGGCTTTAAATAATGTCCGTTCACTTTAAAAACATGGCCATTCGTTGGATTGTTTATCTCAATGGCCCCATGTGGATAGACATTAGTAACAGTGAAAGGGCCGGTCCATCGAGATCGGAGTTACCCAGAAAAAGGTGTAATCGAGAATTGTACAGAAGGACTTTTTGATCGGTTATGAATGATTTCTGAAGGATGTTACTGTCGTGGAACACGTTCATCCTGTCCTTGTAAATTCTTGAGTTCTCGTATGTGTCATTCCGGATTTTCTCAAGTTCATTCAACTGTAGTTTGCGCAGTGAACCGGCATGGTCCAAATTAAAGTTCAATTTTTTGATAGCCTGGTAGGCTCTATGTTACAACTCTACAGGCAAGTGGAAAGCTTTCCCATAGACGAGTTTAAAGGGAGACATTCCAATGGGGGTCTTAAAAGCTGTACGGTATGCCCATAAAGCATCGGTCAAACAGATTGACCAATCCTTATGGTCAGGGTTAACCGTTTTCTCCAGAATGTGTTTAATTTCCTTGTTGGAAATCTCAGCTTGCCCACCTGTCTGCGGGTGGTATGGAGTGTTCACCTTCTGAGAGATGCCATATTTCTTCATTAAGTTTTCAAATGGCCTATTACAGAAATGTGAACCTCCATCACAAATGATGGATCGATGCGTTCCGAACTGGGAAATGCTATTTTCTTTTAAAAATTGAATGACTGTACAATGGTCATTATTTTGGCACGGGATTTCTTCGACCCACTTAGTGACACAGTTTACTACTAGCAAAATGTATAAATTTCCAAAGGATTGGGGGAATGGTCCCATGAAATCGATGCCCCAACAATTAAATGCTTCAATGATAAGAATGAGGTTCAGAAGCATCATATTTCGACGGGACAATGTACCCAATTTCTGACAACGCTCATAAGCTTTGCAAAACTCATGAGTGTCCTTGAACATAGTGGGCCAGTAAAAGCCACACTGTAGAATTTTGCCCGTGGTCTTTTTAGCAAAAAAGTGACCATCACAGGCCTGCGAATGACAAAAGAAGATGACACTTTGGTGTTTATTGTCTGGCACACATCTCCTTAGAATTTGGTCTAGGCAATATTTGAATAAATATGGGTCATCCCAGAAGAACTTACGAACCTTGGCGAAGAATTTTTTCTTATCTTGCGCATTCTAATAAGTCGGTGTGAAACCTGTGGTAAGATAATTTGCAATGTCAGCAAACCAAGGTAATCGGGAGAGTTTAAACAATTGATCGCCAGGGAATATATTGTTTATAGTTGGCGTTTCAAGGGAATCGGGAAGATCAAGTCTCAAAAGATGGTCAACCACTATGTTCTCTACTCCCTTTTTGTCCTGTATTTTCAAATCGAATTCCTGGAGTAGGAGGATCCATCTTATCAAGCGGGGCTTAACATCATTCTTAGAGAGAAGGTATTTCAATGCCGCATGATCAGTGAAGATGATGATCTTGGATTAGATCAAGTAGGACCTAAATTTGTCCAAAACGAATACTATGGTTAAGAGTTCCTTCTCCGTAGTAGAGTAGTTCACTTGGACAGGATTTAGAGTTTTACTTACATAGTTAATAACGTAGGGCTTCTTTTCTTTTCTCTGGTCTAACACCGACCTAATAGCATAGTCAGACGCATCACACATAATTTTAAAAGGAATGCTCTAATCGGGCGGCTGCATGATAGGTGCGGTAGTCAACATGCCCTTGAGCTTAGTGAAAGCTTCCTGGCATTGCTCAGTCCACTCGTATGGTATATCTTTTTGAAGTAGATTGCATAAAGGACGAGAGAGGTGACTAAATTCCTTTATGAATCGTCTGTAAAATCCGGCGTGTCCTAAGAAGGATCATACGTCTCGTATGCTCTTAGATAGAGGTAGGTTAGATATAAGATCAATTTTAGCTTTATCTACCTCAATTCCCTTAGACGAGATGATATGTCCATGAACAATTCCCTTACGAACCATGAAATGACACTTCTCCCAATTTAGTACCAAATTCTTTTCCTCACATCGCTTCAACACATTTTTCAGAGGATGGACCAAAGACAAAGAAGTTGTCCATGAAGACCTCTAAATATTGCCCCACCATGTCAGAAAATATACTCAACATGCATCCCTGAAAAGTGGCGAGGGCATTATGCAGTCTGAATGGCATCCTTCGGTAAGAAAAGGTGCCAAAGGGGCATGTGAAAGTGGTCTTTTCTTGATCTTCAAGGGTTATCTCTATCTGATTGTAGCCCGAATATCCGTCAAGGAAGCAATAGTAAGAGTGACCAGGTAGCCTTTCTAAGATTTAATCAATGAAGGGTAAAGGAAAGTGGTCATTCCTCGTGATGGTATTCAACTTTCTATATTCAATACACATTCTCCAACCAGTAGTAACTTTACTTTGCACGAGTTCATTGTCGACATTGGCTATGATAATGATTCCGGACTTCTTAGGAACCACCTGAGTTGGACTCACCCATTGGCTATCAGATATGGGTATATGATACCCACATCCAACAGCTTAAGTACCTCGGCCTTTACCACTTCCTTCATGTTTGTATTTAATTGGCGTTGTGGTTGTCAGGAGGTCTTTCCATTATCCTCAAGATGAATGTGGTGAGTACAAATTAAAGGGTCAATTCCCTTGAGGTCCGTAATCAACCATCGAAGGGCTCCTTTATACTTAATGAGAGTAGAGATAAGCATATTCTCCTGTTCTTGCTCAAGGTGGGAAGAAATCACTACTGGTTATGTCTCATCTTGACCTAAATAGACATATTTAAGATTAAAGGGCAAAGGTTTTAGGTCAAGGTTCGTCTCTTTGAGGTTAGACGGTAGAGGCACTACATTAGTTGGGGGTGATTCTTCAAATTGTGGCCTCCACCGGTTTACTTCAAGTACAGGTGTAGCATTAAGCATGACATCCATCTCCCTAATTGTGTCATCATCCAAATCAGGGGAGTGGGCCAAACATGTCTTTAGAGTGTCAGAGTATAGAGTCAGGATTGCTCTATCTTTCATGAAAGAATCTATCAAGTTAATGTCATGGATATCATCAATATCCTCTGAATGTTTTCTCATGTTGAAAAAGATATTGAGCTCCAATGTTATATTTTCAAAAGATAAATTCATAATTCTATTCCTGCAATTAATGATTGCATTTGATGTAGCAAAGAATGGGCGACCAAGAATGACGGGAATTTGAGTGCTCACATCTATGATGTGTTGAGTATCCAGGACAATAAAATCTACTGGATAGTAGAATTTATCAACTTGGACCAATACATCCTCAATCATCCCTCTCGGTACACGAACTGAGCGATCAACAAGTTGTAATGTGGTCCAGGTGGGTTTTAATTCACCTAGACTCAATTGTTCATAAACTGAGTAAGGGATCAAGTTCACACTCGCCCCCAAGTTAAGAAGTGCGTGCTTAATTCGATAGTTCCCAATTACACAAGTGATGGTCGGGCTACCGAGATCTTTGTATTTTTGTGACACATCTTGCTTGAGGATGACACTCTCTTTTTCTATCAAAAAGATTTTCTTTTGTATGTTTTGTCGTCTTTTGGTAGTGCATAGATCTTTCAGAAATTTAGCATATGAAGGGATTTGTTTAACGACATCCAGTAGAGGGATGTTGACCTTCACTTGTTTAAGCATCTCTAGAATATCTTGAGAATTACATAGAGGTTTTAGTGTAATCAACCATTGAGGGAATGACGCAATCGGCTTACTTTAAGGTTCTGGTTTAACCTACGTGGAGTAATGCTAGGTCTATCATTCTTATCTTCTTCAGGGTCCTTAGGCTTTTCAGCCCTTACAAGAATAGATTTGTCAATTATCTTTCCACTCCTAAGAGTAGTGATAGACTTGGGTTGCTCCATTTGATTTAAAGAGCTTGGGTCACTAATTTCACATTGTGGCTTTGGATTGGGGAGAGGTTGAGCTGGAAGCATCCCTTTCTCCCCACTCGCTAAGTGTGACTCAATCCTTTGAATGGACGATGCAAACATTCCCTTTGTTGTTTTGATATCCTGGAATGCTTGTACCGTATTCTGGTTGAATAGCTCTTAGTTTTGCATGAATTTTTGAACCCTATCCTCTTGAGGCCTCTTCTAATTTAAAAATTGAGTAAGGGCCTCTTGTGGGTTAGTCGTTTGTCCATTCCTCCAACTGAAATTTGGATGGTTTCTCCAACTGGAATTGTATGTATTTGAGCTGGGTCCTCTGAAAGGTTTTTGGTAGTTGTTCTTAGCATTCGATTGCTCATTCAATATCTTTTGAAAAATAGGAATTGTTGGGCAATTCTCAGTTATATGTATGTTACAAGCACAAATACCACAAACAACTTCCGCAGCCTTATCAGATTTAATAGGTTCTGCCTTCTTAAGTTCCATGGCCTCGACTTTTCTTATGAGATTGGCTACTCTTACACTCATACCATCTTTCTCTTTTAGAACATAAATTCCTCCCCTTTCCTTTGATTGAGTAGGCTTCGAAGTGGTGAGTCTTGGAGAGGTGTCCCATGATTGCGCGTTTTCTACCAATAGATCAATGTAATCCCACCCATCATTGGCCTCTTTGTTCATGAATTCACCATTACACATCATCTCTACGAACTGTCACATTGGTGAAGTTAATCTGTTATAGAAAAAGCTTATTATTCACTATACTTCGTAGCCATGATGTGGACAAGAATTCGGGAGATCTTTGAACCTTTCCCAACATTGAAAGAAGGTCTCTTCCTCTTTTTGGGCAAAGTTCTAATGTAGGACAATTAACCACTTGCTCTAAAAGCTCGAACTGTTAGAGTATGGCGAATTAATCCCCTTATCTCATAGCCGAGGCCCCACATCTCATGGGTTAGGACCTCGGCCGAACCCCCCTCGTGGGCTCGTGGGCCCCAAATCACATGGGCCGCCCACCCCGAGTGTAACAACCCAGTCCCAATAGTATAATATTATCCGCTTTGCCCATGGGGCTCACGGTTTTGCTCTCGGGGTTGCCCCTAAAACGCATTGTATCCTTAAGGTTAGAACCCCACCTATAACCATCACAACTTCCTCCGACTCTTTCGATGTGGGACAAGGTTCCGCCCCACTGTGTACACAGTAGCCTGCCAGCACAGTTGCCTGCCAACCACTGGTAGCTCGCCTAGGCCCTCAGGCCCCGCCCACATCAGCGTCCGCCCACATGTGCCCGCCTAGGTGTACAACAGTGATGGGGCGTTACAATATCCCCCACTGAGGGCAGAGCTGTCCTCGGCTCTGATACCATATGAAACGCCCCACCCAAGGACACAATATTGTCTGCTTTGCCCAGAGGGCTCACGGCTTTATTATTGAGGTTGCCCTAAAACGTGTTGTATCCTTAAGGTTATAACCCCACATATAACCATCACAACTTCCTCCGACTCTTCCCATGTGGGACAAGGTTCCGCCCTACTGTGTACACAGTAGCCTGTTAGTACAGTAGCCTGCCAACCACTGGTAGCTCGCCCAGGCCCTCAGGCCCCGCCCACATCAGCGTCCGCCCACATGTGCCCGCCCACGTGTGCAACAGTGACGGGGCGTCACAATATTCCCCACCGAGGGCAGAGCCGTCATCGGCTCTGATACCATATGAAACGCCCCACCCAAGGACACAATATTGTCCAACCAACTGTCATCAAGTGCACAGCGATGATTTTGCTTGTCACTGGACACAAACTCACCTGTTTCAGGCACAAAGCGTCGTCTGAAGTTGTGATGGTTATGTGGGGTGAAGTCTTCAATAGTATAACGCATTTTGGGGGCAACCTCGAGAACAAAACTATGAGCCTTGTGGGCAAAGCGAACAATATTATACTGTTGGGACTGGACTGTTACAAATGGTATCAGAGTCGAGGACGGCTCTGCCCTCGGTGGGGGATAATGTGACGCCCCAGTCACCGTTACAATGTGGGCGGGTGCGATGTGGGCGGGGCTGGGTGTAAGGCCCGCATCCTAGTTCGTACCATTCCGTAGACCCCCGCGATCCTACCTTTCAAATTTTGGCAAACTGCCACTTGTAATCGGCGTTTGCGCACGACCCTAAGTCGCATTCCATAGATCAGAATCGACTCGACCCGAGACTTGTACCATTGCGATCGCGTCGTCGCCACGGTTCCAACGCCGCGACTTGCGCATCGATGTGATACCTAGGTTAGGAGTTATGGGCCCACGTATATCTCGAGGAAAACACCGCACTTTGCAAATCTCGAGAGATCCCGAGAGAATCTTTATCACCTTTCAAATTAATCAATCAATCACAAGTCAAGTACAACCCATCACTCACCCATACCTCTCTCTTCCCCAAAGTCAACACAACCCATACCTCTCAAGTCAAGTACACCCATCACTCACCCATCACACCCATCCCTCTCTCCTTACATCCTCCCTCTCTCACATTCTCCACCCATTCCCCAAGCACCAAGAGAGAGCCAACGTCCAAGCATTTCAAGGGAGAAGGAGAGCCAAGTGTGTGGCCCACTTCATACCCCAAGATCTCATCATCCAACCCTTTAACCTTCATCATCCTCCATCAAAGAGGAAGCTTAGGAGCTTGGAAGATCAAGAAGCCAAGAAGAAGTGAAATTGGTGGGTGTTCATAGCATTAGATATCGATTTTTGATTTAGGGCCCACATGATTTGGGACCCATCTTAATGTATGCATTGTATCATAGAAGGGAGCTCCTAGTGGCGGAGATCCCTCCATCACACGTCTCTCTCTCTCTCTCTCTCTCTCTCTCTCTCTCTCTCTTGTCTCTCTCTGTCTCTCTCCCTTTCCTTGTTGATGGCCCACCTCGATGCATGGGTTTCCATCCACGCGGTCCACCCAAGTGGGACCTACCATGCATGCGTTGTATCCAACGTCTAGCCCCATCTAGCGGGTTCCACCTTGCTGTCCATTTGGATAGACCTAGACGAAGGCAAAATACAAATATCAGCTTGATCTTAACTTGGTGGGCCACCCACGTGGGCCCCACCATGATGTATGGATTTGATCTACACTGTCTAGATCATGGGATCACCATGATATGTGTTTTATCCAGGCCGTCCAGCAAGCCTAGACGTTAGGAAAATACAAATATCTTCTTGATCCAATCAAGTGGGCCATGTGTACGTGGACCCCACCTGATGTATATGTTTCACCCATGCCATCCACTGTCCAAATCCTGGATGGTGGAGCCTACCTTGATGCAGTATCTCATCCAGGCCATCTGTCTACTGGACGTCCAACAGGCCTGGACGATCAGGAAAACACATATATATCAGCTCTATTCAAAGCTATTGGTGGGCCATACATGTGGACCCACCTTGATGTTTGTTTATCCTCACCGTCCAATCTCTAGATGGTGGGAGTGGATTGGCTGGAGTACCTCATACCAGCAATATAGCTGCTGTTTGACGTCAGCAAGTTCTGTGGGTCCCACACAGCTCTTAGCTGCTGTTTGACGTTAACGAGTTCTGTGGGCTTGACCATGATGTATATGCATGTATCCACACCGTCCATTGACAGTGGGACCCACCTTTGATATATTTGTTTTATCCTTGCCATCCAGATGTCTTGGACGGTGGGGCCTGTTATGATATATGTGCCGTATATCCCAACCGTCCATCTGGACGGTGGGGACCACCTAGCCACATGGCTGTTGTGTTAACGCCAGCAAGTTTTGTGGGTCTCGCATGATGTATGTTTTACATCCAAACCGTCCATCTGCTCGGTCACACCATCTATATAGCTGCTGTAGTGACGTCAGCAAGTGTGGGCCTGATCATGAATTATGTGTTAGATCCAAACCGTCCATCCTCTGCGCGAGCTTGTCCTAAGGGTTGAGAAGAAAATAAGACAGATCTATCTATCAGACGGACCACACTGCAAAAACCAGTGGAGGATTGAACGCCTACCATTGAAACCCGTTTGGAGTTCCAGAAGTTCTGGATCAATATGGAATTTGTTTTCCTCTTAATTCAGGTCTTTCTGACCTTATGAACAGATTGGAAAATAAACGTTATGGTGGGCCCTGGGAATTTTAAGCGGTGAAAATCATTATCTCCACTACTATTTGTGGTATGGTCCAGATGATCTTTCGATCATTATCTCCACTGCTATTTGTTGTATGGTCCAGATGATCTTCTGATATGATTCATTTTTTTGGGTAATGCTCTAAAATGATCTCTAAAAATAGATGAATGGTGTAGATATAATAAAATATAGTATAGTGTATTAGCCACACGTGTGGGTCCCACCTTGATGTGATGTATATTGGGCCCGCGTGAGAGTTCCATTGTGATGTATTTGAGGCCCATGGGACGTGGCCCATTGTGATGTATTTGAGGCCCATGGGATGTGGCCCCTTTGTGATGTGTTTGAGGCCCATGGATGAGGCCCAGTGTGATGTATGTGCAGCCCATGTAATGAGGCCCAGTGTGATGTATGTGCTGCCCTTGTAAGGAGGCCCATTGTGATATATATGTGGCCCTTGTATGAGGCCCAAGTGATGTATACGAGGCCCATATGTGAGGCCCAATTATGATGAGTGATTCCACCACGATGTATGTGTTATATTCACACCGTTCATCCATTTCTCTAAAGCCACGGGCCCATTGCCTTGAGAGACCCACCCTGATTTATGGGATATATGCCCACCATGGGGTTGCCTTATGAGACCCATCATGATGTATGTGTTACATACACGATGTCCATCCATTTCCCCAATTTGTATAAGGGTCGTGGGCCCCATAGAGAGTTAGATTCAAATCCCAAGTGGATCACACACTAAGAGTCAATAGTAGTTAAATGTCCACCGTTGAAATCCTCCCTAGGGCCTGTTGTTAAGTCCATTACCTTGGGAGCAATGATAGTTAAATGTCCACGTTATAATCTCCCTAAGGCCCATTGTTAGGCCCATTCTCATCTCCTCTTATTGGGCTTACCCCAAACTGTTGGGCCCCATTGATGATACCCATCTCACCCGACTGGACTAACCCAAACCCTTAGGCCCCATTGATGCTAGTGATACCAATCTTTCCCTTGATTGGGCTATCCCAATCTGTTAGGCCACCATTTGATGATGGTGCTTTCCACCATACCTTGTAGGATTATCCAAACCTTGGAGCCCACCTTGTATTCATACCAGGCCTTCCATAGGAGATGTGGGCCACCTAGATACATGTGACTACCCAAAGTTTAGTGTCTCTACCCAAGGCTCACTTAGATGTTGAGTGGACTGCCTAACCCATTTGGAAGGACACATAGTCCTAGATGTATGGACCCCACCAAAGCCCACCTTGTGTACGTTTTGGGCCCCATAAGGAAAGCCCAGTTTATTACATAGTAAAGAGGGTGCCACTTGTTGTACTTAGATTCATCCTCTTGTACACCCGTTTGACTCGCCTCGTGAGATGTGTTCTACTCTCATAACCGATTGCTAGGACTTCGATATTATGTTTGTATCATCCACACCGTCCAGTTACCGCTTTTGGGATGAGTGTGAGGTCCATTCTTGATGGTAGTATGTCATATAAGTCATCCATTGTTTGTAGGATGAGTACATCATCACCCCTAGCCGTAAAAGGAAGAATATGTGGTATTAAGTTTGGTATTCCACTATATAAAGCCTATCTCGATGTATGGGCAAGATCCGCCGTCCTTCTAGTGGACCCCATCTTGAGATATATGATATATCAGTACCTTGGAAGGCTAATGTTAGTATTACGTGGGACATACCGCATGGACTCCTATAGTTGTAGAAGGAGCATGTTGTTTAGTTTATACTCTTGGTATGTGACATGCCGGTGAAGGTTAATTGTGGACTATTGTTGTCTGCCTTATAAGATAATCATGCTTATGTACTTTATTACACATGGTACATGCCCATACACATCATATGTATGCTTGTTATGAGGAGTGACTGATCATAGCATGTGCCGTTGGGTTAGTTTATTATGGGACTCCTTGTGAGACGAAGTGGCCCCACATGAGCGTGTGCATGTTTGATGCATGACTGGATAGTATGACTCATGTATCTTGCATTTTTGTGGTATGATCACTGTATGCCCTTGCGACATCAGGGCCATGGCCTCCATAGGTATATCGTGGATGGCCAGTTGGGACATCGAAAATGTTTGGTTCAGCATATCGACATCTAATATGTCCCGGGACTCTTTCATGGAATTCCAACAATTTCTCCCGCTCCTCAGAAGCCCACAGGAACGGAGTTGATGCTCCCACATCCGTAGCATGAGTAGTTGAAGCAAGTGAATGATTTGAAATTCGAGTGATTTCACGGAATAACACTCGTATATATTGAGCTCGTAATGGTACCTCGCAATTTAAAAGTCTCTCTATGGCTAAAGAATGAGCATGTTCTTGGGCCATCGTAGAAACATAGATAGGGTCGACGACAGAACGAACAACGAAACTTTACAATAGCTTTTTCATACACGTTCACTTGCATCACATACACAAGTGCTCTCTGAACCATGCAATGAGGTCACCCATAACACGGCTCTCCCACTTGAGTTACCTTAGCCCCATGCCATGCTATTCCATGATATTGGAAAAATGGCAGTGTAACGTAACTTCTTGGTACCAGGGACGCTCTAACGTCTGGACCGAGTGGAAATACATGAGCGCATGAGGGCCGTATACCAGTAGGCCGCGTCTCCCACTGTGTCGTTGTCAGTTGGAAGGGGGTGTGGCTTTACCTGCCTAAGGGAGTAGACAATGTTAGGATGGGTCTGACCAACTCATAAATGGGCCCACTATCGATGAGCCTGGCTGATATTGGTAGGTGGATAGTGAGGTCTCTTCCACTTACCCAGTTATACGCTTGATGGGGAGGTAAGTGGCGTAGAGTGTACTAGACCCCAGTGATGATCCTAGAGAAGTGCAGTACTGACTTACTGAGCAGGAGTTGCATACTCAGCATTTTACTCATTCATTCACTATCCACTCGGGCTGGTGATGTGTAACTAATTTGTTATGTGTACCATCGCAATGACCATAATTTCGGTTGGGTACACGACTAACCTAAGATCAGGAGTTTACCACATTGTGTCCAGCTATCCTAATTAGGTATGGGCTAATTTGGATAGAAGTCCTTTGTGATGGACCCCACAGCTTGCGATACTACGCACTATCATCCCGACTTCACGCTCTAGCTTGGTCATTTCATTCGCACCGCATATTGCATTGCATCCTCAACACATAGCATTTGGTTTACTATGCTTCTGTATTGCATGTCTTGAATAAGATTAATGGTATTATGGACTTGCCAGGATCTGCATATTGCATTACATCCACGACATATGGCATTTGGACTGCTATGTTTCTGCATTTATATGGCCTAGATGAGGCTGATGGTAATCGTGGTTAGTCAGGACTTGTATATTGCATCGCATCTTTGACACCTGATATTTGGCTCTCCATGACTCCACATTTGTATAGCCAATCTGCATTGCATACTTTGATATTTATGTGCTTGGCACTTATCTTGCGCACACACGTACATCACCCTCTAAGCTTTCTATAAGCTTATGCACGATAGATGAGTGCAGGTGACGATAGGACGCGGTCAAGCTGAGGCAGGAGTGTGCTGCAGAGCTTCTGGAGCTTTTGGCATTTATAATGTATTTCCTTTCAACATTGTATCAACGATTTGTATTAGTGGATATGTGATGATGATGTTGCTCTTGTGATTTGGGTACACTTGTGGTTATGCTCCTTTACAAAAAATTTTAAACTAAAAATCCTCCTTGTAGGATCCCAGGATCGGAATTGGCATATGGGCGCTGGGAGCCGAGAATGGGGTACTACGGAGGCTGTCGGCACCGGATTTGGCGAGCGGGAATTTTTTTAGGTCGGTTTCTGAGTTTAGGGCGTGATATTGGGTGCCTGGGCGAGCTACCGCACTGAGCGAGCTACTGTAGCTGGTGACTGTGGACGGAACTTGTCCCACATCGGAAGTGTTGTCTGAAGTTGTAATGGTTATATGTGGGGTGAAGTTTTCAATAGTATAACGCGTTTTGAGGGCAAATCCGAGAACAAAATCGTGAGTCCCGTGGACAAAGTGGACAATATTATACTGTTGGGACTGGGTTGTTACACCGAGTGTCCTCGCATCCCACGGGCTACCCCACTCGAGCTCGACGTGAAATGCCCCTGCATTAATCACCCTCGGTGAGGAGTCTTGAACACGAGACCTCCCCTGTGGGCCCCAAATCACATGGGTCACCCACCCTGAGTGTGTCCGTGCATCCCACGGGCTACCCCACTCGAGTCAAGTGTGAAAATGCCCCTGCATTAATCACCCTTGGTGAGGAGTCTCGAACACGAGACCTCCCGCTCTAATACCAATTTGATGCAGGACAATTAACCACTTGCTTTAAAAGCTCGAACTGTTAGAGTATGACGAATTAATCCCTTTATCTCATAGTCCATGCCCCACATCTCATGGGCTAGGACCTCGACCAAACTCCCCTTGTGGGCTCGTAGGCACCAAATCACATGGGTCGCCCACCCTGAGTGTATCCCCGTATCCCATGGGTTACCCCACTCGAGCCCGGCCTGAAATGCCCCTGTATTAATCACCCCCGGTGAGGAGTCTCGAACACGAGACCTCCCCCATGGGCCCTAAATCACATGGGTCACCCACCCCGAGTGTGTCCCCATATCCCATGGGCTACCCCACTCGAGCTCGGTGTGAAAATGCCCCTGTATTAAGTTCATGATTGCCTTCCTTAAAGTGTTAGTTTTATGATACAGGAATTTTTTTTTGAGAAATTCCCGGGTCGTCTCGGCCCATGTATCGATGGATCTTGGCTTTAAGGAGTGCATCCACGTCTTAGCCTTGTCTTTCAATTAAAAAAGAAACAATTTAAGTCGCATTGTGTCCTCAAACACGTATGGAAAGTGTAATGTAGCGACTATCTCATCAAACTCCTTGATGTGCAAATATGGACTTTCAAAATCTAGTTCATGAAACTTAGGAAGGAGTTGTATCACTCCAAGTTTGATATCCACGTTTCTTGCATTAAGTGGAAAGACCATTTAGAAGGTGTACTCACCCCACCGATTGTAAATAATTGCGTAGAGTATAAGGCAGGGGTGCATTATGCACCTCATTTTCATCTTGAACTTCCTCAACTGGTGGTTGAGGTTGATTTGCAGCCATCACTTTAATTAAGTAAGAGGATCTCAAGTGGTGTCTAATCCTTTGATGGATAGACAACCCTTCGACTAATCCTCCTTCACTCATGAGACGTTGAGTGTTCTCACGAACCCACTTGGGCACGAAACATGCACAACCTTCAAGTAACTAAACAATTAAACCTAAAAACAAAACTAAAAAAACTAAAATAAATGAGAGATCTAAAAAAAATAAGAGAGGGGGTTGGAACAAAATTATCGAATAAGAGTTGTTATGTTAGGAGTCCTACAAAATAGAAAACAATGCTAGTTTCTAAAATAATTTCAGAAAAAATCATAACCTAAAAACATAGCAGAAAAATAAATCATAATATTAACCTAATTCTAATACCAATTAATTCCAGAAAAACGTAGCCGTAATCCCCGGCAACGGCGCCAAAAACTTGTTCGCAACCCCAAGTGTAGGGTCGCGATGTAGTAATAACTCATGAGAACGAGGTCGAATCTATAGGGACTAAACTTATACGTATTCTGAAAAGAACTAGAACTAGAACTAGAAGAAGATCTAAATCTGAATTCTGGAATAAAAGAGAGTAATTGTGAATAATATTTAAACTATCAATTAAAGTTGGGAACTAGGGTGCCAATGATCCACTTGTAGCTATTAAGATACTACCTTGCTTGATTCAATAAACACAATTAGAATTGGAGTCTCATCCTATCCAATTGGAAGATAAAGCAATTTAAATCAAATATGAACTTTTCATTGACCTAATTCTTAATGGAGGAGAATTGTGAAGATTGGAAGAGATTCCATCACCCTACCATGCCTAGGAGATGATGGTAAATAATGGGATTTACCAATCTCACTATCTCAAAACAGGAAAAGAAGATATCCAAAGCTATCACAACATCTATTGTAATTTGAGTCACAATAAATCATAGAAAACTGAAAATATTCCTTTAATATCAAACTAGAAATAATAAAGTGAATAAGAACAAGAATCAAAGCAAAATAAATATCCCAACACGCTACACGCTTCACCTCTTAGCCCTAGCTAAGAGGTTTAGCCAACCATAGACATGATTGAAACCAATTCTCTTAAACAAAGCATGAAAAATAAACTAGGGAAGAAGAAAAACTCTTTGATGGCTGCTCCACCCCTGTGCTATACTCCTTGAGACCTTTTCAAACCCTAGAAGATCCCTTGGAGCATCTTAGGGAGTCCTATTTATAGTTGTGGAACTCTAACTGTCGCACTGAGTTGAAAAATTCTAGAAACCGCCTCAAATTTACACACTCTGCGCAGATTCCCAAAATACACTCAGGGTTTAAACCACCTCAAATTTAGCACTCTGTGCAGTTTCCCAAAATAGACTCGGAGTTTCAGAATATGCTTTTTAGGACAATTTCAGGAATATGTTTATTTTCAGGATAATTTCAGGATTCCTTTTCTTCACTTCAAATCTTTGATTCTCTTCATTCCTCACTTGATTTTCTTGGATATTTGACATGCGAATTCTTCATTAATGACTTCCAAATCTCCAAATCTTCATTTAGTAATCATTTGATCATAAAACTTTGTTTTGACATCGATTTCACCTTAAGCTCTCGAAATCACCTGCACATGAAAACATGCATAATTAAATCAATTAAGCACCATCATGTTTAGAAAACCAAGGTATAAATAGGGAGAAATATGCAATATTTCACACTTAACATTCCCCCAACAGTTGATTGCACCAAAACCTCTAGCTAACTCGCTAGATATTCTAAAAGTGCTGAAACAACTGAAAGTCAACATCCCTCTGCTGGACGCTGTGAAAGAAATCCACTTTTATGCCAAATTTCTGAAAGATTTATGTGCAACCAAGAGATAATAGAGTATTTAAAAGAAAGTTTTTCTGACAGAAAATGTGAGTGTCATCCTCAAGCAAGAAGTGACACAAAAATATAAAGATCCTGTTACCCCAACTATCACCTGTATAATCGGGAATCACCAGATTAAGCATGCACTTCTTGACTTGGGAGCGAGCGTTAATTTGATTCCTTTCTTGGTATACGAACAATTAGGTCTAGGTGAATTAAAACCCACTCAGACTACATTACAACTTGCTGATTGTTCGGCCCGTGTACCGAGAGGGATGATCGAGGATATATTGGTCCAAGTTGAGAAATTCTACTATCCAATAAATTTTATTGTCCTGGATACTCATCCCATTATAGATATGAGCACTCAGATCCCCATCATCCTTGGTCGCCCATTCCTTGCTACATCAATGCCATTATTAACTGTAGGAATGGAGTGACGAATTTGTCTTTCGAGAATATGACGTTGGAGCTCAATATCTTTTTTTAACATGAGCAAACAGTCAGAGGATGTTGATGATGTTAGTGCACTTATTTGCACCCATGTTTATCAATTACGTGACTAGTTGTGTCTTGTAGTTGGATGAGTTCCTGACAAGTGAAGACCAGCGACGTAACTGAAGCTGAAGTAAGAAAAGTTACATTGAAGACGAAGATCTACTTCTACGATCTTAAACCTTGCAAATAGATGATTCCAACCCAAATAGGAATACCTACTTAGGTCATCTATTAAAGCCAATCCCTAGTCCATATTTTATATCCTATAGTCTTGGCTTAAGCAAGTCCCAAGTTGATGAAAGATGTATTGGACAAAATAAGAAAAACAGAAAATCTATCCAACGTTGATAGGACGAAGGTGCCACTGAATAACACATTTGGTACCACCAAAGATACCTTCGGTGTTACCAAAGGGGCTCAAAACAGTCCAACAAGCTTACAACGATAATTCGGTGTCACCGACTGCCACCGAAAGAGACTGTTTTCGATCAACAACTTGGGTATTTAATTCAGTACTACCGATAGATAATTCGGTACTACCGAAGCAAGTTCGGTGGTACCGAAGGTCACTTCGATAACACCATAAACTAGCCGTTTTATAACCGTTTTCTATCCGTTGGAAGCTTTTATATATAAAAATGGCTTGTGGGAACTTGCAAAATTAGTGGAAATAGGCACTATAGAGTCTCTAGTGTATCCCAAGCTTATCCTAACCTACCTAGACTCTATCTATATGAGTTCATGTTCTCTTCATTGTGAACCTTCACTCTTATGAGCATTCAAAGCTACTAATTAATGAAGAACATGAACTTGTGCCTTCTCTAGAGTATAAAGACCAAACCAATAGGAATATCCTTAGTTCTTTGATACTCTAGAGTGTCCATAGGTTGAATCTCTTAGGTAATCCACTCATTTTTCTAGATAGGAGATTCAACCAACTCTCATAACCTTGGTCACCTTTTAGGTTCATCTTATGCAAGGTTCTTGATCGTAAAATCGAGCCAACAAGCAAATCCAAGCTATACGATCAGGGGAGCACCGGGAAACTGATTCAAGCTCGAGAGTGTGAAGATCTAGCAACCCGAGACAAGTTACAAGAGAGAACTCAATTCGACAAGTAAGTGTCATTTTAAGAGTTCAAAAGTTTAGTCTCTTTCCACATGTAGGATTGAGGCTAAGAGTTTGCTATCAACAAACTCGTTTAGGTTCCTTATGTGGGACCTTAGCCGATGGGCCTAAAAGTAGGTGCCTTGTGTGGGACCTTGGCTGGTGGGCCTAAACGTTAGGTTCCTTGTATAGGACCTTGGCTGGTGGCCCTAAACTGTAGGTGCCTTGTGTGGGACCTTGGCTGGTGGGCCTAAACTGTAGGTGCCTTGTGTGGGACCTTAGCCGGTGGGCCTAAACGTGGGTTGTAGGAGTAGGACCTTTGCTCTTGCGGAGAGCATAAATTGGTGTCCTTAGTGTAGGACTGTAAAAGTTGTTGGTGAACCTGATTTAAAACCATCAATAGTGAAATCCGGTGCACTTTGGGATTGAGTGCGGATGCCGGGAGTGGAGTAGGCATGTAGCTGAACCACTATACATGCTTGTGTTTGGGATTGTCATTTGCACATCTGTTTAATCATGCTTATATATGTTTGAATGTTTAAATTCTTATACATGATTGAATGAATGTTATTTGATTGATAGGAAACACTTCCCACACATAAGCTCACTTTGATATAGGCTAGTTGCTTTATTGAAATATCTTAAGCTGTCTATGGGATTGGACCCTCTAACTGGCTTGGAAGCCATTAGAGTTACATTGCCTTGCTGAGTTTATTTGTAAATCATTTAAGTTAGGCAATAGAAGTTTTTATTTGGTACAATCACTTGAAAACTCCTATTCACCCCCCTCTAGGACTATAAGAACAGTTTCATACTTCTACTAGTGCGGTGCAAATCAAAATTTCAGATGATATCCACGACATTAATTTGATAAATTCTTTCGTGAAAGATAGAGCACTGATGACTCTATTCTCTGACCCTCTAGAGACGTGCTTGGCCTACTTCCTTGATTTAGATGATGACATGATTAGGGAGATGGATGCCTTGCTTGATGTTGCGTCGGTACTTGAAGTTGACCAGTGCGAACTACAATTTGAAACTTTGCCCCAAACTGATATAACGCATCTACCGTCTAGCCTCAAGGCATCGAAGCTTGACCTGAAACTATTGCTCGCTGATTTTAAATATGTTTACTTAGGTCAAGATGAGACATACCCGGTGGTGATTTCATCCCACCTTGAGAAAGAGCAAGAGAGTATGCTCATTTATACTCTCATAGAGCATAAAGGGGCCCTAGGATGGTTAATTGCGGACCTTAAGGGAATTGACCCGCTAATTGGTCCTCATAGTATTCATCTTGAGGATAATGAGAAGACCTCCAGTCAGGCCCGTGTCCTAGACCGTACCGTTCCGTAGACTCCCGCGATCCTCCCGGTCGAATTCTGGCCACCCGTGACGTGTAGATAACATTTGCGCGCGACCCTAAGTCCCGTCCTGTCAATCAGAATCGGCTTAACCCGAGACTTGTATCCTTGCGACCGCGTCGTCGCTGCGGTTGCACGCCGTGTCTCGTACGCTGATGCGATACCGAGGCCTGGAGATGTGGGCCCGCGTTCAGTTCGAAAAAAAAGTGCCGCGCATTTGCAAACCCAAGAGAACATGTCCCATCAATCACATCAATCATGTCAAGTATATATCCCATCCCTAAGTACAAGCAACTCTAAAGTCAACCCTCTCTCTCTCCACCCATCCTTTTTTAAAGTACACCCATCACTCTATCCATCACCCATCCCTTACATCATCTCTCTCTCTCTCTCTCTCTCACTCTTAACCATTCTCCCAAGCAAGAGATCAACCATCCATGGCTTTCCAAGGAGAGAAAAAAGCTAGGTGTGGCCCACCTCCCTACCACCCAATCCCGACCCTCCAATCTCCATCATCCTCCATCAAAGTGGTAGCCAAGGTGTTAGGCACTCCATGGAGCCCAGAAGAAGCAAGAACAGTGGGTGATTTCATGACTCCCACCGTTGTTTTTATTGTGATTTGAGGGCCCACATGGTGGGACCCATCTTGATATATGCATTGTATAGGGAGGGCCCATAGTGGCGGGGTCCCTCCCCTTCTCACGTCTCTCTCTCTCTCTATCTCTTCCTTCTTCCCTGTTTCATGGCCCACCTTAAAGTATGTATCATATCCATACCGTCCATGAAATGGGCCCACCTTGCTGGACTGTCCAGCAGACGGATTGCTGTCCGTCCGTCTGGATAGACTCGAATGAAGGAAAGCACAAATGTCAACTTGATCTAGAATGGGTGGGCCACACCACGTGGACCCACCTTGATGTTGATGTCATCCACACCATCCAGATCCCTGGACAGTGGGCCCCTTTTAGACGTATGTCACACTGTCCAGCGTCCGGGGTCTGGACGCTAGACCCCCTTTAAAAAAATAATAATAATATAATATAATATAATATTATATATACATATGTATGTGGTGGGCCCCATGTGAGACCCACCTACTTTGGTAGCTGATTGGCTGGTCTACCACACACCAATTATATAGCTGCTGATGTGGTGTCACCAGGTTCTGTGGTCACACACCATCCGTTCATTTTGGCAGATGAGGGGCCACATGTGATGTATGGGTCTTATCACACCGTCCATCCATCTGTGAGGACCCCACCGCGATGTATGTTTTGTATTCCACGTCATCCATTTGCCATGTACGGCCCCACCATGATACGGTGTTGTATCTGCACCGTCCGTGCAGTGGCCCACCTTGATGTGTTTTATCAACATCGTCGATCCAGCAAGCTCTATGGGTCCCACTGTATGACATCAGCAAGTCTCTATGGGGCCCACATATGAGGTATGTGTTGTATCCTCAACGTCCATCCGTTTGGGGACGTGGTCCCCACCTTGATGTATTTATTCTATATCCACTCTACCCATCTGTCCAGGGTGGTGTGGGGCCCACGTTGATGTATGTATTATATGTCCACACCACCCATCTGCCGAGCCATAATATGATGGATGTGTTCCATCCAAACTGTCCATCCATTTAGTAAGCTCGTCTTAAGGCTTGGGATAGAAATGAAGTAGATCTAATGATCAGGTGGACCACACCGCAGAAAACAGTGTAGAGTGAACGTCCACCATTAAAGCCCTTTTTGGGGTCACGGAAGTTTGGATCAATATGAAATTTATTTTTCCTCTTAATCCAGGTCTTTGTGATCTTATTATCAAGTTGGACGGAAAATAAAATGGTGGGCCCCGTAAATTTAAACAGCGAAAATCATTATCTCCACTGTTATTTGTGGTATGGTCCAGATAATCCTCCGATGTTATCCATTTCTTTTTTATTAATGCACTAAAATGATCTCTAAAAATAGAAGAATGGTGTAGATGATGCGGCCTATATAATGCGGCCCATTTAATGTATGTTGGCCCATTGGTGCGGCCCATTTGATGTATATTGGCCCATTGGTACGCCCATATAATGCGGCCCATTTGATGTATATTGGCCCATTAGTGCGGCCCATTTGATGTATGTTAGCCCATTGGTGCAGCCCATATGATGCGGCCCATTTGATGTATATTGGCCCATTGGTGTAGCCCATTTGATGTATATTGGCCCATTAGTGCGGCCCATTTGATGCAGCCCATTTGATGTATGTTGGCCCATTGGTGCGGCCCATCCGATGCGGCCCATTTAATGTATATTGGCCCATTGGTCCGACCCATTTGAAGTATATCGGCCCATTGGTGCGTCCCATTTGATGCGGCCCATTGTGATGTATGTGCGGCCCATGAGTGAGGCCCGATGTGATGTATTTATGGCCCATGTATCGAGGCCCATATTGATATGTATTAGGGCCTTGAGAGAGGCCCATGGTGTTGTATATTAGGCCATTGTGTGAGGCCATGGGCCCCAATATATGTTTGGCCCTATGACTGCCACTTCTTGGGAACAATGTTGGTTAAATGGCCACATTGATGGGCAATGATGGTTGAATGTCCACATTGTGACCTTCCCTTAGGCCTTGTAAAGCCCATTCTCATCGAGGCCGAATGTCGAGGTCGATTATCGATGCTGATCATCGATGCCAATTATTGAGGCTGATTATCGATGTTGATTATTAGTGCTAGTTATCGATACCGATTACGAGTATGTGATAGAATAACATCATGATACATGCCCATAAGCATCATTTGCATGTTTGAGATGTGGTTGACCATTGATATGCCATAGGGCAGGTTGTTTATGGGACTCCCTGATAGGCGGAGTCATCCCACTGAGTGCACGGTATGCGCAGGATTGATGCATGATTGGACTGCATGACTTATGCATCTTGCATTGTGTAATTGTGATTATTGTACGCCCTAGCGACATCAGGGTGTGGCCTCCATAGGCATGTTGTGGATGGCCAAATGGGACATCGAAAATCTTTTTCTATATGGGGTGCCATAGATGCCCTTAGGTGAAAGTTCCTAAACCTCCATTGCCAGGAGACGCCCCAATGTCTAGACCGAGTGGATACATGAGCGCCCGAGTGCCGAATACCAATAGGCCGCGTCTCTCACTGTGTTGTGGTCGATTAGGAAGGGGTTGGGCCTTACCCGCCCGAGGGTAGTGGGCATTGCTAGGTTGAGTATGACCAGCTCGTAAATGGGTCCGCTATCGACATGCCAGGTAAATATTAGGTGACTACTGGCCAGACGGATAGTGAGGTCTCTTCCACTTGCATGGTTGCGCGTCCAGTGGGCGGCGATTGCATGTAGAGTGTACTAGACCCCGATGATGATCCCAGAGATGTACAGTACTGATATGTGGACTTATTGAGCAGGAGTTGTATACTCAGCATTTTACCCATTCATTCATTCATTCACTATCCACTAGGGCTGGTGGTGCACAACTAATTGTTATGTGTACCTTCGCAATGGCCAGGATTTCGGTTGGGGCGCGTGACCAATCTGAGATCAGGAGTTTACCACATTGAGTCTGACTATCCAAATTAAGGTATGGGACTAGTTTGGATAGAAGTCCCTTGTGATGGACCTCATAGCCTACGATACTACGTACTATCATCCTGACTTCACACTCCAGGTTGGTCATTCCATTCGCACCGCATATTGCATCACATCCGCTGCATTTGACATTTTGGGTTTCTATGCTACGTTTCTGCATTTATAAGGCCTAGATGAGGTTGACAACATTCATGGACTCGTCAGGATTTGTATATTGTATTGCATTCTCAGTATATGATATTAACTTATTATGTTTTTACATCACATAGCCTGGATAAGGCTGATGATATTCATGGACTTGTTAGTACTTCTGCTTACTCTGATATCTGTGTGTTTGACACTTACCTTGCGCACAGACTTTCACCACCCTTTATGCTTTCTATAAGCTTATGCACGATAGATGCGTGCAGGTGACGTTAGGTCGCAACAATGTTGAGCTTGGAGTATACAACGGATTTCTGGAGCATATGATTTTTGATATATGTACATTTCCCTTTCAGCACTGTATTCAACTATTCATATTAGTGGATATGTGATGATGATGTTACCTTTGTGATTTGGGTAAACTTGTGGTTATTCTTATTACGAGTTAAATGTACATTGAAAAATCCTCCTTGTAGGATCCTAGGATCGGAATCTTACTACGGAGGCTGTCGGCACTGGATTCAGTGATAGGGAATTTTGTGAGCTCGATTTTCGAGTTTGGGGCGTGACACCTCTCGAGAACCACAACGAATATTAAATCCAAATATGAAAGATGTGGTTAAGGAAGAAGTGCTTAAATTGTTTGATGTGGGTATCATATACCCCATATCCCATACTCAATGGGTGAATCCAACTCAAGTGGTTCTTAAGAAGTCTGGAATCACCATCGTAGCTAATGCCGACAATGAACTCGTCGTGCCAATTAAAGTTACCACTGGTTGGAGAATATGCATTGACTACTGAAAATTGAATACCGTCACAAGGAAGGACCACTTTCCATTGTCCTTCATTGACCAAATCTTGGAAACGTTAGCCGGTCATTCTTACTACTACTTCCTTGGCGAGTATTCGGGCTACAATCAATTAGAGATAGCCCTTCAAGATCTGGAGAAGACAACGTTCACATGCCCCTATGGCACATTTGCTTAGCGAAGGACGCCATTCGGACTGTGTAATGCTCCTGTCACTTTTCAGCGATGCATGTTGAGTATATTTTCTAATATGGTAGGGTAGTATCTAGAGGTTTTCATGGACAACTTCTTTGTTTTTGGTCCATCATTCAGCGAGTGTTTGGAAAATCTTAAAAGTGTACTGAAACGATGCGAAGAAAAGAATTTGGTTTTGAATTGGGAGAAATACCATTTCATGGTTCCCAAGGGAATTGTTCTTGGACATATAATTTCGTCCAATGGAATTGAGGTGGATAAGGCTAAAATCTATCTTATCTCTAACCTACGACCCCCTAAAAGCATACGTGACGTGTGATCCTTCTTAGGACACGCCAGATTCTACAGACGATTCATAAAGGACTTTAGTCACCCTCTCGTCCTTTATGTAATCTCCTTCAAAAGGATGTACCATACGAATGGACTGAGCAATGCCAAGAAGCTTTCACTAAGCTTAAAGCAATGTTAACTACTGCACCTATTATGCAGCCACCCGATTGGAGCATGCCTTTTGAGATTATGTGCGACGCGTCTAATTATGCTATTGGGGCGATGTTAGGTCAAAGGAAAGAGAAGAGGCTCTACGTTATTCACTATGCAAGTAGAACTTTAAATTATGCCCAAGTGAACTATTCCACTACGGAGAACGCACTCTTAGATGTACTATTCGCTTTGGACAAATTTAGGTCATACTTGATTGGATCCAAGATCATCATCTGCACAGACCATGTGGCCCTAAAGTATCTTCTTTTTAAGACGGATACCAAGCCCCTCCTGATTCGATGGATCCTTCTACTCCAGGAATTTGATATTGAAATATGAGATAAAAAAAGAGTAGAGAACATAGTGGCTGACCACCTTTTAGACTTGACACCACTGATTCCCTTGAGCCCTACGCTGATTAATGATATGTTCCCTGATGAACAATTATTTAAGCTCTCCCATCTACCTTGGTTTGCCGACATTGTGAATTATCTTGCCACAGGTTTCACGCTAACACATTGGACTGCTCAAGATAAGAAAAAAAATTCTTCGTCGAGGTATGTAATTTCTTCTGGGATGACCCTTATTCAAATATTGACAGACCAAATTTTAAGGAGATGTGTACTGGATATTGAATACCAAAGTGTTATCTCCTTTTGTCACTCTTAGGCCTGTGGTGGTCATTTATCTACTAAAAAGACCACGGTGAAAATTCTGTAGTGTGGCTTTTATTGGCCCACTATGTTCAAGGACACTATGAGTTTTGTAAAGCTTGTGAGTGTTGTCAGAAATTGGGAAGATTGTCCCATCAGAATACGATGCCACTGAACCCCATTCTTATCATTGAGGTATTTGATTGCTGGGGCATCGATTTCATGGGGTCATTTCCCCAATCCTTTGGTAGCATATATATTCTGTTGGAAGTAGACTATGTGACTAAATGGGTTGAAGCGATTCCGTGCTGGAACAATGATCATAAAACGATCGTTAGATTCTTAAAAGAAAACATCCTTTCCTGGTTCAGAACGCCTTGATCCATCATTAGTGATGGAGGCTCACACTTCTATAGTAGGCCATTCGAGAACTCAATGAAGAAATATGGCATCTCTCATAAAGTGAGCACTTCATACCACCAACAAACGAGTGGGCAAGGTGAGATTTCCAACAGGTAAATTAAACAGATTCTGGAAAAAATGGTTAACCCTGACCGTAAGGATTGGTCAAT
The DNA here is from genome assembly GCA_021015155.1 of Magnolia officinalis. Lineage (NCBI taxonomy): Eukaryota > Viridiplantae > Streptophyta > Magnoliopsida > Magnoliales > Magnoliaceae > Magnolia > Magnolia officinalis. Next base: position 33,621,793 of record JAJHSJ010000015.1, read on the forward strand.
CCGCTTGACAGATGCTTTATGGGCTTACCGTACAACCTTTAAGACCCTCATTAGAATGTCTCCCTTTAGACTAGTCTATGAGAAAGCTTGCCACTTGCCTGTGGAGTTGGAACATAGAACCTACTAGGCTATCAAAAATCCGAACTTTAACTTGGACAACGCTTGCTCGCTGCGCAAGCTTCAATTGAATGAACTCGAGGAAATACGGAACGATGCATACGAGAACTCGAGAATTTACAAGGTCAGGATGAAGGTGTTCCATGACTGGAACATCCTTTCATAACTGGTCAAAAAGTCCTTTTGTACAATTCTCGGTTACATCTTTTTTCGGGTAAACTTCGATCTCATTAGACCGGCCCTTTCACTGTTACAAATGTCTATCCTCATGGGGCCGTCGAGATAAAAAATCCAACGAATGTCAATGTTTTCAAAATGAATGGACATCGTCTAAAGCCATTTGTTGAGAAGTTTGATTTAGAGGACATGTCCATGCCTCTGATTGATCCTGTATATCATGATTGACCTCCTAGTCTGGTGGAGGTGCAGTTAGGTTTATTACTTTCTTAAGATTTAGGATTAGGATAATTTGTTTTTTAGTATGTTTAGTTTTCGTGCTAACCCATTTACATGTTGAGAACTTTGTAAATGCTTCAATTCTCCGTCTTCAAGTACTACCTTTCCATCACTTTCCCTCTCTTTTCGTTGTCTCATATGCATTGCATGCTTATATATTATACATCGAGGGCAATGTTGATTTTAGGTTGGGAGTGTGGATTAGGTAAATTAATTAGTATTTTCTTAGTCTTTGAGCAAAAATTTTAAAAATTTTCTATTTGTCAAATCAAAAACCTATTTGGAAAGCGATACTTTGTGCACTTAAGAATGTTTTGAGTATGATGATAAGATGGAGATTAAATTTTGAATTGTTGGAGTTTGATCAACTAAGTAAACTATCATTTAAGTTCTTTCATTTAATTGTTCTTTTGTGAATAATGCTTGAATATCTGATTGATAGCATGTATCATTGATAGATGTTGAGAATTGAGTTTGGAGAATTGTATCCACCTTAAAAAGATGAAAAGAACTAGTTAAAAAATAGTGAGATCGACAAAAAGGTCATGTATGATGAAAAGACTGGCAAAGAATGAAGATGATAAGACTGAAAAGAATGAATTAATAAAATGGACCATTGATATAAAATAAAAAACTGGAAAAAGAAGGAAAATGGGATAAGTTCGGAATCAACGCTTGGTTATTCAATTAATCTTGAGGTGATGAGCATGACTAACATTATGAAATGATAGTATTTTTTTTATAGAAAGTAAGTTAAAATTCACTAAGCACATTGGAAAAACTTGATATATGAACTTATGCATTTAAATGATTGATGAAGAACATATTTGATTGATTGCTTGTGTGATTCGGCTCTAGGTTTTCAAATTTTCACTCTCTCCTCTTTAATTTATACTCACGCATACTTGTTTACACAAAGGATTGTTCTCTGAAAGAGGATTGCAATTTGAGAATTGAAGATTATGTCACGTGTGTTTTGCTCGGGGCTAGCAAATGCTGGTTGCGGTGTGTGTTGAGTGTCAAATATTGCATATTTCCCCCTATTTATATCTTTGTTTTATGAACATGCTAATGCTTAATTGGTATATTTTATACGTGTTTGTATTGCGAGGTGAATCTTGGAGCTTGGATTAAAAAGAATGCTAAAAGCATTGATTTGATGCTCAAGAATCACTAAAGCACAAAGTGAATCTTAGGAGACCAAGATTGAAGATTTCAAACCTCAATATCCAAGAAAATCAAGTACAAAGGATGAAGAAAGAGGGGAGAAGATTACAAAGTTCGCAACGAAAAATAAGCCAGTTCAGTCTGACTAAAATCACACAAAACAGTCCAGCAACCAAAGATGAAATTCATAGCTAATTCAGTTTGACTAAAGGATAATTCAGTTCGACCGAAACAAAGTTCGATCCAACCGAAGGAAGGATTCAGAGCGACCGAAAGTGCACAAAAAGCTCCAGCGCTAAGAAGAGTTAATTCGGTTCGACCGAAACTTAAGTTCGGTCTAACCGAACCCAAGCTCGGTGTGACTGAAATCGGGCAACTGCTGAAACAGAATCCGATCACAACATGAACTCGACTTCGGTCCAACCGAAGCGTAACTCTACTACGTAAATTTGAGGCAGTTTTCAAAGTCGACCGGATAAAGGCTATAAATATGGGTTCTCCAAGCAGTTCTAACATTAATTAGGTTTCAAGGAGTAGAGCCAAAGGGCAGAGCAGCTGCCAAGGAGTTTTCTTCCTTTCCTAGTTTAATTTTTATGTTTTGTTTGAGAGTTTTAGTTTCAATCATGTCTATGGTGAACTAAACCTCTTAGCTAGGGTTAAGAGGTGAAGCTTGTAGCAAGTTGGGTTGATTATCTTGCTTTAATTCTTGTTTATGTTGAACAATCATTGAGTTCTACTTTGATTTAAGAAATATTTTCAGTTTTCTATGATTTATTGTGATTTCAATTATAATAAATTCTGTGGAAGCTTTTGATATCTTCTTAATCCATTTGGAGTTGTGGAGATTGGTAAATCTTGTTGTTCACCATTGTCTCCTGGGCATGGTAGGATGATAGAATCCCTTCCAATCAATGCAATGGATCTTCATGTGTGAATTATCTCAATGAAAGTTCAGATTGTGCTTGAATAGTTTATCTTCCACTGGATAGGATATGACTCCAATTCCAATTTTGTTTCTTGAATCAAGTAAGGTAGCATCTTGATAGCTACAAGTGGATCCTTGGCACCCTAGTTCCCACCTTTTAATTGATAGTTTAAGTCAATATTATTCACAATTACTCCAACTATTCCAGATTTTAGATTAGTTTCCGATTATAGTTCTACTTCTAGTTATTTTCAGAATATGTACGAGTTTAGTCCCTGTGGATTCGACCTCGGTCTCACCGAGTTATTACTACATCGCGGCGCTGCACTTGGGGTTTTGAACAATGAACTTGCCCCAATACTTGTACATGGAGAATTTCAATAGGCCCAAAGTCCTTTCAATAATTTTGTATGTCATTCTCGAGAATTTTCTTCAATCATTTTCCTTAGAATGTTCTTGATTACCTTGTTACTAGCGTTGGCCTAGCCATTAGCTTGTGTGTAATATGACGTTGAATGTAAAATTTTTATCCCATATTTTTTGGTCGTCGCTCGCACTTCCTTGGCCAAAAATGCTGCACCTCAATCCATCGTAAAGGATTATGGAATTCCAAATCAATGGATAATATTATTCTCGATGAATTCAATAATTTCTCAGTGACCAACTCCTTTCATAGGCTTTGCCTTTTCCCATTTAGTGAAGTATTGGTCACAACAATTATAAAAGAATCCATTCACGATGAAGGTGGGTGGATTTGTCCTATCAAGTCGATCTCCCAACCTCGAAAGGGCTAAGGCTTTATAATAGAATGTATCTTTGTGGTGGGCACATGTTGGATTGATTCATTTCTTTGACAAGCCTCACAACCCTTGGCATACCGAATACAATCGGCCATCATCGTCGGCTAGTAGTATCCGTAACATTCTCATTTTCCTCATTGCTTGATGAGCCCCAAATATTCCTTCATGGACTTCTGCCATTGTTAGCAGAGCCTCTTTCTTGGACAGGCATCAGAGCAAGACCCCGTCGGCCCCTTTGCGATACAATTCATTGTCGATCATGATATAATTGATCTCCTCACATTCCTATGGACCTTAGTACACAGGCTTTGCAGATAAACCATGAGAGGAGTACTCCAATCTTCTTCCCCTAATTCTATTTGGCATATCCCCATAATATCTCCTCTTTTGAAGACAGACGGTAAGGACATTCTTTGGTCGACAATCATTCGTTTGGTCGGCCCTCTTAGGGCGTCGATCCCTGCGGCTAGCTACACTATTTCATTGACATCCATGTTATGTTCCCTAGTCACGTGTACTAACTCCACTTCTTCAAAATGGTCTAACATTTGGGTTGCTAAAGCATAATACAACAACAAGGCTATACTAGTGCATTTGAACAACCTTGCCATTTGATTGATCACTAGATGTGAATCTCTTATTACCATCACAATCCTTACACCCAATCCTACTAATAATTCTAGGTCGATGATCATAGCTTCATATTTGACCTGGTTATTGGTGCAATCGAATTCCAATTGGAATGCAAATTCATGCCTATTTCCATTTTGGGCAATCAAAATTATACCAGCTCTTGATGCATTGTGTATTTTTTATCCATCAAAGATTGACTTCCATGGCGTCAATTGTACAAGATGTAAATTCAAGATCTCTGGAGGAATTTGTTCTTCCATATCAGAGGGGTGATCAGCCAAAAAAAATAAGTTATGGCACAACCCTTTACTGCTTTCTGTGGGATGTAACAAAGATCAAACTCAGACAAAGCTAACACCCATTTACCAATTTGACCATTCAAGATCGGTCGATTCAACATGTATTTCACCAAATCGGTCACTGTTATTACATTTACTCTTTCGACCAACAAATAATGTCTTAATTTAAGTCCAAAAAGCATCACTATCCAACAATAAGTTCCTAATGGACCCGGACATCCAAACGCCGTCTTCGGCACATCGTCCATAGCGATATAAAGTTGATTACATCCGGAATGTCCATCCATAAAGGACACAATTCCATGCCTGACATCTCTATTGATTAGCTAATCGACCACTGACATTGAGTACTTATATTTTGGTGTAGCTAAATTTAAGTTTATGAAATCAATGCAAATCCTCAACTTGACATTCCTTTTTATTACAAGAACAGCATTTGACATCCATTCGAAATATTTGATAGGCCTAATAAAACCAGCCTTCAAAAGTCATTCGATTTCTTCCTTTATCTTATAAGTCACTTCTACTGTCATTCACCTGGGTGGTTGCTTGTGCAGCCAATATCCCTTAGGGCCGAGAATCTTCCATCTTATCGAAAGTCTCTTCAAACTTGATTTCCTCATCTTCAGCCGAAACATTCACATCAACCAAGTTTACAAGGCAACCATCAACCATCTATTTCAGACTTTCTTCGAGCCTTCTAATTCTAGCCGTGAAATCGGCTCGTATTGCTTATTTCTTGGTGTATTGATCATCAAATTTCTTTGATAGTACAACGCGAGAAGACTGATAAGGAACGATGTCCCTCAGTAGGGTGTCACTCGATCGTATTACTTTGGGGATGGCATGCACAATACTCTCTGGATTCTTCTTTACTTAAATTCTAGTCACCAAACTTGTTTCTCCCAGTGAACTGAATCGGTCCCAATTTTTCCTCATAATAATAAGCCTCATTGGCTTTCAAGGTGGCCAAGGAAAGGTTTGTTGTAACAGCCCGGATTTTTCCCAACCTGGAATTAGACGTCCTTAGGCGATGGGTCAATCCTAACACAGGTTTAACTTCTCAAACACTCAATTAAAGCCTCAAATCCCTTTTCAAACCATTTTCTTCACAAATCCCACCCTTCACCACCTTGGTCTTTCAATTTTTCTAAGTACTTTCACCCTAGACACTATCTTAAAAACTACAAAGGCCCAGGTACCACCTCAGACAGAAATTACATAGGACTAAATCCGTTAGAAATTAGGCGAGTTTAGCTAGTGTTAAACTAGAGTGCCTATGAAATTAGCACCAATCACTTTAAATACGATTTGCCAGACCCAAAACTTGAAGAATCATTGATGCTAGGTTACCCTAAAATTTAGGATCAATCTCATTACCCGGCTGCTCTCGGGAGCATCTCGAAACTCCGTATCAGATCTGGACCGCACGTCGGAAGTCCGAATAACACGAGGTTAAGGAATTAGGACCGCCTCGCTGGGCTTGACAACCATCTCGGAAATTAAACCCAGACAGTGTCCTACGGCTGTTCGCTTGAGTCCGGAGCGAGAGAGTGTAAAAACACTTGTTTTCTTTACAAAATAAATATCTTGAATAGTAATCTGGCACGTGTCGCTTGCGGATCAGTTTTAAGCAACCAGACCTTTAGAATCAGACCAAATTACACCCTCAGATCAGCAGAAATTTCATACACATATCCATGTACTCGGAATCTCCGATCGAGATCCGCTGACCGTTGAACTGAAACTGGTTCGCCACGCGTGATCTGGAATCTCGACTGAAATGAAAACTTAACTCCACCTAGATCCAAGGTTGGTGACCTTAAGTCCGACCTTTAGCTCAAGGAGGCCAGCAAGAAGTCCTCCGTTGAGCTGAAACTGACCCGCTTTGGTTATAACCTAAGTATACTTTGACCTGGAATCTATTTCGGTGAGTTTTTAGACTATAAAAGGACCTTAAACCCTCTCTCATTGTAGCCATACGAATTTGAGTGAAACCCTAGAGAGAGAAGAGAGAAAAGAGAGAGAAAGTGTGGGAGATGTGGGAGATTCTCCCTGCCACTCTTCCCTGCTGCTATCTATGCTTAACCGCTCCGTTCTCATCGCTTTCCTGGCGATTCCGGCGTCGTTTCTAGGTAAGAAACCCTAACCCTAAACTGATTTGGGGTTTTGATAGTTGTAGGTTATGAAATAGCTAACCTATGTTGTTCTATAGGTTGCCAAACTACCGTAGATGAAAGCTTAGCAAACCTATCGACTTCGTAACGAATCTACGACAAAAGGTGCGGACTTTAGGTGTATAGGTTATGGTTTTCAACGCTTTCAATGTCAGATAATGATAGATTCATGATCTGCATGTAATTGCACATGTACAAAGTGCTGTCTGTTTTCTGTTTCGATGAAAGATGAAGAATATGGAATTTTACATACTCTAGGTATTTGTAGAAAGTACCGTATATGTATAAGTTTTGGAAATGTGTTTGTCATGATTATTTGCTGTATTAATATATTATATATGGATAAAATACTTGTTTGGCGAAAGGACTCGCCCTAATACATGTTTTTGCTAATATACACTATGTATGTTAAAATAGTGTATTCTAAGTGTTTGTGAAAATGACCAAATGAGTATAGAATTCTCATTTGTGCTCGCCATGACTAATTGTCATGGATTTATGATTGTTGTATTGGCAATACCCCTTTGACGAAAGGATTTGCCCAAAATCACGCCACGGCCTATATACACTACTTATATTAAAATGTGTGGCCCAAGTGTTTGTGGAAATGACTGAATGAATATGGAACTTGGAATCCTTCTTGCCATGACTATCCGTCGTGGGAGTATGCGTGTTATGATTGGGGCAACTCCCTAGTGAAAGGATTTGGCCTAATGCCTATGTGATCAACATATGTCATGTATGTTGATGTATGTATTTTAAAGTGTTTGTTGAAATGTCTGAATGAGTAGTAGTTAGTAAATTGTAATGTTTAAGGGTGTTGAGATATGATTCTCAACTCCTTTAACTATGTGTATGATTTCATTGGATAGCTGTGTGATTAGGAATTTAATATGTACAAACTCATGCTTGTGTTGTGCTTCATAACATGCTCAAATGATTGTATGATTTTGTCTATGTGATGCATATGTTTAAATTCATATTTACGTTGTATGATCCGTCATGGGTGATGGGGAGTGGAGCAACGAGTGCATGCAACAACCCTGGCAGCCCTAAACGGATAATACCAGACCTTGATTGTATGAGTTGAATCTTGATCCACTACTGCTTTATCTATCTGCAATTGATTGTGTTTGGGGCTATGATTATAGTCCAGACAATCGGTTCCAGAATTGAATTCATGGCTGTGATTCATTTGCCACGTGAGATGTGTTCGGAGAACTCGAGTCGTACTTCGGTTGGCGATAGTGGTTGGCCACGCGAAGTACTTATGCACTTCATGTCATTCAACTTGTTGTGCGCTCGAGTTAGCCGAGCTTGTCAAGTAACCCGATCTGTCTAATGTATGTTCACCATGTTTGGACGCTACTGCTTGAACCTAGGGTACCAAACTTACCAGTGAAATTCCTTTTAACCATGGTACCTCGATCTGCTAAGACTCATGAGCTGGGCATGGTGGTATGGGACACCGTGGTCGAGCTGTCGGCTTACGCTGGGGCCACGTGCCTCCCCGTAGTGACCAGTGAGCAACCAGACTCGTGAGCCGATTATGGTGGTATGGGACACTATATTCGTGCTGTCGGCCTACATTGATAAGGTGATGGGGGAACGGTGTAACTTTGTGCGTAACAGCCCTGACAGCCCTTTGTAGTGACCTCGAGCATACTCTGAAATTGCGGTGAGCCTTAGAGTTTTGACGCGGTGTATAGAGTATGAAGTAGGCCTGTTTTGTATAGTGATGAATCGTTAAAGAGGTGATGGGGGAGTGGTGTAACCTTTGTGCGTAACAGCCCTGACAGCCTTTGCAGTCACCTAGAAAACACACCATCGTCTGAGATTAACTAGGACTGATAACCCTAGAATGAATCATATTTGGGAATGATACAAGGGAGGTACCTTAGTTTCCCAATACTGCTGTTTGAAATGGACTAATAATAACTCGGTAATCATGCTCATCATCGCATTGCATGTGCCTGGAAGATGTGGAGCACTGAGGGATGAAAGCATGCAGCGAACGTAAGATGGTGTCGCACGAGGGTGTCTGTGGTGAGGGCATACATCATGACTGCATTCATACTTGCATTGATAAGAGTAGTTAGGAGTGTTTGATTTTACTGCTTTATCATTACTGCTTGACTGAATTGATAACATGTTAACCTATGCTTTACTGTTTCACTAAGTTGATCACTCACTCCCACGTTACGGGACGGTGTTGTACACACCAACCAGATTTGTTGAGTTTCAGGTGATGGCGATGCTTATGAAGCAAAGCCGGACTATTATGAGGTGGAGGAGGAGTTCTCCTACTTGTATCTCTCTGATAGGTTTATGAAGACCTGTTATTGTATTGACGGGGCTATGGTACTTGGGATAGAAGACATTACACTTACACATTTGGTATATTTTAGAAATGTAATTGAAATTTATTAACCTGGTAATGTTATCACACTCTGGAGACTCACCACAATTCTTATATATTATATATTATATATATCTACCACAGTCTTCCGCTTGCAATGTAACTGTCTCTGGAGTATGATATGCTGTTTTAGCTTAATCTCACTCATGTTCAATACACTAATGCGACAACATTTAATCATCATTATCTATGTTGCATAAGTGATGTTCTGGAACTCGGGTGTTGAATTTATGCTCGACCCCCGATTTTTCAGGATGTTACATTTGTTATCAGCCACGACCAGTTCGACCTTACCTTAGTTCCAGAAAATCACGAACTGATGTAAGGAGGATGGGATACATGCAAACGAATAAATCCAATCCCTACCTAGCAAAGCATTATAACTTGATGAAGTATCGACTACAAAAAATGGCGCCAATATGGTCCTAGTCCCAACAATTAGATTGACTGGTAAGACGCCATGAGTATTCGTAACATGACCAGTAAATTTACTGATGGTAACCTCTAATGGAATCAAGTTGTCTTCCCCAATTTAGACATCATCCTTAATGGCAAAAGGTTGACAACAACCCCATTGTCGACAAAGATTCTGGTGACTGGGTATCCTTCGAGGTGAGCCGATATGTACAATGGCTTGAGATGTTGCATCATGCCATGGGTGTTATGACCACTCTTTTAGATGTAGCTTGTTGAGTAAGAGTAATCAATTATATAACAATTTTCAGACATTCTGTGACCATTTAATATTATATGTCCTTTCTCATTAATTATCTCACATCCATGATCTGAAAATTTTACACTATGCTTGTTATCACAGATCTGAGATATGCTCAAAAGATTATTTTTTTGCCCTTCAACATATAAAACATTTTCAAAGAGAGGTAAGTTGGGAAGTTGTACATTACCTTGGCCAATAATCTTACAGTTGCTTCCATCTCCGAATGTAACCGAGCCACCATTTATTTGGTTGATGTTTAAGAGAATAACTCTATCACCTGTCATGTGTCTCGAACACCCACTATCCATGTACCATCTTTAATGGCTACTTGCTTTGAAAGCTGTGTGGATAACAAGACACTTAACCTTTGGAACCCATGTAGTTACAGTTCCAGGTTTAAGAGGATCTCTTGCTTTTTGCTGTGTTTGGGAGTTAAGATTTTTTTTTTTCCGTATACTCCATTTTTACCAGAGTTGGATTTCAATAGCTTTTTAAGCAAGTCCACAATTTTATCAGCTAAAAGTGCTTTTCTATTATTATTCCTTTAATATTTGTGGTAGTTGACACTATTTTTTATATTAGAGGCTTGAAAATGTTTTGAATTTTTGAAGTAATTCTTTTTATAGTTTGATTCTTTTAGAGTTTCAGGACTGTCCTTTTACAAAGGTAGGAGCATAATCCTTAGATTTCAAAGAGTTATTTTTAATATAACCCAATCCATACTTGTCACCACATCGCCGAGATGAGGTTAACAGCTTTTCAAGTTTCTGATCACCTTACGTATATTTTCAAGTGTCCTTTGAACTCTGAATGGAGGAAACTTCAATTTTTTGTTTCTCATTTTCATATTTAAGTTTTTGCAATTCAGAAAATTTTAAACTCAAATATAACTTAGTTTTTTCAAAACAATCGGAAAATGAGATTTTTTTTAAAAAATAACCTTTCCAAGTTCTAATTGTAGTTTAACATAATTCTCTTTTTGAATTTTCAATTTATCTACAATATTACAACTTTCTCTGTATAGGGCATCGTATGCATCTTAAAGATCATCTTCATTTTCAGAGTCACTTCTTAGAGTTTCATAATCAGACATATCACAATCATCTAAAGAAGTGATTCTGGATATATTCATAAAGGCTTTCAATTCATTTGTATTTTCCTGATCTGATTCGTTAGTTTCTAAATTAGTTTCAGATTATGATGATTCATCCCAAGTAGTTATCATGCCTTTTCTTCCAGATTTATCATTTTTAGGACATTTAGAAGCTAGATGCCCATATTCAAAACAGTTAAAGCATTGGGTGTCTTTTGTTTTAGATTTCCAATATTTTGAAATTCCTTTTCTTTTATCAAACGGTTTTTAAAAATCTGTTCTTTTTAATTTTTGAAAATTTTATAGAATTTCTACGAATTTCTTATTTTTAATCATCTTCGTTTTCTTTAATATCAGAATTTACGTTAGAATCATTTGAATTAGGTTTAGAAGATTTAAGAGTTATGGACTTGATCTTAGTAGCTTTGAAATTCAGCTCGTAAGTTTGAAGAAAACCAACTAACTCCTCAACCTTTATAGTGTCAGTATCCTTAATTCTTGTATAGCAATAACTTTTGAATTAAACCTTTCAGGAAGTGATTGTAATATTTTTGCGCAAACCTTACTTTCAGGGATTCTATCTCCAAGACCTCACATAGAATTAACTATCTCATTTAGTTCATATATAAGTCCATAAAAGACTCATTTTCTTCCATACGAATTTTCTCAAATTTAGTTGTGAGGATTTGGATCTTAGATTTTTTAACAATGTTAGTTCTTTCATGTGTCATTTCAAGAATATCCCATGCTTGTTTACCTGTATTGCACGAAATGATTATTTGAATTCATCTGGCGATATAGCACAAGTTATTGCATTTAAGGCCTTTACCTTAACATTGCTTTCACATTTCTGAACAGTTGTCCAAAAGGTATATGCGGTTTCTTTCATTGATGTGGTTCCATCTTCAATACTCATCTTTAGCTACTACTTCCATCATAGGAGGGATCCATTTTGTCACAGTGCTTTCCACACACTTTCATCAATGGATTTGAGGAAAATCCTCATCATAGCTTTTCAATATGAATAGTTAAAGCCATCAAAGGGAGGTTGCCTGGTAATGGATAAACTTTCAAAATTTGACATCTTATAGCTCTAGATCTAGCTCAAGGAGGAAAATCCAAAAAAAAAGAGCAACCCGCTCTAATACCACTTGTAAAGGCGAGCTATCGATGTCCTAAACCAGAGGAGGGGGGGGGGGGGGGGGGGGGGGGGTGAATAGGACAATGCCAAATAATCGAAAGAAAAGTGGAATATATAAAGAATACAAAATCTCAATCGCCTAAGTATTGAAACCTTGATTCCAAATAATTCATAGGACAACCATCACCTAAAATATTAGGCATGACAAGCTTATTTCACGAATATCTTTAAAATCAAAATTTCAAACCAGCAAGAGAAGAAAAAATAAATAACATTCACCACAAAAAAGAATAATGCATTCACCACAAGGCACAAAGGGTTATAGTAATTCGGTGCTTAAAACAACCACACCTACTCCACTCCTAAAATTACTACCCTCGTAATTTTGGCTTTCACTATAACAAGGTTTTCACAAGTTCATCTTAACAACCTTATTCAGTTCTTTGTGATTTTCACGGGCTCACTACAATAAAACCCCTTTTGTGATTTTCACGGGCTATCACAAATAAAAACCCGCTTTGTGATTTTCATGGGTTACAATAAATCAACCCATTGAGATTTTCACAGGCTATCTCAGAAAAACCTAAATGAAATAAGTAATAAAGAACTTATCTTCAAATGTCGATTCAAAGAAGCAGTTAAAGCTTGTAGCAGAAATCTTCTTTCTTGTATGTAGATGAGGTAGTATTCACTCAATCGAAAGAGTATAAGGTTCTATAGAATTTTAAAAATGAAAAACACAAATGCTACTGATTCCATTCCCTTAGATCTCAAGAGGAGTATATATTACTCTTTTAAAATAAGATTGAAATGATCTTGAGAAAGGGAATTGAATAAGCTTAAAAGAAATTATAAATACCACACAATTAGCTTATCGATGACCTGAGCTTCTCTCTCACTTGCAGAAGGTTTAAAGTGATTTTTCATTTTTGAATTGAATGAGAGAAGGTCCCTATTTATAGGCAAAGATATTGGGAATTCAGATAGCCTAAGCATAAGTTTGGCTGGACGAATTCCACCTGTCACGCCCCAAACTCAGAAATCGGGCTCACAAAATTCCTGATCGCCGAATCTGACGCCGACAGCCTCTGTAGTACCCCATTCTCGGCTCCCAGCGCCCATACGCCAGATTCCGATCTTGGGATCCTACAAGGAGGATTTTTAAAGTGCATTTATCTCATAAGAAGCATAACCATAAGCATAACCCACAAACAACAACAACCAAAAACATCACCACATATCCACTATAACTAAAACGTTAAGTACAATGTACATAAAGGGAAATACAAAGATAATAATGATAGAAACTCCAGAAGCTCTGCGGCATGCTTTTGCTCCTGCTTAGCTATGACCTAGCATCACCTGCACGCATCAATCGTGCATAAGCTTATAGAAATCTTAGAGGGTGGTGAAAGTATATGCGCAAGGTAGCATTGCAAGTATGTAATATCATAGTAATGAGGAATATGCTGGTGAGTCCATGAATACTATCAGCCGTACTAAGGCTATGTGTGCAAAACATGAATACTATCGGCCATACCAAGGCTATGCGATGCAAAGCATGAATGCTATCGGCCATACCAAGGCCATGCGATGAGAGGCCTACATAGCCAAATGTCATATGCGAGATGCAACACAAGCATGCCAGTCCTCATCTGAATCCACATAACAATACAACTTATCTATGGGATATCACCGGGGTCTAATACACTCCAAACCAGATTGCTGCCCCATCACACGCAACAGGTGGGTGGAAGAGACCTCACTATCCGCTTGCCAATATCGGGCCCGACTCGTCGATAGCGGACCCATTCCTCGAGTCGGTCAAACTCAGCCTAGCTTTGCCCCCTTCTCTCTGGCGGGTAAGGCCACACCCCCTTCCAACCGACCACAACACAGTGGGAGACGCGGCCTACTAATATACGGCCCTCGTGCGCTCATACATCCACTCGGTCTAGACGTTGGAGCGACCTCCTGGTACCATAAGGGTTTAGGGAATTTCACCCGAGGGCATCTATAGCACCCCATGTAGAGAAAAGATTTTCGGTATCCAATCTGGCCATCCATGATGTGCCTATGGAGGCCACATCCTTGATGTCGCTAGGGCGTATAGTGATCATGTCACACAAATGCGAGATGCATGAGTCATACCATCCAGACATGTATCAGTCCTACGCGTATCGCGCAATTATGTGAGGCACTCCATCTCATAAGGAGTCCCATAAATGTCTTAGCCCAACGGTGTATGCTATGATCAAACACTCCTCATAACAGGCATACAAATGATGCGTATGGGCTTGTAGCATGATGTTAAACTAAGCATATTCTCAATGTGTCCTACTAGACTAAGTACACTAGCATGATTATCATATATATCAGCTAATAACCGGTCTTAACCGATATATCACATACAAGAAGTAGGAGCGGAATGATACGCCCCATTAGGCACGAAGTAGTCTTTATGGTACGGCCTATGTTAGATTGACATAACTTACATCAATGTACTAGCATATCATGCATCCTAAGGCGGGGTCCCTTGCAAGGGCGGTAGAAGGTATCTTCATCAATGGGGGCCTAACGGTTTAGGTTAACCCACTAAGGAAAGATGAGAATGGGCCTAACAATGGGCCCTAGGGAGAGTTACAATGCGGACATCCACACCGTCCAAATGGAAAATGAATGTTATGGTGGGCCATGTGCATTGTTAACAGTGGAAATCATTATCTCTACTGTTATTTGTGGTATGGTCTAAATGATCTTTCGATATGATTCATTTTTGGGAAATGCTCTAAAATGATCTCTAAAATAGATGAATGGTGTAGATGGTGCGGTCCATGTGACCTACTTGATGTATATGAGGCCCATTGGTGCGGCCCATGTGATGTGGCCCACTTGATGTATATGAGGCCCATTGTGATGGATTTGAGGCTCATGGGTTGAGGCCCAATGTGATATATATAAGGACCATGAGTGAGGCCTAATGAGACATATGTGAGGCCTTTGCGTGGGGCCGAACGTGATGTATATGAGGTCCATTGCGATGTGTGATTCCACCATGATGTATGTAATGATGTTTATGGCGGGCCATGCCTTGAGAGCAATGATGATTTGATGTCCATATTGTAAAAGCAATGATGGTTAAATGTTCGCATTGTAACTCTCCTTAAGGCCCATTGTTAGGCCCATTCTCATCTTTCCTTAGTGTTCTAACCCAAACCGTTGGGCCCCCATTGATGAAGAAACCTTCTACCGCCCTTGCAGGGGACCACGCCTTAGGATGCATGATATGCTAGTACATTGATGTAAGTCACATCAGTCTAACATGGGCCGTACCATAAAGACTACTTCGTGCCTAATCGGGCGTATCATTCCGCTCTTACTCCTTGTATGTGATATATCGATTAAGACCAGTTATTGGCTGATATAACTGATAATCATGCTAGTGTACTTAGTCTAGTAGGACACATTGAGAATATGCTTAGTATAACATCATGCTACATGCCCATACACATCATTCGTATGCCTGTTATGAGGAGTGTTGGATCATAGCATACGCCGTTGGGCTAAGACATTTATGGGATTCCTTATGAGACGAAGTGCCTCACATAATTGCGCGATACTCACAAGATTGATGCATGTCTGGATGGTATGACTCATGCATCTCGCATGTGTATGACATGATCACTGTACACCCTAGCGACAACATGGCTGTGGCCTCCACAGGCACATCGTGGATGGCCAGATTGGATACCGAAAATCTTTTCTCTACATGGGGTGCTATAGATGCTCCCGGCTGAAATTCCCTAAACCCTTATGGTACCAGAAGGTCGCTTCAACGTCTAGACCAAGTGGATGTATGAGTGCACGAGGGCCGTATACCAATAGGCCGCGTCTCCCACTGTGTCGTGGTCGGTTGGAAGGGGGTGCGGCCTTTACTGGCTCGAGAGGAAGGGGCAAAGCTAGGCTGAGTTTGACCAGCTCGAGGAATGGGTCCGCTATCGACGAGCCTAGCCCAATATTGGCAGGCGGATAGTGAGGTCTCTTCCACTCACTTTGTTGTGCGCGATGGAGTGGCAATCTGGTTTGGAGTGTACTAGACCCCGGTGATATCCCAGAGATAAGCTGTATTGTTATGTGGATTCAGATGAAGACTGACATGCTTGTGTTGCATCTCGCATATGACATTTGGCTACGTGGGCCTCACATCGCATGACCTTAGTATGGTCGATAGCATTCATGCTTTGCATCGCATAGCCTTGGTATGGCTGATAGCATTCATGTTTTGCATCATATAGCCTTAGCACGGCTGATAGTATTCATGGACTCGCCAGCATATTCCGCATTACTATGATATTACGTACTTGCATTGCTACCTTGCTCACATACTTTCACCACCTTCTAAGCTTTCTATAAGTTTATGCATGATTGATGCGTGAAGGTGACGCTAGGTCATAGCTGAGTAGGAGCAGGAGCATGTCGCAGAGCTTCTTGAGTTTCTATCATTATTATCTTTGTATTTTCCTTTATGCGCATTGTACTTAAAGGTTTAATTATAGTGGATATGTGGTGATGTTTCTGATTGTTGTTGTTTGTGGTTATGCTTATGGTTATGCTTCTTGTAAGATAAATGTACGTAAAAAATCCTCCTTGTAGGATCCCAAAATCGGAATCTGGCGTATGGGCGCTGGGATCCGAGAATGGGGTACTACGGAGGCTGTCGGCGTCGGATTCGGTGATTGAAAGTTTTGTGAGCCCGGTTTCCGAGTTTGGGGCGTGACACCACCGGTTTGTTTCAACAACTATTGAATTAACAAGATAAGATCTATCCAAAATTCGGTTGGACTGAGGTGAAATTCGGCTAGCCGAATATACCAATCGGCTGGCCGAATTCGCGCGATTTCCAAAGAAATGCATTGCTGGAATTTGACCTGAACTTCACTCGGACTGGCTGAATTTCAAAGTTAAGCTAGCTGAACCAAAAGTTGGGCATGCCGAATTTTCAACAATTTTGATTTTTTTTAGCCCGAGCTTCAAATTTGGTTAGCCGGGGAAGTTATGTTGGTCGAACCAGAAGTTAAGCTAGCTAAACTCTAGAAAAAAATACACTATAGATAACACAAAATGAATGAATTTTTAAAAGATCCTAACCTAAGGTCTTTCTAAGGTTATACCACCTATTGTTTAACAAATACAGAGTTCAACTAAACTTGAAATAGAGTGACGTCTTCTCTTGAGATGATAAGTTGATCTTCAAACATGTAGAGTAGTTGCGATCTGGTAGTTCTTGCAATTTGTCTGGTATTATTTTTGTCTTACAAAATTTGACAACCTTAAGTGTGCTAAAACTATAAAAACTTATAATTCCCTTTCTCAAGCTGATCTTAAATATATTCTAGAGAGTAATCTATACTCCACTTGAGAATCAAGAGAATTGAATCTACAACATTAGGGTTTTTATTTCCTAAAATACATTAGATCCATATACTCTTTTTGGTTGAGCAAATATTGCCTCCTTTACACTCAAGAAAGAAGGTCGCTGCTTTAAGCTTTGACTACATCTTCGAATCATCATTTGAAGATAAGTACATTGTCAATTACTTTATTTTATTTAGGTTTTTCCGAGATAGCCCAAAAATCTTGGAGAGTTTATTTGTGATAGCCTGTGAAAATCACAAGAACTGTATAGGGTTGTTAAGGTGAACCTGTGAAAACCTTGAAATAGTGAAAGCTAAAATTACAAGTGTAGTAATTTTGGGAGTGGAATAGGTGAGGGTTTAAACATTGAACCACTATAACCCCTTGTGCCATTGTGGTGATTTTCTATCTGTGGTGAATGTTATATTTATTTCATTCTTTGTGATGAATGTTGTATTTATTTTATATTCTCTTGCTACTTTGAAAGATTGATTTTAAAGATGTTGTGAAATAAGGTTGTCCTGCCTAAAATTCTAGGTGACGGTTGTCCTACGAATTATTTGCAATCAAGGTTTCAAGTCTCTGTGTAATTGAGATTATTTGTTTATTTTTTCGGCATTATCTCGAAGAATTGGAGATTGTCCCCCCCCCCCCCCCCCCCCCCCCCCCTTCAGGGGAAATGTCCAAATGAGGGAATTGTGTTTGGGACATTTACCACCAGTTTTGTTCCATTGCAACATGGTTTTCACGTTATCTTCCAGTTTCCAAGCCAGAGCAGCCTAACTAAATAGAATGGCGTGTGATGTAATAATAATACAACATGCTTCTTTCTCGTTCGAAGAAGATGCTAAAGATGAATTCAAAGGGTACGAAGCATCTCATGTCAACACAGCATGGTCCAAACAGGCAAGACCGAACTATGGTATCAACGTCTTGGACATATAAAATATAGATACCTATATAGATTGAGCAAAAAGAGATCATCTACATGGTCTAGCCAAATTGAAAAAGATAGAAAATAAAGTATGTAGTGTCTGTCAAATAGGCAAGGAAATTAGGAGTAGTCATAAGAAAGTGAACTCCTTAGCCACGGCAAGACCTCTTGAACTTCTCCATATGGATTTAATCGGACCAACTAGAACAGAGAGTAAAGGCTGAAAGAAACATTTTCTGGTTGTAGTTGATTGCTACACTAGATATTCTTGGGTAGCCTTTCTAAGAGAAAAGTTAGATGCTCTTAACGAAGTCGGAAAACTTATAAAACGCATCCAGATTGAAAAAGAACTATCTGTGATCAGAATTAGAAGTGATCATGGAACTGAATTCGAAAATATCAATTTTGAGAAATACTGCAATGACCATGGAATACTGCATGAATTTTTTACTCCAAAAACACCTCAGTAAAATGGGGTTGCTGAAAGAAAAAACATAGTTTTATAAGAAATGGCTAGTGTAATGCTAAATAGCATGAATTTACCTAAATATTTATGAGCTGAAGCTGTTAATACCACACATTATATAATTAATCATGTTTACATTAGAACAACTAAAAATAAAACAACTTATGAACTGTGGTTTAACAAAAAGCCCACTGTTAAATATTTTCAAACTTTCAGAAGCAAATGCTTTATTTTACGTGACCATGAAAATTTTGAAAAATTTAAAGCCAAAAGTGATGAGGGAATATTCCTAAGTTATGCTTTAAATAGTCGAGCATACCAGGTACTGTTTCGAACAAGAAACAAATGCATTCGATTTGAGATATTATCTTATTCAAACATAACAGAGAGAGTATTAAAACAATCATCATATTTTATTAGTACTAAGTTCATTTACATCCTCAAACATCCCTTAATTCTAAGATAGATTATTTAGAATACACAAATTGACAAAGTTCAAATATCCAAGTCAGATATCAAATCCAGCAGCATTTTGTCTTATAATTTGATCATCTCTTTAAGAGGAATATGACTCGAATATCTCTTCTACTGATTTCTCCTCTTGAAGCTTGAATAGAAGAAATTTGGAGACTTGGCCATTTTAGCAGCATATCAGCTCTTTTAGCTTCACAGACTACAAGGCAGTCTAGTTGCGCGGACCCGCGCAACCGATATGGTTTGCACAGGTCCATGCAAACCACCGCAACTTCCTCTCATACTTTCAGTCTTCCTTCTTGCTCTGCTTCCTCTCCAAAATATTTAATCGGTCCAAATGAAGAGGGGGAGGGAGTATTTATAGGCCCTCGCACGTGTGACACCTCGATTTTGGTGCCATGAGACCCACCTTTCAATGCTTTAAGTCTTTTTACAAAGAACTAGTTCTGTACTTCGTTGAGCGAACCCGTGCAACGGATATTTCGGTTGCGCGGTCCCGCGCAATGGATATCGGTTGCGCAGACCCGCACAAACCACCCTTAAGTCACTTCACTCTTCTTCATTTTCAATTTTCTTTCTATTTCTCAATCTTCTTTTGCTTCAATCCTTTCTTCATTTTTAAGCCTCAACAGATGCCCCCTTGATCGTTTCTTTGTTTCCCCAAAATCAAAGGAAAGGATCAAACATAATCACACTGACAGGGTTTGCGTGGGTTCATGCAACGGAAACCCCGCATACCTTACTCCGCCCCTTGGTGTATAAATACTCCGATCTTCCCTCACTCTGCATTTCATTTCTGCTTGTAGTGAACTTTTGCTCTGCAATTTTACCCCGTGCAACTAATATTGATTGAGCGGTCCCACGCAACAACTTTCTTGTTCGCGCAAGGTTTCCGAGAGTTGCGCTATTTCGCGCAACAGACTTTGGTTGCGCGGACCAATGCAACCCAGTACTTATCAAAATTTCCTGCTTTTGATCCTTTTCTTTCAGGACTTAGGAAAATTCTCAATTTTTCTTCCTCATGACTCGTATCAAACGCACTTTTCGTCCCGTAGACCCGCCATCTAAACAACCTTCTCACCCGGATTTGCCTGACTCGTCTTCCTACCGCCCTTCTCCTTCTTCCAATCAACCACCAGCAAAATGCACTAAAACCACTGCCCGCGATCCCACGTATTTTAAAGAACCTGTACTACCCACCTTCAATTTCACCCACCGTATTGAAACACTACCATCTCCCATTCATCGAGCCATCACGATGGGAGACCTGGAATGTCCTCCGAAACAAGGTAGAGAGTATGATTGGGATGAATGGCTAAAAACTACTACCCACATTCACATAGATAGTCAGAGACCCCCTCTTCGAGAAGACACTCCTCCCGCTTCTCGCTCAAAGAAGACTCACCAAAATAAGGCGAAGGAGTTCGAGGAGAAGATTAAGGATCACAATAAAAAGAAACTCCAGAATTCGTGGGAATCGGTCTGAGTCATTGAAGGTATTATGAATTTCAATAACCCTCACTCGAAAGGTATGACGGTGATTCTCATCAATCTCCATCGCCACCAATCCATGCTCGACTGCGAGCTAAAGGATTATTGTAAGACCCGATGCCCAAGAAATCTGGTTTGTACACTGGATAGTCGTTGGCTGTAGGTCCATTGGCCCCGAGAATGTTTTGACTTGATCATAATGTTGTTCTATTATCGAGCTGCAAGTCGTATTTCAACCCGATGTCTGAATGTTAAGATACGGACTTAAAATTAAACAATCTGAGAAATGACCATTATGTCCTTATTTTAGGTGGGGCTCCGCTATCATCGAGTTTTCAAATCCGTTAGGTCGGAGAGCCTAACCGTTGTGGTTGTAGTCAAGTTACAGAGTTACTAGCGAAAATGGCATGTCAATAGGACACCCGGATTGTAAGTTACGCATCGATATATACATGTATATTTTGAGAAAATATACTCAAATGACCTTGATGTTTTTCAAATCATTGGAATATGTTAGCTCAAATCACTTAAATAACCTTTTGTTTATTACTACCATAAGTTTAAAATTTTCAAAATTAACACAATACATCCCATAACCCTCTTTTTTAGCCAAAAGCCACTTTAAACCCATTTACAAACCCATAAATAGAAAAACCCTCTTTCAAACATTTCATTTTCCAACACTCTAGTTAGGGAGAAGAAGAAGAGGTTGAGATCCAATCCTCTACTCGTTACAGGTGAGTGCATAGATTAGGAGCACTTATATGTGTACATTGAGGACTGAATTTTTTGTTTTAAGGTTAGGTTTTCGCTGCATTTTCTGTTTTCTGGTTCGGTTTTCGCTGGATTTTCAGTTAGGGTTAGCAGATTGCTGAAATATCTGTTTTAAGGTTACAAAATTGCTGGATTTTCTGTTTAAAGGTTAGGGTTTCACTGGATTTTCAGTTAGGGTTAGCAGATTGCTGAAATATCTGTTTTAAGGTTAAAGAATTGCTAGATTTCAGTTTTAAGGTTATAGAATTGCTGGATTTTCTGTTTAAAGGTTAGGGTTTCGCTGGATTTTCAGTTAGGGTTAGACGATTGCTGAAATTGCTGTTTTAAGGTGAAATTAGTGCTAGATTTTCTGTTTGAGGGTTTAGGTATTGCTGGAATTAGGTATTGCTGGAATTAGGGATTGCTGGAATTAGGTATTATTGGAATTAGGGATTGCTGGAATTAGGTATTGCTGGAATTAGGTATTGCTGGAATTATGTATGCTGGACTTAGGTATTGCTGGAATTAGGTATAATGATAGGGTTAAAAGATAAGATTGTTGTTTTGATAAACTGATGGATTTTCATTTACGGTTAGTCAATTTTCTTGAAAGCCAAGAAAGCCCTATAAAAGATAATTTGTTGCTGAATTTTGTTTTTAAAGCCCTACGAAGCCCTAAGCAGACTAACTTTTCTGATTTCAATTCATTAGGTTATTGCTGGATTTTTTTACGGGTATGACTAGATTTGCTGAGTTAGTTGATTAGGTTATGATGGAAGATTAGATGATAGATATAAGTTAGTTTTCTTGCAAGTTATACGTCTTTCTAACGGTTTCTCTCTTATAATATCTGCCCGCTACCTGTTTGACAAATTGTTTCAAAGAAATATCCTTCATCTTTTTAATGTAGTTACTTCTTGAGAAAAAGCATGCTTGTAGCATGAAGTCTTATAGTAGCATAACTCCCGGATTGGAGTTAGATTGGCTAAGTCATGTACATATCATATGTATGATTCATAGTTGTTGTATCATTGTATGCTTGAGAGTGAATGATTCATATCATGATATGGTGATCATAGTGGGTTGTAGTGCGACGCACGATGTGTCTATGATGAGTATGTAAACTGTCTAGATACATGATGTATTACATGAGATGTATTACATGAGATCCTTATGAGGAACTTCAATGTGGAACGTAAATGTATAAGGAGACCACATGAGGGAGGTCGTCCTATGCTTACCTTGAAAACCATGACATATTGTGCTTGTATGTGGGCTTATGCATATGAACATACTTTCATATGAACATACTTTGTTATAACTTGAGTTGGACACCACACCGGAAATGTGTAATTCAACAGGATATGATTAGAGGGTCCGTGGGTGAAAGTCCCTAAACCCCGATTGGTACCATTGGGAGCGACAAATGCTTAAACCAGGTGGAAGAACAGAGCGCTGAAATGCTGAAATACCACAGTAGGCAGCGACTCCCACCGACATGTGTCGATTGGTTGAGAGGTTTGACCTGACCTGCTTATGGGCAAGCAAAGATAGGTTGTGTAACAGCCCGAATTTTTTCCCAACCTGGAATTAGACGTCCTTAGGTGATGAGTCAATTTTAACACCGGTTTAACTTCTCAAACACTCGATTAAAGCCTCAAATCCCTTTTCAAACCATTTTCTTCACAAATCTCACCCTTCACCACCTTGTTCTTTAAATTTTCTAAGTACTTTCACCCTAGACACTATCTTAAACTAGCTAAGTAGTATAACTTGGATCACTTTATATATAAACTACAAAGGCCCAGGTACCACCTCAGACAGAAATTACTCAGGACTAAATCCTTTAGAAATTAGGCGAGAATTAGCCAGTGTTAAACTAGAGTACCTGTGAAATTAGCACCAATCACTTTAAATACGATCTGCAAGACCCAAAACTTGTAGAATCATTGACGCTAGGTTACCTTAAAGTCTAGGATCAAACTCATTACCCAATTGCTCTCGGGAACACATTGAAACTCCGTATCAGGTTTAGACCGCACATCGGGAGTCCGAACACTACGAAGTTAAGGACTTAGGACCGCCTCACTGGGCTTGACAACCATCTCGGAAATCAAATCCAGACAGTGTCCCGCGGTTGTTCGCTCGAGTCCGGAGCGAGAGAGTGTGAAAACCCTTTTTTTCTTTACAAAATAAATATCTGGAATAGTGATCTGGCACGTGTCGCTTGCGGACATTTTGTAAACAACCAGACTGTCAGAATCAGACCAAATTACACCCTCGGATTAGGAGAAATTTCATATACATTTACATGTACTCGGAATCTCCGATCGAGATCCGCTGACCATTGAACTGAAACTGGTCCGCCACGCATGATCTGGGATGAAAGTATGCTGCGAACGAAGAGCATGTTGCATGAGGGAGTATGTTAGTGCGGGCATCCATCATGACTACATTCATACTTGCATTAATAAGAGTAGTTAGGAATGTTTGATTTTACTGCTTTATCATTACTGCTTGACTGAATTGATAACATGTTAACTTATGCCTTATTGTTCCACTGAGTTACCTACTCACTCCCACGTTACGGAACGGTGTTGTACACACCAACCAGATTTGTTGAGTTTCAGGTGATGGCGATGCTTATGAAGCAGAGCCGGACTATTGTGATGTGGAGGAGGAGTTCTCCTACATGTTGTTCTCTGTCAGGTTTATGAAAACCTGATATTGTATTGACGGGGCTATGGTACTTGGGATAGAAGCCATTACTCTTACACATTTGGTATATTTTGGAACTATACTTCTAATTATTTAACCTGGTAATGTTATCACACTTTGGAGACTCACCACAGTTTTTATATATTTTATATATCTATCACAGTCTTCCGCTTGCAATTTAACTGTCTCTGGAGTATGATATGCTGTTTTGGCTTAATCTCACTCATGTTCACTGCATTAATACAGAAAACATTTAATCATCATTATCTATGTTGCATAAGTGATGTTCTGGAACTCGAGAGTTGAGTTACTACTCGACCCCCGATTTTCAGGGCGTTATAGTTGGTATCAGAGCATGATTTGGATTAAACCGGACCTGGGTTATGGTCACACGATGCACACTGCCGCACTCTGACTTAGGAGGGACCGACGGAACGTAGAAACAGTCATAGGTATCCTAATTTCACCAATTGGCGAAGTTCACTGAAAACGAATGCCGAAATCGAGTCTGTATTCAACCATGGTCGCACGGGTCGACCTTAAAACATTACTAGGCCGTCTAATAATGAGTCTAGATCACAATCCACCTCACCCCAACCGTTGAAAATTGGTAGAATACGGGATAAGCGTGATGATGATAACTACTCCGAATCCCCGGAGCTTCTCTGGACTCCTCACAGAGACTTCTCGAGTCTACGAGAAAAGAAAGCAGAAAGTAGAAATAAATTCAAACTTGATTAATGAATGACAGAAGAAAAAATGAGTTCACAACCCTCTAAATAGGGATACTAAGTACTGGGAAAGAAATCAGAAACAAACTACAACTAAAACTCCCAGAATTCGCGACTTACTATAAGGTTGTGATGTCTACTAAGTGCGCAAGGCTTTCAACCAAAAATAGTAAGTGTCCTATTTGACTTCACCAAACCGTTCTCCTAATTATTCTAATCTCTTTACGCGATAAGCGCAACTCTTAAAGCCCAACAGATGAAGAGAATCAAACTAAAACTACTATTTTAGTAAAACAAAATTGAAACAGGGAAACGACCATCAATCGGAGGTTTTTTCGCAATTCCGGGCTACGCAACCCGGCATAGTAGGGTTGGTTGGCTTCATTAGCTCGTTCTACCCCAAATTCATATTTTTATGTCAGATAACTCATTCCGGATTGCAAGATATGTTCGATTTGCCCGAAACTACTCGAAATGGAGCGAATCGGGGTCGGGGGGCCAAACGGAGCACTTCCAAAGGGACCCAGGGTGGGACCCAGTGTTTTTTGGGACCTAGGGGGCATGAGAAACATGCCCATGGGGCCCCCCCTCAAAATCTGGAAGGTTGGTCGGCGAGGCCTCACCGGAATTTGAGCCCGGCCAGGCGGGCTGGTCGGACCGATCGAGTTTGGGAGTTGTGGGACCCCCCTGATACCCCTCCCGTCCCATTTCATTCTCCCAAAACACCACTTCCTTCACAAACCTCCCCTCCGAGCCGTTTTCTCTCTCCAAACTGGTTGTTTCTCTTCAAAACCGCCCTTCCAATCGTTCTCCCTGCTGATTTCGACCACAACCTATCCATTCTCATCATCCACAACAGTCCCTTCCTCCCTACCCTCTCCGTTTTCCTCATTTAGACTCCCACACCCCCCATTTGGAGCTCAAAATCGGGTAAGCTCTCTAACCCATCCATTTTCTTCATTTTCCTTTCTTTACTCCTTGTCAGTTGGGCCTCTACAACCCCTGATGAGAACCAAATCTGTGGAGAACCAAAACTCCAGCCCCTTTTCTCCCTTTAGGGCCTGTTCAACCAACTACATTAGGTGAGTAAGGTGGATAGAATTGTAACAGTAATAATAACTGTATGTGTAAGATATGGTTCCTAGGTTGGGTGTATCCCATGTTTTTCAATGCCATGTTTAGAATGTATGCAATAAAAAGTATATCCCGGGTTTTCCTCTTACCTTAGAAATTTCGATTCCTGGGATTTGGAAATCCCATCTCACACTTTTCCAACACCAGGCTCATTTTCTAAAGCCTATAAAATTTATTTTTACCCCACCCACCCTCCTACCAACCATGCCACACCCAATCCCGAGGTAGGATTAGTAATGCAGTCCCATTTAATACAACTGAAGACCACTGGCCAAATAGTGTTGAAGTGATAAAGTCCCTTGATATACATTAACCCACCACACTCTGATAGCTTAAGCTTTTAGAGTAAATGGTTGTTTGACAAATAGGCCCATAGAGTTTGGACCTAGAGCAGTGCTTCGACAGACCTGACAGTATAGGAAATCCAACCAATTAAGAACGTGAACTCTAGAACCCCCTTAGTTGGTTTGAGCATATGTGAAGTGCTCGAGCGTAGCTACATTCATGTTCGGGCAACTCAATTTCAAATAAACAAACAAACAATTTCCTTTATTAAAAATTGTGTAAAATCATCTAGTGTATAAGAATAGACTTTGGATTATACCTAGAGAAAACTTCTATATCCCTTGGATTTAATGATAGGTCAAATCTATACACCCCTTAGAATCGCCTTCTCAAGGACTTAGTACAATCGGGAACACGGAGTAGAGAAACTACATATAAGCGAGGTACTCGCGGTCTGAATTGAATTCTCAATCCTGGTAGTGACCAATGAACTCTATGCTCTGATCAAGCAGAAGGTCAGGATCAACTAGGATTAAGAACTGATACGATACATTTTCTGTCCTCATGAGGCAGAAGATCTATGTATCCGGCTCAGACCCACTACGCAACTTTCTTCGGTGTTGGCCGAACCACTTGCAACCAAAAGTTTATAACTTCGTCTTTGAAAAGTATTAGGAGTATATAGCCGATAGCGACTTTGTCTTTTAGGCCCAAGGAATTACCCAAATGGGCATTCCCTAAGTTTTTAGAGTGATCAGTCTACGGAGTTACTGAAATATAAACTGCGAAGCATTCACGGCTTGACCCAATTCTCAATCCTGAGCGACTACTAATGGACTCTTTGCTGACGAGCAGACAACCAGGATCCACCAGGATTCGGAAGGGATAAGATGAGCTTTCTACCCTGGCCTGGTAGATGATCAATGTATCGGGATCAAGCCCACTACAATCGTCTCTCCGTACTGGTCAAACAATGAAAACAACTATCTTACTCTAAATAAGTGGGAATTATCGTCAAGACTTCAAATAGGTAAAGAAATATATTGTAGCAAACCATCAGGGTATGAGAAATGGATAAAGAAATAAGTTTTAAGGGGGGTAGACTAAAATGAACCAGATTAGTATATACCCTACGCAATAAAACTTAGGCAAAGAAATAATTAAATCTTTCCTTATTACCCTTAGCTAATTTCGGGAACGAAATTTTGTTTTAAGGGGGGTAGATTGTAACAGCCCGAATTTTTTCCAACCTGGAATTAGACGTCCTTAGGTGATGAGTAAATCCTAACACCGGTTTAACTTCTTAAACACTCGATTAAAGCCTCAAATCCCTTTTCAAACCATTTTCTTCACAAATCCCACCCTTCACTACCTTGTTCTTTAAATTTTCTAAGTACTTTCACCCTAGACACTATCTTAAACTAGCTAAGTAGTATAACTTGGATCACTTTATATACAAACTACAAAGGCCCAGGTACCACCTCAAACAAAAATTACTCAGGACTAAATCCTTTAGAAATTAGGCGAGAATTAGCCAGTGTTAAACTAGAGTACCTGTGAAATTAGCACCAATCACTTTAAATACGATCTGCAAGATCCAAAACTTGTAGAATCATTGACGCTAGGTTACCCTAAAGTATAGGATCAAACTCATTACCCGACTGCTCTCGGGAACACATTGAAACTCTGTATCAGGTCTACACCGCACATCGGGAGTCGGAACACTACAAAGTTAAGGACTTAGGACCGCCTCGCTGGACTTGACAACCATCTCGGAAATCAAATCTAGACAGTGTCCCGCGGCTGTTCGCTCGAGTCCGGAGCGAGAGAGTGTGAAAACCCTTATTTTCTTTACAAAATAAATATCTGGAATAGTGATATGGCATGTGTCGCTTGCAGACATTTTATAAGCAACCAGACCGTCAGAATCAGACCAAATTACACCCTCGGATCAGGAGAAATTTCATATACATTTACATGTACTCTGAATCTCCGATCGAGATCCGCTGACCGTTGAACTGAAACTGGTCCGCCACGCGTGATCTGGAATCCCGACCGAAACGAAAACTTAACTCCACCTAGATCCGGTGTCGGTGAGCTTAAGTCCAACCTTGGCTCAAGGAGGCCCGCCAGAAGTCCTCCGTTGAGCTAAAACCAGCTCACTTTAGTTATAACCTAAGTATACTTTGACCTGAAGTCTATTTCGGTTAGTTTTTAGGCTATATAAGGACCTTAAACCCTCTCTCATTGCAGTCATACGAATTTGAGAGAAACCCTAGAGAGAGAAGAGAGGAAAGAGAGAGAAAGTGTGAGAGTTGTGGGAGATTCTCCCTGCCACTCTTCCCTGCTGCTATCCATGCTCCACCACTCCGTTCTTATCGCTTTCTCAGCGGTTCCGGCTCCGTTTCTAGGTAAGAAACCCTAACCCTAATCTGTTTTGGGGTTTTGATAGTTGTAGGTTATGAAATAGCTAACTTATTTCGTTCTATAGGTTACCAAACTGCGGAATACGGAAGCTTAGCCAACCCATCGGATCCGTTATGATTCTACGACAAAAGGTGCGGACTTTAGGTGTATAGGTTATGGTTTTCAATGCTTTCAATGTCAGATAATGATAGATTCATGATCTGCATGCAATTGCACATGTACAAAGTGCTGTCCGTTTTCCGTTTCGATTAAAGATGAAAAATATGGAATTCTACATACTCTAGGTAATTGTAGAAAGTACCGTATACGTACAAATTTTGGAAATGTGTTTGACATGATTAATTGTTGTATGAATATATTATATGTGGATAAATTACTTGTTTGACGAAAGGACTCGCCCTATACATGTTTTGCTCATATATACTATGTATGTTGAAATTGTGTATTCTAGAAAGTACCGTATACGTATAAATCTTGGAGATGTGTTTGCCATGATTATTTGCTGTATGAATATACTATATATGGATAAAATACTTGCTTGGCGAAAGGTTAGCCCTAATACATGTTTTGCTAACATACATCATGTATGTTGTAATAGTGTATTCTAAGTGTTTGTGAAAATGACTGAATGAGTATAGAATTCTCATTCGTGCTCGTCATGACTAATTGTCATGGATTCATGATTGTTGTATTGGCGATACCCCTTTGACGAAAGGATTTGCACTAAATCACGCCACGACCAATATACACTATATATGCTAAAATGTGTGGCCCAAGTGTTTGTGGAAATGACTGAATGAATATGGAACTTGGATTCCTGCTTGCCATGACTATCCGTCGTGGGTGTATGCGTGTTATGATTGGGGTAACTCCCTAGTGAAAGGATTTGGCCTTATACCTATGTGATCAACATATGTCATGTATGTTGGTGTATGCAGTCTAAGTGTTTGTTACAAAGTTTGAATGAGTAGTAGTTAGTAAATTGTAATGTATAAGGGTGTTGAGATATGATTCTCAACTCTTTTAACTATGTGTATGATTTCCTTGGATAGTTGTGTGATTAGGAATTGAATATGTACAAACTCATGCTTGTGTTGTGCTTCATAACATGTTCAACTGCTTTTATGATTTTATCTATGTAATGCATATGTTTAAATCCATATTTACGTTGTATGATCCGTCATGGGTGATGGGGGAGTGGAGCAACGATTCCGTGCAACAGCCCTGATAGCCCTAAACGGATAATATCAGACTTGATTGTATGATTTGAATCTTGATCCATTACTGTTTTATCTATCTGCAATTGATTGTGTTTGGGGCCATGTTTATAATCCAGACAATCGGTAACGAAAATGAATGCGTGGCTGAGATTCATTTGCCACGTGAGATGTGTTCGACGAACCCGAGTCGTACTTCGGTTGGCGATAGTGGTTGGCCATGCGAAGTGCTTATGCACTTTATGTCGTTCAACTTGTTGTGCGCTCGAGCTAGCCGAGTCCGTCAAGCAACCCGATCTGTCTTATGTATGATCACCATGTTTGGACGCTACTGCTTGAACCTAGGGTACCAAACTTACCAGTGAAATCCCTTTTAACCATGGTACCTCGATCCGCTAAGACTCATGAGCCGGGCATGGTGGTATGGGACACCGTGGTCGAGCTGTCGGCCTACGCTGGGGCCACGTGCCTCCCCGTAGTGACCAGTGAGCAACCAGACTCGTGAGCCGATTATGGTGGTATGAGACACTATATTCGTGCTATCGGCCTACATTGATAAGGTGATGGGGGAGTGGTGCAACGATTCTGTGTAACAGCCCTGACAGCTCTTTGTAGTGACCTCGAGCATACTTTGAATCTGCGGTGAGGCGATGTGCCTTTCCGTAATAACAGAGTATAAACTAGGCCTGTATTGATAAGGTGATGGGGGAGTGGTGCAACGATTCTGTGTAACAGCCCTGACAGCCCTTGCAGCGACCTAGAAACACACCATCATATGAGATTGTCTAGGACTGACGACCCTAGAATGGATCATGTTTGGGAATGATACAAGGGAGGTACCTTAGTTTCCCAATCCTGCTTTTTGAAATGGACTGATAAAAAAGCTTGGTAATCATTCTCATCATGCATTGCATGTGCCTGGAAGATGTGGAGCACTGAGGGATGAAAGCATGCCGCGAACGAAGAGGGTGTCGCATGAGGGAGTATGTTAGTGAGGGCATCCATCATGACTACATTCATACTTGCATTAATAAGAGTAGTTAGGAATGTTTGATTTTACTGCTTTATCATTACTGCTTGACGGAATTGATAACATGATAACTTATGCCTTATTGTTCCACTGAGTTAACTACTCACTCCCACGTTACGGGACGGTGTTGTACACACCAACCGATTTGTTGAGTTTCAAGTGATGGCGATGCTTATGAAGCAGAGCCGGACTATTGTGATGTGGAGGAGGAGTTCTCCTACATGTTGTTCTCTGTCAGGTTTATGAAGACCTGGTATTGTATTGACGGGGCTATGATACTTGGGATAGAAGCCATTACTCTTACACATTTGGTATATTTTGGAACTATACTTGTAATTATTTAACCTGGTAATGTTATCACACTCTGGAGACTCACCACAATTTTTATATATTTTATATATCTATCACAGTCTTCCGCTTGCAATTTAACTGTCTCTGGAGTATGATATGCTGTTTTGGCTTAATCTCACTCATGTTCACTACATTAATGCAGACAACATTTAATCATCATTATCTATGTTGCATAAGTGATGTTCTGGAACTCTAGAGTTGAGTTACTACTCGACCCTCGATTTTCAAGGCGTTACAGGTTGTGTGTGACGAGCTCGTAAATTGTCCGCTATCTTTTTGCCAGGCGATTTATGACTTCTCGCTGTTAGGCAGATAGTGAGGTGCAACACAAGTGGGTTAGACTAGTTCGGCCCGTGAACTATGTAGTCCCACCTCTGTAGTTGACCACGGTGTAAAAGTCTATACAAGTGGGTAGAAGTTCCACCTTTGTTTTAGACTTTGGTGATCGAATTGGGAAATATGGAAAGTTGTGAAACTGTTGAAAGAGTGTGTATGTTACAAGTGGGTAGAAGTCCCACCCCTGTATATAAAAATAAAATAAAATGAAAATGATTTGGAAGCCTATGCATTTGTGTGCATTAAATGAGCATGACATGAAACATGCATTTTCACGGCACACACGCACTCACTGGGCATAGTAGCTCAAGCTTTCCTTTCTATTTTTTTTTTCAGGTGATAGTGGGGAGCTGCAGGAGTAGAGGTTACAGACTCCAGTTGTCCTTTTGTTTTGTACATATCAGTGTGTATTTTTTTTTGTAATACCCTGCATATGTACATCAGGTATAGTAAATATGACGTGTTTTATGTTTTGGTTTTGCCTTGATGTGCTTAGTTGTACACAGTAATATATATTAAATATGATGAAATTTGGAGAAATGCAACGTGTTTGTTGGTTTTACTTTCAAAAATCCTCCTTGTGGAGCCCCGCTTATGGGACTTAGTATGTGTTACTTGAAAGTCCTAAGAATCAGAGTTCTATGGAGGCCGTCAACCAAAATTTGGTGTATAGTAATCATGGATTACCAACACTAGATTTAGGGTCGTGACAATTATATAGACTGAGAAAAGCTCATGTACACTTCCTCGTGGGTGAAGAGAGAACCACGTATACTTAAGGGGATATTACAAACGCACAAGCCGCGGCAAAGCATTAGGGAAGTCCACCCCATGATCTTTCTTACCCCTTTTCACAGTCCGCACAACCTCTTCCCCACGTATTTCTATGAAACCATCAGGCAGCGCTTCAGAGATCGTGAGCAACTCTGGGGATCAGAAGATTTCCGAACAAGGGGTCTGTTAACTTCTTGACGCTATTATTCCGATTGGACAGATCTTGCCAAGATTGGCTTGTACGATACTATAGAAGTTACATCTAAGTACTTCTATAAGGAGCCCACTGTTCTAAAGGGTTTCCTTGAGTACTGGTCGCCCACTACCAACTCTTTCCACCTGCCATTTGGTGAGATGAGTATCACACTTTGGGATCTTCATCGAATAACAGGCCTTCCATTAACAGGCAAGTTCTATGATGAATTCGTTCCGTCCAACAGAGAACTGGCCTTCATATCTTCTCCCGATCGCAAGCCTTCCATCTCTGAGACCACCATCAAACTCTTTGGAGAGATGAGGAAATTTCTAAATATCTATAAACTTTCTCCTTTGGAGTGGCTAGCACATTTCTCTATGACTCTCAGATATCTTCAAGTTTAGGAATTAACTTTCCCCTTTTTTTTCTTTCTTTCCTTTTATTATACATTTCTTCATACCAATCTTTTACCTTTCCCTGCAGATTTCGCGATTGTCATTCTAAGGAGCTAATAGATCTCCGCGATAATATGAAGGAGAGAGCAGATTACAGTTCATTCAGAGAACTTACGGCCTTCCTAGCTTATTGGCGGAGCATCGTGGTACTTCCAAGCTCCAAATGGGTAGATGCTATTCACCCTACGGTCTTTGTCGTTGCCGGCGCTTTGGCAGAAGGACACAAGTATTCTCTCGCACCTCCAGTGCTGTGTTCTATTTACAGAGCCCTCGGGGAAGTAGCCACCCATGTTAAGAACCTTACCATTGAAGCTTCATCAACACACACTTCATGACACTATATCACTAGCTGGCTGGGAGTCTACTTTCCTTGGACTTTCGAGGTATTAAAGAAGGCGTATATTCATCTTGCACATCTTCTGACCAAGTGGATTTCTTCCAGTTTCGTCTCCATCGCTATATCGAAGATACCGACATGGTGGACCAGGCTAAATTCACCGTAGCAGAAAGAGCTTTCTTTCTCTCTATTCGCTCCTGCATCTACCAGTTCGAGAAAGAACGGAGTTTGGCGAGAGCCCTATTATCCCAGTCGCTTTGCTCGCCAATTTGGCTATGACCAAGTAGTTCCAGAAGACTACGGATTGGTCACTAAGAGGATGCGTTGATATAGAACTGATCCTATCAACTGGGCCATGATATGGAAACAGTTGTTAGGCGGTCGTGTTGATTCTTTCTTCATAATCCCCAGTTGTGACCGCACAGTTCGTACTTCTTATAACTAGATGCGATGGTGGGATCACCAGTCATTCTTGGTTAACAATTGCTTACCAGTGGATTCACCCATCTTTCTTCATCCGCCTAGGCTGAGGGGCAGAAAATTTGAAGATGGAATTGGTTTCATTCCAGAGAAGAGCCGCGCATCTCATCACGATGAAATTTGCAGAAAGATATCGCTAGAAGATCTTATCTGTGAGAAGAAGCCAATTAATACTCTGGACGGCTGGATTGCTCACGGAGTCTTGACGGAATTTGAGCAAGTCCCTTGTGACTTCGATTGTCGAGTCACAGATGATGTTGAAGGAACATCTTCTCCTATTCTGGCAGAGACTGCGGTAGCTCAAGATGAACCAACTCGGGATGAACCAGCTCCTCCTTCACAACCTACTCCTCTCGGTTTATCATCTCCTATGACCAGATCTCGAGCGCGCTTGCAAGCGTCACCATCTGTTCTTCAAGAAGGAGGTAGACAAGCATCCACATCCCCTTCAGTCCCAGCTAGCAGGGAACCTCCACCAAAAAGTAGCCGAGCTACTTCTTCTAAAGGAAAGAAAGTTATGATTGAAGAAGTAGACAAAGAAAGCTTAAGAGATGAAAGCTCAGTTTCTTCATCAGAGGGTACTGCTTCTATGGAATATGAAGATGAAGAGGACGACGAAAGCGGTGAGGATAAAGATGATGATTTTGAGGCAGGGGAAGTTGATATAGACGAAGAGGAGGATCTAGCTGCGGAAATGTTGAAAAAGAACACTCTCCAATAGAATCTGAAACTCTTCCTAGTGCCAATATTCCTACAAAGTCTCCTACGACAATAGAGGAGGACGAAGAACCTTTAGATTATGGAGAGTATGGATACTCACCTGGTAAGGGGAATTTAATTTCATATATATTTATATGCATATTTAGTGATAATTATCTCATTATCATTATCATGTCTTTATTTCAGGCACTCATGTTGCTAATGTCGAGACAGGTATACTCCTCCTCTAAATCCTCCTACAACTGCATCAGTAATTTCGCCAAGAGCTCCTCTGGTTCCATTGGCGGCACCAAAAGTGGTGGCCAGTGAAATTATATTTCCAGTAGAGACCACTGATTTGCCTACTCCCACTACTAGAGATTCAAGTACAAAGGCTAGGGCGCCTTCCTTTGCTGACATGTTAAGGGCTGGTCCTTCTACGGTTCAAGAATTCCTCCTCCCATTAGTCATACTTCTGCAGCAGGTATATATATTGATTGCTTTATCAAGAGTTGTACATCTTCTAACTTTCTATCACTATTTCTGAATTCTTTCCTTCTTTATACTACAGGAACCTCTCCTCGCAGTGGAGTGGCAAGTTCTGAGTCCGTGGCTACTGCGTCTGAACTGTCATCCTTCACGAAGGTTCCCGCCCATAAGATGCTTTTGATGAAGAATTCTTTGTCAGCGATAGTTCACATCTTCAAAGACCCTGAACAATGGTCAGACCTGGATATTGCTATCGAAATTCTAGAAAGCTTTGCAAGAATGGCGAAGATCAACATCTCCACTTTGTGTGATTCTCTTCTCAAATTCCACGATTCAAACCTCTTTGGCATCAGCGGAGAATGTTACAATTGCTCATGAAATCCTGGAATATGGTAAGCAACTGACTCTATCCTAAGAGAAGGCTTCTCTTATTGCTTCTGTTATCTTTGAATTTGATAAGGAACAATTAGTTCTTCAAGAACAGTTGAAGGCCCATATTGATGACAGAGGTGGTTATTCGAGACCGCATCGCCGCCCTGAAAGAGGAGATTTCGCAGCTAGAGTTGAAGGATCACGAGAAGGAATCATCCATAAAGGAGATTGAAGAAAAGATACAAGTCAATATTCAATTTGCTAATGCTGAGAAGTCTGAACTGCTCAAGAGCGAAGAGATGATTGCATCATTGGAAGATAAGCTGGCTGACATTCTTGATCAAGCAAAGATCATTCTCGAAGAAAAGTCAAAACATGTCGCAGCTCGGATGCAATTAAAGGAGGACTTGCAAAAGTATATGGGGATAGTAGGAATTGTAGAAGAACTTTAAGCATGTAATTTCTTTCGTGTATATGCTTTTTTTTTTGGAACAAGTATATCTTTTGATTCTCAATATATGAATTCATGATAATATTTTGAGATATTTCATTCTTCTATGCATTGCTTCTTCACAGATCATTTCAAACATATTTATCTATGCAGTAATCTTGACATAATATTTAATGAGGAACTAATTATAAAACACCAACATTTTATGCTTGTTAGTGCTGGATTTCCTATATGATTTTTTAAAAATTGGCGGCACTAAGTTTCAATTTAGTTAGTTACACACAATTTAAGCTCTTGAGTAGTGGAGCCCATGCAGTTTTTTAGACTCTTGAGTGGTGGAGTCGGGTCTCACGTAATGGTCTCTGTAACTCTTAGGAGTTCACTGGACTTCTCACAACCTAGTGAGTTCACAAACCGCGATCCATCAGAGGGGCCTAGTGAAGCTACCAGGGCTGGAATTACGCACAGGGTTGGCCACAGTAACTCTTTAGAGTTCACGGGGTTCATAAGGTGACCTTTGGGGTACCAAATCTAGGGCTGCCAGTCCATCAATAAGTAGGTTTAAGCCCTTCCTCATGAGTTAGTACTGAAATCAAGCCAAAGATCTGGGGGGTCTTTCGTATGGTTGGCCTATCTATGGACATGACCAAAGAGCTCACACTACGGCCCGCGTTTTCTTCATCTGCAAGGTCGAGCCCATTCACGGGAGGACATTATCCTCCATTCCCCGTGACGCTGGCAGAAAACTATACAGACAACATTGGTCTTACGCGTGATTGGCCGTTGAGGACTTTTTGGCCTTTTAGGCTTTTAGTCACTGGCTTCGTCAGCTGCCCGCATGGGTATGCATATGATGGCCTTCACGGGATTTTTAGGACCACTGGCTTCTCATTGCTGTCCGAATGACGAAAATGATAGGCCTTATGCGTAGCTGGCCCTTTTAGGGCTTGGCTAGGCGGCCTTAAAATGCCTTAAAAGATAATAGTAGGTGTGATCATCGTTGTTGCGAGAATGATAGATATCTCTGTCTGAGATTGATACATCACTACTTCTGCTAATATCTTCAACGATATCCGTCTGTGTTGTTCATAATATATTAACTTGTGTTGTTCATAATATATCAGCTTGGTGACGATACTAATTTCAACAGAATTTTACAGGGCTCGCTTGATGATGACGATGTTCACTTTCTTTTCACAATACTTGTTGGTACATAGCCTTGATATGCTCATAAATTTCTTCTTTATGCATTCATCTGACAATACATAGTCATGGTCTTGTTTATTCTTGCCCCCTTTTGATATAGAATCATTATTTTAATAATATTCTGGATCAAAATCAGTAGCATATTCAGGGATGGTATCTTTTGATGAACCGAGCATTGACCGGTATACTGATACCTTGTCCATCTTGATCTACGACTCTGTATGCGCCATTGGAGTATACTTCTTTTATTATATACGACACATCCCATTTAGGCTCGAATTTGCCCCCTGTTCGGCGGGTGACCACTATAGGTCTTTTCAACATCAACACCATATCCCTTTTTTTGAAAGAGCGATATTTGACTCATTTATCAAAGGTGGGAGATATCCTTGCCTGATATGATTGCAATCGTTGTTGGGCTGCAAGACGTTTCTCGTCGAACAAATCCAGTTCTTTCAGCCTTATTTTTGCATCATCTATTATGGACTGATGTACTGCCACTCTGAGTGACGCTATTTGTATTTCAATTGGGATCACTGCTTCTACACCATAGACTAGCGAATACGGTGTCGTTCATGTTGTCGTCCGGTGAGTAGTTCTATATGCCCACAATGCTTCTTGTAACCTTTCATCCCAATCATGCTTGGTCCTGGTCACTATCTTTTTCAGTATCCTGACTATCGTTTTATTAAACGCCTCTGCTAATCTATTGGCCAATGGATGATAAGGTGTTAAGAACGAATGATGAATGCTAAATTTCTGACACAGCTTTTCCATGCCTCTGTTTTTGAAGGAGTGCCATTATCTGTAACAATTTTCTTCCAAATACCATGGCGGTATATTATTACGTGTCGGATGAAATTGACCACATCTTTTTTCTTAACATTGCGTAATGCAACTGCTTCTGTCCACTTGGAAAAATAATCTGTTGCTGCCAAAATATACTTCTTTCCTTTGAACGAAGGCGAATTTATAAGACCAATGACGTCAAGTCCCCAAGCAGAGAAGGGCCAAGAGGCGACTGACTGATGCAGGTCTTCTGAAGGAACGTGTATAACATCTCCGTGAATCTGACATTCATGACACCGCTTCGCATAATCTATCGCGTCTTTGAACATAGTGGGCCAATAATACCCCATTCGATGTATTCTATGGAATAGATTTCGGCCATCTTGATGTGCTCCACATTCTCCAGAGTGTGCTTCTTGCAACGTCTGGCCTGCTTCTTGTTCGTCTAAGCAACATAGCAGCATTCCATTGTAAGATTGTCTGTACAATACTTCGCTGCATATGATGAATCTGCTTGACCGTTGCTTGATTTGTTGTCTCTATGCTGGATCTTCTGGTAGGATGTGATATTTGAGATAATCGATGAAAGGTTGACGCCAATCATCTGTCGTTATCTCTAAACACGATACAGGAAGTGTTTCGACGATTTCTTCGATGACCTCTGAAGATGGTAAAAATCTTCTTTCTTCTATAGTTACTTGGAGAGGACTTTGATTCAGGTAGGACAGAGATGCTATCAGGCTGGCTAAAGCGTCCGCTCTTGCATTTTTAGACCGCGGTATGTGCTTGATTTTGACATGACAGAATTGTTCTAGTAATTGCTGTGCTTTCCGGCAGTATGGTAAAAGTTCTTACTTTCTTACCTCGAATTCGGTCGTTAATTGATTTATAATTAACTGAGAATCTCCAAAAATATGCAGTGTTTTTATCTCCCATTTCTTGAGCCATTTTCATTCTAATGATAAGGGCTCTGTACTCAGCCTCATTGTTTGTGCATGTAGTTCCCAATGTGAAGGAGTACGGTAACAAATCACCTTGAGGAGTAATGAATATCACTCCTGCCCCCGCTCCTGATGCTCGAGCAGCACCATCAAAATACATCTGCCATGGGCTTTGTGACTCAGCCAACATAACTTATTCATCCAGAAAGTCATCACTGATGGTTTCGTATTATGCTACGGGGTGCGCTGCAAGAAAGTTCGCCACTGCTTGTCCTTTTACTGGTTTTACCGGCTCATACGTAATAGTATATTCTGAAAGTAACAACATCCATTTGGCCAATCTTCCAGACAGCATTGGCCTTGTCATCAAAAACTTTATCGGATCTGCTCTTGAAATTAGAGTTATGTCATGGGAGAGACAATAATGTCTCAATTTCTGCACTGCGAATATCAGCGCCAAACACTCTTTCTCGATCGGAGAGTAGTTGCATTCCGCGCCCATCAGAGTTCGGCTTAAATAATAAAGAGCAGTTTCTTTCCCAGATTCATTCACCTGAGCTAACAAAGTGCCTAAAGAATTCTTAGCTGTAGATATATACAAAATAAGTGGCTTCCCTTTTATTAGAGTTGTTAATACCGACAGTTGTTTCAGCAATTCCTTTATTGTATCAAACACATTTTGACAGGCTTGGTCCCATACAAACTCTGTGCCTTTCTTCATCAAATGGGAAAATGGCTGACATCTCCCTACTAGATTTGAAATGAAACGACGAATATATATGCCAGCTTCCCTTACAAACTTTTCAATTCTTTTAATGTCTTTGGTGGCGGCATATTTTGAATGGCTTTAACTTTCCCCGGATCGATTTCAATGCCCCTATGCCGGACAACAAAATCGAGAAATTTACCTGAAAACACTCTAAATGAACATTTAATTAGCTGGATTCATCTTTAACTGTTTCTTTTTGAGTCGACGGAACACCGATGCCAAATGTTCGCAATGCTCCTGATGATCTCCTGACCTGACCACCAAGTCATCGACATAGCACTCAACATGCTTGTGCATCATGTCTTGGAAGATATTCTGCATCGCTCTCTGATATGTTGCTCCAGCTTTTTTTAGACCGAACGGCATAACTTTATAATAATAAATTTCCAGCGACGTTCTGAATGCCATTGCTTCTTCATCTTCAGGTGCCATTCTAATCTGATTATTCCCTGCATAGCCGTCCATGAAGGACATGATAGCATACTGAGTCGTACTGTCAATCAGTAATTCTTTTATTAGGAGAGGAAAATCATCTTTTGGACAGGCCTCGTTCAGATCCCTAAAGTCGACATACACCTGACTTGTCCATTTTTCTTCTTCATGGGGAAAATGTTCGATATCCTCTTGGGATATTTGACCTCCCTGATAAACCCGACCTTTATCAACTTATTCACTTCTTCTTCTATCAGGGGAACCAAGTCCGGATGGAATCGCCTTTGCGCTTGTTTAACCGGCCTTTTCTCTTTAGAGATATTTAATCGGTGCATTGCTACAGAAGGCTCCAAACCCGGCATCTCTGCATACGTCCAAGCAAAGACGTCTTTATTTTCTTTGAGAAGTTGGACGTATTTCTTAGATTCCTGTTCAGAAAGACCTGCACTGACAAATGTGTTCCTTGGTTCTTCTTCCGTACCCAGATTTATCTCCCATAAACTTTCTATCGTTGGTTGCCCCCGTCTTCTATCTATTTCGAAGCCATTTCAGGATGTTCGATTGTCTTAGGATCCTCTTTAGATAACTGTGCGGCTGTAACCATGTTCACTGATGACTCTGCCCCTAGTCCTTGAAATTTTCTTCGCTTTTCCTGACCGAACCTAATAGGGATTTGAATTTCTCTCCCATGATTCAGGCCGATGGGTTCTTCGTAATGAAAACCCATGTTTCTCATGATTTTCTTGCTTGCCGGACTATATTTTCTAAGATCTTGCGGCGTCAGCCTACCGCGGTACACATTATTCTCGGTCTCTTCTCCTACCTTTGCTCCCTTGCAGTGTAAAATTCTATTGGTTCGGGTATTTTGCGCTAGCTTTGACCTGAAATCTTCCTAGAGCGGCCAGAAATGGCTTGCTTCTTTCAACATATGACAGTGGCACTGTATAATTGGACTGTAAAATTTTCAACTGCTCGGGTGATAACAGGGTTAGTGGCAATTGCCCCGGTTGTCTCAGATGTTTCGGCACAAAATAGAATTTTTTTCTTTATTTCTGTAGTCCTGGATGACTCTGCCTTTTCAGTTTCTTCTTTAATCACATTTACTTAAATGTCCTTGAGGACTTTGCTTTCATCATTCTTTCTTTCTTCTTCAGCGAACCCTTTATAATAACTGGCGTCTGCAAAGAAGGACTCGGCCTCTGTATATGGCTTCGCATCGGCCCTTACTTTATAATGTATTCCACCTTTATAGTATTTGAAACATTGATGCAGAGTAGAGGGCACAATATTGTACTGATGTATACATGGCCTTCCTAGGAGGAGATTGTACATCGTCACGACATTTATAACATGGCACACGACATCAGTAGTCAGCTCTCCTATTTCAAGCGTCACTGTAATCTTATCGAGTGCGCGTTGCCCATCTTGATTAAAGCCTTATATCATCATTCCACTAGGGCGTAGATCAGAACGACGATAACCCAGTTTACTCAACATTGAGAGAGGCAAGAGGTTCATCGCCGACCCATTATCTATCATAATCCGCTTGACCTTCTTCCCACGGATATGACCTTCTATCATTAGCAGCCTATTATGCTCCACCTCACAGATCAAATCATCATCGGAGAAGGAGATAACTGGTAGGCAATTTTCTTGCTCATCGTGCTCTTCACGTCTCATCTCTGCCAGTAAGGTTTCTTTGACATTATGATTAGACAATGCTTGAACCAAGCTCTACCGAAATTCCTCTGATAACTTAAGCACATCGTAGACGCTTAACCGAGCCAGTTTGCCCTTCAAATGACTTACTACATCATAAGTCACCTTTGTCGCCTCACTCTTCTTTTCTTTCCCGTCATCATCGCTCTGCCTTTCAATGACTTCTTTTCTTGTAATCCCTACTTTCTGCTTCATAAGGCT
This sequence comes from Magnolia officinalis, assembly GCA_021015155.1. Lineage (NCBI taxonomy): Eukaryota > Viridiplantae > Streptophyta > Magnoliopsida > Magnoliales > Magnoliaceae > Magnolia > Magnolia officinalis. The sequence goes on from JAJHSJ010000015.1 coordinate 33,663,810, forward strand.
TGTCATCTTCTTTCCCGATCACAACGTAATCACTGCTACTTTCTTTGTCATTTTTTGGTTCTTTTTCTCTTTTATTTCTTGGGCTTTTTCTCAGATTGTGAGCATATTCACCATCACCATCGTACCCCTTTCTTTTTATTTTCCAATTACTATTTCACCCCTGTCTATCATTCGCTGTATTATACATTTCAATGTATAACAATTCTCTGTTAGATGCCCCACCAGGCGATGATAGCGGCAAAAATCTCTCTCTGGTTCTTGTCACATCTTCAGGGCGTTTAGGTTCTGGTAACTTTATCATGCCGGCTTTTAGCAGTTGGTTCATCATAGGAACGACATCTTCCATGTCGAATGGGAACCTGTAACGCCCTGAAATTCGGGGGTCGAGTATGAACTCAACTCCCGAGTTCCAACGCATCACTTATGCAACATACACAATGCTGGTTAAATGTTGTCTGAGTTAGCGCAATAAACATGAATGAGATTATACCAAAACAGTAATTCATACTCCAGTTCAATTGTATAAAGGCAAGCGGAAGACTGAAATTTTATATTCAAAGTAGGTAAAGTAACAAAATTTTCTGAACTCCAGAGTATGAGTACTAACTGAGTACCAATATACATGTATCGTTTCTAAGTCAAAAATCAAAATACAATCCTCAAGAGAGGCCTTGAAAATCCCGCGATGCAGCCGGCCTAAGCAAAGCCGTCAGAATACTGCATAAAGGAGAACTCCTCCTGATCCGCATCAAAGTCGGGCTTCGGCTCCTGAACCAAGGCGCCATCTACACCTGCGACAGAGTCTGGTGGGTGTTGCAAACACCGTCCCGTAACGTGGGAGTGAGTAGCTAACTCAGTGGAACAATAAAGCATAAGTTAACATGTTATCAAATCAATCAAGCAGTAATGATAAAGCAGTACAATTCAAACATTTCTAACTACTCTTGTTAAGTGCAAAAATGATATGACATGATGCTGTATGCCCTTGCCAAACCACCCTCAAGCGACATCATCTTACGTTCGCGAATGCTTACTCCCTCAGTGCGCCACATCTACAAAGCACATGCGGTGCGATGATGCTCATGATTACCAAGTTTTTATTAGTCCATTTCAACCAGCAGGATTGGGAAACTAAGGTACCTCCCTTGTATCATTCCCAAACATGATCCATTCTAGGGTCGTCAATCCTAGTTAATCTCATACGATATTATGGTTTGAGAAGCGTAGTAAAGGCATCGCAAAGGGCTCGTCACCTGTCAGCGCGGATACAGATCTCACCGTATGGGGCTCAATTGCTGGCCGTCAGCTCGAGTACAGGTCTCACCGTACTCGGCTCAATCACTAGCCGTCAGCTCGAGTACAGGTCTCACCGTACTCGGCTCAACTCGTACTCTAGTTGCTGTGAAAGACTCGTCGCCAATCACAGACACTTGGAGTACACTCGATGATACTACGGAGGACTCGTCGCCCGTCAGCACGAGCACAGGTCTCACCGTACTCGGCTCTCGCCGTAAGTATCGACAGCTCGAATACAGTGTCCCATACCACCATATTCAGCTCACGAGTTTGGTTGCGCAATGGTCACTACGGAGAGGCACAAGGCCCCAGCGTAGGCCGACAGCTCGACTACGGTGTCCCATACCACCATGCCCGGCTCATGCGACTTAGCGGATCGAGGTACCATGGTTAAACGGGATCGCCACTGGTAAGTTTGGTACCCTAGGTTCAAGCAGTAGCGACCACATAAGGTGAACACATACACATGTCGGTTTACTTGACGAGCCTGACTAGCTCGAGCGCACCACAAGTTGAGCGATATGGAGCTCAAAAGCACTCCGTGTGGCCAACCACTATCGCCAACCGAAGTACGACTCGGGTTTGCCAGACACGTCCTTTGTGGCGATATGAATCTCAGCCACAACCGCAAGTCTGGTACCGAATGTTTGGACTATAGACATAGTCCCAAACTCAAACAGTTTCCATCAATAGCATGTGGAGTAAAGCATGATAAACAAGCAATACAAGCATGTTAGCAGGCATGTTATGAAGCATGAAGTAAAACATGGAGTAAAGCATGTTGTAAAGCATGTTCTAAAGCATGTAGTAAAGCACTATCCACATAGGGATACAATTACGTACACATTACAAGTGAGTGGTTCTAGCGAACCACCGCATGGAGGGAAACCTACATGTCTCTAAGGGAGTCGGGAATCCCATATCAGCACCTCTCTAAGGCACTAGTACATGAACATTTACACACACGAGCATTTACACAAATACTTAGAATACACTATTTCAACATACATGACGTATGTTAACAAAATACGTGTTAGGGCTGTCTCTACGCCGCGTGAGTATTTTACCCATGTATCTCATAATCATACAGCAAATAATCATTACAATTGCATTTCCAAAATCCACACATATGCGGTATTTCTAGAATACACAATTTCAACATACTAGGCATTTACACACGAACATGTATTTCGGCGATTCCTTTCGCCAAACTAGTATTTTATCCATATGTTATATAATCATACATTAAATAAACATGTCAACCATTTTCCCAAAAAAAATACGTATACGGTATTTCTACGTATATCTAGAGTATGTGAAATTCCATATTCTACAACGTTAATCGAAACAGGAAACGGAAAGCACTTTGTACATGTGCATTTACACGCAGATCATGAATCTATCATTATCTGACATTGAAAGCGTTGAAAAACGTAACTTATACACTTAAAGTCCTCACCTTGGCCCTTGGAATTCCAACGAATCAGCAAGGGTAGTAGAGCTTCCGTGTACGGGAGTTTCCTAGCCTAAAAGCGGAATCGATTAGCTTTTTCATAACCTACAACGATCCTACCTTAAATCAGACCTAGGGTTAGGGTTTCTTACCTCCAAACGGGATGGATACCGCCGGGAAAACACTAGAACGGAGCGGTGTAGGCCGTGTGATGGATGGAAGCAGCAGGAGGAAGATCGGCAACAAACTCCAAGCTTTTCTCTCTCTTTCTCTCTCTCTCTCTAGGGTTTTTCTCCCAAATTCGTATGGCTGTGAGAGGGGCTGTTCTAAGCCCCTTTTATAGCCAAAAACATCTCTAAAATAGACTCAGGTTCAAGGGTGACTGCATATATAGGCATTTCGCCACTTTTCCAGCTCAAAAGGGAGGTTCTGGTGGCCCTCCTTGAGCCAAACGTCAGACTTAAGCTCACCATCTATGGATCTACGTGGGATTACGTTTTCGACTCGATCGGATTCCCAGATCGCACGTGGCGGACCACTTTCAGTTCAACGGTCAGTGGGCCACGATCAGAAATTCCAAGTACATGTAAATGTTCCTGAAATTTTTCTTAATCCGAGGGTGTAATTTGGTCTGATTCTGACGGTCAGGTTGCTTAATACTGACGCGCAACCGAATGATGCCAGATCACTATTCCTGATATTTTTATTAGGATGGGAATAGTGTTTTTCACACTCCCTCGCTCCGGATCGAAACAAATGGCCGTGGGACATCGATCGGAGCTGATTTTTGAGATGAGTGTCAAGCCCAGTGGGGCAGTCCTAGTTCCTTAGCTTCGTGTTAATCGGACTCCCGATGTGCGATCTAGACCTAATACGAAGTTTCGATTCATTCCCGAGAGCAGACGGGTAATGAGTTTGGCTCTAGACTTTAGGGTAACCTAGAGTCACTAATTCTGCAAGTTTTGGGTCTTGCAGATCGTATTTAAAGAGATCCCAACGTATTTCATGGCTAACCGAGTTTAGTACTTAGTTAACTTTGTTAAATTTCTAAAGGATTTAATCCTACGTGATTTCTGGTCGAGGTGGTACTCGACCCAATGTATGGAAATTTACAGGTCGTTACAATCTACCCCCCTTAAACAAAAAATTTTGTCCTCGAAATTTATACCTTTTCGTAGTCCTCGAGAATCTGAGGGTAGTTCTTTCTGACCTCGGCCTCAGTCTCCCAGGTAGCTTCCTCCTCGGAATGATGTGTCCAAAGCACCTTCACAAGTGGGATGACCTTGCTACGTAGTACCTGCTCCTTCCTATCAAGGATACGCGTCGGGCGCAGCTCGTACGTAGCATCCTCACTCAACTGTACCTGCTCCCATCTGATGATATGCGAAGGATCAGGAACGTACTTCTTCAGCATAGATACATGAAATACGTTGTGTACGGAAGCAAGTGGTGTAGGCAAGGCGAGACGATACGCCACATCACCCACTCGATCCAGTATCTGAAATGGACCGATAAACCTCGGTGTGAGCTTCCCCTTCTTCCCGAACCGAAGGACTCCCTTCATAGGGGAAACTCGGAGGAACACATGATCCCCGACCTCGAACTCCAGCGGTCGCCGCCTCGTATCGGCGTAACTCTTCTGCCTGCTCTGCGCTGTGAGTAATCGACGCCTGATAATATCTATCTTCTCTGTAGTCGTCTGGACCAACTCCGGGCCAATCAGGCTACGCTCGCCAACCTCTGTCCAACAGTGCGGTGCCCTACAAGGTCGACCATATAGAGCCTCATATGGCGCCATGCCAATAGTCGCCTGGAAGCTGTTGTTGTAGGCGAACTCTGCGTACGGAAGACAGTCATCCCAGCTGTCCTTGAAGTCCAACACACATGCTCGCAACATATCCTCCAGAATCTGATTCACCCGCTCTGTCTGCCCATCAGTCTGAGGATGAAACGCTGTACTGAACTTCAACTTCACACCCATCGCCTCCTGGATACGAGTCCAGAAGATGGATGTGAACCGCGTGTCTCTGTCCGACACGATCTCCAAAGGAACCCCGTGCAGACGGACGATCTCCCTGATATACAATCTAGCCAGCTCGTCTGCAGAGTTCGTAACTCTGATAGGGAGGAAATGGGCCGATTTGGTCAACCGGTCCACAATCACCCAAATGGAATCGTGTTCCTTCCTCGTCTTCGGCAGCCCTGATATGAAGTCCATGGAGATGAAGTCCCACTTCCACTCCGCTATGGGCATGGGCTGAAGTAGTCCAGGGGGTCGGCGATGTTCTGCCTTGACCTGCTGGCACGTCAGACATCGAGACACATACTCAGCAATGTGGGCCTTCATGTTATCCCACCAATACGTCCGTCTCATATCCTGGTACATCTTCGTGCTACCAGGATGCATCGCAAGCTTCGAGTTATGGGCAGACTCGAGAAGCTCGCGTCTCAAGTCAGCCACATCAGGAACACATAAGCGGCCACGGAATCGTAAACCCCCATCAGAACCAACTCTCCACTCGGAGTCCACGGCGTCGCTAGCCTGCTCTCGAAGCTCAGACAGCCGTATATCGCCCTCTTGGGCCTCAACAATCCTGTCGTCAATAAGTGGCCGCACCCGAACGTGCGCAACACACTCAAAAGGCTCCTCGACAGTGAGTCTCTGCTCGAAGTCCCGCACAAACTCCATCATGTCCCACTCGGCTATCATCAGCGGTGCCGCAAATGCAATCGCCTTCTTGCGGCTCAACGCGTCTGCCACAAGGTTCGCCTTGCCAGGATGGTAGGAAACCTCAAACTTGAAGTCCTTCAAGGTCTCCATCCATCGGCGCTGTCTCATATTCAAATCCCGCTGTGTGAATATGTACTTAAGGCTCTTGTGGTCGCAGAAAAGCTCGAACTCCTCTCCGTAGAGGTAATGTCTCCAGAGCTTCAATGCAAAGATGACAGCTGCCAACTCCAGGTCATGTGTAGGGTAATTCTCCTCGTGCTTCCTTAATTGTCTCGAGGCATACGAAATCACCCTATCCTTCTGCATCAGAACACAACCCAAACCAACGCGAGACGCGTCAGTATATACCGTGTACTTCACCCCTTGCTCTGGCAATACTAGCACAGGGGCGGACGTCAACTTGTCCTTCAGCTCCTTAAAAGCTGCCTCCGCCTTCTCGTTCCAGGCGAACTTCAAGTCTTTCCGAGTCAACTGAGACAATGGCCTGGCAATCTTCGAGAAGTCCCGAATGAAACGTCTGTAATACCCAGCCAGACCAAGGAAACTCCTCACCTCAGTAACCGACTCAGGCTGCTGCCAATCCTGAACCGCGGCTACCTTAGCAAGGTCCACTGCTATCCCATCCTTGGACACTACATGTCCCAGGAACTTGACTTCCTCCTGCCAGAAGTCGCACTTCTTATATTGCGCAAACAACTGGTTCTTCTCCAACGTACCCAATACTGCTCGCAAGTGCTCCTCGTGCTCCTCTCGACTCATGGAGTATATCAAGATGTCATCGATAAAGACGATGACGAATCGGTAAAGGAAGGGCCGAAATACCCGGTTCATCAGATCCATGAACACGGCTGGTGCGTTCGTCAGACCGAACGACATCACTAAGAACTCATAGTGCCCAAAGCACGTCCTGAAGGCTGTCTTCTGTACATCCTCCTCTCTCACGCGCAACTGGTGGTACCCTGACTGAAGGTCAATCTTCGAGAAATACTTCGCCCCCCTCAACTGATCGAACAGATCATCAATCCTGGGCAAAGGATACTTGTTCTTCACCGTGACCTGGTTCAACCTACGGTAATCAATACACAACCGTAGCGACCCGTCCTTCTTCTTCACGAACAACACAGGTGCTCCCCAAGGAGACACACTAGGTCGAATAAAACCTTTCTCTACAAGTTCGTCAATCTGTTTCCGCAGCTCCTCCATCTCACATGGAGGCATACGATAAGTCGGCAACGAGATGGGCGTCGCACCAGGCGTAAGGTCAATCGTAAAATCAATCTCACGCCGAGGAGGTAAACCAGGGATAGTCTTAAAGACTCCAACAAACTCCCGAACCACTGGCGTACCCTCCAGTGTCGGACCATCAATCGGCACAAGTAAAGCAGCATAACAATCAACTCGACAGGGCCAACTGACCTGCACTGGGAACGTGAAAGCTGTGCCGTCAGGTCCATAGGCAGTCACGATCCGAGCATCGCAATCTATCTCCGCCCTCATCTTGGCGAGCCAATCCATGCCAAGTATAACGTCGTAGTGCCATAGTGGAGCAACAATAAGGTCGACGAGCTCTGTGCTGCTACCCAAAACTATCGCGCAACCCTCGCATAACCGTGTGACATCCGAGAAGGTCCCAGTGGCCGTAGTGAGTCTCGTTCCCTTAGTGGGAACAGTATGCAAAGATAGGCGTTTCACCGCCCCACAAGAAATGATAGAGGTAGTGGACCCAGTGTCCACCAGTAAAGAAACGGGAGTACCATGATATGAGCCGTACCCTCGAAAGCCGTCGGTGCCGAAATCGACGTCTCTGGTGCCTCGGCAACAAGTGTATGTACACGAGCCTGCTGCTGGCGGTTCGGCTGAGGAGCCAGGGTCGCTGTGGCGGCCTGAAGAACGGCACAGGAGGTCGGAATGAAGGATGTGCAGGAGCGGTCTGTAGCGGCGGAGCTGATATGGCCTGTGGATAAGGGCGACCCAATCTCTGCGGTGGCGCAAATCCGCTAGCCCTCATGCGCGAGAAGCAGCTCTCAGCAGGGTGTCCTGGTTTCCCGCAAAACGTGCAGGTCACCAACGGGCGTCTCAAAGGAATAACTGGCGCTGCGGCCCTGGGGGGAGAATCAGCCCGAGGCCTCTTGCCTAAGATAGGCCTGCTCTGTACATCCTGCCGTGGTCTCGCAACCATAGTACCACGTGATCGGGCCAAACGGTCCACATCCTGCTCGGCCGTCATAGACATGTGGACCAACGCCGCATATGTAGGAATACTGTGGCAGCATAGCTTCGACCGTATGTCAGGTCGCAAGCCCCCAGTAAATCGCCGCATCCTCATCTGCTCATTGACGAGGATGGTCGGGACAAAGCGGCCCAACTCAGTAAATCGGTGCTCATACTCCGTCACCGTCATGCCTCCCTGCCTGAGGCGCAGAAACTCGTCCTCCCGCTCATGTCGATACGTCTGCGGGTAATACTTCTCGTGGAACCGAGACTCGAAAGCCTCCCAGGTCCACACGAAGTCTACTGCGACCGTGCGCAGCACACTGTCCCACCATAAGCTGGCCTCCCTCTCAAACATGAAGGTAGCCAACTCAACCTGCTCTGCCTCGGAGCAATGTAACATCCGTAGCATCTTGGAGATGCGGTCCAGCCAGAACTCCGCCTCCTCGGGTCTGTGAGAACCCACAAATGAGGGAGGCCTCAAGCGCTGAAATCGCTCGAGTAGACCACGCGTACCGACATCTCCAGTAGGAGGTGCGACGGGTGTAGGCAGAGGCGCATCCTCAAACCGAGCAGGAGGCTCAGAATCCTCCTCAGGATGCGCAGATGTCGTAGGTGGAGTCGCACTACCACCGTGGGACAAGGCCTCAGCAATAGTGGCCATGAGCTCCTGGTGCTGCTGCTGCTGTATCTGTTGCTGCTGCTGCATCTGCTGCTGATGCATCATCATCATCAGCTGCTCAAATCTATCAGGCGGTGGAGCAGCCTGAGAATCATGCTGCGCAGCAGATGACGGTCGATACTGCTCACGGACCGGGGGCGTGTAAGGTGGCTGTCCACCGGTAGGACCAGCAGAAGGCTGATCAGATCCCAACCCTCGGTCCGCAGGACCGCCACTACCAGAAGGAGTCTGGTCCATAGAGCCGGTCAGACGAAGATGTGCCGTGCTCCGTGTATACTGCCGCGGCATGCCCTATACAACATAGGGTAGATCATTTGTGAGATAAAGCACAATACACTTCATAAAGCACTTAAGCATTCCACACATCATCAAACAAAAGAGGCTACATGCTTTTCATTTACCCAAAATTGTCATAATACATGGACTACAGAGTTACATGAATCACGACAGAAAATCACATGATAGCCAATACATCTACTACATCAAACACCTAAAACATGCTACTACCTAATACAACATCTGCATGAAAACACAAACCGCCTATCGCGGTAACCAAAGCAAACACAACATACAACAACATGGATGACTAAGCATCCGAAGCAGGCGGTGGAGGAGGAGCATTCTTGTCCTGCGCACAGCACAGAATGGCCTTCAATGTACGGGACATCTTCTTAAAACTCTTCTTCATGTAGGCTTCATTCTCTTCAAGTTTGGCGCGTACTTGACCAATCTCTTGCTGCAAGGCGGCTTGACCCTCCTCGAGACGGGCCAAACGTGCATCCAGAGCATCTCTATCCATACCCTGCTCCTGAGCCGCAGGGGGTGAACTTTCCTCGGTGTCCTGAGCCTCAGGTTCTTCTTCCTGTATGTCATCACCGCCCTCCTCATCACTCTCCTCGCCGGCGCTATCCGACTCATCTCCAGACTCGTCGAGTCGGGCTTGCCGCTGTTGAGGGCCGATCTTCATATTCTTGAGTGTCGCTTCACTTATGACTCGGACTGGTGCAAGATCCTCCATATTCAATCTGTAGCCTACATCACGAGCCATCCTGCAGATCAGACGGCCAAATGGGAGCGAAAGATCGTTCCTGGCAGAACGAACAACCTGAACTATCTGGGATAGGATGAATGTGGGCAGGCATATGTCGTCCCCATGTCCCATCTTGTACAAAAAGTCCACCATCAACCGAGTACATTCCGTGCGGTTACCCGACCGTGGGTACACATTGTAGGTGAAAATGTGATGGAGTAAACGGAAGTCCTCGGCCATCTTTGTCGCCGCAATGCAATTTCCTCTCTTCCAAGTAACCCGGCGACCACAGAGATATCGCGTGCGGCGATCCCTTTCCCGCGCACTTCTGGAGAAGTTATCACTGGGGTGTACCTGACCAAGCGGTAGCTTCGTGATCCGAGCCACTTCATCCACTGTAATCGTGCGTCTAATGCCCCTCACAGAAACAGTAAACTGAAGAGGCTCAACTGATGAGTCCACGATGTGAGCATAGAAAGCGCGAACCGTGTTCTCACATGCAGGGGACTCGCCATCTAACATAGAGTTCCATCCGATGTCCACCAGGCGATCCATCAGTGGGTGTAGCCCGAACACCCTTTCATCCACATGAGCTTCAAACACAACCTTGCGGCCCGCGAAGCGCCCATATTCCATGCTTATCGGGTAAGCATTTCCGACGGGATGGTCAGGATCCAGGTCTCGCTTCGACCTAAACTCCCGCACTGTGCTTGTGCCGGCCCCAACATCGGATCTTCTTCGGGAATGGGCTGGCCTACTTGGGCGGCATCATCGGCCGCGGTTTTCCTCTTTCCCATGAGAGATAGGATGGAGGAAAAGGAGAAAATGGTAGCCACCACACCAAGGAGGGCCATGGAAAATTGCCAAAATGGGGGAACAAGGGGCTGATCTCTTTGATCCTCCACAACAACAATGCAATGGGTGTGGAAGGAGCACTAGAGGTAGGAAATGAAGGAGAAACAAGAAGAAAATGGAATGGGTTAGTAGATTACCCGATTTTTGAGCTCCAAGGAGGGGTATGAGAGCTCCAACTTGAGGAAATGGGTAAAGGAGGAAGCTAGGGCTGTTGTGGAAGGTTGGGGTGTGTGAGTTATGGAAGAAAATGGAAGATTTGGAGGTTTGGAGGGATGGGTTTTTAGGAAAAATCGAAAATGGGGTTTTGGGAGCTTGAAAGGGGGTGAAATGAGGGAGAAGGGTGCTACAGCCCCTTAAATCCCAATTCCCTTGCATTTTGTTCGTGCCATGGGGTAGAGGAGGCTGGGCCGACCAACCTCAACCTTGGAGCCATGCCGAAAAAGTGACCGGACCGCGGTCCGCCGCCCGAGCCGCGGCGCCGCCGCGGCCGGACTTGGCCGGAGCCGTGCCACCGCTGTCTGGATCTATTTGGCACGTGCCCAGGGTGCCAAATGCACCCTGGTTTGATCTGATCACTTGATGGATTAATGTGGGGGGCCCACGAACTCAGTTCGGCTCTAGAACGATTAGTTCCGGGTAATTTCTGCACTAATCTGATTTTTCCTGATTTTTAACGACTAATTTTTGGTGGGTTGTGATCTTGACACGTCAATAGACGGTCAAGGGGTGATTTGGAGTCCATGTGTTCGGTCAGGATCGAGTACAAACTCGATCAACGCGTCCGTTTTTAATGAATTTCACCGAACGGTGAAATCGGGAGACCCTAGGACTGTTTCTAAAATTTTGCGCACCCTCCTAAGTATAATGCGTCAGCGTACGTAGTGGGGACATAACTCAGGTCCGGTTTTAATCAAAATCATGCTCTGATACCAACTTGTAACGCCCTGAAATTCGGGGGTCGAGTATGAACTCAACTCCCGAGTTCCAACGCATCACTTATGCAACATACACAATGCTGGTTAAATGTTGTCTGAGTTAGCGCAATAAACATGAATGAGATTATACCAAAACAGTAATTCATACTCCAGTTCAATTGTATAAAGGCAAGCGGAAGACTGAAATTTTATATTCAAAGTAGGTAAAGTAACAAAATTTTCTGAACTCCAGAGTATGAGTACTAACTGAGTACCAATATACATGTATCGTTTCTAAGTCAAAAATCAAAATACAATCCTCAAGAGAGGCCCTGAAAATCCCGCGATGCAGCCGGCCTAAGCAAAGCCGTCAGAATACTGCATAAAGGAGAACTCCTGATCCACATCAAAGTCGGGCTCCGGCTCCTGAACCAAGGGGCCATCTACACCTGCGACAAAGTCTGGTGGGTGTTGCAAACACCGTCCCGTAACGTGGGAGTGAGTAGCTAACTCAGTGGAACAATAAAGCATAAGTTAACATGTTATCAAATCAATCAAGCAGTAATGATAAAGCAGTACAATTCAAACATTTCTAACTACTCTTGTTAAGTGCAAAAATGATATGACATGATGTTGTATGCCCTTGCCAAACCACCCTCAAGCGACATCATCTTACGTTCGCGAATGCTTACTCCCTCAGTGCGCCACATCTACAAAGCACATGCAGTGCGATGATGCTCATGATTACCAAGTTTTTATTAGTCCATTTCAACCAGCAGGATTGGGAAACTAAGGTACCTCCCTTGTATCATTCCCAAACATGATCCATTCTAGGGTCGTCAATCCTAGTTAATCTCATACGATATTATGGTTTGAGAAGCGTAGTGAAGGCATTGCAAAGGGCTCGTCACCCGTCAGCGCGGATACAGATCTCACCGTATGGGGCTCAATTGCTGGCCGTCAGCTCGAGTACAGGTCTCACCGTACTCGGCTCAATCACTAGCCGTCAGCTCGAGTACAGGTATCACCGTACTCGGCTCAACTCGTACTCTAGTTGCTGTGAAAGACTCGTCGCCACTCGTCGCCGTCGTCAGCACGAGCACAGGTCTCACCGTACTCGGCTCTCGCCGTAAGTATCGACAGCTCGAATACAGTGTCCCATACCACCATATTCGGCTCACGAGTTTGGTTGCGCAATGGTCACTACGGGGAGGCACAAGGCCCCAGCGTAGGCCGACAGCTCGACCACGGTGTCCCATACCACCATGCCCGGCTCATGCGACTTAGCAGATCGAGGTACCATGGTTAAACGGGATCGTCACTGGTAAGTTTGGTACCCTAGGTTCAAGCAGTAGCGACCACACAAGGTGAACACACATACACATGTCGGTTTACTTGACGAGCCTGACTAGCTCGAGCGCACCACAAGTTGAGCGATATGGAGCGCAAAAGCACTCCGTGTGGCCAACCACTATCGCCAACCGAAGTACGACTCGGGTTTGCCAGACACGTCCTTTGTGGCGATATGAATCTCAGCCACAACCGCAAGTCTGGTACCGAATGTTTGGACTATAGACATAGTCCCAAACTCAAACAGTTTCCATCAGTAGCATGTGGAGTAAAGCATGATAAACAAGCAATACAAGCATGTTAGCAGGCATGTTATGAAGCATGAAGTAAAACATGGAGTAAAGCATGTTGTAAAGCATGTTCTAAAGCATGTAGTAAAGCACTATCCACATGGGGATACAATTACGTACACATTACAAGTGAGTGGTTCTAGCGAACCACCGCATGGAGGGAAACCTACATGTCTCTAAGGGAGTCGGGAATCCCATATCAGCACCTCTCTAAGGCACTAGTACATGAACATTTACACACACGAGCATTTACACAAATACTTAGAATACACTATTTCAACATACATGACGTATGTTAACAAAATACGTGTTAGGGCTGTCTCTACGCCGCGTGAGTATTTTACCCATGTATCTCATAATCATACAGCAAATAATCATTACAATTGCATTTCCAAAATCCACACATATGCGGTATTTCTAGAATACACAATTTCAACATACTAGGCATTTACACACGAACATGTATTTCGGCGATTCCTTTCGCCAAACTAGTATTTTATCCATATGTTATATAATCATACATTAAATAAACATGTCAACCATTTTCCCAAAAAAAATACGTATACGGTATTTCTACGTATATCTAGAGTATGTGAAATTCCATATTCTACAACGTTAATCGAAACAGGAAACGGAAAGCACTTTGTACATGTGCATTTACACGCAGATCATGAATCTATCATTATCTGACATTGAAAGCGTTGAAAAACGTAACTTATACGCTTAAAGTCCTCACCTTGGCCCTTGAAATTCCAACGAATCAGCAAGGGTAGTAGAGCTTCCGTGTACGGGAGTTTCCTAGCCTAAAGAGCGGAATCGATTAGCTTTTTCATAACCTACAACGATCCTACCTTAAATCAGACCTAGGGTTAGGGTTTCTTACCTCCAAACGGGATGGATACCGCCGGGAAAACACTTAGAACGGAGCGGTGTAGGCCGTGTGATGGATGGAAGCGGCAGGAGGAAGATCGGCAACAAACTCCAAGCTTTTCTCTCTCTTTTCTCTCTCTCTCTCTAGGGTTTTTCTCCCAAATTCGTATGGCTGTGAGAGGGGCTGTTCTAAGCCCCTTTTATAGCCAAAAACATCTCTAAAATAGACTCAGGTTCAAGGGTGACTGCATACATAGGCATTTCGCCACTTTTCCAGCTCAAAAGGGAGGTTCTGGTGGCCCTCCTTGAGCCAAACGTCAGACTTAAGCTCACCATCTATGGATCTACGTGGGATTACGTTTTCAACTCGATCGGATTCCCAGATCGCACGTGGCGGACCACTTTCAGTTCAACGGTCAGTGGGCCACGATCAGAAATTCCAAGTACATGTAAATGTTCCTGAAATTTTTCTTAATCCGAGGGTGTAATTTGGTCTGATTCTGACGGTCAGGTTGCTTAATACTGACGCGCAACCGAATGATGCCAAATCACTATTCCTGATATTTTTATTAGGATGGGAATAGTGTTTTTCACACTCCCTCGCTCCGGATCGAAACAAATGGCCGTGGGACATCGGTCGGAGCTGATTTTTGAGATGAGTGTCAAGCCCAGTGGGGCGGTCCTAGTTCCTTAGCTTCGTGTTAATCGGACTCCCGATGTGCGATCTAGACCTAATACGAAGTTTCGATTCATTCCCGAGAGCAGACGGGTAATGAGTTTGGCTCTAGACTTTAGGATAACCTAGAGTCACTAATTCTGCAAGTTTTGGGTCTTGCAGATCGTATTTAAAGCGATCCCAACGGATTTCATGGCTAACCGAGTTTAGTACTTAGTTAACTTTGTTAAATTTCTAAAGGATTTAATCCTACGTGATTTCTGGTCGAGGTGGTACTCGACCCAATGTACGGAAATTTACAGGTCGTTACAGAACCCCTCGTGAGAATTGAGCATCCTGAGCCTTTTTCCACTGTATCTATTTCTTGGCTGACTTCATTCTTCTTTTCGTTTCGGCCTCTTTTCCCTGGAGTCCCTTGTATCTTTACTTCTCTTGTCACGATCAATGGTATTTACGGACATCCTGCTTGGTGCTCTCCTAGCTGTCTCATGGTGAAATGCTAGCATCTTATGAGTCATCGATTTCAAAGCATGAGCCTTAGTGGCTAGGTCACGAAAAGTTCTGAGGTCGGCGTTGGTGAGTCCAAATGCGATTCTCGTTTCCATAGAGTTCAGGCACATCTTGACCTGTTCCCTTTCTTCTTGCAACTGCTTACACGAGGCTCCCAATGTCTTCAATCTGTCTATAAAATTTTCTACCAGTTCTCCTTCTCTTTGCCGTACGGAGGCCAATTCTCTAATACTAACATCACGCTCCGAAGAGAAGAAGTTTGACATAAAGGCGTCTTGTATCTGTTCCTAAGTATGTATCGACCCTGGGGCCAAGCTGGAATACCATCTGAATGCTTTGTGTGTAAGTGACGACCCGAATAATCGTAAGCAATACTGCGGTATCATAGAAAAATTCTCCATGCCAGTAATGAAGTGCATTAAGTGTTCCTCTGGCGATCCTTCCCATTAAACTTTTAAAAATCTGGATGCTTGAAGTTGGCAGGAAATGGAATATCTTCTACCTCTCTTAGATACGACGTTCGGTATCTAAAATGGCCAGTATTTTCATGCTCTTTTTCTATTCTAACAGCTTCTTCGATGACTTGCCTCACCTCATCTTGTGTTATAGTTCTCGCGGCTGGAACAGACCCTCGTGATCCTGCCCCTTGTGGTTGAGAGCCTTCAGGTTGGTTTTCTTATCCATTCATTGTGCCCATCATTGGTGGAGCCGTTATCTGGGCTACATTATGTACAAGGGTTGCCAAGGCCTCTCTAAGGTTTCTGCACTCTTCCATTAATGCTCTTTGTGCTTCTGCCATTGCATTCACACGATCTTCTATAGTCGGCATATTGTCTTGATTTGTCCCGGCCATATGTACTGCAGCTTCTCCACTCTTCGACGAAGCTGTAGTTGTAGTGGGGAAAGAGTACGTCGACGTAATAGGGTTTATGAAGAGAGCAGAGGATGGAGTTTCATTCGATTTTTGTACGCTTCTAGTTCTATTGATCGATTGGGGCGATACAGACATCGGTGAACTTGTCTGGGGCGATACAGATACAGGTGAACTTGCCGTTAATGCTTTACCTTTCTGTTCTCTTGTCCATCTGACCCTTGAGGTGATCAAAGCCGGGAAGTCGCACGACGCTAACTACGGAACTACTTGCTCGGGATATATCGCAGGAGGAGCGAGTTCAGGATTCTTCCTATCTGCATTACGTGTTATCGGCCCTCTAACTCTTGGCGAAGGCAGATACATCCTGGGGCTTCTTGCATTTCGTGCTCTCATTCAGTGAGATATTACGACAGTCCAGCCTTTATCGCCTTCCGACGATTGAGGTGAAGCAGATATAACCCCAGCTGTCACTCGAGTCAGGTTATTTTCGCTTGTATGAAGTCGAGTCATGTACTCCGGGGGTTGGTTCGGTACATACTCTATCATGAATCTGGTCGGAGTGAAACAAAAGCTCATCTTTCTTGAGGAAATTGCCATTGGTTGTAATTTGTAGTTGGATTCAAAAGCCTTCAAACATGAAACGTAACTATAGTTAGTGTTTGAAGAATCGAATAATCTAACTTAGAGATGAAGGGGAGGATGTTCCCACTGAGAGTCACCATTTTGGCGTCGGAAAGACGCCAAACTATGATGAAAGTCCCTAACTATCTCAACGTTAATGTTAAATAAGATAAAATTTCCCCAACAGAGTCGCCATTTTGTTTCGAACAAGAAACAAATGCATTCGATTTGGGATATTATCTTATTCAAACATAACAGAGAGAGAGAGAGTATTAAGAACAATCATCATATTTTATTAGTACTGAGTTCATTTACATCCTCAAACATCCCTTGATTCTAAGATAGATTATTTAGAATACACAAATTAACAAAGTTCAAAGATCCAAGTCAGATATCAAATCCAGTAGCATTTTATCTTATAATTTGATCATCTCTTTAAGAGGAATATGACTCGAATATCTCTTCTATTGATTTCTACTCTTGAAGCTTAAACAAAAGAAATTTGGAGACTTGGCCATTTCAGCAGCATATCAGATCTTTTAGCTTCACACACTACAGGGTAGTCTGGTTGTGCGGACCCGTGCATCAGCGCAACCGATATGGTTTGTGAGGGTCCACGCAAACCACTGGAACTTCCTCTCCTACCTTCAGTCTTCCTCCTTGCTCTGCTTCCTCTCCAAAATCTTCAATCGGTCCAAATGAAGAGGGGGAGGGGGTATTTATAGGCCCTCGCATGTGTGACACCTCGATTTTGGTGCCATGGGACCCACCTTTCAATGCTTAGATTTTTTTTATAAAGAACCAGTTCTGTAATTCATTTAGCGAACCCGCGTAACGGATATTTCGGTTGGGCGGTCCTGCGCAACGGATATCGATTGCGCGGACCCGCGCAAACCACCCTTAAGTCACTTCACTCTTCTTCTTTTTCAATTTTCTTTCTATTTATCAATCTTCTTTTGCTTCAATCCTTTCTTCATTTTTATGCCTCAACAGGTACTAAACAAAAGTACTAAAGTTATACAAGAATTGATAAATGTTGTAATAGATGATTAACCGATCACACCCAGTCTTGATCAAGATGATGATGATATTAACTTGGTTAATCCACCTGAATCCTCATCTAAATCTGATAATGCTGAGTAAGGTTAGTTAGAGGCCATCTAACTAATCAAATACTTAGTAACCCTTACACTAGTGTTCAGGCCAGAAAACAACTTGTAAATATATGTAATCATGTTTGCTTTACTTTCCAAACTGAACCGGGTAATGTAAATGAGGCACTTGCTCTTGAAAGTTGGATATTGGCCATGCAAAATAAATTAAATCAATTTATTAGAAACGATATATGGTATTTGGTTCCTAGACCTTCCGACAAACATTGACTAGAACTAAGTGAATTTTCAAAAATAAAACTGATGAAATGAGAAATATTATAAGAAATAAGGTATGACCGGTTGTACAAAGTTATACATAGATTGAAGGTATTGATTACGATAAAACCTTTGCACCAATTGCACGTCTTGAATCGATTAGATTATTTACTTCCATTGTATATCATAAAAAAAAATCAAAATATATCAAATGGATGTAAAAAGTGCTTTTTCTAAACGGTGATCTAGATGATGAAGTTTACGTTGAACAACTAAAGGGTTTTCAAGATCTCAAACTTCCTGATCTTGTTTACCATCTTAAAAAGGCTCTTTATGGTTTAAAACAAGCCCCCAGAGCATGGTATGAGAAGTTGACTAAATTATTACTTAATCATAATTTTATTATGGATAGTATTGACAAAACCCTGTTTGTTAAGAAATATAATGATGATATCCTGATTGTTCATATTTATGTTGATGATATTATCTATGGATCTATGTGTGCTAATCTATTCGTTAAGTTTACATATCTTATGAAATCCAAATTCAAAATGAGTATGGTAGGCGAATTAAACTATTTCTTTATATTATAAGTCAAACAACTTGAAGATGGTATATTCATCTCTCAGACTAAATATGCATTGAACCTAGTAAAGAGGTTTGGTTTTGAAAATGGTAAGAATTTTAACTCTTATGAGTATGATTCTTAAAATCTCGAAAGATGAATTAGGTAAAAGTGTTGACTCTCCACTATATCGCAGTATGATTTGTAGTCTTCTTTATTTAACTACTAGTAGACCTGTAAGGCCCGTGTCCTAGACCGTACTGTTCCGTAGGCTTCCGCGGTCCTCCCGGTAGAATTCCGACATCCCGCGACCTGTAATCAGCATTTGCACATGACCTTGAGTCGGTTCCGATGCCACATCTCGCGCGCTGAGGCGATACCAGGCTAGGAGATGGGGCCAGCGTTCAGTTCGAGGAAAACACCACGCGTTGCAATCCCGAGAGAATCTATCACATCAAATGTCAAGTACACATCACATCACTCCCATCACTCACACCCATCCCCAAGTACAACTACCCATCCCCAAAAGTCAATTTTCCATCACTTCACCCATCCCTCTCCCCATCACTCACATCACATCACTCTCTCTCTCTCATCTCTCTCTCATTTTTCTCCCAAGCTCCATGAGAGCAACCCACGTCTAAGCATGCTCCATGAGAGAGCTTTGTGTGGCCCACTCCCTACCACTCAATCCAACCCTTCAAAGCCGATCTCAACCGTTAAAATCCACCCCTTGGAGCTCTAGATCACATCGATGGAAGGAGGAGTCCGAGAAGATCAAGGTGGGTGATCTACTATTAATTTTTAAATTTATGGCCCACTTATGATGGGACCCATTTGATGTATGTGTTGTAAGCAAGGAGGGGCCCATAGTGTCGGGGTCCCTCCCATCTCACCGTCTTTCTCTCTCTATCTCTCTCTCTCCCTCTCTTTCATTTCTTTAGTGGTGATGTGGCCGTGTGGCCCACCTGGATGGATCCCGCCATGATGAATGTATTTTATCCATGTCGTCCTCCGAGTGGGCCTACCATTTAGACGGGCCTGATTGGAGGAAGACACAAGTATAAACTTAATCAAAAGCTGAGGTGGGCCACACGTGTGGACCCACCTCGTGCACGTGCTGCAGCTGGGCCGTCCATTTGCTGGACGGCCAGCGGCACCTGGCCGCTGATGGAACTCTGTGGGCCACCATATATATGTGTTTTATGTGAGTCATCCATCTGTTTGGACGTGGGCCCACACCACACGTGTGGCAGGTGGGACCCACCTTAATGTGCGTGTTTTATCTGTGCACTGTCCATCTGGATGGTGCATGTGTAGCGTGTGAATCCTCACCGTCCATTGCTTGGACGGTGGGCCACACAAATGTCTGTATTTTATCCAGCGGTCGGACGCTGGTTGATTTTCAAAATAATAAATAATAAATAATAATAAAATATAATCTAGTATATTATATTATATTATATTATATATGCATATACACAGATATGTAGGTGGTGGCCCCATGTGAGACCCACCTGCTAAGACTAAATAGAGCAGATTCAAATCTCTGGTGAGCCACCATGTGGACACCACCATGATGTATTATTTCATCCACATAATCCAGTGGTCTGGACGGTGGGGACCACCATGTGATGTATGCGTTTATGCAAGCTATCCATACCTTTGATGGACGTGGGACCCACCCACATGTGCGACCCGTGTGGGGTGGGGGCCACCTTAACGTTATGTGTTTTATCCCAGCCGGCCATCATCTAGACGGTGGGTGGCTACCTAATGTATGTGAGATATACTCACACTGTACAAACATTAAAAGATGTTTTCTTTTTATTATTTTATTATTTTTTCTCATGGTATTACAGGGAGAATGGGATAGATCTAAATTTCATATGGGACCCACCACGTGTACGTGGTTGTATTTTTTTTTATATAATATATATAACACACAGATATGTAATATTATATTATGGTGGCCCCACGTGGGACCCACCTTGATTTATTTATTATAATCCACACCGTCTAGATTATGCCGGATGATGCTGGACAATGTTTGGACAGTGCTAATTTACATAGACAATGTTTGGATGGTGTTAATTTACATGGGAAACGTTTGGATGGTGCTGATTTACCTGGTCAATGTTTGGGCGGTGTCGATCATCATTAGAGTGTCATGTGCCCATAGAATGATAGTGTATAGTGATACACATGTTGCACCTGCAACTATTGAAATGATTTTTGGTGTAAACCAAGCTCTCTCTTGCGGCCCATTGATGCGGCCCACTTGTTGTATTTGAGGCCCATGGGTTGCGGCCTATTATGATGTATTTTCAGCCCATTTGGTAAGGCCCATTGTGATGTATTTTTGGCCCATTTGGTAAGGCCCAAGTGAGATGTATTTGAGGCCCATGAGTGAGGCCCATTATGATATATTTGAGACCCATGGATAGAGGCCCATTGTGATATGTTTGAGGCCTATGGGTTGCGGCCCATTATGATGTATTTCGACCCATTTGGTAAGGCCCATTGTGATGTATTTTCGGCCCATTTGGTAAGGCCCAAGTGAGATATATTTGAGGCCCATTCTGATATTTTGAGACCCATGGATAGAGGCCCATTGTGATATGTTTGAGGCCCATGGGATGTGGCTCATTGTGATGTACATGAGGTTCATGAGCGAGGCCCAATGTGATGCATATGTAGCCCATAAGTGAGGCCCATCATGATGTGTATTAGGCCCTTGAGAGGCCCATGGTGATGTATATTGGGCCATTGTGTGAGGTCGTGGGCCCATTGTATGTTTAGCCCTATGTGGGCCACTCCTTGGGAGCAATGTTGGTTGAATGTCCACATTGATGGGCAGTGATGGTTAAATGTCCACATGGTGACCTTCCCTTAAGCCTGGTTAGGCCCATTCTCATCATTCTCTAGTGGGTTAACCCACACGAATGAGCCCCATTAATATTGCTTGGACCATCATCGGTCATCCATCTATGGACCCTGCCTTGCGTCGAGATCGATTACCGATTCTGATTCCGATTGTCAAGGCCGATTCCGATTGTTGAGGTCGATTGTTGATTACCGATTTGATTCCGATTATCGAGGTCGATTCCGATTGTCGAGGCCGATTGTTGAGGCCGATTCTGATTCCGATTGTCGAGGCCGATTATTAAGGCCGATTCTAATTTCGATTGTCGAGGCCGATTCCGATTATCGAAGTCGATTCCGATTGTCGACACCGACGCCGATTCTGATTGTCGATGTCGATTCTGATTGTAGAGGCCGATTCCGATTGTCGAGGCCGATTGTTGAGGCCGATTCTAATTCCGATTGTCGAGGCCTATTGTTGAGGCCAATTCTGATTATCGAGGCCGATTCCGATTGTTGAGGCTGATTCTGATTCCGATTGTCGAGGTCGATTGTTGAGGCCGATTCCGATTTTGATTGTCGAGGCCGATTCCGATTGTCAAGGTCGATTGTCGACGCCGATTCCGATTGTCGATGCCGATTCTGATTGTCAAGGCTAGAGCTGGGCATCGAACCAAGTCGGATCAGATTGGGTCCAACTCGATCTGGTCCGATATGCAAGCTGTCTGACCCGAATCTGATTCGATCCGGGACCGGGTTAGGGAGATCTAACTCGATCCGACCCGTGCCCGGTGACATGACCCGACCCGAGTCCAACTCGGCTAGGGAAACCAAGTCGGATCGGGTTCGACACGATTTAGATAAAAAATTTTAACGGTGAAAATCATTATCCTCATTATTTTTGGTGTGGTCCATTTGAGCTTTAGATATGATTTAAATTTTTTTTTCAAATAATCTAAAATGATCACCAAGAGTGAATAAACAGTATGGATATAATAAATACATCATCGTGGGGCGCATGTAGTTTTGATCTCATTTGAGCCATTCATACAACTCGGAACTCGAGGCGCAGACTCCATTGGCCTTTGCACAACACGTGGTGTAGACTTGCTGGGCACGAAAGCACAGTGGCTTGCTTAACAAGAAAGCACAGCGGCATGCTTGCACGGTACATTGCACTGTATTGACAGTAGCAAGTTCTGTGAGTTTGATCATGGGGTATGTGTTGTATCCAAACCGTCCATGCATTTTATGAGCTCGTCCTAATGTTTGAGACAAAAAATGAGACAGATCTAACTATCAAATGGACCACGTGAATTGTTTAAGGTGAAAATCATTATCTCTGTTGCTATTTGTGGTGTGGTCCAGATGATCTTTGGATATTATTCGTTTTTTAGATAATGCTCTAGAATGATCTCTAAAAATATATAAACGGTACAGATATAATAAATACATCACTGTGGGGCCCATATAACTTTGATCTCCTTTGAACCGTTCGTACAACCTGGAGCTCGAGGAGAGTCAGAGACGTTAGTTCGTCTTCCTAGGACGCGGATTTCCTGCGAAAGGCTTTCGCAGGTGCGCAATTATTCCGAGTGGGACCCACTGCGATGTTCGTGAGAAATCAAACCTATCCATCCATTTTTAGATCTCGTTTTAGGACACTGGAGAAAAAATAAGGTGGATCCAAAACTCAAATGGGCCATAAGAGATGAAAAAGTGGGGATTTATTTTTCACTGTTGAGATATTTATATGGCCATCAAAGTTTTGTATCAATCTAAGTTTTTAGTGTTTTCACTTCATCCCAATAAAAATGACCCTATAAGCAGTTTGGATGGCATATAAACATCAAGACAGATCCTAGGAAGATTTCAATGGTAGGAATTCCTTTTCCCACTATTTCATCTTGTATGGCCCAATCGAGTTTTGGATCCTCCTAATTTTTTGTCACATATTCTAAAATGAGCTCAAAAAATGGATGGACGGGTTGGATTTCTTGTAAACATCACGGTGGGCCCCACCTTGCATCCCAACACAAGAACTTCCTGAGAAAGCCTTCCGCATCGTCTCTCCTTCTTCGCACGACACGTACCTACAGCAGCTTATATAGCTGGTGTGTAATGAGTAAACTCTGATGGGCCCCACCGTGATTACATGTGGTTTATACACCCCAGATCGGGTCAGGTCGGGTCGGGTCTGATCGGACCCATTCGGATCGGGTTTCGGGTCGGGTCGGTCCGGATTAGCCACGACCTGAACTCGATCCGGAAATCATTCGGATCTGGATGGTCCAAATTGACCTGCACAATCCATGCCGTCGGTTCGGGTCGGATCGGGCTGGATCGTGTCGGGTCGGGTCGGATCCACTAGATCGGGTAAGATATGCTCAGCTCTAGTCGAGGCTGATTGTTGAGGCCGATTCTGATTCCGATTATCGAAGCTAATTCCGATTGTTGAGGCCGATTCCGATTCCGATTGTCGAGGCCAGATATCGAGGCCGATTGTCGAGGCCAGATATCGAGGCCGATTGTCGAGGCCCAATGTAATGTATATGTGGCCCATATTTGAGGCCCATTGTGATGTGCATTCGACCCGTGTTTGAGGCTCAATGTGATGTATATGCGGCTCATATTTGAGGCCCGTTGTGATGTGTATTCAGCCCGTGTTTAAGGCTCAATGTGATGTATATGAGGCCTATATGATGAGGCCCATTGTGGTGCATTTGAGGGCCTGGCGATGAAGCCCATCGTGATATATATTAGGCCCATATGAGAGGCCCATCGTGATGTGTATTAAGCTCTCGAGTGAGGCTCATGGTGTTATATATTAGGCCCTTGTGTGAGGCCATGGGTCCACTATATGTTAGGCTCTATGTGGGCCATTCCTTGGGGGTAATGTTGGTTAAATGTCCACATTGTCGAGGCCGGTTGTTGATGCCAGTTATTGATATCGATTATGAGTATGTGACAGCATAGCATCATGATACATGCCCATACGCATCATTTATATGTTTATTATGGGATGTGATTGACCATTGCATATGCCATAGTACAAATGGTTTATACGACTCCTTGATAGGTAGAGTTATCGCACATGAGCGCACGGTATGCGTAAGATTAATGCATAATTGGACTACATGACTCATGCATCTTACATTGTGTGATTGTGATTTACTATACGCCCTAGCGACATCAGGCCGTGACCTCCATAGGCATGTCGTGGATAACCAGATGGAACACCGAAAAAGTTTGAGTTCGAGCATCTGGGCACTTTGGATGTCCGTGGGTGAAAGTTCCTAAACCTTTGAGGCTAGGAGATGCCCCAATGTCGAGACCGAGTGGATACATGAGCGCTCGAGTGCTGAATAATAGGAGGTCGCGTCTCCCATTGTATAGTAGTCGGTTGGGAGGGGGTGTGACCTTATCCGCCCGAGTGAGGGTCTGTAAGCTAGGTTGAGTTTGACCAGCTCTCAAATGGGTTCGTTATCGACGAGCCGGGTAGGCATTGGTATACTACTGGCAGGCGGGTAGTGAGGTCTTTTCCACTCGCTGAACTATGCGGCTAGCTAGGGCGGTAACCAGCTTGGAGTGTACTAGACCCCGGTCATGATCCTAGAGATGTACAGTACTGATATGTGGACTTATTGAGCAGGAGTTGCATACTCATTCATTCATTCATTCACTATCCACTCGGACTGGTGGTGCACAACTATTTGTTATGTGTACCTTCGCAATGGTCAAGTTTTGGTTGAGAAGCGCGACTAACCTGAGATCAGGAGTTTACCACATTGAGTCTGACTATCCAAATTTAGGTATAAGGCTGGTTTGGATAGAAGTCCCTTGTGGTGGACCCCGTAGTTTGTGATACTACGTACTATCATCCTTACTTCACACTCCAGCTTGGTCATTTCATTCGCATGGCATATTGCATTACATCCGCAGGCATATGGCATTTTGGGTTGCTATGTTTCTGCACTTATATGGCCTAGACAGACTTAACAGGATTTACATATTGCATTGTACCCTCGGCATCTGATATTTGGCTCTCTATGACTCCTCATTTGCATAGCTGATCTGTATTGCGTACTCTGATATTTTACGATTTATAGACTTGCAGTATTTCCGCTTACTCTGATATCATATGATTCATGATCTTGCCAGTAATTCCGATATTGTATGATTAAGGCATTGTATTTAACACTTGGCACTTATCTTGTGCACACACTTACACCCCCCTCTAAGCTTTCTATAAGCTTATGCACGATAGATGTGTGCAGGTGGCATTAGGTTGCAGCAGCGTCGAGCTTGGAGTCTGTAGCTGACTTTTGGAGCTTTAATTTTGACATATGTATTTCCCTTTTAGCATTGTATTTAACTGTTTATATTAGTGGATATGTGATGATGATGTTGCCTTTGTGATTTGGGTAAACTTGTGGTTATGCTTATTACGAGTTAAATGTACATCGAAAAATCCTCCTTGTAGGATCCCAGGATAGGAATCTGGCGTATGGACGCTGGGAGCCGAGAATGGGGAACTACAGAGGCTATCGGCACCAAGTTTGGTGATCGAAAATTTTGTGAGCCCGGTTTCCGGGTTTGGGGCGTGACAAGACCTGATATTTCATTCATTGTTGGCAAATGTGCTAGATATCAATATGACTCTAAAGAATCTCACTTATCCGTTGTTAAACGGATAATCAGATATGTTGCAAGTTTTACGAACTTAGGCTTATGGTATCCACATGATACGTCTATACAAATTGCAGTTTATACTGATGCAGACTGTGCAGGTAATGTGGATGATAGAAAATCTACTAGTGGTGGATGTTTTTATGTTGGAAACTGCTTAGTATCATGGCTTAGTAAGAAACAAAATTTCGTATCCCTTTCGACTGTAGAGGCTGAATATATTGCTGCAGGGAATGCTTGCACTTAGCTAATATGGATGGAAAAAATGCTAGCTGATTATGGAATTACGTAAAATACGATAACCTTATATTGCGATAATTCAAGTGCAATAAATATCTCTAAAAATCCAATTCGAAATTCTCGTACAAAACATATTGACATAAGATATCACTACATACGAGAATTAGTTGAAGATAAGACTATCATGCTGGAATACATTCAAACTGAGAACAACTTCAGATATTCTGACAAGCCGCTTGACAATGTTAAGTTCTCAAAATTGAAGCCTGATATTGGACTATGTATTGGTCAATAATTATTCTTTTCTTTGCATTTATTCTTTATGTTTATTTATAAATAATATATGCATGAAAAGAAAAATGAAAAATAATAATATATGTTGAAAAAATTAAAAATTATTTTTTAAAGGGATTTTTCGACCAATCGAGCACATGCTCGAGCTAACCGAATTGCGCATGCATTGACAAAAGGGGGGAAACCCCCAAATTCTCATTCTTCACTTCTTCTTCTGTCCGCCAAGGCTTCATTCGACCAACCCATCATCTCAACCCTCTTATAAGTGGATTTTTATCATTTTCCTTTAAGATTTAGGTTATCATTTCATAGATTTTTGAGTTTTTGTAGTCTTTTCTTCATCTTGAAACCCTTATCTTGGTGGGTTTTCTTCCAAATCTGATCTACATTTTTACTTGCATTTTTCTTGTGCTATCTAAGGAAACCAATAGTTAGAAGGGCTATACGTAAAGTACAAGCTGGTTCATCTTCCTGATCGACTCCTCTTGGTGTACGAACTTTATGCTCACCGGAGGATGACTCGAAAAATGTTCAGGATTTCCACATAGGAAGTATTATCATAGAAAGATCAGTTAATATATATCACATTGCTCATTTTGGTCTCGTAGAAATCCTTTTCGAGGTTGGATGGGAAAAGATTTTGCATTGGGGTGGGACGACTTATCGGCCCATCGTGCAAGGCATGTTTGCCTCAATTAGTGAAGTCTCTCTTGATGATTTATTTTTCAAAATTAAATTTTTAGGAGAGACTGTGACCATTACACCTTCCACTATATCCTCAATGGAAATTGACATGGCAGAAGATGGAATACCGATCGCGACTCTTTCTGAAAAAATGTCTAATTCGGAAAAACAATCGATTACAAGAACACTATACGGATTCAATGCGGAATGGTCGTCTCGTAATGCCTCGCCCTCAAACAAATTGTTTCCCAAATACCATGTCCTGCATCACATTTTCACTTCCAATGTGTATCCCAGTGCAGGGAATAAGACTGATCTTACTCCATTTATGCTTCGTGTTATCCATGTTGTTGTCACGGGTATTCGCATTTCTCTAAATCAAACTAATTTTTGTGTTTTTCATTCACCCATAAGTGTAGGGTCTGCTGAATAGTTTGGGAGGCATACACATTATTTTGATAAGAAACAAATGCATTGCGATTGGGATATCTTATTTGATAATAACAAAGGAAAGATAAAAGAACAATTATCATTAATTTATTAATTTTGGGTTACAATTACATCCTCACATTTCCCTTGTTTCCAATACAAAGTGTATATGTAACAAAGGTGATAACGTAAACAAGAAATAATTCGGATAACAATTCTGACAGCATTTCGGCTTGTGGCGTATCTATCTTAATGAAAAATGAGTTGTGTGGATTCAAAGATCCCTTTTATTTTCTCCCGGTACACTTGTGATATAGTTGTAAATGATAATCTTGGAAAGAGTGATTAAACTTTGCATGGAATTGCCATATGGAAGGATTCTGGAGTTTATACTTGAAATGTATGTAATATGAATTATGATTCACTATGCAGGCAACAATGATGTTGCGGGCCACACAATGTGTCCCAGTTGCACGCTGCGCAATAGGCATTCCCCCCACACTTATCTCTTTTCTTCTTCTTCTTCTGCAATATACCTGAGAGAAATCTTAGATCTTATCGGATTCTCTTAAAGCTCCATAATTACGAATGAATGAAATGGGGGGGGGGGGGGGGGGTGGATGAGTATTTATAGGCCACCACACATGTAAACCCCTATTCCCGCACAACCATTCCATTTGCGTGGCTGTGCAGAGCTTCATTGCGCGCCTATGTAAAGGACCGCATTCTAGTCCGCACAACACATATATGTTGCGCGCTGCACAATAATCCTAAATTGCGTAGGTAGGAATTACTCTCATCAGTTTATTGATTTCTTATGCTTCCATTACTCCTTTGTTTCTAGATTTTGTGCCCCAACAGATGCCCCCGGATCCTCTGTTGATTTTTCTCCAGAGTGAATAGAGGATCAAACATTTTCACTGAAAATATCTTTTTCAGATTCATTGCGTGCCTGTGTTTTAAGCATTGTGCTATCGGGTCCACATAATAGGAGTCAGATCCGATCGGCTATATGACCCACAGTCCACTCCTCCTCAAATCACTTATTCATTTTGGGGAGAGTTCTTGCGCGCAATTGATTTTCCACGCAACAGATCCCTTCTACGCACTTAACGGCCGTGCAACAGACCTCTACGCGTAACCAGTTGCCTGCGCAATAAACTTTTGCTTCTGCAGAATTATTCTAAGTATCCAAACTCTGCCAAAATTTTCACAAAATTCCTTAATGGTTCGAACTAAGAGACACCATGTTTCTTCTTAAGAACAAGCCACTCCCTCTCAGCATTCTGAACCTTTGAACCCTTAGTCACACTCAGCTGAGAACCATCCCAAGCAAAGAGTGAAAATTATAGCCAAACATCAGTATTTTTTCAAAGAGCTCGTCCTCCCCATCATTGAATTTTCGGATCGCATAACTCTTTTAGCCTGCCCTATTCACAATGCAATTATAATGGGGGACATCGAGAGGCTTCTAAAGGAGGGTGTGAAGTCGACTGGGAAATTTGGCTGAAGTCCACTGCCAATATCTGGACTGACAACTCTCGTCCTGCTGCTAGAAAACCCACTCCTCCTTTCACGAAGAAGAAGTGATCGAATTGCAAAGGGAAACTGTTGCAAGAGAAGATTAAGGAACACAACAAGAAGCGTCTTCAAAACACATGGGACGATGTAAAGGTTCATCAAGATGTGATCAAATTCAGAAGCCCTTTCAGAGACGAGATGATCATCATCCCGATGAATCAACATTGGCATTTGTCGATCCCAACCGACCAGATGACACAAAATAGGCCTTATATACTGCAAATTGGATTATAAAGGAGCCACAGAATTTAGAAGGTTTCCTGCTGGGAAGAGAGTCGCAACAAAAGGCAAGATGAATTTCCTCCATTCACTTTCTAGTTCCATGTTACAAGCCGCATACTCTCTATCCGACATGCTTTTTCAAAACATTGCAACAACGTTTTCATAGCAGAGATTCTCTATGGGGGAATGAAGAGTTTCAAACATGTGGCTTTCTATCCCATCATACTTATTATAGTGCCTGGGCAAAGGCAATTCTCAAGAAGCATGCCCAAGCCTTGATTGACATCGACTTGTATAATGTCATTGAAGTCACTGCCAATCATTTTTTTCAAGGATACCATGATCTTTAAAGGCTTCCTGAAGTATTGGTGCCCCATAACTAACTTTTCTATCTGCCTTTAGATGAGGTTAGCATCACTTTATGGGATCTCTACTGACTGGTAGGACTTCCAGTAATGGGTGATTCTTCGACAAATTTATTCCTACTTGTCACACCCCAAATTCAGGAACCGGACTCACAAAATTCTCGGCTGCCAAATCTGGTGCCGACAGCCTCCGTAGTACCCCATTCTTGGATCCCATCTCCCATACTACAGGTTCGGATCTTAGGATTCTACAAGGAGGATTTTCAGGGTGGTTTTTTAATATATAACGTAGGATGACCACAAGTGTACCCAAGTCACAAAACAACATCATCACATAACTAATAAAATCTTTAAGTACAATGCTGGAAGGGAAATATAAGATGTAATCAAAACTCAAAAGGGCAGACTCATGCTCTGGGCTCAATGCTGCTGATAAGCCCTAGCATCACCTGCAGCGAGCTCAGTAGAGTGTGTGTGTGCTTGGACAATGCATACGACAATAATACAGATATCAGAGTATAAGGAAGATAATGGAGGGCTAAGCTTCCAAGTCTATGAATGATGTTAGCTATACCAAGACTATGCAATGCAAGGCCTACTGGCCGAATGTGATATGATAGGGATGCAACGCAAACATGACAATCCTTAACTAGTCCACATATCAGGACAGTTCTTCCCTGAAAACATCACTAGGGTCTAATACACTCTAACACTACTTGTCGCCCATGGTGCACACGACCAAGTAAGTGGAAAAGACCTCACTACGTGCCTTGTCAATGATATGTCAATGCCCACCCGGCTCATTGATAGCAGACCCATTTACGAGATGGTCAGACTCAACCTAGCTTACAACCCCCTACCCTCGGGCAGATAAGGTCATAGCCCTTTTCAACCGACTACAACATAGTGGGAGATGTGGCTTATGGGTATTTAGTACTTGGGCACTCATGTTATCCAATTGGTTTCGATGTTAAAGAATCCTACTGGTACCACAAGGGTTTAGGGACTTTCACCCAAGGACATCTGAAGCGCCCTAATGCTAGGACAAATATTTTCGGTGCCCAACAAACCACGATGGAGTTTTGGTTGCAATATATGCGGCATAAGTAGATGGTGCGGAATGCAACTATGCATGCAAACATGAGATGACATGCCCGTGCAAATCTCCAAAGAGCACCCTAAAATTGTAAGATTACCGTTAATTGGTAATGAAGTGCACGACAACTGCATCCACCATAGTTGGGTTTGATACACGATAATCAGATGAGCTAAGCATACATGATGCGATGAGTGAAGTGTACAGTATGAGTGTTGACAGGTGGTCAATATATCACGAAGGCAAGGGGACAATCTAGTCCAACCTATTTGAGATAAGGTTAAAATGAGGGGACACATATGAATGGTTGAGTCATAGTGCATGGTGTCGCTAGCGAGGGAATCTCACTCCAAGGGTTATAAGACATGCTAGACTATTTCTAACATGCAGCATAAGCCAGGATGATAGGGCCCTGTCCTCGAATAGTCTCATACCTATTGGAGAGGTTCGCGACGGAGGGCACATGAATTACATTTGCGCGACTACATCTCGAATGCTATATGAATGCTTTTATGCCCTAGTGGTCAGGCAATACTACTGTGGCAACAGGCTATACTAAAAGCAACATAAAAAGGAAATTCACATGTAACACAAGCATACATAAATGAGGTAGGGCCATAAATGGATGGTATATAACAACATAGAGGGTCTAATAATCAGATGATGTGGATCACACGTCAACACCACGATGGCCCAAAGAAAGGGAATGGCCAGATACACTATAGACACATCAAAGGTAAGACCTATTTGGCTATAAGGATAGTATACATACAATCATGTTGACCCCATGGCCCGACAGTCAAGACCAGATACATAGATCATAAGGCAGTCATAAGATGGTTGACATGGATAGAAGACACTTACCATCCGATGGACTTCAAGACAGATAGATAACATGACATTAAGGCATAAATGATAGGGTAGTGTTGAGGTAGATGGATAACATGATGGGGTCATAGAAGGACAGTGGATCTAACCTATACAACAAGATAGGATCCACATTGTGGATGGGCTAAATGACATACTAACGTCAAGGATGGACCCCACACTTGTCCCAAAAGGTAAATGGATGGTGTGGATGAGATACACATGACACTGTGGTCCTAATAGCTGGGTACAAGGGTAGGACACACCTCATGGGGTGAGTCATATGGGTATACAACAAGGTCAGTCAACAAGGCAAGTCAACAAGGTGAATCGACCTATAACATGTGGGCTTCCTCAATCTCTTTTTCACACAATAAACTGAGTTTTCCTATGGTGGGCATGATACTTACACAAGGTGGGCCTTAAGATTCTGGCTAAGCTTATATTTGGTGGATTCCATACATTAGGTCTATCTGTCCTTTCAAACGGGTTGGGTAGCCAACTCGACATCAAAGTGGGCCATTTTAATAGGCTGGATGGCAATTAAACATTACAAATGGCTTATGAAAAGGTTTCAACGATAAAAGCTTAATGGTTGCTATTGGGTTTGGTCCACCAAGCTTGGATCTGACTCACATGGGGAAAACACATGTATCTAGGCAGGCCATGCAACGATCAGATGGCCAAGCTAAAATACGCAGCATACGAGCCATCCGGCGAGATAAGACATAAGCATCATGTTGGGTCCATACCTGGACAGGATGGATATGTACATCTAAGTGGGTCCAAAGCGTGGACGGTTTGGATCAAGCCCAAGATCAAGATGGTCCCAATGGACGACTAGAACATGCACAAACATCATGGTGGC
Organism: Magnolia officinalis; assembly: GCA_021015155.1. NCBI lineage: Eukaryota > Viridiplantae > Streptophyta > Magnoliopsida > Magnoliales > Magnoliaceae > Magnolia > Magnolia officinalis. Next base: position 33,696,308 of record JAJHSJ010000015.1, read on the forward strand.
CCATGGCCAACCTGGATAACACACGCATGATAAGGTGGAAGGCATCATCATCAAAGGGGGACCCAACGGTTTGGGATTAGCCCAATATTTGTGCTTTCCCTCTAAGCAGGTGGGATAGTAAACCAACACCATGGTGAGGTCCGCACACCACATGTGTGGGACTCCACCCTCAGCTGAGTGCCTATAGAAAGGATGGTAAATGAACATTACAATGAGCCCTTGGATGGTTTCCAATGGTAGGCGCTCAATGTCATGCCCCCAACTCGGAGAACGGGCTCACAAAATTCCTGATCGCCAAATCCGGTGCCGACAGCCTCCGTAGTACCCCATTCTCGGCTCCCAGTGCCCATACACCAGATTTCGATCCTTGGATCCTACAAGGAGGATTTTCAGTATGATATTTTTTTTGTAATGGAGCAAAATCACAAGCATAACCAAGTCACAAAACACCACCACATATCCACTATATCAAAAACTTTAAGTATAATACGGAAAGGAAATACAGGGTGATAAAAAAAAACTCCAAAATACACAGATGTGCACTCCTGCCTCAGCACTGCTGTTGTCCAACGTTACCTGCACGCAACTGTCGTTCATAAGCTTACAAAAGCTTAGAGGGTGGTGTAAGTGTGTGCGCAAGGAAAACGTCAAGTGTACAATATCAGAGTAATGTAGAATTATGCGGTAAGTCCATGAATGCTATCAGCTGTACGAAAGCTATGTGATGCAAGACATGAATGCTATCGGCCATACCAAGGCCATGCGATGCGAGGCCTATGTAGCCAAATGTCATATGCGAGATGCAAATCAAGCATGCCAGTGCTCATCAAGTACACATATCAGTACAGTTCCTCTCTGGATATCACCGGGGTCTAATACACCTCACACTGACTGCCTCCTCCCTAGCTACACAGTCAAGCAAGTGGAAGAGACCACACTATCTGCTTGACCAGTAGTCTACCAATACCTACCCGGCACGTCGATAACGGACTCATTTGCGAGCTAGTCAAACTCAGCCTAGCTTATAGCCCCCTCACTCGGGCGGATAAGGCCACACCCCCTTCCAACGGACCACGACACAGTGGGAGACGCGGCCTACTGGTATTCGGTACTCGGGCGCTTGTGTATCCACTCGGTCTAGACCTTAGAGTATCCCCTGGTACCAAAAAGGTTTGGAATTTTCACCCAAGGACATCCTAAGTGCCCACAATGCTAGTGCTAATACTTTCGGTATCCGATAGGACCATCCACGATGTGTCTGTGGAGGCCACGACCCTGATGTCGCTAGGGTGTACAGCGATCAAGTCACACATATGCGAGATGCATGAGTCACACCGTACAATCATGCAGCAGTCCTGCACGTACCACGCGATCATGTGGGGCACTCCGTCTCATAAGGAGTCCCGTAAATGTCTCAGCCCAACGGCTTATGCTATGATCAAACATTCCTTATATCAAGCATACATATGATGCGTATGGGCATGAATCATGGAGCTATACTAAGCATGTTATAAAGTTGTGAACTATCCTTATAATGCAGATGGGCCTAGACGACCTATACACAACAAGTATGGGCCTATCAATGGGCACTAAGGAGAGTTATAATGTGGACATTTAACCAACATTGTACTTACAATGTGGGCGTTAAACCATCAGTTTTCCCCAGGCACGGCCCGCCATAAATATCATTACATAAACCATGGGGGAATCACACATTGCAATGGACCCTAAGGACATCCCGTTGGGCCTCGACCCATGGACCTTGGATACATCAAATGGGCCTCATCATATGGGCCTTATATAAATCAAGTGGGCTACATCAATGGGCCTTATGTACATTGCAATGGGCCATAACCCCTGGGCCTTGAAATACATCACAATGGGCCTCATAACATGGGCCTTACATTCACATCGAGGTGGGCCTCAACAACGGCCTCATACACATCAAGGTGGGCCTCAACAACGGGCCATAAATATGACAAGATGGGCCTAATCACTTGGGCCTTATATATATACCAAGGTGGGCCTTAATGGATGGTAAATCAAAATGGGCCTCATACATGTACCAAGGTGGGGTCCACTTGAACTATAGATCTGCCTTATTTTTAGCCTCAAGCCCTAAAACAAACTTTCAAAATGGTTGGACAGATTGGATGCGACACACGCATCATGGTGGGTTCCATGAAGGCCCACCATCATGTATATGTTAAGTAATATAATATATAATATATATAATATAATATATATACACACACGCACGCACACACACCAGGTGCAGCCGTGGGGTGGGTCCCACCGTCTAGTGCGGACGGTGTGGATAGAACACATAAATCATGGTGGGTTCCACCGTCCACCGTCAGTGGACGGTGTGAATGAAACACATACATCACTGTGGGTCCCACGTGGGGCCACCATAATGTTTATCTGCAATCCAACCCGTTGATAAGGTTGCACGTATCTGGATGAATGGGAAAAACAAATTTCATATTGATTCAAAACTTCTGTGGTGACCCAAAAGGGTTCCAATGGCAGCCATTCAATCACCACTGTTTCCTATGATGTGGGCCACGTGAGCGTCAGATCGGCCTTATCTTTGGAGGGGGCCCACTTCAGGAAGGGTCCCACCAAATGAACGGGGTGGATACATAATATACATCAGGGTGGGGCCCACGGCTGGGACCGTGGGTCCCTGCCGTCTGCCCGCTACACGCAGCAGCGGTATGCTGCTGCTGACGCAGCAGCAGGCGCTGCCTTATATATATATATATATATATATATATATATATATATATATATAAACCTATTTTTCGAAGGTTTTTCATATGTGGGGCCCGCAACAGGCGAATCCACCCCGCCCACTGGTTCCCATAGTTCAAGACAAGCCAAACAAGCCCAATATCTGATATTTTTCGGTGTATAAAAATGGCAGGGTGGTTTTCAATGGTAAAAACCACTGTTTTATATGCTATGGCCCGCTAGAAGATCGGATGGACTTCATTTTTTGGCTCAACGCCTAAAACGGACCGAAGAATAGAATGGACGGCATAGATTGAATACATACATTAAGGTGGGGCCTACACAAGTGGCCCACCTAATAAGCTTGAAATCAAGCTTATATTTGCTTTTACGTCCAGCGTCCAGGGGATGCTAGACGTTCTGGCGCACGGGAACGTTTAAGGTGGGCCCTGTTCAGGTGGGCCACCACATGGTTAGGTGGTGTGGAACAACACATATAAAATGGGCCTCACCTACAAATGACTTGGATCTAATACATGCTTCATGGTGGGGTCCATCCAAGTGGGCCACATGGCCATATCACCACACACAAAAATAAATAAATAAAAAGAGAGGGAGAGAGAAAGAGAGAAAGAGGGACACCCGTGATGGAGGGACCACGGCACTATGGGCCCTCCATTTCAAGCATCCAATCATACATCAAGTGGGTCCTATTGAATGTGGGCCCACCAAATCAAAGATTAACAGTGGAGATCCCTTCTCCACTAAGATATAAGGTATAGATGACCCCTTTTTAGATTAAAAAGTAAACATCATGATGGGGTCTATGGAGAATGGCCCCATCATGGAATGATAATAAAATCAAGGTGGGCCATCGGCCACATCTAGGGTCCCAAGTGAGATCCATACCATGAATCGGTAGGCCTAATTGGCCCATCATCAAAACATGGAAAGATCTAGCCTAATAAGCACCCACCTTTGATCTTCTTGGTCCGTTGGAAAGCCAACCTCCTTGTGTCTCACTTTGATGGTGGAAGATGAGGTTTGAATGGCTAGGATGATGGATTTGGGATGGGAAAGTGGGTCATACACAAACTCACTTTTCTCTCTCACATGAAATGCTTGGACATGTGGTTTTTGGTTGCTTGGAAAATGTGAAGAGAAAGAGAGAAAGAGAGAGTTGTAAGCAGAGAGAGTGAGAGATGGGTGATGGATGTGAGTGATGGGTGAGGTGATGGTGTACTTGACATGTATGGGTGTGTAAGAGAGAGGGTGAGAAAGAGTTGACTTGGTGGTTGCTTGACGTGGGGAGAAAGAAAGCATTGATTGATTGATTGATTTGAGTAATTGATTGATGGGACATGTTGTGGAGATTCTCTTGGGATTGCAAATGCGCAGTGTTTTTCTTCAAACTAAACGTCGGCCCACATCTCCCTGCCAAGGTATTAGATCAGTGCGCGACTCGCGGCGTTGGAACCGCGGCGACGATGCGGTCGTAATGGTACAGTCTCAGATTAAGCTGACTCAAATTTACAGGATACGACTTAGGGTCGCGCGCAAACATCGATTATAGGTCGCAGATTGCCGAACTTCGACGGGAAGGATCGTGGCAGTCGATGGAACAGTACGGACTAGGATACGGGTCTTACACTCAATCATTACTACCTCCATATAACACACACATCATGGTGGGCCTCACAAGGTAGCCCCACAGTGGGCGCCCCAATCCAACTATTTTTTGTTGTGCGCTGGATTTGCTTTAATTTTTTTTGGCCCATACTATAAAATGAGTCGGGGAAAACTGACAGAGTGTTGGGAGGCACCACACGTCACTAGTGGCCCCCACAAATGATGGTCAACATGGATATACAAGACATACTACAAGGTGGACCATCTTGCTAGACGGTCAGCCCACCAGCGTTGCTTGGTCTGTTTGACGTCAAAACATATGGACGGCATGGATAAAACACATATTCATGGTGTGCCCCACCTAGAGACGATCCACGAGGGGGTGGGATCTGTTCCAATTGGGCCCCGAAATGCATGGGTGGAGTGCATAAAATATAGACATCAAGGTAGGCCCAATAGTTACTAAAAATCGATCCATCTAAGGGTGGATCTACCTGAGTTTTAGGCCAGTCCCACGGGCAGCGTGGATGAAAATCAAGCATCACAGTGGGTCCCACATGGGTGTGGGCCACCTAAGAGGTCGGTCGACCCCAAATGCCCACTCAACCAGATGGATAGGGTAGATAAAACACAAGCATCACAGGGGTGTCTACAGCTGGGCAGACCCCTTGCCCAGTGGATTTATCTCATTTTTGGACTCATGTCTTAAATGATCTTACAAAATGGGTGGTGTGGATACAATACACATACATCTAGGTGGGGTTCACATGTGTGGCCCACCAAGCTTGGAGATCAAATTGATATTTGTATTTTCCCTTCAATTGGGCCTGTGTGATTGGCCGGTCACACAGGCCCCGAAATGGGCAGAGAGGTGGGTCCACTTGGTGGATATCATTGATAAACTACATACATTATGGTGGCCATTTAGCAGGAGAGAAAGAGAGACGTGAGATGGGAGGGCTCTGCCACTATGAACCCCCCTTACAACGGAAGCACGACATGGATATACAACACATACGTCGAGTTGGGTCCCATCCTCATGTGTGCCCTCGAATCATAATCAAGGGTGGGAATCCCATCCCCACCAAAACAAAGGTCTATGTGACCTTATACAAGTTGGATATCAAATAAATATCATGGTGGGGTCCATGGTTAATGGCCCCTCATGGATGAAGAATACATCATGGTGGACCACCGGCCACACCTTGGGTCCTAAGTAGGATCCATACCATCAACCGATGGCCCCCCACTTGAGCCCTTGCTCAATTCCAATACCTAATCCATATGGGACATGTGCACCCACCATTCCTTCTTTTCTTTGGCTCCTTGGACTCCTTTTCTCCTAAGCTAACTCTTCAAGGGAGGATGATGAAGTTTGAATGGTTGGATGAAGGGTTTTTGGTGGTGGGAAGATGGGTTCCTCTCCTTAGTTTTTTTTTTTCCCATTTGTTGCTTGAAAGATAGAGGGAGAATGAGAGGGATGTGAGTTATAAGGATGGAAAGCATGAGGGGGTATGGGCCTTGTTGACTTTATGAGCATGAGGGGACATGGGGCATGGGTAGCATTACATTATTGACATGAAAGGCATATGAAAGGTATGGGCATTGTTGACTAGGTGGAAAGATGGTTAAAAGGCAAGGTGGAGATTCCTTTCTCTCAACTAGGAATCTTTTTGGAATCGGTGCACACATTGCACGTAGTGTTTCCTCGATTCACGCTCGGGCCCACAACTCCTATTCTAGGTATCACATTGGACTACAAGACGTGGCGTTGGAACCACGACGACGATGTGGTCGTGAGGGTATAGCTTTTAGGCTGAGACAAATCAAGCTTTTAGGGTGTGCACCGAGGTCGCACGCAGTCACTTTCCTCAGGTCGTGCGTCACCGAAATTCGACGCAAGGATACTCTACAGGTGTTCACAGCCCCAAGTGTTGGGTTGCGATGTAGTAATAACTCGATAAAACTGAGGTCAAATCCACAGGACTAAACTTGTACGTATTATAAAAATAACTAGAACTATAACTAGAAAAAGATCTAAATTAAAATTTGAATAATTGAGAGTAATAGTGAATAATGTTGATTAAAACTTATGAATTTAATGGTGGGAACTAGGGTGCTAAGGATCCACTTGTAGCTATTAAGATGCTACCTTACTTGATTCAAGGAACACAATTGGAATTGGAGTCCTATCCTATCCAATTGGAAGATAAAGTAATTTAAATCAAATTTAAACTTTTCATTGACCTAATTCTCAATGGAGGAGAATCGTGATGATTGGAAGGGATTCCATCACCCTACCATGCCCAGGAGATGATGGTGAACAACGGGATTTACCAATCTCACTATCTCAAAATAGGAAAAGAATATATCCAAAGCTATCACAACATCTATTGTAATTTGAGTCACAATAAATCATAGAAAAATAAAAATATTCCCTTAATATTAAACTAGAAATCAATAAAGTTCAATTGGAACAAGAATCAAAGCAAAATAAGTATCCAAATACGCTACAAGCTTCACCTCTTAGCACTAGCAAAGAGGTTTAGCCAACCATAGATATGATTGAAACCAAATCTCTTAAACAAAGCATGAAAATTAAACTAGGGAAGAAGAAAAACTTTTTGGTGGCTGCTCCACCCTTGTGTATGCTCCTTGACACCTTTCCAAACCCTATAAGATGTTTTGGAGCATCCTAGGGAGTCATATTTATACTTGTGGAACTCCAACTTTTGCACCAAGTTAGAAAATTCTAGAAACCGCCTCAAATTTACGCACTCTGCACAGTTTTCCAAAATAGACTTAGAGTTTCAGAATATGTTTTTTCAGGACAATTTTAGGATTCTTTTTCTTCACTTCAAATCTTTGATTATCTTCATTCCTCACTTGGTTTTCTTGGATCTTTGGCATGTAATTCTTCATTAATGACCTCCAAATCTTAAAATCTTTATTTAGTAATCTTTTAAGTATAAATCTTCGATTTGACATGAATTTCTCCTGAAGCTCTCGAAATCACCTCGCACATGAAAACATACATAATTAAATCGATTAAGCACTATCATGTTTATAAAACCAAGGTATAAATAGGCGAAATATACAATATTTCACCCTCAACACACCCCCCAACCGGCATTTTACTAGTCTCGAGCAAAACATGCGTGAAGTGATCTTTAATCTTCAATGTTCAAATCACTTTTAAAAAATAATCTTTTTTGTAATCAAGTATGAATGAATACAATTTAAAGAAGCGAGAGTGCAATTTTGAAAACCTAGAGCCGAATCACACGAGCAATCTTTCAAAAAGTTTCTTTATCAATCATTTATGAGGATAAGTTCATATATCAAAAATTTCCACTATGCTTAGTGAATTTTATTTACTTTCCATAACATATTAGTATTTCATAATGTTAGTCATGCTTATCACCTCAAGTTTTATTGAATAATCAAGTACTGATTCCGAACTTATCACATTTTCCTTCTATTTCCAGTTTTTTATTTTATATCGATGGTCCCTTTTATTTATTCATTCTTTTCAGACTTTTCATTCCTTTCTAGTCTTTTCATCATACATGACATTTTTGTCGATCCTCTATTTTTTAACTGGTTCTTTTCATCTTTTTAAGGTAGATAAAATTCTCCAGACTTAATTCTCAAATCTATTAATGATACACATACTATCAATGAGAAATTCTAGTACAATTCACATAAAACAATTTGAATGTGGCTTGTGACTTAGATTAACATGATATTCAAACTTCCTCTTAATCAATTAAATGCAAGAATTTAGATGATAGTCTACTTGGCTAATCAAACTCCAACAATTCAAAGTTCAATCTCCATCTTATCATCATACTCAAGGCATTCTTAATTCCACAAATTATCATTTCCCAAACATGTTTTTAACTTGAAATTTTGAAAATTTTCACAATTTTTGCTCAAAACTAAGAAAGCACTGATTAGTTTACCTAATCCACACCCCCAACCTAAAGCCTACATTGTCCTCAATATAAAAGATATGAGTATGCAATGCACATGAGATAATGAAAAGAAATGGGAAGTGATGGAAAGATATACCTAAAGAAGGAGAATTGAAGTTTTTCCAAAGTTCTTAACATGTAAATGGGTTAGCACGAAGTCTAAACAAACTGAAATCAAACTATTCTAATCCTAAATCCTATGAAAGTAATAATCCTAACTACACCTGCATCAGACTAAGAGGTCAATCCTGGTACATAGGATCAGTCAAAGGCATGGATATATCCTCTCAATCAAACTTCTCAACAATTGGCTTGAGACGATGTCCATTTACTTTGAAAATATTGTCATTCGCTAGATTCTTTATCTCGACGGCCCCATGAGGATAGACATTAGTAACAGTGAAAGGGTCGGTCTAACGAGATCGAAGTTTTCCCGAAAAAAGATATAACCGAGAATAATACAGAAGGACTTTTTGACCGGTTATGAATGATTTTCGAAGGATATTCCTGTCATGGAACACCTTCATCCTATCCTTGTAAATTCTTGAGTTCTCGTATGCATCATTTCGAATTTCTTCGAGTTCATTCAATTGAAGTTTGCATAGTGAGCCAGCGTTGTCCAAGTTAAAATTTAGATTTTTGATAGCCCAGTAGGCTCTATGTTTCAACTCTATAGGTAAGTGATAAGCTTTCTCATAGATGAGTCTAAAGGGAGACATTCTGATGAGGTTCTTAAAAGTTGTACGGTAAGCCCATAAAGAATCGGTTAAGTGGATTGACCAATCCTTACGGTCTAGTGTAACCGTTTTTTCCAGAATTTGTTTAATTTTCCTATTGGAAATCTCAGCTTGCCCGCTTGTCTACAGGTGGTATGGAGTGCTCACCTTATAAGAGATGTCATATTTCTTCATTAAGTTCTCAAATGGCCTATTAAAAAAGTGTGAACCTCCATTACTAATGATGGCTCGAGGTGTTTCGAACCGGGAAAGGATGTTTTCTTTTAAGAATCTAATCACCATTTTGTGATCATTATTCCGACACGAGATCGCTTCGACCCACTTAGTGACATAGTCTACTGCCAATAAAATGTAAATATGTCAAAAGGATTGGGGGAATGACCCCACAAAATCGATGCCCCAGCAATCGAATGCTTCAATGATAAGAATTGGGTTTAGAGACATCATATTTCTATAGGACAATCCTCCCAATTTTTGACAATGCTCACAGCTTTACAAAACTCGTGAGTATCTTTGAACATAGTGGGCTAGTAAAAGCAAAACTTCAGAATTTTGGTCGTGGTCTTTTTAGCGGAAAAGTGACCACCACAGGCCTGAGAGTGACAAAAGGAGATGACACTCTGATGTTCATTGTTTGGCACACATCTCCATAGAATTTGGTCTAGGCAATATTTAAATAGATAAGGATCATCCTAGAAAAACTTGTGTACTTCAGCGAAGAATTTTTTCTTATCTTGCGCAATCCAATTGGCGTGAATCCTGTAGCAAGATAGTTTGTAATGTGAGCAAACCAAGGTAATTGGGAGAGTTTAAACAATTGTTCATCAGGGAACATATCATTTATAGGTGTTGGGTCAAGGGAATCGGGAAAATCAAGCCTGAAGAGATGGTCAGCCACTACATTCTCTACTCCCTTTTGTCTCGTATTTCTATGTCGAATTCCTAGAGTGAAATTGCGGTAATGACCGCTTTAGTTGAAGTAGGAATATGCCAATATGTCCTAGAGGGGGGTGAATAGGACTTTTTAGTATTTTATGATAATTTAAAATCCTATCAATCTTATCCTAAGAAAATATTCATGTATCAGGATTTCTTTAAAGTACTCTAATGGATTCCAACCCAAATAGAAGATCCAGTCATAAAACTATTTAAAAGATAAATAAGATGCAAATTATAGTTTATGATGGATGTGACTGTGTGTGAGGTGTGATCTCAGATAATCAAATATGAAACATTTAGGGAAATCACACAAGCAATAGAAGAAGATATCAATATTAAACACAGTCATTTTTATAGTGGTTCGACTACTTGTCTACTCCACTTCCGACGGGCACACCCAACCCTTAAGTGTACCGGATCTCACTAACGGAGGTTTCACAACAGGTTCACCTCAAACCGGAGGTTTCAAATCAAGTTCACCTCAAACCAGTACAACCTACTCTAGGCTGACTCTGACGTGTCTACACGACACAAGTTTATACCCCACATAGGAGCAAGGGTCAACACATAGCACCCGAATTTTAGGCCACATAGGCTAAGGATCTACACAAGGAACCTCACCAGTTTATGCTCCCATGAGCAAGGGTCAACACATAGCACCCAGGTATTAGACCACACAGGTCAAGGACCTACACAAGGACCTTAGAGTTTATGCTCTCCACAGAGCAAGGGTCAACACAAAGCATCCCCACATACGCTCCCATTGGAGGCCTCCTATGATGACTTGAAAGGGGTGAAAACACCTTAGACCCAATCCTACAGAAGGAATGATCACAAGGGTCCTCTGGACTCCAATGACTTATAAATAAGTAGATGAGCCCCATTCATCATGTTGATGAAGATCTCCTCCTTTGATGACGAAGAATCTTCAACTCCCTTGAACCGCCACTCAGATGATGTACCAATGTAAGGCGACGGGTTAGATTAAGGTTATGATGGAATCCTACTCTATTAAATATTTTCCTATAAAGGAGAGAGAGTGATTCCAATCATTTATGCATTCAAGGCATCCCAGCTTAATGATTTGCCATTAAGATGGTAGCTATAGGATCTTTGAATACGGAAGTTCATTCCCCAATCCACTATATTGAATGTCAATGATGAGGGTGGATTGGAGGATGAACTTCCATGAGAGAAAAGGCTTAGGGTATATGATCTGGGTTTAAACACACAAAAGCACTCTCTATTGTCTCTGCCAATAACTAAGGGCAAGCTCTCATTAAATAGGCAAAAGGTTCCAACAGATATAAAACAGTCACATTTTTTACAGAGTTCGATATCATCCAGCAGGGTCGATATCATCGAGCGTCTACTCTCGATAACATCGACTGGCCGCTGATGATATGAACTCAACTGTCAAACGCTTTTAAAACTTTTTGCCAACTGGTTGAGGAGATCAAACACACATCGATGTCATCGGATTTTGAACTCCGATTTCATTGACATTGGGTTCGATTCCTTGACATTTGAAAATGTGAGAGCACTTGCCTTTGAAAATTAACGGGTCTAAGATATGATCGATCATCACTCGATATCATTGGAATTTGAATGTCGATGATATCGATGGCAGTGTTGATTCATCGATAATTCCAAGGAATTTTCCTATAAGCTTGCTGGACAGTTTTCATCCTATTTCGATGACATCGACCCAACTTTGATATGATCGATATTTGAATATTGATTTTATCGAGTGACCCTCGATCTAAGAAAAATAACCTGAAAGCTTGTTGGATAGATTTATGTCCCAATCCGATATCATCAAAGGTCTACCGATATCATCGAGGCTTGAATTCTGAGGATATCGAGGAGTCCTTCAATATATCGAGAATCACATGATTTGCCTTAGCAGCATTTTGGACACAACTGACCTACTGTCGATTTTATCGAGTCGACTCGATGGACTCGAGATTCAAAATTCGATGATATCAAACGGTCTATCGATTCATCGATAATTCAGTCCAGAGATCTTTGTGGTTGTTGGACATCTTAAGTCCTCATTTCGATAATATCGAGTGAGTTTCGAGGACTTCGATAACAGGGTTCGATTTCATTGAGCCATGTATCGATAAATCGACAAAGGTAGAAAACTTTAAAGATTTTCCTGATTTTTGAAAAAAGTTTTCTAACCAAAAACCCTAGGATGTTCTATTCAATTTTAAGGGTTTTAATTACCTGGTGTTTTGGAACATGGGATGTGAGGCTAAGATTTACCTGTGACGAGTTCGGGCACACATCCTGTTGAGGCAGATGCTTAATCAATCTTCCTATGAGGCTCCTTTGTCATGCTGACTCAACGCTCATGCTAATTGATAAACCAGGGCACTTTCAATCTCCCCATTTGTCAATTACTTGACAAAACACCAAAACACCCTAGAACAACTTCTAAACTAACACCCTAAATTGTGTGTACATGAACTTTACACAATTTTACAAAGCTATCTAGTTCACACATACGGATGACTATGTCATTCAATAGCTGCTCTGCTCCCCCTAACACCAATCTCCCGTCTTGTTGCAATTGCTCCCCCTAACACCTATCTGTTCCCCCTATCACCTGTACCATCATTCACAAACACAAGCAGATACATACAATTTTCCTTCGGGGTGTGGATTTGTTCTCCCCCTTTTTGTCAGTCATCGGTAAAGGGAAATATAACAATGGATATTGACTGAAGTTGAAGCATATGGGAGAACCAAAAATTTAGATAGCATAAGCAGAATAGATAGATGGAAAAAAAAAAAACATCTCTTTATAGAAATCATGTATGCATATTAAGTCAAAGGAGATCAGTGATTTTAACAGACACTAATAGTATGGATATAAAGAGAAAACATCACAAATCAGTTAAGGAATATGCAGGAGGGGACATTCTCAATTGATATAAACCAGATAAACAGGGAAACAGGGATAAACATCAATTGAAGCAACCCAGAGAAATATGGCAGTAAGCATACATGAATTATAACTAGCCATGAAACAAAATATCCAAAATATATATTGCCCAAGCTTGGCAGTTGTGCAACATTCATTCCAAAACAACATAACCATCCAAGCTGGCCCAAACATGAGCACAACAAAAAGAAGAACTCTATGCAGACACCAAAAAGAAGTTAACCGAAATGTCCAGATACAGCAGCAGCGACATCACACTTCCCAGTTGACGCCTAACGTCCGCGAGTGTCGCCATTTGTGAGCAAGTCCACTGCTTGCTGACTGGTATGCTGGAGGGCGTCAACTTTATCTTCAATCGCTGTGAGGCGCCTTCCACAGTTGTAAAAACGTTCCTCCATACCAGCCATCCCAGTAAGCAAATGGCGTTCAATGTGATGATTCCGGTGATTGGTGATGGACTCCGGATTGAGCAGCGACATATGATTGGATCCCCATGGCATAGGTGGATACGAGGGTTGATCATTGTGTTCAGCCGGCTGTATGGGAGGACTATTCGCTGGAAGAGAGGAAGTGAAGCATAACTGTTGTGCCTCTTGGACTGCGTCGTCATCGAACCATGCTTCTGGATGAACGACATCTGATGTGGCTAGGAGGCCCACATAATGAGCAAGTTTGCATATGAGTGTAGGAAATGGCAGCGTATCTCGATGATTGCCTTGGATTATACGAATGAGCTCCCCCAGAAGAAGAGTTGAAAGGCACACTTGGATCTTTTGATACACATCATAAAGGACATTCAGTATAAAGGGAGCAAGGTGACTACCCTTTACATCACATGGATACACATTAGTCCCTAGGATGCTATGGAAAACTATGAAAGAGGGTCCAAGGTGATTAATGTGAAGAGAATTTTCATCATTCCAGGGAACAGTGGTGCCATGACATAATGCACGTGTTATCTCTCCCCAAACACCCAACCCATTTAGATTCCGATCTGTCATGGGGATTCGAGTGGCTTCGAGGTTTTGAAGACGTGCAAGAGTGATGGGAGTGATGAGTTTTGAGTGATGCACAAGCTCGATTCAAATATAAGGAGGATTATCACGAATGATATGACAACTATTGAAGAATTCATGAATCAAGCCCAGTTGATAAGGTCCACCAAGATTTAGGATATTCTACCACCATATCACTTCCAAGAGAAGATCCATGCCAAATGGCTCAATGACACTATTAAGGACAAGGCATTCAACTATGGTGGTTGGACCTCCTTCCACCAGAATGAGATGAGATTGACTGGATTCAGGTTGATTATTTTTTGATTTTGATGATTGAGGAAGATTCTTACATTTGGTTTTTTATCATGGTTTTTCTGTGAGAAGACCCCAAAAAGACAGGTAAAGGTAGGGAGAAACAACCAGAGAAGAGAAGGAATGAGTTGATTTAAATCGAATGCACGCTTCTCTTTTATAGCAGAATCTTTGATGATATCGATACCACATCGATGACATCGAAATTAGGCTCATAATGATATCGAAGACTGTGCCAATGATCATTGGGAAGACACAAATATTCAGCAGATATTGAGGCAGTCTGACCGTTGGGAAGGACCGACGGGTATAACATTGTATTCCTGATATCCATCGATTTCATCGATGGTGTATGTCGATATCATTGACATTTGAATATCGATAATGTCAAACGTAGCTAGATATCATCGAGTATGCAACATTTTCATTCTCATGGCTAACATGGTTAATTCATGAAGTTTAGACTTGTTGCTGATAATTAACCATGAATATCTCAGTTTAAAGATTTACCTATTTGAACCATTTTTACTGAGACATCATCAAAGAGCACATTTCCGATTGATTTTTGAAGATCACTAAACCTATTTGCATCAAGAGGTTTTGTTACGATATCGGCAAGTTGCTTTTCTGTAGACACATAATCCAACACAATAATCTTATCTTCAACAAGTTCTCAGATAAAATGATGACGGATGTCAATATATTTGATCTGAGAATGTTGAACAGGATTTTTTGAGATGTTAATAATACTTGTGTTGTCACAGAAAAGACTCATTGAGGATTGCTCAATCCCATAATCCAATAACATTTGTTTCATCCAAAAGAGTTGAGCACAACAACTTCCTGTAGCAATATATTCGGCCTCAGCAGTGGACAAGGATATTGAATTTTGCTTTTTTGCTTTGCCAGGTAACCAAACAATTTCCAATATAAAAACATCCTCCACTTATTGATTTTCAATCATCCGAATTTTCAGCCCAATCAGAGTCAGAGTATCCAGCAATGGTGGTGGATGTTTCAAATGGATATCACAGCCCAAAAGAGGTAGTTCCTGCTATGTATTTGATGATTCTCTTAACAGCCATTAGGTGGGATTCCTTAGGATCTGCCTGATACCAAGCACATACTCCCACACTAAAAGATATATATGGACGACTGGTTGTGAGATACAGTAGGCTTCCTATCATACTCCGATAGAGATGTTGATCCACACTTTTCCCATTAACATCTTTAGAGAGTTTGAGTCTGGTGCTCATATGAGTATGATAAGTACGACCAGATTCGAGCCCAAATCTTTTCACCAAGTCGTTTGCATATTTGGTCTGACATATGAAGATTCCATCATTTGACTGTTTCACTTGTAAGCTTAAAAAGAAGTTCAATTCGCCGACCATACTCATTTCAAATTCTAATTTCATGAGATCGGCGAATTTGTATGTAGTATCTTCACATGTTGAACTAAAGACTATATCATCCACATAGATCTGTGCAATGAGCAATGAATCCTTTGTCTTTTGAGTGAATAGTGTTTTATCTACACTTCCCTGTAAAATTTATGATCCAAAAGAAATTTCGTCAATCGTTCATACCAAGCACGTGGTGCTTGTTTGAGACCATAAAGTGCTTTGTTCAGACGATAAACATGATGGGGATACTTAGGATATGAAAATCCCTTAGGTTGTTCTACATAAACTTCTTCATCAAAATCCCCATTAAGAAATGCACTTTTTACATCCACTTGAAATAGTTTAAATTTCAACGCTCATGCAACAGACATAAGTATTCTAATGGACTCAAGACGAGTTACAGGAGCAAATGTTTCATCAAAATCAATGCCTTCTATCTGTGAATACCCTTGAGCTACTAACCTTGCTTTGCTCCTGATCACATTGCCAGATTCATCGGATTTATTCTTGAAGACCCATTTGGCTCCAATGACATTTGTATTGAGTGGCTTGGAAACCAATTGTCATATCTCATTTCTCTGGAATTGTTGAAGTTCTTCTTACATAACATTTATCCAATGTTCATCTTGAAGAGCTTCAACAATATTCTTGGGTTCAATCTTTGGGGTGAACTAGAAACCACTATAGATATTTTATATCTGTCGTCGAGTTCTTACAATCTCCAATAATTTACACTCGAGGGTGATCCTTAATGATGGGTATGTTGGATGATGGTTGTGGTTCATTAGATGATGGAGATTTGTTATCTGATTTATCTAGAATGCATGAATCTACATCATCTTCTAATTCATTCAAGGGGCTATCTTCTTCATGAGACTGATCATCGATCACCGCATTGACTGATTCTTGATTAGTGAGGGTCCTTAGATTGTACACTCTATAAGCATGACTATTCGAGGCATACCCCCAAAAAGATATCATTATCACTTTTAGGCTCAAATTTCCCTAGGTGATCTCTGTCTCTTAAGATATAACATTTACTTCCAAAAACGCGAAAGTATTTCACACTAGGTTGTTTTCATACCATAATTCGTATGGAGTTTTGTTCAAACTTGCTCTAAGATAAACTCTATTGATGATGTAGCAGGCAGTGTTGACAGCTTCAGTCCAGAAACTCTTTGCCATATCTTTTCCGTTTAACATAACTGACCCCATTTCCTGCAGTACTCGATTTTTTCTTTCAACAACTCCATTTTGCTATGGGGACTTTGGGGTTGAGAATTCGTGACGGATTCCTTTCTCATCACAATACCTTTCAAATCGCTCATTTTCAAATTCGCCACCATGATCACTCCTGATGCGATTTATGCAATATCCTTTTTCATTTTGAAGTCGCTTTGCCAAAATTACAAATTCATTAAAGGCATCTGATTTCTCCTGAATAAATGCGACCCAAGTAAATCTGGTGTAATCATCTACTACCACCAGGAAGTATCTTCTCTTGCCATGACTTTCCACTTTGGTCAGACCAACTAGGTCCATATGTAGCAGATCCAAAGGTTTTGTTGTTGCTATGGTGGTTGTCTTTTTGTGACCGACTTTTATCTGTTTATCTTTTAGACAATCACCACATACAACTTTTTCTTCTTTTCTAATCTTTGGAAGTCCTTTAACCAAATTTTTGAACTTAGCTTGGATAAATTTCAGTAGTGAACATGTCCCAACCTTTGGTGCCAGAATTTGGATTCACTCTTTACAGCCATATTATATTTTGTGGATAATACACTCTCATTCGTACTTTCGATAACGTTGCAATTATCACTAGTGCATAAACCTTTTATGATAGATTTTCTTGTATGGTCTAAGATTCTACACACATCCTTTGAGAAAGTGACCAAATGTTCTTTGTCACAGATTTGGGGAGATATTAATGAGATTATGTTTCAGACCTTCTACATAGAGAACATTTTTGATTTTTGGAAGACCTGGTACAACTATCGTTCCTTGTCCGATAATTTTGGCGGAGCTACTATCTCCAAATGTGACTGATCCACTATCAAAGTCTAAATATTCACAAAAATGAGTTTGGTCACCAGTCATGTGTATGGAGCATCCACTGTCAAGGTACCATTTTGAAATATTGCCAACTTTCAGAGCAGTATGGATTACTAGGCACCTGTTTCGATATTTCACACCCTCTAATACACTTTTGGACATGATTCCAACTTCAGTCAAGATCACTCTCTAGGCGGTGCAGCCCTTAAGAGAGACCTGCTTTGATACCAATAGAAATTACAGTAATGAACACTATAGTTGAAGTAGGAATATGCCAATATGTCCTAGAGGGGGTGAATAGGACTTTTTAGTATTTTATGATAATTTAAAATCCTATCAATCTTATCCTGAGAAAATATGCATGTATCAGGATTTCTTTAAAGTAACTCTAATGGCTTCCAAGCCAAATAGAGGATCCAGTCATAAAACTATTTAAAAGATAAATAAGATGCAAATCGTAGTTTATGATGGATGTGACTGTGTGTGAGGTGTGATCTCAGATAATCAAATATGAAAACATTTAGGGAAATCACACAAGCAATAGAAGAAGATATCAATCTCGAACACAGTTGTTTTTATAGTGGTTCGACTACTTGTCTACTCCACTTCCGGCGGATGCACTCAACCCTTGAGTGTACCGGATCTCACTAACGGAGGTTTCACAACAAGTTCACCTCAAACTGGAGGTTTCAAATCGGGTTCACCTCAAACCAGTACAACCTACTCTAGGCTGACTCTAACGTGTCTACACGACACAAGTTAATGCCTCACACAGGAGCAAGGGTCAACACACGAGACCTGAATTTTAGGCCACATAGGCCAAGGATCCACATAAGGAACCTCACCAGTTTATGCTCCCATGAGCAAGGGTCAACACACAGCACCCATGTTTTAGACCACACAGGTCAAGGACCTACACAAGGACCTAAGAGTTTATGTTATCCACAGAGCAAGGGTCAACACAAAGCACCCCCATGTAGGCTCCCGTTGAAGGCCTCCTATGAGGACTTGAAAGAGGTGAGAAATACCTTAGACCCAATCCTATAGAAGGAACAATCACAAGGGTCCTTTGGACTCTAATGACTTATAAATAAGTAGATGAGCCCCATTCAGCACGTTGATGAAGATCTCCTCCTTTGATGACGAAGAATCTTCAGCTTCCTTGAACCGCAACTCAGATGATATACCAATGTAAGGCGATGGGTTGGGTCAAGGTTATGATGGCATCCTACTCTATTAAATATTTTTCTATAAAGGAGAGAGAGCGATTTCAAACATTTATGCATTCAAGGCATCCCAGCTTAATGATTTGCCATTAAGATAGTAGCTGCAGGATCCTTGAATACGGAAGTTAATTCCCCAATCCACTCTATTGAATGTCAATGATGAGGGTGGATTGGTGGATGAACTTCCTTAAGAGAAAAGGCTTAGGGTATATGAACTGGGTTTAAACACACAAAAGCACTCTCTATTTTCTCTACTAACAACCAAGGGCAAGCTCTCATTAAATAGGCAAAAGGTTCCAACAGATATAAAACGGTCACATTTTTGACAGAGTTCGATATCATCGAGCAGGGTCAATATCATCGAGCGTATACTCTTGATTGCATCGACTGACAGCTCGATGATACGAAATCAACTATCACACGCTTTTGAAACTTTTTGCCAATTGGTCGAGGAGATCGAACACACATCGATGTGATCGGATTTTGAACTCTGATTTCACCGACACTGGGTTCGATTCTGAAAAGGTCGAGCTATATGTCCTAGAGGGGGGGGGGGTTGAATAGGACTATGCCAAATTAAAAAAATAATAGTAGAATTTAAATAAATTAAATATAGATAGCAATAGACAATCCCACAATGCTGAATTTTAAAGACAACCTCAAATGAATGAGTATTGAGAGGTTGATACAGATGTTGTTCTAAGGACAACCTTACACCATAAAAACCAAGGGTTTATGGCCGGACAACCTTACTAGAACGGTTTGTGTATCAAAAACTCAAACTGATATAGAGGAATAAAGAAATAAATAGCAAAGAAAGAAATCTAAGCTATTACAACATTCTCCACACTTGCATAAAGAAATTACAACATTCTCCACAATGCAAAAAGGAAAATTACAATCATCCACAAAACGAAATAAACAATCAAGCCACAAGACCAGAAATAAACAATTCGCTTGTGTGTACACCAACTATTTAGAAAAAATAGCCACACAACTACTCCACTCCTAATATCCTCACACAGTGGATATTAGCGTTCACTATGAAAGTAGGTTTTTCCAGGTTCACCTAAAACCCTCACAATTGTGTCTTTCAAGTGGGCTTACACAATTCAAAAACCCCACACTCTGAGTTTTCTGGATCACCTCAGACAAACCAAAATAGAGAGATTTTTCTGGCACAATCTCAATGAAACCAAAATACAAAAATTTACAATAATGTAAAATACCTGGATATTGTCTTTTTGATGAAGCTCGGAAGAACCAAATTGGAGTAGAAGTTCAATGTCCAAACTCACTTATGAAATGGTTCTAGGTTCTAAATTGATTTTAAATCAAATCAAGTTGGGCTAGCTCTATTTGATTTTAATTCCAAGAAAAGGGCAAGTCTCAATCCCTTCTTCAAATATGAATGAAATATAGAATACAAAATCAAATATAATAAATCTAAATTAAGAGAATATTAAATGAGCACAATATAGCTTATAAAGATGACTAACTTATCTCTCAGAGTGGCGTATTGATTTAGCTTGAATTCAATGAAAAACTCTGAAATTCGTGCTCTATTTATAAGTAAATAAATCACGTTCACGACTGGTCCTGAGGACACCATGACTGGTCGTAAGACCAACAGATTTTTAAAATTTTCAGCACGATAAGATAAAGTCGTTCTACGACTGGTCGTAGGACCTTCACGACTGGTCGAGGGACCTCCACGACTGGTCATGTGGAACCAGATTTAGTTGCTGGACTGGTCGAGAACGAGTCGAGCACTGTTCACACAAATGGTCGACCAATCTCCATGACTGGTCAAGGCTTAACAAAAAATTCTGAAAATTTGTAACAAACTTAAGACTGGTCGAGGAATTTCTTGGACTGGTTGAGCTAGTGCTAGGACTAGTCAAACAGAGTCCAAGACTAGTCGAGAAACAATCTATTCACTTATAAAATGATCTAATTGAATTATGTATTCAAAATGACCTACCCTAAGGTCAATCTAAAGTCATTCATACCTTATACATGAAGTATGAACATTGAAACTTCTTTTCGTTTAGTTGATAGTTAATCTTTGAAGTTCACGAAGGTTATGATCATTACACTTGATAGAGCTTGAACTTGAAACCTTTTGAAATTTCAACTTAAAGTATATTGAAACTTGAATTTGTAACTTTAAGAAGCTTGAACTTGAAATATCTTGATTCTTGAGCTTCAGGTTCAAAGTAAAAGGCTTTTTCTTGACTTGGAGCTTCTTGAACTATGAATCTTGAACATTGAACACACACTTGATGTTGTACTCGAACATGACCATGTAAACTTGCATTTCTTGAAGTAAAGATCTCTTGAGTGATGCACAATCTTGATTATGTAGATGAGCTACACAAGACACAAATTCCAAGAGAGGTTTTGACACTACAAAATTTGACAATTATAGGAGCAAGAAACCATAACACTTACAATCTCCCCTTTGTCAAATTTGTGACAAAACACACTTCATAATAACATAAGCTTTATACGTACAATAAAGAATCATGCACCAGTTATAAACAAAGCATCAATTATCAAAACATCAATTCTTCCTCCAACAATAACTCCCCCTTACTTACTCCTCCCCCTTACATAAGGAAGGTGTATCCACAATCCACATGCCATATACCAATATACCACAATCACCATATATTAAGCATGCCAAAATTCTCCCCCTTTTTGTCACAATATGACAAAGGAAGAAACCAAGAAATATAAGTGGAAGTAGATAAAGAAAGGAGAATAAGAAGAGTAGTGAGGAATAAATGATCAAGATAGACAATCCATAAGCATGTCATGTTCAAACATATATAACCAAGGCAACTAAGTACTACCAAGTTAAGTCAAGTTCAGCCAAGTACTACCTCAAAAGACAAAATAAATCGAAGTATCATTAAAGTTATTACAAACCAAGATTAGAAAATACTAATCAGATCCTGAAGAGGGAACAAGAATAGATTGATCAATTTGATGTAAACCCTTATTAACGCGCCTCATATATTTACACATATAAGCAAATTGAGAATCCTAGGTTACACGAATCTGAGCCACCTGTTCCTCAAGAGTATTCAACCTCTTAGTGAAATCAGAAGGCTGAAAATCAAGGTCAACTTCAGAATCTGATTCAATCTCATTAAAGATATCGTCCATGTTAATGTCATCTGGAGACAAATCACCACCTTCTTCATTTGTGGCATCATTTCCACTAACACCTACATTGACTTGGCCTGCGGCCAACCCCAAATTCATCTTGTTTATACTTGAGTTATTGAAGATTAGGTGTTGAATAGGAGCCTTTCCAACAGGCATAACCACTAACATATGGGTGGCCAACACAGTCATAAGATATGTAAAAGGGACATCATTGTGTCCAGGATGGAGACGGAATTGTATAATGGAATGACAGATTAAAGAAGGAAGACATACAGATGTACTAGAGATGATGGAATGCAGAATCCGAACCATGAGAGAGGTGAGTTCGGTTTTATTACCAGAATGTGGATAAAGATTTGAAATAAATATCCCGTGAAGGACCCTGTATCTGGGTAACAAATACTTTGAAGCAAACGCATTCCCATTTTGACTCCATTTCGCATCTATATTGCACAATGCTCTAGTAAGAATATGTTTTTTTGATTCAAATGGTTTAGCTACTAGAGTGCTAATTGGAATACCTTCATCATTGAATGGTATGTCCATTAGGCCAGAAATCAGATGTCGGTCTACTTCAAATGGACCTTCTCTAGTTGCTATAATATAAGTTAAATTTTTAGTTAAAAAATCATAAATACATGCATACATAGCTTGCCCAATAGACCAGTATGCCAGCCCACCCCAATGTAGAATGTTAGCCCATCCTACAGATTGGAGAAAAGGAAGGATTTCAAATGGAGCAATATGTTCAACATGAACAGGTCGTTCATCTATAACATTGCGCAACCTTAAATCCAGCACATAGGAGGATCATCTTCGAGTGACCGAAGGTGGCGCCTTGTTATAGGTGTCGACTTGAAAGTTGAAGGACCATGAGAACTTTTCGTTTTGCCTCTACCTTCCATTTGCAACTAGGAAATCAAAGAATCAAAAGGTTGCAAAAGAAGTAGAGTGGGTTTTCTCAAAATCATATTTTGGAGAAGAAAACCCCAAAAACCTCTATGAAACAAGAAATAAATCACACCAAAGATGAAAAAGGAGTGATAAGAATTTGAATTTAGAAGGAAAAAGGAAATAAATCATTAACCTTGAAGTACTACGGAGATGGGTTCGACCGGTCGAGCTAAGACCTGTTGGAGGAAACCCAAATGAAGAAAAAAGGAGTTTTTCCACCAAATAAACATCAAACCCGCGCTACACGACTGGTTGAGTATGTACTCGACTGGTTGTGCACAGCAAAAAATATGCAATTTTCTTGAAATTTGAAATTTTAAACAAATAAAATACCAAATGTATACAATATAATACAGAAATACGTGAATAATAAATTCAAATTGCACATACCAAGCTCAAATTTCAATTTAGAAAACCTACTTTTGTAGAGCGGTTTCATGAAAATGTCAGCAAGTTGAGTCTCAATTGGAATGTATTCCAAAGTAATTGTCTTTTCTTCCACTAATTCATGAATGTAGTGATATCAATGTCAAAGTGCTTGGTTCGTGAATGCTGAATTGGATTTTCAGATATATTAATTGCATTGGAATTATCACAATATAAAATCATGGAATCTTGTGCAATTCCGTAATCGCATAACATTCTTTTAATCCATACAAGCTGAGTACATGTATTACCTGCTGCAATGTATTCAGCCTCAGCAGTTGAGAGCGATATGGAACTTTGTTTCTTACTTTACCAAGAAACTAAATAGTTTCCAACATAGAAACAACCACCACTGGTTGATTTCCTATCATCAACGTTACCAGCCCAATCAACATCAGTGGAACCAGCTAATTGAACACTAGTATCATGTGGATACCAAAGACCCAGATTAGCTGAACTTATGACATATCGCATATCCGCTTAACAGCAATTAAATGTGACTCTTTAGGGTCAGATTGATATCTAGTGCAAATCCCTACACTAAATGCAATATCAGGTCGACTCGCAGTTAAATACAACAAACTACCTATCATACTGCGATACAATCTAGGATCCACTTTCTTACCTGTAGAGTCCTTTGAGAGTTTTAGAGTTATACTCATAGGAGTATCAAAATTTTTCCCATTCTCAAATCTGAACTTTTTAACAAAGTTTAGAGCATATTTGGTTTCAGAAATAAAGAAATCATCAGGTTGCTGTTTAACTTACAACCAAAGAAAATAATTCAATTTTTCAGCCATGCTCATTTCGAACTTAGATTTCATAAATCTACAAACTCAACAGTCATTTTAGCACAGGTAGATCCATAAATAATATCATCAACATTGTTGAGGCATAAAAAAGAGTGGAAGACAACAGAAAAAGCATTGTGCGCAAGTCAGACATTCAAAAAGAGTATTGTACGGAAAAAGCAAGCTTTGTGCGTAAGAAATGAAGCTTTGTGCGGGAATAATCATTGTGGGCAGGTGATTAGAGCGCACAACAAGTTCCGCACAAAGGGTAGCGCACACCAAGTTCCACACAAAGGATATCGCACAACGGAATCCGCACAAAGGTGGTTAGCGCAAAGCGAACTGCACAAAGACGACGTGGTACGTTTGCACGTGTGAGAAGACTATATATATATATCCCTTGACCCCTCTAAAGGGGTCATGAGCGACCAATCAAGAAGCAGAGGAAGATTTGAAGAGAGAGAGAGGTACTGCTCCACCGCCATTGTGCGGGAATGACTATTATGCGGCGCACAACACCAACGGTGCACAAACATTATTCGCGCACCACAAAGTGCGCCAGCACACAAAAGGCTCCAGCACACAAAAGGCACCAGCGCACAAAGTGTGCTAGTACACAAAAGGCTCCAGTGCATAAAAGGCTTTAGCGCATAATGGCTCCAGAGCACAACGTCTTTTGCCAGCGCACAATGGCTTTTGATAACACACAATGACTTCTAGCACAACATTCAACATTATGTTTTGATGTTTTATACATTTATGCATAATTTGGATGTTAAATACTGATTATATATCATAATTTATAAATATTCTATTTGAAATCAAAGGAGAAAATGATGTAAAGAACTTAGAATATACAAAATAAAGTGATTATCTTTCCTATTTTCTTCTGATAATCAATCAAATGAATGAAGTCTCCCAAATGAAATGCATTTGTTTCTTGTTCGAAATAAAATGGCGACTCTCAATGGGAACATCCTACCATTCATCTCCAAAATAGAATACGATTTAATATAAGTACTAATTTCTCTCTGCTTCGTACATTTGAACAACAAGAAGAGAAGAATATTGCAACCAACTAATCAATGGCAGTTGTCCGAAGAAATACGGTCTTCTACTTCACCGCAACAGGATTTATTGTGGAATATGCTGACAAACGAGCTGGACTTAATGAAGATAAAGCGGTAGCAAACAAGCAAATAAAATCACGGGCGGTTGTTACAGTCGTGACTGCTTCGCCAGTGCCACAAGGAGAAAGAGATGAATGCATCGTTGTCACTCGCAGAAGGACAAGGGCCCAGAATGCAACTGCAACAAGAACAAACTCACCATTGAGAAGAGTTAGGGGACCGGTGACACGAAATGCCGCCAGAAAAAATCTTGAACTCGCCCCTCCTGCGATATATCCCAGGCGAACAGTTCCACAACTAACGTCCAGTGATTTCTCGGCCTTGATAACCCCGAGAACCAGATGGACGAAGGAACAAAAGGGCAAAGCACTGCTAGTAAGTTCACCAATGTCTGTTTCACCTCGATCAATCAACGACAACAAGAGCACAGAGAAGTCAAAGGAAACCCCATCCTCCCCTCCTTTCGTGAGCTCTATCACGTCGACTTTTTCTTATCCCACTCCAACCACAGCTTCATCAAAAGTGGAGAGGCCGCAGTGCACATGGCCGGAATAAATCAGGAAAATACACCAACTACAGAAGACCGTGTAAATGAAATGGCAGAGGCACAGAGAGCACTAATGGAAGAATACAGAAATCTCAGAGAAGCCCTAGCAACCCTTGCACACAATGTTGCTCAAATAGCTACACCCCCAGTAACTGAAGATGTGAACGAAGGAGAGAAACACCTCGAAGGGTCGTAACTACCGAGGACCGGATCGCATGGATTTGTTAACACGACAAGGATAGTGACACAGGAAGAAGTATGACAAGTCATTGAAGAAGCAGTTAGATGGGAAAGAGAACGCAAAGGCACAGGAAGATTCAGATATCGGACGTCATACCCGAGAAAGTGGAGGATATTCCCTTCCTGAACAATTTTAAACATCCGGACTTCCAAAAGTTCAACGGGGATGGATTGCCAGAAGAACACCTGATGCACTTCATCACCAGTATGAGGAATTTCTCCACAGTACCCCAATACTGTCTCCAATTATTTGGGTCTTCTCTAACGAATAAAGCGTTTAAGTGGTATGCTAGCCTAACGCCTAGGTCGATAAGAACATGGGAGTAGATGCGAGACGCGTTCATGTCAAATTTCTTCTCATCAGAGTGTGATGTCAGTATCACGAAATTAGCCTCAGTGCGACAGAGGGAAGGAGAGCCAGTAGAAAAATTTATAAACAAATGGAAGACCTTGGGAGCTTCTTGCAGGCAATTACCAAAAGAGAAAGAACAGGTGAAATGTGCCTGAACTCCATGAAAACTGAAATAGCATTTGGTCTCACCAGTGCAGACATCAGGACCTTCCGTGACTTGGCCACAAAAGCACGTGCTCTAGAACTAATGACTCGGAAGATGCCGGCGTTCAATTATGAAATGGTTAGAAAAGGACCTCGGAAGTTGATTACAAACGTGGTTGATCACGATAAAAGGAACCAGGAATCAAGAGAAGTGAAAGGCAAAAGGGCGGAAAGGAGAGAAGAGTCGAGTCGCCCCAGAGGAAGGTTTTACGACAAGAGACCCTGATCATTGAATTCTCATGAGGGTTTCGTGTTTGACAAAGAGGACGTACTCCCCATGATGAATCAGTTGCTAAAAGCTGGAACAATCAAATTTCCGCTATCAAAACGTCTCGAGGAGGCATTTAAAATAAAGGAAAGAGACTTCTGTCATTATCACTGCCTGGTGGGGCATCCGACGGAAAATTGTTATACATTGAAGTGTATTATACAAAGGAT
Source organism: Magnolia officinalis (assembly GCA_021015155.1). Classification (NCBI taxonomy): domain Eukaryota; kingdom Viridiplantae; phylum Streptophyta; class Magnoliopsida; order Magnoliales; family Magnoliaceae; genus Magnolia; species Magnolia officinalis. The sequence goes on from JAJHSJ010000015.1 coordinate 33,723,535, forward strand.
GATAAACAAGGGCAAAAAATAGTCGGGAAGGAGAAAGAGAGGGACAGGAAAGCAACAGCAAACATACTCACCTTACGAGAAAATTGTCGAGAGAGGACAGGGGTGAATGATCAGAAAGCAACAGAGAGAGACACCGTAACTACCTTGCGATCAGGGAAGAAGATGGCTATCCCACCGAGTTCGAAAAATGAAAAAGCAAAGACTGAAGCAGCTAAGAGTCATGATAGCAACGATAATAGCGGTAAAAGGGAAAAAGGAAAGGAGATAGGGAAAGTGACTTACGACATAATAAGTCACTTGAAGGGCATTCCGACCCGATTAAGTGTTTACGACGCTCTGAAGTTGTCAGAAGACTCCCGACAAAGCCTAATTAAAGCATTATCTGATGAAAGTATAAGGGAAGTGTTATTGACTGAATTAGAGAATGAAAAATAAGAAGATTATCTACCGGTTATCTTCTTCTCCGATGAAGACCTGGCCTGTGATGAGGGACATAATAGGCCACTGATGATAATGGGTCATATTCGCGGTAAGCAAGTAAAACGGATAATACTCGATAATAGGTCCGCTGTTGTAACACCCTGGATTTTTCCCAACCTAGAGTTAGACGTCCTTAGGCGATGGGTCAATCCTAACACCTAATTAACTTCTCAAATACTCAATTCAAAAGTTTCAAATCCCTTTTCAAACCATTTTCTTCAAATTCTCACTTTTCACTACCTTATCCTTCAAAATTTTCTAAGTGCTTTCATATTAGACACAAATCTTAACGTTTAGGTGATGTTGATCACAATTTAAACTAAAAATGACTATGAATAGTAAATAAATAAGTAAAATAGGTTTTTAATCATTAACCTTTTGAAATCTCATGAAATAAGTAGGCTATTTGGATAGATCAGCTTCTCCTACCCCAAAAACATGTATTGCACGTCAAATAACTCATCTTGGGTCGTAAAATACACCTATTTCGAATATCGGGTGGCGAAACCACCCCAGATAGGATAGCGAGTAGCGAGGGGCTAGCCGGTTTAGCGAGGCCTCATCCGTACAGCGGGCCTGGGCGGGCCGCAATTCAACGGCTGGCCCATTTTCGGCCACATTTTCTGCGATTTTGGTTCGACTTCAAAAAGTCATATCTCCCTCGTTATAACTACGATTTAGGTGATTCACAAGCCAGATTTAAGCTCGATGAGTCTAGTTTCATATAAAAATAAGTGAAAAATATAATAAATTATTTAATATAGTTAAATATAGGTCGTTGTGACAACTATCCGAAAATCATCAATTTGGACAACTGCTGCTTCGAGAATTTTTAGAATTTTTCTACAGCACGAAATCTAATGAAATTTGATGGAGATAAAGTAAACTTGATGGTGAACTACTAAAAAAATAATAAAATTAATATACTAATTAAAAGTGCTAGAAACGAGCATAGAACTTTCCTAGGACCTTATTCTGTCGTAATTAGGGCACGCTTTAGTTAAGTACTAAGCTGAACAATCAGTAGAATTATCTTGAACTAATTTAAATACGATCTACAAGACCTAAAATTTGTAGAATCGTTGATGCTACGTTACCCCGAAATCTAGGATCCATCTCATTACCCAACTACTCTCGGGAGCACAATGAAACTCCGTATCGATCTGGAACGCACGTCGAAAGTCTAATGACCACGATACTAAGCACTTAGGACCGCCTCACTGGGCTTGACAACCATCTCAGAAATCAAATCTAGATAATGTCCTGGGGCTATTCGATTGAGCCTGGAGTGAAGAGTGTGAGAAAACGTGGTTTTCTTTAGAAATTAAATATAATTTAAGTAATTGAGACTTGTTGCCTGTGGGCCTGATATAAGCAATCAGACCGTCAGAATCTGACCCAAATACACCCTCGGATCAGGAGAAATTTCATTCACATGGCAGTGTACTTGTAATCCTGATCGAGTTTCGGTGACCGTTGAACTGAAACTGGTCCGCCACGTGTGATCTGGGAACCCGACTGGAATGAAAACTTAACTCGACCTAGATCCATAGACAAGGAGCTTAAGTCCGACCTTTGGCTTAAGGAGGGGCTCCGGAAGAGCTCCGTTAAGCTGAAACAGATGCCCTTTGGACATAACCTAAGTATACCTTGGCCCTGGGCCTATTTCCGACAATTCTAGGGCCTATATAAGAGGCTTAAACCCTCTCTCTCATATTCCATATGAATTTTCTAAACCTAAGGGAGAGAGAAGAAAGAAAGAGAAGGAAAGAGAGAGAGAAAGTGAGTGAATGAGTGAGAGTTATTCTTGAGAATCGCTCCTGCTATTCTACGTGCCGATCCATCAATACCGTATCGCTTTTTCGGCGATACTGATCCCGTTCTTAGGTAAGAAAACCTAACCCTAATCTGTTTTCAGGTTTCAGGTAGTGTAGGTTATGAAATAACTAACCCAACTCATGCTATAGGTTGATATACCCTCGTTGACGAAGCCTTAGAGTTTCTAGCGAATTTGTTATGCTTCTAAGGCGTAAGGTGGGGACTTTAAGCGTATAGGTTATGGTTTTCAAGGCTTTCAATGTCAGTTAATGATATATTACTGACGTGGATGCTATTACACATGTACAAAGTGTTGTCCGTTTCATTTTTCAGATATACGTTAACTATATTGAATATACTGTATTCCTCGTATTTGTAGAAAATACCGTATACGTATGAAATTCGGATTTGTGCTTGCCATGATTAATTGTTGTCTATGTATGCTAGATGCATGTGTATCAACTTCTGGGTGAACGGATTAGCCTAATACATGTTATCCCGACATACGTTGTGTATGTTATAACGTGTAGCCTAAGTGTTTGTAGAAATGTTCGAATGAATATGAACTATGATTTATGCTTGCCATGACTATTGGTCGTGAATGCATGATCGTGGTTCATGTGGCAACTCCTTTATGAAAGGATTCGCTACGACATGTGTTATAACTAGCATATTACAGGTATGTTGGAAAGTGTAGTCTAAGTATTTGTAAAATTGTCTGAATGAGTAAGTAGTTAGTAAATTGTAATGTATAAGGGTGTTGAGATATGATTCTCAACTACTTTAACTATGTGTATGCTTTCCTCCATGTACCGTATATTAGAGTGTCTGTTTATCTATGTAATGTATATGTATAAATCCATGTTTAAGTTGTATTCCATAAAATGCAAAACAAAGCCGTGAAGGGTGATGGGGGAGTGGTAACGATTCCGTGCAACAACCCTGGCAACCCTATAGCGGACATGATTGTATGATTTGAAATCTTGATCCATTACTACTTTAACTATTCTTAGGATATTTTGTTGTAATTGAATGTGATTGGGGCTATTGTATAGTCCAGGCAATCGGTAACAGATCCTAGATTGGTGGATGATGTTGTTTCGCCATACCGGATGTGTTCGACGAATCCGAGACGTACTTCGGTTATCGACAGTGGTTAGGCCACACAGAGTGATTACGCACTTCATGTCGATCCACTTGATGTGCGCTCGTGCTACTCGAGCTCGTCAAGTAACCCGATTGGCCCTATCTATGTTCACCATGTTTGGACGCTATTGCTTGAACGTAAGGTACCAAACTCACCAGTGGATACCCCGTTAACCTTGGTACCTCGATCCGCTAAGACTCATGAGCCGGACATGGTGGTATGGGACACCGTGGTGAGTTGTCGGCCTACGCTGGGGCGACGAGCCTCCCCGTAGTGACCAGTGAGCAACACCACCTCGTGAGCCGAATACGGTGGTATGGGACACTGTATTTGAGCTGTCGACCTTCACTGTTTTGATGACGAAGCCGTGATGGGTGATGGGAGAGTGGTGTAACGATTCCGTGAAACAGCCCTGGCAGCCCTAGACGTGCCATTTGTAGTGACTTCAAGTATACACCGAACCTGCGTTGAGGCGACGAGCCTTTCCGTAGTAATCAGAGTATGAACTAGGCCTGTATTGATTTGGCGACAAGCCTTTGCAGCAACCTAGAACCGCAATATCGTATGAGATTTACTAGGACTGACGAGCCTAGAATGGATCATTGTTTGGGTATTGATATAAGAGAGGGACCTCAGTTTACCAACCCTGCTGTATGAAAAGGACTAATAAGAACTTGGTAATCATATGCATGCACCACATTACGCGTGCGTTCAGGCGTAGCAGGTCAAGCACTGAGGCAGTGTTGTTCATGCGCGAATGTGAGATGAAGTCGCTGAGGGAGCGTAGGCGAGGGCATGCATCATACATTCATACCATTCTTGCATTAACAAGACTTAGAGATGTGTGATTTGCTGCTTTATCATTACTGCTTGATTGAATTGATAACATGCTAACCTTTGCTTTATTGTTCCACTGAGTTGATCACTCACTCCCATGTTACGGGACGATGTTGTACACACCAACCAGACCTTGTTTGAGTTTCAGATGATGACGATGCTTGCAAATCGAAGTCGGTCTTTATGATGATGAGGAGGGTTTCTCCTTTATGCAGCTATCAGGCGGGTCTATGTAGACCATCTTCTGATCGACGGGGTTACAGGGTTGCTAATTAGATGTCATTACACTTTAGTTTGCTCTTTTGGAACACCCTTGTGTATTCATTTTGTCCATTTTTTTTAGTATACATGGATATATTTAACCTGGTAGCATGTTCACACTCTGGAGACTTACAACAGTTTATATATGTTATATATCTATCACAGTCTTCCTGTCGTAATTTAATTGTCTCTGGAGTAGATATGCTGTTTTGGCTTAATCCCATTCATCTTTAATGCACTAACACGGACAACATTCAATCATCATTATTTATGTTGCATAAGTGATGCGTTGGAACTCGGGAGTTGAGTTTATGCTCGACCCCCGATTTTCAGGGCGTTACAGCTGTAAACCTGTTGCCATTAACAATGCTGAGTAAATTGGGTTACCGACGATCAAATTGCACCCCAGTGGAATGATGATACAGGGCTTTAATCAAGACGGATAACGTGCGCTTGGGAAGATCATGATAACGCTGGAGAAAAGAGAAATAACTACGAATGTCGTCTGCCATGTTATAAATGCAGTGACTACATATAATCTCCTTCTGGGAAGACCATGGATGCATCAGTATGGCATCATACCTTCTACCCTGCACCAGTGTTTCAAATACTCTAAAGATGGGGTACAACATAAAGTGCTAGACGATGCGAAACCATATACAGAAGCTGAAGCTTTCTTCGCAGATGCAAGTTATTATGGCGCATTTGCCAACAAAGAAGAGAAAGAGAATGATGAGAAGAAAAACAAAAAATTCCTGCATGGAAATAATAAACGAAAAAGGAGCGAAGTCGCCTGAAACAGAGAAAGCAAGGAAGAGGTTCTATTTTGTCCCGAAGCATTTGCGACAGCCAGGGAAACCTCTGTTAACGTTGTTATTGCCTAAACAATTGGAGATCCTGCAATCAAATTATATAGTACCACTCCCGTATGTTGAAAGGAGTAGGTCGTTTCCCCTCATCCTGAAAAGGTTTTGTGTTAAACCCAGTGCAAGGTATCCAGAACCGATCGAATTCTATGCTCCCTCAAAAATAAAACAAGATGAAACAGTCGACAGCAAGGTGGGAAATGGAAGTTTAATGCCCAAAGAGCTGGAAAGATATAGCTTGGTAAGTCAAAAAATCATGAAGAAAATGGGTAAGTCAAAAAATCATGAAGATAAAGCTTGGTAAGTCAAAAAATCATGATTGTTAATTCAAAAAATCATGAAGAAAATGGGTTTAAATTATGGAAAAGGAATGCAGATTCCGGTTGGGGCCAGTCAAAAGAAGTGAGAAAAGTTCTGAGGACTAGGAGCAGAATCTTCCGTGAATATGGTGACCGCCGACCGAATAGTAGAAATGGACCTTGATATAATCAGCAAGCCCGAAACAACTCCAAGGCAAATGGAGGATGGGGGCAAGGTTTAAATTATGGAAAAGGAATGCAGATTCCGGTTGGGGCCAGTCCAAAAGAAGTGAGAAAAGTTCCAAGGACTAGGAGCAGAATCTTCCGTGAATATGGTGACAGCCGACCAAATAGTAGAAATGGACCTTGATATGATCAGCAAGCCCGAAACAGCTCCAAGGCAAATGGAGGATGGGGGCAACCAATGATCGACAGCTTGAAAGAGATAAATTTGGGAACTGAGGAAGAACCGCAGAATGCTTTTATAAGTGTCAATTTATCAGATAAAGAAGCTGGTCATTACGTTAGTCTCCTGAGGGAAAATAAAGATGTCTTTACTTCAACGTATGCAGAAATGCCAGGTCTGGAATCGACAGTAGCGATGCATTGGTTGAATATCTCTAAAGACAAAAGACCCATTAAGTAAACACAGAGACGGTTTCACCCAGATTTGGTTCCCAAGATAGAAGAAGAGATAGGCAAACTGATAAAGGTCGGGTTCATCAGAGAGGTTAAATATCCCAAGTGGATATCAAACATCGTCCCATTAAAGAAGAAGAATGGGCAGATCAGGTTTTGCGTCGACTTCAGAGATTTGAATGAAGCATGTCCTAAAGATGATTTTCCACTTCCAATAATTGAAATGTTAATTGACAGTACCACGCAGTATGTTGTCATGTCCTTCGTGGACGGCTACGCCGGCTACAATCAAATACGAATGACGCCTGAAGATGAGGAGGCGACAGCTTTCAGAACTCCATTAGGTATATATTGTTATAAGGTCATGTCGTTCGGTCTCAAGAATGCAGGGGCAACGTATCAGAGGGCGATGCAGAACATATTTCAAGACATGATGCATAAGCATGTTGAGTGTTATGTAGACGACTTGGTGATCAGGTCAAATCATCACGAGGAGCATCGTGAACATCTGGCATCAGTTTTCCGCCGAATTAGAAAGAAACAGTTGAAGATGAACCCGGCAAAATGTGCATTTGGAGTATCGTCGGAAAAATTCCTGGGTTTCGTAGTGAGACACAAGGGTATCGAAATAGATCCAGAGAAAGTTAGAGCTATTCAAGATATGTCACCTCCGAAAACATTGAAAGAGCTAAAAAGCTTGCAGGAAAATTAGCGTATATCCGCCGCTTTATCTCAAACCTAGCAGAAAGATGCTAGCCATTTTCTCATCTGATGAAGAAAGGAACAGAATTCATATGGGATAAATCCTGCCAGAATGCTTTCAAGTCGATAAAAAGATTGTTGAAACAACCTCCAGTATTAACAGCCCCCGTGAAAGGAAGGCCCCTCATTTTGTATATATTAGCAGCCGAGAATTCACTAGGAGCCCTGCTGGCACAAGTGAATGAAGATGGAAAAGAAGCAGCTCTTTATTATTTAAGTCGAACATTAATCGGTGCAAAATGCAACTATACGTCTATCAAAAAAATATGCTTGGCACTGGTATTTGTAGTTCAGAAATTAAGACATTATTATTTGTCTCATGACATAACTCTAATATCTCGAGCAGATCCCATTAAGTTTTTGATGACAAGGCCGATGTTGTCAGGAAGGTTGGCGAAGTGGATGTTATTGTTATCAGAGTATGCGATCACGTACAAGCCGACGAAAGCAGTAAAAGGACAAGCAGTGGCAGATTTTCTAGCGGCTCATCCTGTGACAAGTTGCGAAGCCATTTTCGATGAATTCCTAGACGAACAAGTCATGATGACAAAATTTCCTAAAGCGTGGCAAATGTTCTTTGATGGGGCAGCTTGGGCGATGGGGGCAGGTGCCAAAGTAGTATTCATTACCCCACAGGGTGATTTGTTACCTTATTCCTTCACGCTAGGTACAACTTGTATGAATAACAAAGCTGAATATAATGCCCTTATCATTGGGATGGAGATAGCCAGTGAGCTAAGAATAAAACACCTGCAGATTTATGGGGATTCTAAGCTGATCATAAAACTGGTGGTGATAGAATTAGAAACAAGGAAGCCAGAACTTCTACCATATTGTCGAAGAGCACAACATTTATTGGAGAAATTTTTGAACGTTGAAGTCAAGCATATACCACGAAACAAGAATGCAAAGGCCGATGCTCTGGCCAGTCTAGCAGCGATGTTGTCTTGCCCAGATTGAAGCCCCCTACAAGTGACAATCGAAGAATAAAGATTCTTGCCTTCTGCAGAGGTGATTGGTGAAACAACGGAAGCCCTACCCGTATCATGCTTAGAAGTGACAGTAGATGATTGGCGTCAGCCTTTCGTCGACTATCTCAAATATGACATCCTACCAGACGATCTAGAAGTGAAATCGCAAATTAAGCAGAAAGTAAAAAAGGTTCATTTTATGCAATGAGGAGTTATACAGAAGATCTTATAATGAAAAGTTATTGCAATGTCTAAACAAAGAAGAGGCAAGCCAAGTGCTACGTGAAGCACATTCTAGGGACTGCGGGGTGCATCAAGCCGGGAGGAATCTGTTCCACCGAGTGTACCGGATGAGATATTATTGGCTGACAATGTTTAAAGATGTAATAGACTACGCGAAACGGTGCCACGAGTGTCAAATCCATGGAGACATCATACATGTACCTCTTAAAGGCCTTCATCAGTCAGCCACTTCTTGGCCCTTTGCCGTGTTGGGACTTGATGTCATTAGCCCCATAAATCCACCGTCGTCTAGAGGAAAACAGTATATATTAGCAGCAACAAACTATTTTTCCAAATGGACAGAAGCGGTTGCACTATGAAGCCTTAAAGAGAGGGATATTGTTAATTTTATTCGGCACGCGATAATATATCGCCACGGTATCCCAAAGAGAATCATTACAGATAACGACACTCCTTTCAAGAACAGGGGGATGGAGAAGTTATGTCAGAAGTTCGAGATTCACTAGTCGTTCTCAACGCCCTATTATCCACCGGCCAATGGGCTGGCCGATGCATTCAATAAGACAATTATGAAAATAATGAAAAAATGGTGAACGGGAATAAGATTGAATGGGATGAAAAGCTGCAATAACCTCTATGGGCCTATAGAACAACGCACCGTACAGCGACACAGGCTACTCCGTATTCGTTGGTTTATAGTGTGGAAGTTGTCGTGCAAATCGAGATACAGGTCGCCTCACTAAGGGTAGCAGTACATTAATCAATTACAGATGACAAAAAACCAAAGATACGGCTGAAAGAATTAAATTTACTTGATGAGAACAGACTGGCAGCTCAGCAGTGCTTACAATTATATCAAGCTAGAGTTTCTACAGCCTTCAATAAAAAGGTTAAACACCGATCTTTCAGAAAATGGGATTTAGTTTTGATGTTGAGAAGGCCAATAATAGTCACTTGAAAAACAGGGGGCAAGTTTGACCCTAAATGGGACGGACCGTATGTAATCATTGAAGTTTACTCCAATGGAACGTACAGAGTAACGGATCAAGATGGACAAGGCATCAGTATACCGGTCAATGCTCGCTTCATCAAGAAATATTACTCGTGACAGTGGGAGAAATTTTGATTTAGAAGATTACCAAGATAATTCTTCTATATTAAAAGGGGGCAATCACGAATGAAGAAAAGATGAAATGATGAGATAGCCTTTACAGGCACAACCTTATATTGTATCTTCACGAGCAAGAGAGCTGCGAAGGACAAAGTCATGTACTCTCCCTTACGAGAATGAATAAAAAGCGCAAACTTTGCCACCAAAGCGTTGATGATCGCCAAGCGTCTATAATTATCGCCAAGCGCCAACGATTATTGCCAAGAGCCAATGATTATCGCCAAGCGTCGATGATTATCGCCGAAGTAGCAACTGTTGCTGTCATCATCAATCACTCACATAAACTCCTTTTATTCAAAATTGCTATCATCACCGAGCTGATACATTATATTAAACACAATACGAATGTCCTTGAGACATCATTAGCGATGGCGAAATGTCAATTTTGATTTATCAACTTTGGCAGCGGAACAGACTGTGCAGCCAACCACATATTAAGTTGATGACATCGATGGTAGCTTACTTCTTAAGGAAGCCTAGCCAGCCTTACATGGCCAACTACACATAAGACCTATCGCTTTCACCATTTTGGGCAACAATGACAAGCCAGTGGACCTGAAAAACCCATGAAGGCTATCACGTGCATACCCATCCGGGCAGCGGGCAGAGCCAGTGACTAAAAGCTCTAAAAGGCCAAAAAGACATAAAACGGTCAGTCATGCATGAGACCAATGCCGTTTGTGAGCTCTCCGATAGCGTCATGGATAAGGATGAAAATACCCTTCCAAGAATGGGTCCGAACTCACAAACAAAGAAAATCCAGATCCCTTGTTTGATTTTGGTATTAACCATGAGGAAAGGCATAAACCTACACATTGATGGACCAACGACCTTGGACCTTGAAAAGGCCTAGCTATATGTCCTAGAGGGGGGGGGGGTTGAATAGGACTATGCCAAATTTAAAATGATACCAGTGGAATTAAACAATAAGGTAGCCTTATAAACAAATAAATGAAAGATAGTACTTTCAAATAAATCACAATACAGAAATGTAAAGCAACCTCAATATTCTAGTATTGAGAGGCTGATACAAATGATGTTCTAAGGACAACCTTGCACCATAAAAACTAAGGGTTTATGGCAGGACAACCTTACTAGAACGGTTTAAGTATCAATATCTCAAACTGAAGAGGAATAACGGAAATAGCAAGAATTGAAATTCTAAACTATTACAACATTCCCACAATGCTTGAAATATAAATATTACAACATTCACATCCACACATATATTCCATAGCTTTGAATGATAAAGGATATATAAATTAAATAAACATTCAAACTACAAGACACAAAGAATTATAGTGGTTCGCCAGTGTGTACACCAACTGTTAAACAACATCCACACAGCTTGCTACTCCACTCTTAATATCCCCACACAGGGGATATCAGCATTCACTATGAAAATAGGTTTCACAGGTTCACCTAAAACCTTCACAATTGTGTCTTTCAAATGGGCTTACACAATTCAAAAACCCCACTTTCTGAGTTTTCTGGCTCTCCTCGGATAACCAACACAATGAGATTTTTCTAGCTTAATCTCAAAAGAAACCAAAATAAAGGAAATTTACATAAATGTAAAATACCTGAATTTCTCCTTTTGTAGTAGCCTGGAAGAACCAATCGGAGTAGAAGTTCGAATATAGAAGTTCAATTGTCCAATACTCACTTTGAAATGGTTATAGGTTCTAATTGATTTTAAATTAAACCAGTTAGGCTAGCTCTATTTGATTTTGATTCAAAGAAGAAGGAATACAGCAATTCCTCTTTTCAATTCAGATTGGAATACAGAATCAAAATCAAATTGACAAAGCTAACAAAATAGAATATTAAAAATGCACATCGTAGCTTAAAAATTAACACAAACTTATCTCAGAGTGAAGCCTTGAAGTTTACTTGAAATTGGAATATGAAACTTTGAAAATCGTGTTCTATTTATAGATGCAGAAATCGCGTCTACAACTGATCGTATGGCCACCACGACTGGTCGTAGGTAGAACTGCATTTTAAAATTTTAAGTACGATCACATAAAACCGTTCCACGACTGATCGTAGGGTGTCCACGACTGGTCGTGACCAACCCATGACTAGTCGTGAGGAGCCAGGAATGATTGCTGGAGTTTGAGTCGTAGCTGCAAGACTAGTCGTGAATGAGTTGGCACTGTTCCTATGACCGATCGAACATACTCTAGGACTGGTCGAAGCTCAACAAAAAAATTTTAAAATTTTACAACAACTTAGGACTAGTCTTGAAATTTCTTGGACTGGTCGAGCCAGTTCTAGGACTAGTCAAACAGAGTCCAGGACTAGTCTTAGAACAGACCAAACACTTATAAAATGATTCAATTTGAATTATGTATACAAAATGACCTACCCTAAGGTCAATCTAAGGTCATACATACCTTGAATGTGAAGTAAGGACATTGAAACTTCATTTTTTCAGATGATGGTTGACCTTTGAAGATTATGAAGCTTGAGATCTCTACAAGATGTAGCTTGAACTTGAGCTATTCTAAAGCTTGGATTTATCGTTCTTGAGTTATACTTCATCTTGGGTCGAACATTATCTCAAGCTGTACTTGAGTCTTGAACAAGCACTTGTCTTCTGATGTAGCTCTTGAAATATTCTGAACCTTGAAGCTTACAGAAGTGGACAAAAAACCTGACGTTGCATTTCTTGACGTAGATCACCGTTCTGAGCTTGTAGCATTGATGCAGTGTCTTGAATATACAAATCAACATGCTACACAAGACATAGATTGTGTTTTTGACACCACAAAATTTGACAACCAAAGGAATAGGAAACCATAGCACTTACAATCTTCCCCCTTTGTCAAATTTGTGACAAAACACACTTAACAAATATATAATCAATATGAACACAAAGAATCATGCACTAGTTATAAAAGTAAATCAGTTATAGCCTGATTAACGAATCATGCACCATTTGTCATTAACTAGCAAAAATAAATTCCTCATTACTTCTCATTACATACTCCCCCTGAGTAGTACACATAAAATCCATAAAAATTAAGCTTTATAATTATGCTTTATGCTACTCCCTCACAATCCATATACATTCCATATTTATCACTCAAAAACATATTCTCCCCCTTTTTGTCACAATATGACAAAGGAAGAAAGGAATAAATGAAAGTGGAAGTCCAATAAGAGAGTAATAAAGGAGTTAAATAGACAAAAGATATATAAGCAAATTCAAAGTACATAAATCATAAACCAGTATAATCTAGAGTAAGTCTAGCACACACTGAAAAAAAAAAAACAAAATAGTCTAACAGTTATTACACACCAATGAATAAAAACATTTAATCCGATCTTGATGAAGGAGCAGGTATGCTAGGATCAAGTTGATGAAGGCCCTTGTTTAAATGCCTAAGATACTTGCGCATATATTTAAGTTGTAAATCATGGGCAACATTCATGTTCTCAACCTTCTCCTCAAGTGCACGAAGGCGAGCATCAAAATCAGATGGCTCATAGTCAGGATCATTAGTAGAATCTGATTCAATTTCATCAAAAATGTCATCCATATTTATATCATCAAGAGGAAGATCGCCACCTTCTTCTTCATCCCCTGCTTCAGCACCACCACCACCAACATCTCTTTGTCCAGGAGCCAATTCCAATTTCATCTTGTTTATATTAGAATTGTTAAAAATAAGATGATGAATAGGAGCCTCTTTAACAGGCATAGCAACTAGCATGTGAGAAGCTAACACAGTCATAAGATAAGCAAATGGAATGTCACTGTGTCCTGGATGGAGACGAAACTGAATGATGAAATGACATATTAAAGAAGGAAGATACACTTTAGTACCAGTGATGATAGAATGCAAAACCCGAACCATAAAGGAAGTCAGTTCTGTTTTGTTACCAGAACGCGAATATAAATTTGAAGTAAAGATTTTATGGAGAACCCTGTATCTGGGTAACAAATACTTTGAGGGGAGCGCATTCCCTTTATGAGTCCATTGAACATCGATATTGCATAAATCTCTAGTTAACATACGTTTTTCAGTTTCCGACGGTTTTCCAACTAGAATCTGAATAGGAATACCCTCGTCATTAACAGGTATATCCATTATAGTCGAAATCAGATGACGATCTATATCAAATGGACCTTCTCTTGTTGCTATATTAAATGTTAAATTCTTGGTCAAAAATTTAGAAATGCAAGCAATCATGGCCTGAGCAATAGATTGGTATGTAGGCCCACCCCAATGTAGGATGTTATCCCAGCCTATAGATTGGAGAAGAGGAAGGATACGAAAGGTGCAATGTGATCAATAAACACAGGTCTTTCAACGATAACGTTTCGCAATCGCAAATCCCGTACATGAGAGGGATCATCTTTGGGTGACCGAAGATGGCGCCTAGTGATAGTTGAAGGACGAGAGGAAGACAGATCACGGGAAGTTTTCTTTTTCCCTCTAGAATCTATTTGCAATAGGAAAATCAAAGAACTAAGAAGAAGTAAAGATTATAGAGTGAGGTTTGCTAAGATCATATTTTTCAAAAGAAAAGCCCCAAAATTGCATTGAATCACAAAATAAATTAATCCAAGAGTGAAAATGAAGTAATATTGACTAGAATCTACAAGAAAAACACAAATGATGCACTAACCTTGAGGAGTCAGACAGTTGGGTACGACTAGTTGTGCTATGGCCCGTTGGAGAAGAAATAGGAAATGAAGAAGATGAGTTTTTCTCAAATTTTTAAGATATTCAGCTTGCTACACAACTGGTCGAGGACCGTTCTCAACCGGTCGTACCACAACTGGTCGAGCACATCCTCGACTGGTCGTGTACCAACAAAAATATGCATTTTTCATCAAAATTTGAAATTTAAACCAATAAATTATCAAATATATATACACTATGATATACACATGCATGAATAATCAATTTAAATTACACATACCAAGATCAAAATTCCATTTATTAAACCTGATTTTGTCGAGCGGTTTAGTGAAAATGTCAGCAAGTTGAGTCTCGGTAGGAATGTATTCCAATGAAATTATTTTTTCTTCCACTAATTCACGAATGTAATGAAATCTAATGTCATGTGCTTAGTACGAGAATGCTGAATTGGATTTTTAAAAATATTTATTACACTGGAATTATCACAATATAAAACCATTGAATCCTGTGCAATTCCATAATCGCTTAATATACGTTTCATCCAAACAAGCTGAGTACATGCATTTTCAGCTGCGATGTATTCAGCCTCAGTAGTAGAAAGAAATATAGAACTTTGTTTCTTACTAAACTAAGAAACTAGAGAATTTCCAATATAGAAACAACCACCACTGGTTGACTTTCTATCATTGATATTACCAGCCCAATCAGCATCTGAGTACCCAGCTAACTAAACACTAGTCTCATGTGGATACCAAAGACCCAAATTAACTGAACTTGCGACATATCGCATAATCCGCTTAACAGCAGTTAGATGAGACTCTTTATGGTTAGACTGATATCTAACGCAAATTCCAACACTCAAAGCAATATTAGGTCTACTAGCAGTTAAATAAAGCAAACTACCAATCATACTACGATATATTTTAGGATCTACATTTTTACTTGCAGAGTCTTTTGAGAGTCTTAATGTTGTACTCATAGGAGTATCAAAATTCTTACCATTCTCAAATCCAAACTTTTTATTTAAGTTCAAAGTATATTTGGTTTGAGAAATAAAATTACCATCAGGTTGTTGTTTTACTTACAACCCTAGGAAATAATTCAATTCCCCAACCATGCTCATTTCAAACTTAGATTTCATTAAATCTGCAAACTCAACAGTCATGTTAGTACAGGTAGATCCATAAATAATATCATCAACATAGATTTGCACTATTAAGATATGATCGTTATGTTTCTTAACAAACAGAGTCTTATCAACACTTCCCATTAGAAAATTATGACTTAGTAAACACTTAGTCAAATTTTCGTACCATGCCCTGGGAGCTTGTTTCAAACTGTAGAGAGCCTTTTTAAGGAGATAGACATGATCAGTGTTCTTAAGGTCTTCAAAGCCCATTAGTTGTTCAACATAAACTTCTTCATGCAGATCACCATTTAAGAAGACACTCTTTACATCCATTTGATAAATTTTGAATTTTCTAAAGCACACAATGGATATGAATAGTCTGATTGATTCAAGATGAGCTATTAGGGCAAAGGTTTCATCATAGTCGATACCTTCAATTTGAGTGTACCCTTGTACAACCAGTCTAGCCTTGTTTCGAATTATATTACCAAGTTCATCAGACTTATTTTTGAAAATCCACTTAGTTCCTATAATGTGTTTATCTTTAGGTCTAAAAACAAGATACCAAACATCATTTCTCACAAATTGGTTTAGTTATTCTTGCATAGCTACTATCCAGTTTTCGTCATTAAGGGTTCCTTTACGTTAGCCGGTTCTATCTGGGATGTAAAGCACACGTAATTACATGTCTTCTAGTTGTCTATGAGTGCGTACACCAGTGAGAGATGGGGTTGGATGATCTTTGACAGTCCTCAGTTCAGAATTAGTTTGATTTGATGAAGTATCTGGTTTGTCAATTAAAAGAACTTCATCATTATCTGAACTTGGGGCAAGTGTATTCAAGTGATCGTCAATGACCACATTGATGGACTGTTGAATCACACCGGTCCTCTTGCTCAGTACTCGATATGCACGACTATTCAAAGAGTACCCTAAAAAGATACCTTCATCACTTTTAGTGTCAAACTTCCCCAGATTTTCACGGTCACGTAAAATATAGCACTTGCTGCCAAAAACTCGAAAGTATTTGACAGTAGGCTTCTTATCAAACCATAGTTCATAAGCAGTTTTATTATTAGATTTACTTGTAATAAACCTGGCTGATTATATAACAGGTAGTATTTACGGCTTCAGCCCAAAGATTTTTAGGGAGCTTCATACTATTCAACATTACATTAGCCATTTCTTGAAGCACTTTATTTTTTCTTTCAACAATTCCATTTTGTTGTGGTGTTTTGGGTGCAGAGAATTCATGAGATATTCCCTGATCACAACTGAATTTCTCAAAGCTACTATTTTTAAATTCTGATCCATGATCACTACGGACCTTACTAACTTGAGAACCTTTTTCAGTTTGGATCCGTTTGAGTATCCTTTTTACTTCATCAAGGGTTTCTGATTTATCTCTTAAGAAGGTTACCCAAGTAAATCTGGTATAATCATCCACAATCACCAGTCTGTATTTTTTGCCACCTCGACTCTCTATCCTGGTTGGTCCTACAAGATCCATGTGGAGAAGTTCGAGAGGTTTAGATGTGGCATTAGAGTTCACCTTTTTGTGAGCACTCCTAGTTTGTTTGCCAATCTGGCATTCGTCACATATTTTATCTACTTTTTGAAGTTTAGGTAGACCTCTTATTAGTTCTCTTTTGCTCAATCTTTATAGATTGCGATAGTGTACATGTCCAAGGTGTTTATGCCATAACTCGGTCTCATCGGTATGGACCATGTAACACAGTTGATTAGATGAGCTATAATCACTTACGATGTAGTGGTTTTCAGAAGTTCTACGACCAGTTAATATTACAGAACCATTTTTGTTTAATATTTCACACCCTAGGTTAGAAAATTTAACACTATGATTTTTATTGCATATTTGAGAAATGCTTAATAAGTTATGTTTGTTTTGACAAGAAAACAAATGTGTTTGATTTGGAAGATTTATTCAATGATAACAAAGAATAAATAAGAGAACATTGATCACATTTATCTGAGTTCATTTACATCCTCGGGTTCCCTTGATTCTGAAAACAAAGTACAATTAATGTAATGTACTAAATGAAAGAGAAGATAATCAGATAGAAATTTCGGCAGCATTCCGACGCCTGCTTTGGTCATCTCCTGGTACTTAGGAGGAATGTCGATCTGATCAACCAGTCTTCAATGAAACGGAGATTTGTGCAAGCTTAAATTCTCTGATTTGACCGCTGAGATCGGTTCTGAACATCATTCCAGTCATCTTTCCTTGAATATAAAGCATCCTTTTGGTCATTCTTCTTTGAAATATGAAGAAGCCTGTTGAAATGTGGTTGAACCCTGAGGAAATCAAGCCGATCATGCTAAACGGGCCTGAAAAGTCTCCCAGAATATAAGATCATGGAGTTGCCACCGTCCGTTCAGCCCGAAAATTTATGTGCAGCATTAGAATCACAAATTATCCGTACACGTCAAATTTCAGCTCCTATATCCTTCTGAAAATGGCCAAAATGACAAATCATCCTCCGAAATCGTGATTTGTGGCCCGCCTGATATTTGGATATGCTTGAAATTTGGTCTTGACGCCTTAAATAAGCTGATAATGTGGATGGACGGAGCAGATTTCCCACAAACATCATGTTGAGGCCCATATGTATGTTGCATGTACATAGTGCATAAGTGCACAAGCCATGCACTATATATCTCAAAGTCGGTCACAGAAGCTGACCCGAGCTTCTTCTTCTTCATTTAAGAAAACGCAACAGCGTCTTCATCCATGCTATCCATTTTTGTGTAGGGGGGCCCGTTCATCACCTGATTCGATGATCAGATCCGTTCATTCTCTCCATAGTATGGTAATTACCCTCAGCTAGGTGAGCTTTTGACTCCATGCAGCTGATTGTAAAATCTGAACCGTTAATCATGGAATGGACGGCAGAATAAAAGATCGGGTGCACCACACCAATTCCACTCTAAAAGCAGTCCACCCCGAATGGTTTTTCGTGCTGAACACAATGGACGAAGTGGATTTTCCACTTGGCTTCCCAAATGAGAAATCAAATTTCACAGAGTCGACGTACGTCGACTCTGTTGCAAAACAGAGGATCGGTTCATCTGTAGTGGGTCACCATCACGAAGCATAAGGTCGATCTGAATCGTCTGTCAGGTAGAGGGGGCAAAATCCATCGAGGCCATGTTGAGCTTTGGCAGCGACGCTCATTCATATGATCACCATGGCGATTGCAAACGGACCGTTGAGCTGACATCTTAGCTTGATTATCTTGGTGGGCCACATCATCAGTTGATAAAAACCAGTCTTTTACGGTCGAAATATTGAGAGGAAGACGGTGGACGGTGTGGATCTTCCAAAAGGCAGCTTCAATAGGCCTCACGAGCAGCACAGCAGGAGGAAAGACGTTTTCTTCCTCTGCTTGCGTACAACCAAAGTCATGGCTTCCCTTGGAGGTTTGCGCGGTCCCGCGCAAAGGTAACACTCTTTCGGACAGCATTTTCGGGCATATAGACGTATGGAAATTCTCCCATTCTCGTTGCACGGTCCCGCGCAAAGTGTGTTCTCCAAACTCCCTTTGGAAAATGACGTGAAAGCCATCTCCTTTGGCTTTGCGCGGTTGCATGTCAGCAACTAGCTTTGCGCGGGTCCGCGCAATCAACTTCCTTACCGCGCAAAGTCCTTCTAATCTCCTTCTCCTATCTTGCTTCTCTCTCTTTCCCTTGCTTACCAACTTATCTAATCCGATCCAACCCATCTAATGAATCAGGGAGGGGTATTTATAGGCCCCACCACTTTACAAAGTGGTGATCACCACCACTTATCTCTTCACAAATGAACTTCTTCCTTTCTTAAATCATGGTGTCCACCAAACTCTTCTTTAGATGGTGGTGTACAGTCTCTTTTTACTAAATGACACTTATATCCACTTTATTACCAAAATACCCTTTTTAATCCTTTTTACTGAAATACCTAAACTACCCCTGGAGATGAATTTTTACCAAAATACCTAAACTACCCCTTGGACATGAATTTTTACCAAAGTACCCCGGAGTGGATTTTTACCGAAATACCCCAGACATGGAAATTACCGAAATATCCCCGGACATGGAAATTACCAAAATATCCCCGAACATGGAAATTACCAAAATACCCCCGACATGGAAATTACCAAAATGCCCCTGGACATGGAAATTACTAAAATGCCCCCGGACATGGAAATTACCAAAATAGCCCCGGACATGAAAATTACCAAAATATCCCCGGACATGGAAATTACCAAAATACCCCCGGACATGGAAATTACCAAAATGCCCCTGGACATGGAAATTACCAAAATATCCCCGGACATGGAAATTACGAAAATAGCTCCGGACATGGAAATTACCAAAATGCCCCCGGACATGGAATTCTCTGACCACTGCAATGAGATATTTTTTTGTGCCTCAACAGATGCTCCCTCGATCCTTCTTTGATTGATTTCTGAAATCAAACGGAGGATCGATCTTCCTCCGCCTGAAGAATCTTGAATGAACTGCAGCTGAAGAATGATTGGATGATCATACTTGCATGGTAGACTGGATGATCATTCTTGACCAGAAGACTTCAGTGCTCATATTTGACTGAAGATTGAATGCTCATATTCGACCGAATACTGGAATGCTTGTATTTGACCAGAAGACTGGAACGCTCGTATTTGACCGAAGATTGGAATACTTGTGGTCGCACGGCAGACTTGAACAACAGCGCTCGATTAGAGGATTTGAACAATCGCGCTCGAACGGAAGATTTGAATGATTGTGCTCGATCGGAGGAGTTGACTGCCCCCCGCTTGCAGTGAAGAGCGGATACTTTATTTAGAGAAGATGAAATTTTCTTTTCATTGAAACTTGCAACCGTAACAGCTGTGAAGACTTTGTCTTTGAGCAACTTGAGAACCTTCTTTCAACAGCAATAGTCTCTTTGATCAATTCCAGCAACTCTTTTTCTTCAATTCTGTGTCCAAAGAGTTGTTCCTTAATGCTGCTCCTGCCGCAACAACTTTTCAATCGTTTCCTTTATTCATGATCTGCATAACTCAAGCTTTTTCGAATGATAATCTTTCCTGCCAAATTAATCAGAATTAGTATCTTATTTCATTATAATTTTTTTTCAATTTAGCTTTATGAAGCATTGATAATTTTGAAATAGATTGAGAGTTTCTCCTCTCTTTAGGCTGAGTGTGATATTCGCTTTATTGCCGTGCTTCGCATTGCATCCTTTGCTCATTAAATAGTGCTTTTGGAGACATCATTTCCAGTTCCAAAGGTTCAATTGCTAAATCATTTTGCTGAGCTATTTCTTGCTTGTGCTCCTTAATATTTCTTCATAGACTTTTTCCTTGGATCCTTGTTGATTCTGAAAAATATACAATAATTCTTTCAAATTTCATTTAATAACTTTCAAAGGAATATATAAGTTACTGATGATGATTCCATTTGCTTCTTGTCTCAATTAGATCTGATACTTGGAGTCTTGCGATATCATTACTCATAATTCTCAGCATATGAATTCCTTTGCCACGTATAAGAGATTATCAAGAAGACCAAGGCATAGATCCTGCCCCCTTTCCCGGTCAATGGTGCATAAAGATTTCTTCAGAAGATAATACTTCCAAAGTAAAGCCTGCTGATACTCCTGAAGGATGAATAATTTTTGCTGCTCCTTTAACGAATTCAAATAATATATTCGAATCCCTTATGACTTTTGTCAATGTATTAATTGACTTTGAAGACTTGAACCTTCGAATAGATAATTGCCAATATCTTGAAGGCATTTGTTGTTACTGCCATCTGAACCTGATTCAAGAGAAACGCATCTTTGCATATATATTTTTTACTCAACATTTAAAATTTTCATCAGGCAATTTGCATATTTGAGCATATCTAAATTGCATATTTAAAATTTTCATCAGGCAATTGCATCTTTGCATATATATATGTAACACCCTGAAATTCGGGGGTCGAATCTGAACTCAACTCCCGAGTTCCAACGCATCACTTATGCAACATAAATAATGATGGTTAAATGTTGTCTGAGTTAGAACAAAAAACATGAATGAGATTATACCAAAACAGTAATTCATACTCCAGTTCAATTGTATAAAGGCAAGCGGAAGGCTGAAATTGTATATTTAAGGTATGTAAAGAAACAAAATTTTTATGAACACCTGAGTATGAACACTAACTGAATACCCATATACATATACTGTTTCTGAATCAAAAATCAAAATACAATCTAAAAGATGAGTCCTGAAATCCCCGTGATGCAGTCGGCCTAAGCAAAGCCGTCAGAGTACTGCATAAATGAGAACTCATCCTGGTCCTCGTCGAAATCAGGCTCCGGCTCCTGAACCGACGCGCCGTCTATACCTGTGACAGAGTCTGGTTGGTGTTGCAAACACCATCCCGTAACGTGGGAGTGAGTAGCTAACTCAGTGGAACAATAAAGCATAAACATGTTATCAACTCAATCAAGCAGTAATGATAAAGCGGTACAATCAAACAAGTTTAACTAGTCTTATTAAATGCAAGTATGAAATGTCATGATGAATTATGCCCTTGCCAAACCACCCTCATGCGACATCATCTTACGTTCGCAAATGCATAACTCCCTCAGTGCTCCACATCTACTAGGCGCATGCGGTGCAATGATGAGCATGATTACCGAGTTGTTATTAGTCCGTTTCAAACAGCAGTATTGGGAAACTAAGGTACCTCCCTTGTATCATTCCCAAACATGATCCATTCTAGGGTCGTCAATCCTAGTTAATCTCATACGGTATTATGGTTCGAGAGGCATCGCGAAGGCATCGCAAAGGGCTCGTCACCCGTCAGCACGGATACAGATCTCACCGTATGCGGCTCAATTGCTGACCGTCAGCTCGAGTACAGGTCTCACCGTACTCGGCTCAATCGCTGGCCGATAGCTCGAATACAGGTCTCACCGTACTCGGCTCTACTCATACTCTAGTTGCTGTGAAGGGCTCGTCGCCAATCACAGGCCTTTGGAGTATACTCGAAGATACTACAGAGGACTCGTCGCCCGTCAGCACGAGCACAGGTCTCACCATACTCGGCTCTCGCCGTAAGTATCGACAGCTCGAATACAGTGTCCCATACCACCGTATTCGGCTCACGAGTTTGGGTTGCTCAATGGTCACTACGGGGAGGCACTTGGCCCCAGCATAGGCCGACAGCTCGGCCACGGTATCCCATACCACCATGTCCGGCTCATGAGTCTTAGCGGATCGAGGTACCATGGTTAACGGGATTGCCACTGGTAAGTTTGGTACCCTAGGTTCAAACAGTAATGATCAAACATGGTGAACACACATTCGACATATCGGGTTACTTGACGAGCCTGACTAGCTCGAGCGCAAAACAAGTTGGGCGATATGAAGCGCAAAAGTACTCCGTGTGGCCAACCACTATCGCCAACCGAAGTACGACTCGGGTTCGTCAGACACATCCCTTGTGGCAACATGAATCTCAGCCACAACCTCAAGTCTGGTACCGAATGTCTAGACTATAGACATAGTCCCAACCTCAATCAATTTTCATCCATAGCATGTGGAGTAAAGCATGATAAACAAAGTAATACAAGCATGCTAGTAGGCATGTCATAAGGCATGTTATGAAGCATGATATAAAGCATGTTGTAAAGCATGTTATAGAGCACTATACAAATAGGGATACAAATACATATACATCATAAGTGAGTGGTTAGAGTAAACAACCACATGGAGGGAATCATACATGACTCTAAGGTAGTTGAGAATTCCATCTCAGCACCGAACTACGGTACTAACACCTAAGCATTTACACTCACAAGCATTTACACAAACACTTAGAGTACACTATTCCAACATACATGACGTATGTTAGCAAAATATGTATTAGGGTTATCCTTTCGCCAAGCGAGTATTTTATCCATGTATACCATAATCATACAACAATAAATCATGACCATTGCATTTCCAAAATTTATACATATACGGCATTTCTAGAATTCACAATTTCAACATACCTAGTGTTTACAAGCAAACATGTATTACGGCGATTCCTTTCGCCAAACAAGTATTTTATCCATATATTGTATAATCATACATTAAATAAACATGTCAAACACTTTTCTAAAAAAAATACGTATACGGTATTTCTACGTATACCTAGAGTATGTGAAATTCCATATTCTACAACTTTAATCGAAACAGAAAATGGAAAGCACTTTGTACATGTGCAATTGCATGCAGATCATGAATCTATCATTATCTGACATTGAAAGTGTTGAAAACCGTAACCTATACACCTAAAGTCCTCACTTTGCTCCTTGGAATCTCAACGGATCAGCAAGGTTTGATGAGCTTCCGTATTCGGGAGTTTTCTAGCCTAAAGAGTGAAATCGGTTAGCTATTTCATAACCTATAGCCTATACACCTCAAACAGATCTAGGGTTAGGGTTTCTCACCTTAAAACGAAGTGGTTATCGCCGGGAAAGTGTCTGGAAAGAGCCGGTGCAGCCCGTGTGATGATCGAAAGCAGTAGGAGGAAGGTGCTCCCATAAATCCTAAGCTTTCTCTCCCTTTTCTCTCTCTCTCTAGGGTTTTATCCCAAATTCGTATGGCTGTGAGAGGGGCTGTTTAAGGCCCTTATATAGCCTAAAACCTCTCCAGAATAGACTCAGGTTCAAGGGTTACTGCTATTATAAGCATTTCGGCGATGTTCCAGCTCAAAAGAGGGTTTCTGGCGGCCCTCCTTGAGCCAAACGTCAGACTTAAGCTCACAACTCATGGATCTACGTGGGATTACGTTTTCATCTCGGTCGGATTCCCAGATCACACGTGACGGACCATTTTCAGTTCAACGGTCAGTGGGCCGATCCGAAATTCCAAGTACATGGTTCCTGAAATTTTTCCTGATCCGAGGGTGTAATTTGGTCTGATTCTGACGGTCTGGTTGCTTAATACTGATCTGCAAGCGAGTGGTGCCAGATCACTATTCCAGATATTTATTTTATAAAGAAAAGAGTGGTTTTCACACTCCCTCGCTCCGGACTCAAGTGAATGGCCGTGGGACATCGACTGGACCTGATTTCTGAGGTGGTTGTCAAGCCCAGTGAGGCGGTCCTAGTTCCTTAACTTCGTGTTAATCGGACTTCCGATGTGCGATCTAGACCTAATACGAAGTTTCAAGTCATTCCCAAGAGTAGCCGGGTAATGAGTTTGATCCTAAACTTTAGGGTAACCTAGAGTCAATGATTTTGCAAGTTTTGGGTCTTGTAGATCGTATTTAAAGCGATTCCAACGGATTTCATGGCTAATCAAGTTTTGCACTTAGTTAACTTTGTTAAATTTCTAAAGGATTTAATCCTAAGTGATTTCTGGTCGAGATGGTACTCGAGCCATAGTACAGAAATTTACGGGTCGTTACAATATATTCCAACATATATAAATATGTATTTGCATCATTTTGAATGCTTTATGTTTTTTTTTTTTTTTTTGAGTTGTGGTGCTAGTGCACTTTGACTGACCATACTTTAACTGGACAAGACTAACTGACCATACTTTAACTGGACGAGACTGACCTTGACCTGACTGAACTTGACCTGACTGAACTTGACTTAGACTTGACTAGTCTAGACTGAACTAAATTAGACTGAACTGGACTGGACTGAACTAGACTGTATTTAAAATTTTTATGCTTTGTTAGTGCGGGATTCTATATGTGAGTATTTAGATTGGCGGTGCTAAGTTTCAATTTCAACTAGCCACACACAGTTTAAGCTCATGAGTAGTGGAGCGCGCGCACACACAGTTTAAGCTCTTGAGTAGTGGAGCACTTATGGGTCTTATGTGATGGCCGCTGTAACTCTCTAGAGTTCTCTTGGACTTTTCACTACCTTGAGCTCACGGCCACGGTCCATCAAAGGGGCCCATTGACTCTACCGGGTGGTGAACTGTTGGTTTTACGCACAGGGTTGGCCACGGTAACTCTCTAGAGTTCGCAGGGCTCGCAAGGCTACCTTTGGGCACCAAATCTAGGGTCGCCAGTCCATCAATGAGTAGGTTTAAGCCCTTCCTCACGAGTTACTACTAAAATCAAACCCTAGATCTGGAGGGTCTTACGCATGGTTGGCCTAAAGCTCGCACTGCGGCCCCTGTTTTTTTCGTCTGCAAGGTCGAGCCCATTCACGGGAGGGCATTTTCATCCGTTCCCCGTGGCGCTGCCGGAAGCTATACAGACGACATGGGAGTTACGGTGACTAGTCTTTGCGGATTTATGGCCTTTTAGGCTTTGAATCCTTGACTTCCTCAGCTGCCCGCATGGGTGCGCATGATGGTCTTCGCGGGCTTTTTAGGGCCACTGACTCCTCGCTGCTGCCCGAATGGCGATCTTCATAGGTCTTACGTATAGTTGGCCGGCTCTTTTAGAGCTTGATCCTTTGAGAGCTTGATCTTGATCTTTTTTTTTTTTTTTTTTTTTTTTTTTTTTTTTTTTTTTTTTGCTCTTTTAGGATTTGGCTTGGCTATACTGCCTCTTTGACTGAGATTGATACGTCGCTGCTTTTGATAATATCTTCAAGAAGATCCGTCTGATAAAATCTTCAAGAAGATCTGTCTGATAATATCTTCAAGAAGATCTGTCCGTGTTGTTCATAATATATCAGTCTTATTAATGTCTTCAAGACGATATTAACTCTGCCAGACTTATTTGGTGATGACGATGATCACTTTCTTTTCAGAATACTTGCTAATGTAATTGATATGCTCGCGAATTTCTTCTTTATAGATTCTTTCGATGACGTATGGTCATGATCTTATTCCTTCTTGCCCCCTTTTGATATAGAATCATTATGCTGATAATATTCTGGATCAAAATCAGTAGCTTCTTTAGGGATAGTATCTTTTGATGAAGCGAGCATTGACTGGTATGCTGATACCTTACCCATCTTGATTTGCAACTCTGTACGCCCCATTGGAGTATACTTCTTTTATTATATACGGCCCGTCCCATTTAGGCTCGAACTTGCCCCCTGTTTGACGCTTGACCACTATAGGTCTTTTCAACATCAGCACCATATTCCCTTTTTTGAAAGGGCGGTGTTTAACTTGTTTATCAAAAGCGGCCGATATCTTGGCCTGATATGATTGCAATCGATGCTGAGCTGCTAGATGTTTTTCATCAAGCAGATCTAACTCTTTCAGTCTTATTCCTGCATTTTCATCATCTTTTATGGACTGATATACTGTCGTTCTGAGCGAAGCCGCTTGCACTTCAATTGGGATGACTGCCTCTATGCCATAGATTAATAATACGGTGTTGCTCCGTTGCTGTGCGATGAGTAGTTCTGTATGCTTATAATGCTTTTTGCAATTTTTCATCCCAATCACGTTTACTCCCTGTCACCATCTTCTTGAGTATTTTGACGATCGTTGTATTGAACGCCTATGCTAGTCCATCGGTCGGGGATAGTAAGGCGCTGAAAATGAATGTCGAATGCTGAACTTCTAACACAGCCTTTCCATACCTTGGCGAAAATTTTCTTCGGCGTTGGCGATAATTGTCAATGCTTAACAGCAGTCATCAATGCTTGGTAACGATCATCAACGCTTGATAGCGATCATTAACGCTTGGTATTTGGCGATGACTTGATATGCTTAAAAGCCTGTTTTGCTTTAGTAATGATTTGTTATGCCTGAAAGTGTTAATCTTGGCGATAATCATCGACGTCAATGAATTGATATGCTTGAAAGCCTGTTTTGCTTTGGTAATGACTTGATATGCTTGAAAGCTTTTGCTCAAGATTAACTTTGCCCCTGTCTCGAACTGATCAGGCCTGTATACTTTTATTTCGTCTTTTATATCGTATACCTCTTCCACAATTTTGCTTTTATCAACTATCTTTTATAACTTATTCTTCAGGCCATTTACTTTTCTTTTCTTCTTCAATTCTATCTCCTTTCCTTTCTCCTGAAATTCGAGGTCAATTGAAAATTTATGCTTTATTCATTCGTACAAGGGAGAGTACATGACCTTTTTTTTTTTTTTTGCAATTCTTTTGCTCTTCTACTTATCGACGATAATCGTTAATGCTTGATAGTAATCGTCAATGCTTATTAGCATTAGTGCTTGCTTTTGCCTCTAACTTTGACCTGCAAAATTTGATATAGACAATTATTATAAACAATTATCATTGCGGGGAATCAACGATTACCTCATTTGAAATCCTGAGATTTTGTCATTCTGAGACTGCTTATCTTGCCCCCTGAATAATTGTGCAGTGAATCTTCTGAATCAAAACGCTGTAATTCTTCTATCAAGTGATCATTTTCCTTCGGGATCATATGTCATTACTTTCTCTTTTATTTCTTATGTCTTCTTTTATGACAATTTTACTATTGTCAATCATCTCTTGTAGAATATTCTTTTCTTCTTTGCTTCATTTCCTTTGAATACTGTACCTGTGGTAGTTTGATTGCCCTTGCAGCTAGCGATTGATTCCTCATAAGCAGTATATCGTTCTTCTTCGACTGTATGTTTCCCTTATTCCTCAAATTGTCCAAACCCCTTCTCATCCAAGTTGATTTGTTTTCTTGAAATAGCCGATTCATATGAGAGTGGAGCAGCTTCACTTTGACTCTTGTTCTTCTACTCTGGGAAGTTGTGACGATGCCCCCTGGGTTCTATATTAACCGATGAATTTATTAATTCATTAATTGATTCAGTTGGACTAACTTCTCATTCTGACAGCTTTGTAAATTTTTGTACACCAACACGCTATCATCCGTTCTTCATTGCCTTGCCGAGCTACTGATGAAGCAGAAACTGCTATCGACTTTACCTGGCATTGTCTGTTTTTTTCGATCGCAACTGATTTGATCTTCCTTGATACTCTCTGGCATTGTTGTTTGATACTTTCGACAAGATATTTATTTTGTAAAGAAAACAAGAGTTCTCACACTCACTCGCTCTGGGCTCAAGCGAACAGCCATGGGACACTATCTGGATTTGATTTCCGAGATGGTTGTCAAGCCCAGCGAGGCGGTCCTAAGTCCTTAACTTCGTATTATTCGGACTCCCGATGTGCGGTCTAGACCTGATACGGAGTTTCAATGTGCTCCCGAGAGCAGTCGGGTAATGAGTTTGATCATAGACTTTAGGGTAACCTAGCGTTAATGATTCTGCAAGTTTTGGGTCTTGTAGATTGTATTTAAAGCGATTCAAACGGATTTCATGGCTAATCTAGTTTAACACTTAGTGAACTTTGTCAAATTTCTAAACGATTTAATCCTAAGTGATTTCTGGTCGAGGTGGTACTCGAACCATTGTACGAAAATTTTCGAGTCATTACAATCTACCCCCCTTAAACAAAAATTTCATCCTTGAAATTTGTACCTTTTCGTACTCCTCGAGAATCTGAGGGTAGTTCTTTCTGACCTCGGCCTCTGTCTCCCACGTAGCTTCCTCCTCTGTATGATGTGTCCACTGTACCTTCACGAGTGGAATCACCTTGCTACGCAGTACCTGCTCCTTCCTGTCAAGGATACGCGTCGGACACAACTCAACGTAGCATCCTCGCTCAGCTGTACCTGCTCCCATCTGATAATGTGTGAAGGATCAGGAACGTACTTCTTCAGCATAGATACATGAAAGACGTTATGTACAGTTGTAAGTGGTGTGGGCAAGGTGAGACGATATGACACAGCACCCACTCGATCCATTATCTGAAACGGACCGATAAACCTCGATGTGAGTTTCCCCTTCTTCCCGAACCGAAGGACTCCCTTCATAGGGAAAACTCGGAGGAATACATGATCTCTGACCTTGAACTCAAGCGGTCGCTGCCTCGTATCGGCGTAACTCTTCTGCCTGCTCTGCGCTGTAAGAAGTTGACGCCTGATAATGTCGATCTTCTCTGAGGTCGCCTGTACCAACTCTGGGCTAATCAGACTATGCTCGCCAACCTCAGTCCAACAATGCGGTGCTATGCAAGGACGACCATACAGGGCCTCATATGGAGCCATACCAATACTCGCCTGGAAGTTGTTGTTGTAGGCGAACTCTGCGTAGGGAAGACAGTTATCCCAACTGTCCTTGAAGTCCAACACACATGCTCGCAACATATCCTCCAGAATTTGATTCACCTGCTCTGTCTGCCCGTCGGTCTGAGGATGAAACGCCGTACTGAACTTCAACTTCACACCCATCACTTCCTGGATACGAGTCTAGAAGATAGATGTGAGCCGAGTGTCTCTGTCTGACACGATCTCTAGGGGAACTCCATGCAGACGCACAATCTCTCTGATATACAGCCTAGCCAGCTCGTCTGCAGAGTTCGTGACTCTGATAGGGAGGAAATGGGCCGATTTGGTCAACCGGTCCACAATCACCCAAATGGAATCGTGTCTCATCCTCGTCTTCGGCAGCCCCGATATGAAATCCATGGAAATGAAGTCCCACTTCCACTCTGCTATGGGCATGGGCTGAAGCAGTCCAGGAGGTCGGCGATGTTCTGCCTTGACCTGCTGGCATGTCAGACAACGAGAAACAAACTCAGTGATGTGGGCCTTCATGTTATCCCATCAATACGACCGTCTCATATCCCGGTACATCTTCGTGCTACCAGGATGCATCGCAAGCTTCGAGTTATGGGCAGACTCGAGAAGCTCATGTCTCAAGTCAGGTATGTAAGGAACGCATAGGAGGCCATGGAATCGTAGACCCCCATCATAACCAACTCTCCACTCGGAGTCCTCGGCGTCGCTAGCTTGCTCTCGAAGCTCAGACAACCGTTCATCGCCCTTCTGGGCCTTAATGATCCTGTCATCAATAAGTGGTCGTACCCGAACGTGCGCAACACACTCAAATGGCTCATCCACGGTGAGTCTCTGCTCGAAGTCCAACACGAACTCAACTATGTCCCACTCTGCTATCATCAACGGAGCCGCAAATGCTATAGCCTTCTTGTGGCTCAACGCGTCTGCCAGAAGGTTCGCCTTGCCAAGATGGTAGGAAACCTCGAACTTGAAGTCCTTCAAGGTCTCCATCCATCAGCGTTGTCTTATATTCAAGTCTCGCTGCTTGAATATATACTTAAGGCTCTTGTGGTCGCAGAAAAGCTCGAACTCTTCTCCGTAGAAGTAATGTCTCCAGAGCTTCAATGCAAAGATGACAGCTGCCAACTCCAGGTCGTGCGTAGGGTAATTCTCCTCGTGCTTCCTTAATTATCTTGAGGCATACGAAATCACCCTGTCCTTCTGCGTAAGGACACAACCCAAACCAACGCGAGACGCGTCAGTGTATATCGTGTACTTAACCCTTTACTCTGGCAATATTAGTACAGGGGCGGACGTCAACCTGTCCTTCAGCTCCTTGAAAGCTGCTTCCGCTTTCTCATTCCATGCGAACTTCAGGTCCTTCCGTGTCAACTGAGACAACGGCCTGGCAATCTTCGAGAAGTCCCGAATGAAGCATCTATAATACCCTATCAGACCAAGGAAGCTCCTCACCTCGGTAACCGAGCCAGGTTACTGCCAATCCTGAACCGCGACTACCTTAGCAAGGTCCACTACTATCCCATCCTTGGACACCATATGTCCGAGGAACTTGACTTCCTCCTGCCAGAAGTCGCACTTCTTATACTACGCGAACAACTGGTTCTTCTTCAATGTATCCAATACCGCTCTCAGGTGCTCCTCGTGCTCCTCCTGCTCGTAGAGTATATCAGAATGTCATCAATAAAGACGATGATGAATCGGTATAGGAATGGCCGAAATACCTGGTTCATCTGGTCCATGAACACGGTCGAAGCGTTTGTAAGACCAAACGACATCACTAGAAACTCGTAGTGCCCAAAGCATGTCCTGAAAGCCGTTTTCTGCACGTCCTCATCCCTGACGCGCAACTGATGATACCCTGACTGCAGATCAATCTTTGAAAAATACTTCGCCCCCCTCAACTGATCAAATAGATCATCTATCCTGGGCAAAGAATACTTGTTCTTCACGGACCTGGTTCAACCTACGGTAATCAATACACAACCACTGAGAACCATCCTTCTTCCTTACAAATAACACGGGTGCACCCCAAGGGGACACATTAGGTCGAATGAAACCCTTCTCTAGCAACCCGTTAATCTGTTTCCTCAGTTCCTCCATCTCACATAGAGGCATACGATAAGTCGGCAATGAGATATGTGTCGCACTAGGCGTAAGATCAATGGTAAAGTCGATCTCACGCCGAGGAGGCAAACCAGGAATCATCGTAAACACACCTGTAAAATCCCGAACCACAGGCGTATTTTCCAACGTCGGACCATCAACCTGCTCTAATAGGGTAGCGTAACTACTAATGCGGTAATACCAACTGACCTGCACTGGGAAAGTAAAGATCGTGCCGTCAGGTCCACGTGCTGTCACGATCCGAGTATCGCAATCGATCTCGGCCTTCATCTCCACGAGCCAGTCCATGCCGAGAATCACATCATAATGATGGAGCGGTGCGACCAACAGGTCGACAATCACTGTCCTGCTCCCTAGGTCTATCGAACAACCCCGACACATCGTAGTGGAGTCTGAGAAAGTCCCTGTGGCAGTAAGGAGTCTCATCCCAATCATAGGACTAGTTTCCAACCCTAGTCGCTTGACCGCAGCACATGAAACAATAGAGGTAGTAGACCGGTGTCCACCAATAGAAAGATTGGAATACCTTGTACATGTGCAGTGACCTCGAAGGCCATTGGTGTTGAAGGTGCAGTCTCTGGATCCTCTGCTGTAAGTACATGAACACGCGCCTGCTAAGATCGGTTAGGCTAAGGTACCATGGGCCGTTGAGGCAGCCCGAAGCGAGGTGCAGGTAGTCTGAAAGACGGATGCGCAGGTGCCATCCGGAGTGGTGGAGTCGATAGAACCTGTGGGCGAGAACGACCAATCATCTGCGGCGGAGAGAACACGCTATCCTTCATCCGCGCAAAACAACTCCCAACAGGATGACCCTGTTTCCCGCAATACATACAGGTCACAATAGGGCGCCTCATCGGAACTACTGGCGCCGCGGCCCTGGGGGGAGAGTCGATACAAGGCCTCTTGCCTAAGGAAGGCCTACTTTGCATCTTAGGTCGTGGTCTCGCAACCATAGTACCACGAGAAAGTGTCAGCCGATCAACATCCTGCTCGGCCATCATAGACATGTGAACCAGAGCCGCGTAAGAAGGTATACTGATACAACACATCTTCGACCATATATCAGGTCGCAAGCCCCCAGAAAATCGGCGCATCCACATCTGCTCATCAACAAGGATGGTCAGGACAAAACGGCCCAACTCGGTAAACCGATGCTCTTACTCAGTAATAATCATGCCTCCCTGCCTGAGGTGTAGAAACTCATCCTCTCGCTCTGTCTGTAGGTCTGCGGGTGATACTTCTCTTGGAACCGGAACTCAAATGCTGCCCAAGTCCACACATAACCCACTGCGATGGACCGCAGTACACTGTCCCACCACAGGCTGGCCTCCCTCTCGAACATGAAAGTAGCCAACTCGACCTGCTCTGCCTCAGTACAGTGCAAAATCCGTAGCATCTTGGAGATGCGGTCTAGCCAAAACTCAGCCTCCTCAGGTCTATGAGAACCCGTAAATGTGGGTGGCCTCAAGCGCTGGAATTGGTTGAGTAGGCCACGAGTACCAACATCTCCAGTAGGGTACGCAACAGGTGTGGGCGGAAGCACCTCCTCTGCCTGAGTAGGAGGCTCTGTAGGCTCAGCAGGACGTGTAGATGGCGAAGGTGGAGTCGCACTCCCACCCTGAGACAAGGCCTCAGAAATAGTGGTCATAAGCTGCTGGTGCTGCTGCACCTGCTGCTGATGCATCATCAACAACAACTGCTCAAACCTATCACTAGATGGAGCGGCCTGCGGTTCATACGGCGTAGAAGAGGATGCTCGGTTCTGCTCGTGAACCGGGGGTGTATAAGGTGGCAGTCCACCAGTAAGACCAGTAGAAGGCTGATCAGAGCCAGAACTCGGGCCCGTAGGACCACCCCTGCGGGAAGGAGTCTGGTCCATCGAGTCAGTGAGCAAGAGAGGTGTCGTGCTCCTCGTAGATCTCCGTGGCATGCCCTATACAACATAGGGTACATTGCATGTGAGATAAAGCATGGCAACACAATACATCATTACTTAAGCATTCCACATACTTCATAGCAAAAGAGGTTGTATGCATTTCATTACCAAAATTGTCATAATACATGGAATACAGAGTTACATGAATCATGACAGAAGATGTAGGGAAGCTAATACAACCAAGTTTCAACTACTACAAAAACACACTACTAACTACTACACATCCATCAACATGAAAACATAAACCGCCTAACACGGTAAGTAAAACTAACTACAAACAACAGTATGAATGGCTAGGCATCCGAATCAGGCGATGGAAGAGGAGCATTCTTGTCCTGTACACAGCACAGGATGGTCTTCAACGTGCGAGACACCTTCTTAAAACTCCTCTTCATATAGGCTTCGGTCACCTCAAGCTTGGCTCGGGTCTCACCAAGCTCAGCCCGAACCTGTCTAATCTCTTGCCGCAGAGCGGCCGGTTCTCCTCAATACGAACCATACGAGCATCACTCACTGCCTGAGCAGCGCTTAACTTTAGTGCTTCAGGAGGAGAGCCCTCCTCAGTATCTTGAGCCTCTTCTTCCTCTTCCTGTACATCATCGCTGCCTCCTTCTTCGCTTCCTGCCTTGAGGTTAACACTCTCCTCACCGGCGCTATCCGACTCATCTCCAGACGCGTCAAGTCGGGCTTGCCGCTGTCGAGGGCCGATCTTCATATTGTTAAGCGTCGCCTCGCTTATGACCCAGACTGGTGCAAGGTCCTCCATGTTCAGCCTATAGCTGACATCACGAGCCATCTTGCATATCAGGCGACCAAATAGGAGCGAGAAGTCGTTCCTGACAGATCGAACAACCTGAACTATCTGAAATAGGATGAACATGGGCAGGCATAAGTTGTCCCCTTATCCCATCCTATATAAGAAGTCCACCATCAACCGAGTGCACTCCGTGCGGTTACCCGATCGTGGATACACATTATATGTGAAAATGTGGTGGAGCAAACCGAAGTCCTCTGTCAACTTTGTCGCCGCAAGACAGTTTCCTCGCGTCCAAGAAACCCGTCGACCACAAAGGTATCGTGTACGGCGATCCCTTTTTCGCGCACTCCTGGAGAAGTCGTCATTAGGAAGCACTTGACCACGTGGGACCTTCTTGACTCGAGCCACCTCAGCCACAGTAATTGTGCGCCTTATGCCCCTCATAGAGACAGTGAACTGAAGAGGCTCCAACAACGGGTCTATGATATGGGCGTAGAAGGCACGAACCGTGTTCTCACATGCAGGAGACTCACCTTCAAATATAGAATCTCATCCAATGTCCACCAAGTGGTCCATCATCGGGTGTAGCCCAAACATTCTCTCATCCACGTGAGCTTTAAACACAATCTTACGGCCAACAAAACGACCATATTCGAAGCCTATCGGAAAGGCATTTCTGATCGGATGTTGAGGATCCAGGTCTCGCTTCGACCTAAACTCCCGAACTGGGCTAGGGCTGGCTTCATTGTCCACTTCTCTCCTCGAATGGGTTGGACGGCTAGGCCCAGCTTCATCAGCAGCGGTCTTCCTCTTTCCCATAAGAGAAAGGACGACGAAGACGGAGAAAATGGCCAAAACAATGGCAAAGAAAGCCATGAAAAGTGGCGATAAGAGAGAGAAAGGGCTGGAGATTTGAGTTCTTCCCGGACTTAGGTCTCCACAGGGCTTGTAGCAGCCCAAGTAACAGGGAATGATGAAGGAACAAGGGAGAAATGGGATAGGCTAGAGGGTTACACGAATTTGAGGCAAAAGGAGGAGATTTAAGGGCTTAAATGTGAGAAACGGAGAGGATAGGGGGTAGGGTTTGCTGTAACTGATGGAAGGGGATGGACTATGGTTGAAATTTGTAGATTGAATGATTGGAAGGGAGAGTTGAGAGAGAGAACCGCAAGTTAGAGGGTTTGGAAGGGTGAAATGAGGAGAGGGGGGGCTGACGGAATAAAATAGGGACCCCCCGAAAGTTTCGCATGCACCAAACATGTGTATGGGTTGGGCCGACCCTGACTAGGCCCGACCCAACCTGAGTGGGCCCACCTGACCGCGGTCGCCGCGGTGACTGCGGTCCCGCCGCGGTCCGCCTTGCCCGGCGCCGCACCGCAGTGGTGGGGTGGTGTTCTCTACCCCCCCCCCCCCCCCCCAAGGTGCTAAATGCACCCTGGGTCCACCTTGTTTCCCCCCGTATTGACTCACGTGGCCCCCCGACTCCGTTCTGTTCTAGATCAGGTAGTTTCAAGAACTCACTGATCTAGACTGACTTTTTACTGATTTTTAACGACAGAGATTGGGTGGAATGGGATCTAGACTCGTTAATAGATGGCCTAGAAGTGTTCTAAGGTCGACCCGTGCGACCAGGGTTGAGTACAGACTCGATTTCGGCGTCCATTTTCAGTGAACTTTTCCATTAGACGAAATTGGGATACCTAAGATTGTTTCTATATTATTCTCGCACCCTCCTAAGTCGTAATACGTCAGCGTATGTCGTGGGAACATAACTCAGGTCCAGTTTAATCAAAATCATGCTCTGATACCAACTTGTAACGCTTAAATTCGAGGGTCAAGTATCTACTCAACTCTCGAGTTTCAGAACATCCCTTGTGCAACATAGATGATGATGATTGAATGTTGTCTGTGTCAGTGCAATAAACATGAGTGAGATTATACCAAAACAGTAATTCATACTTGTTGAGGCATAAAATAAGTAAAGAACTGAAGAAAGGAAAGATCAAGAAAATCAGTTTGAAGATCAAAGAAATCAGTTTGAAGATGACTTTGCGCGGGTTCGCGCAAAGTGAATAGATTGCGCTGGACCGCGCAAAGTAAATGGGTTGCACGGGTTGATCAGTGAAGACAGGTTGCGCGGGAATGATAGATTGCGCGAGACCGCGCAAAGCATGTCGTTTGCGCGAGTCCGCGCAAAGTATTTTGTAGTGGTATAAAAATGGTTGGATGTTATTTTGTCCCACATCGACCAGAACAGAGATTTACACGAGTAAAAATGTCTATAAATACCCCGTTCTTTCTCTCAAAAGGGGTTGAAAGATTTCAGAGTGGAAGAAAGGCGAAGAAGATAGAAGGTGCAAATGAGCATTGGGCTCATATAGTTTGCGCGGACTCGCGCAAAGGAGCATTGGGCTCCTGTAGTTTGCGCGGACCTGCGTAAAGGAGCATTGGGCTCCTGTAGTTTGCGCGGACCCGCGCAAAGCATGTAGTTCGCGCGAACTCGCGCAAACTGACTGCTGGACAGTCTATAACAGCAATGGGCTGATATGCTGCTGGAATGGCTAGAGTCTTCAAATCTTCAAGTTTTTCTTGTTCAGGAGGAAAGGAAGAATCATCGACGAAAAGGCGTATTCCTCCTAAGTTTCAGGAGATGACCGGAATAGCACTGAAATGCTGCCGAAATCTCTATTCTCTTGAAGATTAATTAGTTGACTTGTCTATTCCTCCTAAGTCATAGGAGATGATTGAAATCAGCGCTGTTATGCTGTCGAAATTTATATTCAACCGTTATAATTGTAACTTGTAATGAATTCTTTGTAAACTATTTTAGAATCAAGGAATACCTGAGGATGCAAATAAATTCAGAATCAATAAAGTGTGATGATTGTTTCTGTAGCTATTTCATTGTTATGTTTGAATAAGATAATTCCCAAATCAAATACATTTGTTTTCTTGTCGAAACAAAATGGCGACTCTGCTGGGGACTTATATCTTATTTAACACTAACTTTGGGAAAGCTGCAAGACTCTCATTACTGTTTTTTGGCATCTAGTAGACGCCAAAATGGCAACTCTCAGTGGGAACATCCTCCCCTTCATCTCTAAAATAGTTTACTTAATTATTTTTTTTGCATACTAATTTCATGTATGTTTTGTTATTGAAGGTACCCAAATTCAATCACATAACATTGCTAATGGCTAACGTTGTGAGAAAAGTGAACTTCCGATTCACCGCTACTGGGTTTGTGATTGAATATGCGTCAAGCCAAACTCCTGAGCATACGAAAGCAAGCACTACAAGCAGGCGCAAAGTGACTCAAGTAACAGTGGGAGTCATTTCCGTCTCACCCCAACCACAAGAAAGTGATGAGAACTGGACTTTGGTCTTGTCCAAGAAGACAAAAGCAAAGACCTTAAAGAACCGCAAGGCGAAATTACTTGTACCAAGAGCTGAGGGACCGATCACGCGTAGTATAGCAAGAAGAAAACCCGAGCTCGCTCCTCCGGCGATTTATCCTGAACAAGCTGCTTCGCAATTCTCGTTGCACGATTTTCCAGCTTTGGTCGCTCCAAAGACCAAATGGACAGAATCGCAGAAAGGCAAAGCACTGATGATAGGATCACCGATGCCTGTGTCACCTCAAACAAGCTCGCCCATAACTGTATCACCTCGATCGGTTAAAAGCATGGGAAGTACATAAGAGTCAAACGAGACTCCAATGTCTCCCCTCTTTATAAGTCCTGTTACGTCAACATATTCTCGTTTTACTCAAAAAATAGCTTCGACAAACAGTCAAGAGGCCGCAGTATATATGGCAGAGACGGGTCAAGGAAATAGACCAACTACCGAAGAACGTGTTGATCAAATGGCAGAGGCACAAAGAGTGCTAATGGATGAATGCCGGAATCTCAGAGAAGCTCTGGCAACTCTGGCACATAATGTAGCCCAGATAGTGGCTCCACCCATGATGGGAGCAACAAATGGACAAGAGAACCAACCTGAAGGCTCCCGTCCGCAGGAGATAGGATCGCGAGAATCAGTTCCAGTGACAAGAGCTATAACACAGGATGATGTAAGACAAGTCGTCGAAGAAGCAGTCAGAATAGAAAGGGAGCGTGCGAATACCGGCCGTTTTAGATACCGAACACCCTACCCGAGAGAGGTAGAGGATGTTCCGTTTCCAGCCAATTTTAAGCATCCAGATTTTTAGAAATTTAATGGGGAAGGATCACCAGAAGAACACTTGATGCATTTCATCACCAGCATGGGAAATTTCTCCATGATACCTCAATACTGTTTACGCTTATTTGGATCATCGTTGACAAGTAAAGCTCTCAGGTGGTATTCAAATTTGGCACCAGGATCTATACGCACATGGGAAGAAATGCAAGATGCTTTTATGTCAAACTTCTTCTCGTCAGAACGCGATGTTAGCATCACAGAGTTAGCTTCAGTACGACAGCGAGAAGGAGAACCAGTTGAAAAAATCATAGATAGATGGAAGACACTGGGGGCATCGTATAGGCAGTTGCCGGAAGAAAAGGAACAAGTCAAAATGTGTCTGAATTCTATGGAGACAGGAATTGCGTTCGGACTCACCAGCGTTGATATCGGAACCTTTCGCGATTTGGCTACCAAAGCCCATGCATTGGAATTAATGACTCGTAAGATGCCAGCATTTCATCATGAAACTGTCAGAAGAATACCTGGCAGGACAACCGTCAACACCATCGATCGGGATAAGAAAAATCAAGAGGCGAAGGGCTCAAGAGACAAAAGGCCGGAAGGAAGAGAAAACTGGAATCAATCAAGGGACAGATACGGTGGAAAAAAGCTTAGAATGCTCGATTCTCATGAAGGATTTGAGTTTGATAAAGAGGACGTGGTGCCTATGATGCAACAATTGTTAAAAGCAGGTACCCTGAAATTACCGGAACCGAAACGCCCTGAAGATGTGACGAGGACTCAAGAAAGAAACTTTTGCCGTTATCATCGCTTAGTGGGACATCCGATGGAAAATTGTTACACATTAAAGTGCATCATACAGCGAATGATAAATAGAGGTGATATAATAACCAGCGAAAGCAAAGGAAATAATACAAGGGCGACAGTAAATGTATTGTCAATTCAAGAAAAGACTCGGGGAATAAAAGAGAAGGGAGACCGAAGGCCGATAAGAAATGCGACAATGATTACGTTGCGATCGGGAAAGCAGATAACAAGTCCGGTAAAGCAAAAAGCAGAAATTATAAGGAAAGAAGTGACTGAAAGACAGAACATCGAGGATAGAAGTAGAAATGGAGATACAGCGACAAAAGTGGCTTACGATGTAGTTAGTCACTTGAAAGGTATATCTGCACGTTTAAGTATTTATGATGCGCACAAGTTATCAGAAGAGTTTCGACAAAGTTTGATTCAAGCACTGTCTGATCACGACGTGAGAGAAACTTTACTGACAGAAATGAAGAATGAAAGAAGCAAAGAAAAGGTGGATTGTCTACCAGTAATATCTTTCTCTGATGATGACTTAATTGGTGAAACAGAACATAACAGGCCATTGATGATAGAAGGGTACATTTGCAAAAAAAGATAAAACGGATCATGATAGACAATGGGTCAGCAGTGAATCTTTTGCCACTCTCCATGATTACTAAATTGGGTTACCGCCGTTCAGATTTGCGCCCCAGCGGAATGATGATACAGGGGTTTAATCAAGATGGACAACGCGCACTCGGTAAAATTACAGTAATATTGGAAGTGGGAGAACTAATTACTACTGTTGTATGTCATGTTATAAATGCTGTGACGACATATAACCTTCTCTTAGGCAGGCCGTGGATACATCAGTACAATATTGTACCTTCTACTCTACACCAATGTTTCAAATACTATAAGGACGGAATGTAGTGTAAAGTAATGGCTGATGCGAAACCCTATACAGAAGCTGAGTCTTTCTTTGCGGATGCTAGCTATTATAAATGTTTCTCCAAAGAAGCGGGACATGATGATGGAAAGAGAGTCTTAAAAGATGTCCAAATAAATAAAGTTAGAGAAGAAAGGGCGGAATCTCCTGGGACGACAGAAGCAAGAAAAAAGTTCTATTTTGTACCAAAGCGCCTGAGACAACCGGGACAACCGCCGTTGACATTGTTGTCGACAGAACAGTTGAAAGTCTTACAGTCCAATTACACGATGCCCTTACCCAATATCGAAAGATGTAAGCCATTTGCAGCCGCCCCAGGAACATTTCAAGTCAGAGCCAGTGCTAAATATCCTGAAGCAATAAAGTTTCACGCTGCAGCAGAGGTGAAGAATGAAAACACAAGCAATATATATAATGGAGAGTTAGCACCGCAGAATTTGAGAAAATACAGTGCAGTAAGCAAGAAAATCATGAGAAATATGGGTTTTGATTGTGACAAGCCCACTGGACTAAATCATGGGAAAGGAATTCAAATCCCTCTCGGAGTTAATCAAGAAAAACGGAGAAAATTCCAAGGATTAGGAGCAGAATCATCAGTAAATATGGTATCAGTAAATATGACTCCAGCCGAACAAATGTCAGAACAAAATGTTAAGGTAGTCGAGTGTCCTGAAACCGCTCCAAGACAAATAGAAGACGGGGGGCAGCCGATGATAGATGGCTTGCGAGAAATAAATTTGGGAACAACAGAAGAGCCAAGGAACACATTCATCAATGTCAGTCTTTCAGATCAGGAATTTGAGAAATATGGCCAACTTCTTAGAGAAAATAAAGACGTCTTCGCTTGGACATATGAAGAAATGCGGGGATTGGAACCCTCTGTAGCAATGCATCGATTAAATATTTCCAAAGAAAAGAAACCAGTAAAGCAAGCACAAAGGCGATTCCACCTAGACCTGATTCCATTAATCGAAAAAGAAGTAAATAAACTAATAAAGGTTGGGTTCGTCAGAGAAGTTAAATATCCTAAATGGATATCAAACATTGTTCCGGTGAAAAAGAAGAATGGGCAGATTAGAGTATGCATTGACTTTAGAGATCTGAATGAAGCATGTCCAAAGGATGACTTCCCTCTCCCGATAACAGAATTATTAATTGATAGCACTACTCAGTATGCTATTATGTCCTTTATGGACGGATACGCGGGTTATAATCAAATCAGGATGGCACCCGAAGACGAAGAGGCAACGGCTTTCAGAACGCCGCTTGGAATTTATTGTTATAAAGTTATGCCTTTCGGTCTTAAAAATGCTGGGGCAACATATCAAAGGGCGATGAAAAACATTTTTCAAGATATGATGCATAAACATGTCGAATGCTATGTTGATGACTTGGTGCTCAGGTCGGGAGATCATCAAGAACACCGCGAACATTTAGCATCAGTCTTCCGTCGTCTCATAAAGAAGCAACTAAAGATGAACCCTGCTAAGTGTGCATTTAGAGTATCTTCTGGCAAATTCCTCGGCTTTGTTGTACGACACAGAGGGATCGAGATTGATCCAGAAAAAATTAAGGCTATTCAAAATATGCCACCACCAACGACGTTGAAGGAATTAAAAAGCTTACAAGGAAAATTGGCATACATTCGCCGTTTCATTTCAAACCTCGCAGGAAGGTGTCAGCCATTTTCTCGGTTAATGAAGAAAGATACAGAATTTGTATGGGATCACGCCTGTCAAAATGCATTTGACTCAATCAAGGAATTATTGAAACAGCCGCCGGTGTTAACAGCTCCAGTGAAAGGTAAGCCACTTATCTTATATACATCTGCAGCTACAAATTCTTTGGGTGCTTTGTTAGCA
This sequence comes from Magnolia officinalis, assembly GCA_021015155.1. NCBI lineage: Eukaryota > Viridiplantae > Streptophyta > Magnoliopsida > Magnoliales > Magnoliaceae > Magnolia > Magnolia officinalis. The sequence continues at coordinate 33,765,502 of JAJHSJ010000015.1, forward strand.
CAGGTAAACGAAGCAGGAAAAGAGACTGCTCTTTATTATCTAAGCCGAACATTGATGGGGGCAGAATGCAATTATTCCTCGATCGAAAAAGAGTGTTTGGCGCTGATATTCGCTGTACAAAAGTTGAGGCATTATTGTCTCTCCCATGATATAACTCTGATCTCAAGAGCAGATCCGATAAAATTTTTGATGACCAGGCCAATGTTGTCGGGAAGACTAGCCAAGTGGATGTTATTGCTATCAGAATATATATTTCATATAAACCGGCGAAAGCAGTAAAAGGACAAGCTATGGCAGACTTCCTCGCAGCACATCCTATAGCAGAAAGTGAGGAAATCAATGACGAATTTCCAGATGAACAGGTTATGTTGGCTGAATCTCAGAATCTTTGACAAATGTATTTTGATGGTGCTGCTCGAATGTCAGGAGCGGGGGCAGGAATAATATTCATTACACCTCAAGGCGATTTATTGTCATATTCCTTCACATTGGGCACCGCGTGCACAAACAATGAAGCTGAATACAGAGCTCTTATCATCGGAATGGAAATAGCCCAGCAAATGGAAATAAAATTATTGCATATCTTCGGAGATTCTAAATTGATTATAAATTAGTTGACAACAGAATTCGAAGTAAGGAAAGAAGAACTTCTACCCTATTATCGGAAGGCACAAAAGTTGCTGGAACAGTTTTGTCATGTGGACATTAAACACATACCACGCTCTGAGAATGCAAAAGCGGACGCTTTAGCCGGTCTGGCAGCAGCTCTGTCCTGCACAAATCGAAGTCCTCTTCAGGTAACTATAGAAGAAAGAAGATTCCTGCCATCTGCAGAGGTTATCGAAGAAACCGTTGAAATGTTTCCTATATCTTGTCTAGAAGTAATGATAGATGATTGGCGTCAGCCTTTCGTTGATTATCTCAAATATAATATCTTGCCAGAAGATAATGCACAAAGACAGCAAATTAAGCAGCGATCGAGCAAATTTGTCATATGCAGCGAAGTATTGTATAGAAAATCTTACAATGGAATGCTGCTGAGATGCTTAGACAAGCAAGAAGCAAACCAAATGCTGCGGGAGGCACATTCAGGTGAATGTGGACCACATCAAGCCGGCCGAAATCTATGCATAGAGTGCATCGAATGGGTTATTATTGGCCTACTATGTTCAAAGATGCGATAGAATATGCAAAGCGGTGTCATGTATGTCAAATACACGGAGATGTAATACATGTTCCCCCAGAAGACTTACATCAATCTGTTACTTCCTGGCCTTTCTCAGCTTGGGGACTCGATGTGATTGGTCCTATAAATCCCCCTTCATCTAAAGGAAAACAGTATATTCTGGCAGCAACAGACTATTTCTCCAAATGGACCGAAGTAATTGCCTTGCGTAGTGTTAAAGAGACAGACGTGGTCAATTTCATCCGACATGCTATAATATACCGTCATGGTATTCCGAAAAAGATCGTCACTGATAATGGCACCCCTTTTAAAAATAGAGGCATAGAAAAGTTGTGTCAGAAGTTTGGCATCCGACATTCGTTTTCAACACCTTACTATCTTCCGGCCAATGGATTAGCAGAAGCGTTTAACAAAACGATTATCAAAATAATCAAGAAAACGGTGACAGGCAACAAGCGTGATTGGGATGAAAAGTTACAAGAAGCATTGTGGGCCTACAGAACTACCCATCGTACAGCAACAGGGGCGACACCATATTCATTAATCTATGGTATAGAGGCAGTTATCCCAATTGAGATGCAGGTGGCATCACTCAGGATAGCAGTACATCAGTCTATAACAGATGATGAAAATGCAAAAATAAGGCTGAAAGAATTAGATTTGCTCGATGAGAAACGTCTTGAAGCTCAGCAGCGGTTGCAGTCATATCAGGCCAGGATATCGGCTGCATTTGATAAACAGGTTAAATACCGCTCTTTCAAAAAAGGGGATATGGTGTTAATGCTGAAAAGACCTATAGTGATTACTCGCCGAACAGGGGGCAAGTTCGAGCCTAAATGGGACGGTCCATATGTGGTAAAAGAAGTATACTCCAATGGGACATATAGAATCACAAATCAAGAGGGACAGAGTATCAGTATACTTGTCAACGCCCGTTTCATCAAAAGATACTATCCCGAAAGATAGACATGTGGATTTTGATTCAGAATATTATCGGCATAATGAATCTGTATCAAAAGGGGGCAAGGATGAATAAGATCATGTTCATATGTCAACAAAAGAAGCTATGAAGGAAAATTCACAAGCGCGTCAATTATCAAGCATCAAATCTGAAAATATATATATCATCTATGATCATCATCATCACCAAACAAGTTTGACAAAATCAATATCATCCTGAAGATTCTCTTGAAGATATTGACAAAATTGATATATATTGCTTTACAAAACATGGATCTTCTTGAAGATATTATCTCAGGTGGAAATATCTACTACTACTATACTGGCAATGATGATGATCATAGATATTATTGCCTTATAAGGATACACCAATCTCAGTTAAAGGGGCAGTATAGCCAAGCCAAATCCTAAAAGAGCCAAATTGAGCTAAATCAAAAAGATCAAGCTCTAAATAAAAAAAAAAATAAAATGAATGCTCTCAAAGGATCAAGCTCTAAAAGAGCCGGCCAACTATACATAAGACCTATGAAGATCACCATTCAGGCAGCGGCGAGGAGTCAGTGGCCCTAAAAAGCCCGCGAAGACCATCGTGCGCACCCATGCGGGCAGCTGACGAAGTCAAGGATTCAAAGTCTAAAAAGGCCATAAATCCGCGAAGACTAGTCATTGTAACTCCCATGCTGTTTGTATAACTTCCGGCAGCGCCACGGGGAACGGATGAAAATGTCCTCCTGTGAATGGGCTCGACCTTGCAGATGAAGAAAACAGGGGCCGCAGTGCGAGCTTTATGCCAACCGTGCGTAAGACCCTCCAGATCTAGGGTTTGATTTCAGTAGTAACTCGTGAGGAAGGGCTTAAACCTACTCATTGATGGACTGGCGACCCTAGATTTGGTGCCCAAAGGTAGCCTTGTGAGCCCTGCGAACTCTAGAGAGTTACCGTGGCCAACCCTGTGCGTAAAACCAACAGTTCACCGCCCGGTAGCGTCAATGGGCCCCTCTGATGGACCTTGGCCGTGAGCTCAAGGCAGTGAAAAGCCCAAAAGCGAACTCTAGAGAGTTACAGCGGCCATCACATAAGACCCATAAATGCTCCACTACTCATGAGCTTAAACTGCGTGTGTGCGCACGCTTCACTACTCATGAGCTTAAACTGTGTGTGGCTAATTAAATTGAAACTTAGTACCGCCAATTTAAATACTCACATAGAGAATCCCGCACTAACAAAGCATAAAAGGTTTAGAAATTGTAAAGGATGTAATGAAATTATTATATAAAGTATGAATATAATTTGATAATGTTAGTATAAATGTCATCAACATGCAATGAGAAAATGCTATTATAAACATCTCAAAATGCTTTCATAAAAACATATGTGAAGCCAAATATATTATGTCCAAAAAATATGAAAACAAAAATCACATGTTCAAAATTAAAAGTTTTAAAGATCTTCTGTAATCCCCACTGCTTCCGAATATCTGCGCAAATCTTCTTTCAACTGTGCCTGAGTTACATCATGTTTAGATTTTTCTTCAAGAATAAGTTTCGCCTGATCAGGGACGCCATCAAGTTTATTCTCCAGAGAAGCAATCATTCCTTTACTTTGAAGTTGCGCGGATTTTTCAATATTAGTGGATTGAACATTCACCTGTATCCTCTCTTCAACATCTTGAATAATTAATGCTTTTTCATGATTCTTTCTCTCCAGTTGAGAGATTTCTTCCTTCAGGACTGCAATACGATCTTGGATAGTCTTATTTTCATCAATATGAATCTTTAATTGATCTTGAAGAATCATATGCTCTTGTTCAAGTTTAGAAATTGATGAAGCTGTCAGAGAGGCTTGTTCTTGAGATGCAGCCAGCTGCTTCTTGTACTCTAAAATCTCAGGGGCTATTGTAACATTCTCTACCGACGCCAAAGAAATTACTGAATCACGAAACTTGAGGAGTGAATCACGCAAAGGAGATATGTTAATTCTAGCCATCTTGGCAGAGCTCTCCAAAATCTCTATAGCAACATCCAAATCCAACCATTGATCAGGATTTCTGAAGATATGGATTATTGCTAACAAGGAATGTTTCACCATAAGCATTTTATGAACAGGGATTTTTGCAAAGGACGACAATTCAGAAGTAGTGGCCACAGAATCAGAACTGGCCGCACCACTGCAAGGATGAGTTCCTATAGCAAAAGAAGAAAGATATTCAAAATATTATTATGAAATATGTAGTCATGAATAAAGATAATCAGTGCATATATATGTACCTGTCACCGGAATATGACTAACAGAGGCAGAAGCTCTCTGAGTCATGGAAAGACCAAGTTCCACCATATCAGCAAAAGATGGTGCTCTAGCTTCTGTGCTTGAATCTCTGGTAGCCGGAGTTGGCAAGTCTGTAGTTTCTGTTGGAAATATGATTTCACGAGCCACTACTCTTTGTACTACCAATGGAACTACAGGTGCTCTTGGTGAAGTTACCACAAGAGGGCTCGCTGAAGAGACAGCACCTATTTCTGCAACTTGAGCACCTAAAAAAGGAGACACAATGAAAGGGAGACATAATAATAAAATAATAAGTTGTTAAAATTTAGATAGATATATGCATGTGGAAATTAAATCTCCTTTACCTGGTGAATACCCATATTCGCCATAATCTAAAAGTTCCTCTTCATTTTCCTCAGCTGCAGGAGATTTAGCAGGATCATTTACACCGAGAAGAGTCTTAACGGTTGCAGGGGAAGATTCCATCTCGACCTCTTTCGCAGCTATTTCCTCATCTCCGTCAATGTCAACTTCGCCTTCTTCAAAGTCATCATCTTTATCTTCACAGTTGTCGCTATCCTCGCTGTCTTCATATTGTGAAGATTCAGTAGTATCTGACGATGAAGCTGAACTCTCATCTTGTAAAATTTCTTCATCAGCTTCTTCAATGACAACTTGCTTCCCTTTTTAAGAAACGGGTTGGCTGCTCTCCGGAACAGGCTCTTAGATTGTAGGGGAAGTGGATGCTTGGCGGGTCCTTTCTGGAAGAATAGGGGATGATGTTTGCAAACGCGTTTTTGATCTAGTCATTGGGGAAGATGGACTAGGACCAAGGGGTTGTGGAGGAGATATGGAAGTACCAACAGCTGGTCCTTCTTGAGCCGCTGCAGTCTCTGCAGGAATTGGAGAAGATATACCTTCAGCATCGTTTGCGGCTTGATTTGAGAAGTCCCGACGAGTTTTCTCGAATTCTCTCAGAACTCCGTGAGCAAACCAGCCATCCAAAGTGTTGATAGGCTTGATTTCACGGATAGGGTCTTCCAATGATATCTTCCTACAAATTTCTCCAGGATGAGACGCATGGCTCTTTTCTGGAACGTAGCTGATTCCGCTCTCTAAATTTCTGCCCTTCAGCCTGGGCGGATGAAGAAAGATAGAAGAATCCACTGGCAAGCATTTAGTGACCAACTATGATTGGTGATCCCACCATCGCATCCAGCTATATGATGTACGGACTATGCGATTACAGCCTGGAATTATGAAAAGAGATCCGACGCAGCCATTCAGCAGTTGTTTCCATATCATGGCCCAGTTAAGAGGACCAGTTCCATAACAGCGCATTTTTCTAGTAACCAACCCGCAGTCTTGAGGCACGGTTTGATCATAACCAAATTGACGAGCAAAGCGACTGGGGTAGTAAGGTTCTCTCCAAAATTTTGTTCCTTCCCGAAGAGGTAAACTGCATGAGCGAATAGAAAAGAAGAAAGCTCTCTCTGCTGCAGTAAGCATTTCTTGGTCCACCATATCTGTATCTTCAGCGTAGCGATAAAGGCGGAACTGAAAGAAGTTTATCTGGTCGTCATCTCGAATTTTATTGGCAACCCACTCATATGCTCTTTTTGCCATCGATCTTTGCTGAAAGAACCAGAGTGGAAGGTGAGAAGGATGAGTATATGCTTGCTCCGGAGCTTCAAACGTCCAAGGAAAATAAACTCCAAGCCACCCCGTAATATAATGCCAAGAAGTATGTGCAGACGAAGCTCCAAGAGTAGGGTCTTTTACGTGGGTAGCTACTTCTCCAAGAGCCCTGTAAATAGAACATAATACTGGAGGAGCAATGGAGTATTTGTGGCCTTCCGCCAAAGCGCAGCTACAGTGAAGACAGTGGGACGAACAACATCTGCCCATTTAGAGCTAGGCAATACGACCAAACTCAGCCAATAGGCTAAGAAAGCTGCAAGTTCTCCAAAGGAGCTATATTCCGGTCTCCCCTTCATTGCGTCTCGAAGCTTTGTCAGTTCCTTAGAGTGACAGTCACGAAATCTTCAAAGAAAAAAATAAAGAGAGAGGGTGAATATGCAGAAATCGCCAATATAAGAAGAAAGTTGATTATTAGACTGATAAATACCTGAGGCCTCTGGAAAAATGTGTCAGCCACTGCAAAGGGGGATCTTGTGGAAACTGGGAAATTTACTCATCTCCTTGAATAGTTCGATAGTGGTTTCAGAGATCGAAGGTTTGCGATCAGGAGAGGATACGAGTTCCCTATTGGTTGGAATAAATTCATCGTAGAATTTACCTGTTATTGGGAGACCAGCTATGCGGTGAAGATCCTAAAGTGTTATGCTCATTTCACCATAGGGCAAGTGGAAGGAGTTGGTTGTGGGCGACCAGTACTCAAGGAAACCTTTCAGTACAGTAGGTTCCCTACAGAAGTATTTAGAAGTCACTTCTATAGCATCATAAAGATCGACTTTTGCAAGTGTGCTCGTATGCTTCAGTAAAATAGCTTCCGCCCAATCAGAGTAATAGCGTCGAGCAGTTAACAGGCCTCTGATGCGAAATTCTGCTTGTCCCCAGAGTGGTTCCCGATCTCGGAAACGTTGCCGGACTGTCTCATAAAAATGTGAAGGAAAGAGGTCGTGAGGGCTATGGAAAGGAGCCAAGAAGATCATGGGATGAATTTCTCCTATCCTTTGTCGCGGCTTCTGCGTTTGAATGACTCCTTCAAGGATCCGGGTTCTCTAGTGGCCCATGATTCAGTATACATTAACCTTTCGCCATGAACGCAATCCTTGGGTTCACAGTCAAGCATGGACTGATGGCGATAAACATTGATGGGAATTATTGTCATGCCTTCTACATGAGGGTTGTCAAACTTCATGACACCTTCAACAACCCGTATTGAATCCCATGAATTTTGAAGTCTCTTCTTCTTGTGTTCCTTAATCTTCTCGGCAAACTCTTTCGCCTTATTCCGGCGAGTTTTCTTCGAACGAGAGGCAGGAGGAGTGTCTTCACGAAGAGGGGGTCTTTCACTATCAGTACGAATGTGAGCCGTAGTCTTTAACCACTCGTCCCAATCGTACTCTCTGCCGTGCTTAGGGAGACATTTGATATCTCCCAAAGATATAGATCTATGGATGGGGGATGGTAAAGATCTGATGCGATCAGAAAAGTCAAAAGTTGGAAGAACAGGCTCTTTAAAATAAGGAGTCCTGGAGGTAGTCTTTGTTCGCTTGGCAGGTGGTTGATCAGAAGAAGGAGTCACAGGACGGGCTGTTTGTTTTATACGGGCCATAATGACGAGTGAAGGAAAAAAGGAAGAATAGAAGAAGAATGAAAAATGGCTAAGTATTGGAAGGAACAAAAGAAAGAGAAAGTCGACTAAGTGCAGGACACTTTGCACGGGTCCGCGCAAAGTGTATGGGCTGCACGAAATGAGCTAGACTCTGAAGAAATTCGCGCAAAGCTGTAAGGTTTGCGTAGGTTCGCGCAAAGTTGTAAGGTTTGCGCGGGTTCGCGCAAAGTGAATGGTTTGCGCGGAAGAGAATCGCAGGAAAAAAGTTTTGCCAGAGCAGAAAGGGTTCGTACAAAAGACTAAGTTGCTGGACTATTTATAGGATTCGTGGTCGAGCACGGTACTCGACCGAGCTTTGCGCGAGGTCGCGCAAACCCTAGAAAATGAATTCTTTGATCCTTTTCTTTGATTTCTGAAAAAAACAAAGAACGGATCAAGGGGGCATCTGTTGAGGCATAAAATAAGCAAAGAACTGAAGAAAGGAAAGATCAAGAAAATCAGTTTGAAGATCAAAGAAATCAGTTTGAAGATGACTTTGAGCGGGTTCGCGCAAAGTGAATAGATTGCGCTGGACCGCGCAAAGTAAATGGGTTGCGCGGGTTGATCAGTGAAGACAGGTTGCGTGGGAATGATAGATTGCGCGAGACCGCGCAAAGCATGTCGTTTGCGCGAGTCCGCGCAAAGTATTTTGCAGTGGTATAAAAATGGTTGGATGTTATTTTGTCCCACATCGACCAGAACAGAGATTTACACCAGTAAAAATGTCTATAAATACCCCGTTCTTTCTCTCAAAAGGGGTTGGAAGATTTCAGAGTGGAAGAAAGACGAAGAAGAAGACAGAAGGTGCAAATGAGCATTGGGCTCATATAGTTTGCGTGGACTCGCGCAAAGGAGCATTGGGCTCCTGTAGTTTCCGCGGACCTGCGCAAATGAGCATTGGGCTCCTATAGTTTGCGCGGACCCGCGCAAAGCATGTAGTTTGCGCGAACTCGCGCAAACCGACTGCTGGACAGTCTATAACAGCAATGGGCTGATATGCTGCTGGAATGGCTAGAGTCTTCAAATCTTCAAGTTTTTCTTGTTCAGGAGGAAAGGAAGAATCATCGACGAAAAGGCGTATTCCTCCTAAGTTTCAGGAGATGACAGGAATAGCACTGAAATGCTGCCGAAATCTCTATTCTCTTGAAGATTAATTAGTTGACTTGTCTATTCCTCCTAAGTCATAGGAGATGATTGAAATCAGCGTTGTTATGCTATCAAAATTTATATTCAACCGTTATAATTGTAACTTGTAATGAATTCTTTGTAAACTATTTTAGAATCAAGGAATACCTGAGGATGCAAATAAATTCAGAATCAATAAAGTGTGATGATTGTTTCTATAGCTATTTCATTGTTATGTTGAATAAGATAATTCCCAAATCAAATACATTTATTTTCTTGTCGAAACAATACTCCAGATCAATTGTATAAAGGCAAGCGGAAGACTGAAACTGTATATATAAGGTAAGTAAAGAAACAAAATCATTTCATTCTCCAGAGTATGAATCCATCTGAGTCACCATATACATATATCTATTTTATGTTCAAAAGTAAAAAATACAACTAGAGAAGTAATCCCAGCAAGACCCGTCGATCCGACAGTCTAATCAAAGCCACCAGAGAACTGCATAAATGAGAACTCGTCCTGGTCCTCATCGTAGTCTGGCTCCGTCTCCTGAATCGACGTATCATCTATACCTGAGACAGAGTCTGGTTTGGTGTGTACAACACCATCCATAACGTGGGAGTGCGTAGCTAACTCAGTGGAACAATAAAGCATAGGTTAACATGTTATCAACTCAGTCAAGCAGTAATGATAAAGCAGTACAATCAAACACTCCTAATTACTCTTATTAATGCAAGTATGAATGCAGCCATGATGTATGCCCTCACCACACACTCCCTCGTGCGACACCATCTTACGTTCGTGGCATGCTTGCATTCTTCAGTGCTCCACATCTTCCAAACACATGCAATGCATGATGAGCATGATTACCGAGTTGTTATTAGTGCATTTCAAACAGCAGGTTGGGAAACTAAGGTACCTCCCTTGTATAATTCCCAAACATGATCCATTCTAGGGTCGTCAGTCCTAGTTAATCTCAGACAATGGTGTGTTTTCTAGGTCGCTGCAAAGGCTGTCAGGGCTGTTACGCACAAAGGTTACACCACTCCCCCATCACCTTTTTAACGATTCATCACTATACAGATACAGGCCTAGTTTTATACTCTATACACTACAGCAGAACTCGTCGCCTCACTACAATTCAGAGTATGCTCGAGGTCACTACAAAGGGCTGCCAGGGCTGTTACGCACAATAGTTACACCACTCCCCCATCACCTTATCAATGTAGGCCGACAACATGAATATAGTGTCCCATACCACCATAATCGGCTCAAGAGTCTGGTTGCTCACTGGTCATTACGGGGAGGCACGTGGCCCCAGCGTAGGCCGACAGCTCGACCACGGTGTCCCATACCACCATGCCCGGCTCATGAGTCTTAGCGGATCGAGGTACCATGGTTAACGGGATTCCACTAGTAAGTTTGGTACCCTATGTTCAAGCAGTAGCGACCAAACATGGTGAACATACATTAGACATATCAGGTTACTTGACGAGCCTGACTAGCTCAAGCGCACAATCAACTGAACGACATAAAGTGCATGAGCACTTTGTGTGGCCTAACCACTGTCGCCAACTGAAGTACGACTCGGGTTCGTCAAACACATCTTTCGTGGTGACATGAATCTCAACCACGATCTCAAGTCTGGTACCGATTGTCTAGACTATAGACATAGTCCCAAACTCAATCGATCCTTATTCATAGCATATGGTGTAAAGTATAATAAACAAAGTAATTCAAGCATGTTAACAAGCATATCATAAAGCATGTTATAAAACATGTTATAAAGCATGTTATAAAACATATTATAAAGCACTATATAAATAGGAGTACAAACACATATATTTCATAAGTAAGTGGTTAAAGTAAACAACTACATAGAGGAAATCATACATGTCTCTAAGGTAGTTGAGAATCCCATCTCAACACCTACCTAAGGCATCATCATGCAAACACTTACTCTCACAAGCATTTTCACAAACACTTAGAATACACTATTTCAACATACGTAGTGTATGTTAGTAAAACATGTATTAGGGTGAATCCTTTCGCCAAGCAAGTATTTTATGCATATATAACATGTTCATACAGCAAATAGTCATGGCAAACACATCTCCAAAATATTTACGTAAACGGTACTTTCTAGAATACACAATTTCTACATACATAGTGTATATTAAAAATCGTGTATTATGGCGAGTCCTTTCACCAAACAAGTAATTTATCCATATATAATATATTCATACAACAAATAATCATGTCAGACACATTTTCAAAATTTATATGTATACGGTACTTTCTATAAATACCTAGAGTATGTAGAATTCCATATTTTTCATCTTTAATCGAAACGGAAAACAGACAGCACTTTGTACATGTGCAATTGCATGCAGATCATGAATCTATCATTATTTGACATTGAAAGTGTTGAAAACCGTAACCTATACACCTAAAGTCCTCACCTTATACCGTAGAATCGCAACGAATCAGATAGGTTTGCTAAGCCTCCGTATTCGACAGTTTGGTAGCCTAAAGAATGAAATAGGTTAGCTATTTCATAACCTACAACCTTCACACCCCAAAACAGATTAGGGTTATGATTTCTTACCTAGAAACGAAGTCAGAATCGTCGGAAAAGCGATGAGAATCGGGTGGTGCAGCTTGTGTAGCGGCAGGGGATAGTAGTAGGAAGGATCTCCCACTTCTCTCACTCTTTCTCTCTCTTTTCTCACTTCTCTCTCTAGGGTTTCTCTCAAATTCGTATGGCTGTGAGAGAGAGAGTTCTAAGGTCCTTATATAGCTTAAAAACACTCTAAAACAGACTTGTGGTCAAGGTATACTTAGGTTATAACCAAAGCGACACTTTTCCAGCTCAACGGGGGACTTCTGGCGGACCTCCTTGAGCCAAAGGTCGGTCTTAAGCTCACCAACCTTGGATCTAGGTGGAGCTAAGTTTTTGTTTCAGTGGGATTCCCAGATCACGCATGGCGGACCAGTTTCAGTTCAACGGTCAGCGGATCTCGATCCGAAATTCTAAGTACATGGATATGTTTATGAAAATTTTCCTGATCCGAGGGTGTATTTGGGTCAGATTCTGACGGTCTGGTTGCTTACAAAACGTCCGCAAGCGACACGTGTCAGATTACTATTCAAGATATTTATTTTGTAAAGAAAACAAGAGTTCTCATACTCACTCGCTCCGGGCTCAAGCGAACAGCCATGGGACACTATCTGGATGTGATTTCCGAGATGGTTGTCAAGCCCAGCGAGGCAGTCCTAAGTCCTTAACTTCGTATTATTCGGACTCCCGATGTGCGGTCTAGACCTGATACGGAGTTTCAATGTGCTCCCGAGAGCAGTCGGGTAATGAGTTTGATCCTAGACTTTAGGGTAACCTAGCGTCAATGATTCTACAAGTTTTGGGTCTTGTAGATCGTATTTAAAGCGATTCAAAAGGATTTCATGGCTAATCTAGTTTAGCACTTAGTGAACTTTGTCAAATTTCTAAAGGATTTAATCCTAAGTGATTTCTGGTCGAGGTGGTACTCGAACCATTGTATGAAAATTTTTGAGTTGTTACAGGCATGATCAGGAGCACCAACTAATTCAGATTCCAAAGAAGCAGCGGCCTCCCCATTCCTTGTCCACTCAGCTTGTATGGTATCAATTAATTGATTGTTTGTTTCAAGTTCTGCTTCGACCTGACAAATAGTGGCATCTTCTGCCTCCCACTGACTTTTAAGCGATAAAATCTCCCTCTCGAGAAAAGCAATTTGATCACCAATGTTTACTTTATTTCTGTCGGAAACCTTCAACTTCTCACAGAGAGACTGACTAACAACATTATAGTTAGCAAGAGCATCATCCGCCTGAGAGAGCTTCTCTTTGAGAAGCATCAATTACTTCCGACGATTGAGAATCTTGGGAGCAATGACCATATTCCGCGCTGCTTCCAAATTCTTTGTAGAGTTATTAAATTATGATAAGGAAGTAGAAAGAGGCTGAACATCTATATGCGCCAGGCTAGCTGAGTGAGCAAGAACTGCTAGAGCACTATCCAAAAAGGGCCATTGAGTTGGATCTTTAAAAGCACTAACAATGATAGAAATCGTATGCTTGAAAAGCCCCAACATAAGTCGTGGCACCTTTTCTAAGGAGAATTTATCAAAAGCCGCTGTCACTGAGTTGGATCCTTCAGATCCACTAGGAGTTGGCATGACTGAAACTAAAAGATAAGAGGAGAATGTAAGTTCAAAAGAAAACATATGCGTATTCAATACTAAGGTAGAATAAGAAAAGAAAATATATACCTGGAGTAGGAACAACGGCGGGAACAACTGGAATAGAATGAGTTATGGGTGCTGTAGAACTGGGAACTTCCGTGGCCATAATAGCATTAAAAGAAAGCTCCTTAACTCCTACGGTGCTTGAGTCAAGGGTATTTGGAGTGGGGACATCAACTGGATCAGAGAGAAATTCCAGACTCCGAGCTACCGACTGGAGAGGAAAAGGGCGTGCGGCAGGGGACTTAATAATCTGAGAGGGGGCATTAGATGTTTTAGGGACTGATGGTAAAGCCTCTTTTGGACCAGGAAGAAGAAGTATGTTCCCCATTATTGCCTGAATGTCAGATGGTTGAGCTTCTGCAGCCATTGAAGTTGATTTTCCGCGAGCAACCACTTCAGCAATATCCACGATACACGGGGAATAAGAAGCATCAAAAGAGAGAAAGATATTCACATCAGGAGAACCACCGTATTCACCATAATCAAGTTGCTCTTCATGATCCAGAGAAGTCTCCGAAATAGGACAAGAAGTGTCGGGATGGGTAGTGGGAGCATCAGGAAAAGAAGACCTAACTTCAATATCGCTCTCTTCTCCAACGTTTATCTCAGCATCAGTACATGCATTTAGCAAAGCATCTCCTTCATCAGTAAGACTTGTGGGAGAAGATGTATCTTCGCTTACAGTGTTTGTGGAATATTCTGACGAGCTGTCTTCCTCTGGCACAGTTTGTTTGCCCTTATAAGCAGTCTTCACAGGAAGAAGATGTGTACCTCGAGAAGGAGAAGGAATTGGTTGGGCCAAAATCTCAGGAGATAGTGACTTAGTGTGAGAACAGGTCATGGGGGAAGAAGTAATAACAACTCGACGTATATTCAGAGAAGTCGGGGCAGTGACATGATTGGCTGCGGTTCCTGTAAGATCCACGGTAGGGACAAGCATGGCAGCCGCATGTTCGACAGGCTGAGAAACTGCAAGAGAGATAGGTTTTGCAACCAGAAGAATGACAGGAGCAGGATTCACAGGTTGATTTTCTCCTGCAGGAGTAAGAGAAGGCATAACACATTCTGTAGGTTCAAGTTCATTGTTAGGACCGACCGATCTTTCTCTCCGATTTATTAAATCCAGAGGAGAACCAAAAGCAATCCAGCCTTCAAGAGTGTTTGGGGGCTTTATCTCTCTGATAGGCTCTTCCACAGAAATTTTTAGACGAAGTTGCCCCTAGACGGCGGCTTGATCTTTCTCGTTAAAGTACCCAATCCCTTGTTCTAGCCTTAATTCCTTAAGCGCGGGGGAGGATTCCAGGTAGGGCGATCCACTGAAAAGCAGTTGCGCACTAAATAATAATGATGACTCCACCATTGCATCTAGGTATATGAAGCTGTTACTCTATGATTATACCCTAAGAGGACGAATCGAGAGCCAAAATTTCTAGTTAGGAGCTTCTTCCATATCAGAGCCCAGTTATAAGGACCAACTCCGTAACTCATCATGGTTCTGGTAACTTCCTCACCTGTTTGGGGTATGGCCTGATCATACCCAAACTGTCTGGCAAATCGGCTCGAGTAATATGGCTCTCGCCAGAACTCTAACCCTTCCCGTAATGGAAGACTACAAGAACGAATACAGAGAAAGAAAGTTCTTTCAATGGGATCCAAGGCTTAGTTATCCTCTGCATCTTTATCCTCGGCTTGATGTTCTAAATAAAAAGGAAAGAAGTCGATGGATTTTATAGTATCAATTTTATCCACTATCCATTCATACCCCTTCCTTATCATTTTTCGCTTCAGAAAATGCCACAAAGGCAGATGATCAGGATGGACATAGGCCTTCTCTGGATCGTTGTATGTCCAGGGGAAATAGATGTCGAGCCACCCAGAGAAGTAATGCCATGGAGTAAATACAGATGAAACTCCTAATGCTGGGCTTGAGCAGTGCGACGCGGCGTGACCGAAAGCTTTGTATAATGAACATAAGACAGGAGGGGCCAAAGAATATCTCTTTCTACCTTCTGCCATCGCACCCATTGCTACAAATAAAGTCGGCCGAATAGAGTCTGAACTTTTTGAAATAGGAAGCATGACTAAGCTTAACCAGAAGCTAGAAAAGCAGCTAGTTCAGTTTTGGCGGTAAATTCAGCTGGGCCCCTTGTTGAGGCATAAAATAAGCAAAGAACTGGAGAAAGGAAAGATTAAGAAAATCAGTTTGAAGATCAAAGGAATCAGTTTAAAGATGACTTTGCACGGGTTCGCGCAAAGAGAATAGATTGCGTTGAACCGTGCAAAGTAGGTTGCGCGGGTTGATCAGTGAAGACAGGTTGCGCGGGAATCATAGATTGCGCGAGACCGCGCAAAGCATGTCGTTTGCGCGAGTCCGCGCAAAGTGTTTTTTGCAGAGGTATAAAAATGGTTGGATGTTATCTTGTCCCACATTGACCAGAACAGAGATTTACACCAGTAGACATGCCTATAAATACCCCGTTCTTTCTCTCAAAAGGGGTTGGAAGATTTCAGAGTGGAAGAAAGACGAAGAAGAAGACAAAAGACAGAAGGTGCAAATGAGCATTGGGCTCATATAGTTTGCGCGGACTCGCGCAAAGGAGCATTGGGCTCCTGTAGTTTGCGCAGACTCGCGCAAAGGAGCATTGGGCTCCTGTAGTTTGTGCGGACCCGCGCAAAGCATGTAGTTTGCGCGGATTCGCGCAAACCGACTGTTGGACAGTCTATAACAGCAAGGGCTGATATGCTGCAGGAATGGCTAAGAGTCTTCAAATCTTCAAGTTCTTTTTTGTTCAGGAGGAAGGGAAGAATCATCGACGAAAAGGCGTATTCCTCCTAAGTTTCAGGAGATGACCGGAATAGCACTGAAATGCTGCCGAAATCTCTATTCTCTAGAAGATTAATTAGTCGACTTGTCTATTCCTCCTAAGTCATAGGAGATGATTGAAATCAGCGCTGTTATGCTGTCAAAATTTATATTCAACCATTATAATTGTAACTTGCAATAAATCCTTAGTAAACTATTTTAGAATCAAGGGTACCTGAGGATGTAAATGAATTCAGAATCAATAAAGTGTGATGATTGTTTCTGTAACTATTTCATTGTTATGTTTGAATAAGATAATTCCCAAATCAAATACTTTTGTTTTCTTGTCGAAACAAAATGGCGACTCCACTGGGGATTTCATATCTTATTTAACACTAACATTGGGAAAGTTGCAAGACTCTCATTACTGTTTTTGGCATCTGGAAGACGCCAAAATGGTGACTCTCAGTGGGAACATCCTCCCCTTCATCTCTAAGATAGTTTACTTAGTCTTCTACATACTAATTTCATGAATGTTTTGTTATTGAAGGTACCCAAATTCAATCACACTACATTGCTAATGGCTAACGTTGCGAGAAAAGTGAACTTCCGATTCACCGCTACTGGATTTGTAATTGAATATACGCCGAGCCAAACTCCTGAGCATACGAAAGCAAGCACTACAAGTAGGCGCAAAGCGACTCAAGTAACAGTGGGAGTTATTTCCGTCTCACCTCAACCACAAGAAAGTGATGAGAACTGGACTTTGGTCCTGTCCAAGAAGACAAAAGCAAAGACCTTAAAGAACCGCAAGGCGAAATTACTTGTACCAAGAACTGAGGGACCGATCACGCATAGTATAGCTAGAAGAAAACCTGAGCTCGCTCCTCCGGCGATTTATCCTGAACAAGCTTCTTCGCAGTTCTCGTTGCACGATTTTCCGGCTTTAGTCGCTCCAAAGACCAAAGGACAGAATCGCAGAAAGGCAAAGCACTGATGATAGGATCACCGATGCCTGTGTCACCTCAAACAAGCTCGCCCATAACTGTATCACCTCGATCGATTAAAAGCACAGGAAGTACACAAGAGTCAAACTAGACTCCAATTTCTCCCCTCTTTATAAGTCCTGTTACGTCAACATACTCTCGTTCTACTCAAAGAACAGCTTCGACAAACAGTCAAGAGGCCGCAGTATATATGGCAGAGACGGGTCAAGGAAATAGGCCATCTAGTGAAGAACATGTTGATCAAATGGCAGATGCACAAAGAGTGCTAATGGATGAATGCCGGAACCTCAGAGAAGCTCTGGCAACTCTGGCACATAATGTAGCCCAGATAGTAGCTCCACCCATGATGGGAGCAACAAATGGACAAGAGAACCAACCTGAAGGCTCTCGTCCGCAGGAGATAAGATCGCGAGGATCAGTTCCAGTGACAAGAGCTATAACGCAGGATGATGTAAGACAAGTCGTCGAAGAAGCAGTCAGAATAGAAAGGGAGCGCGCTAATACCGGTCATTTCGGGTACCGAACACCTTACCCGAGAGAGGTAGAGGATGTTCCGTTTCCAGCCAATTTTAAGCATCCAGATTTCCAGAAATTTAATGGGGAAGGATCACCAGAAGAACACCTGATGCATTTCATCACCAGCATGGGGAATTTCTCCACGATACCTCAATACTGTTTACGCTTATTTGGATCATCGTTGACAAGTAAAGCTTTCAGGTGGTATTCAAATTTGGCACCAGGATCTATACGCACATGGGAAGAAATGCAAGATGCTTTCATGTCAAACTTTTTCTCGTCAGAGCGCGATGTTAGCATCACAGAATTAGCTTCAGTACGACAGCGAGAAGGAGAACCAGTTGAAAAATTCATAGACAGATGGAAGACACTGGGGGCATCGTGTAGGCAGTTGCCGGAAGAAAAGGAACAAGTCAAAATGTGTCTGAACTCTATGGAGACAGGAATTGCGTTCGGACTCACCAGCGCTGATATCGGAACCTTTCGCGATTTGGCTACCAAAGCCCATGCATTGGAATTAATGACTCGTAAGATGCCAGCATTTCATCATGAAACTGTCAAAAGAATACCTGGCAGGACGACCGTCAACACCATCGATCGGGATAAGAAAAATCAAGAGGCGAAGAGCTCAAGAGACAAAAGGCCGGAAGGAAGAGAAAACTGGAATCAATCAAAGGACAAATACGGTGGAAAAAAGCTTAGAATGCTCGATTCTCATGAAGGATTTGAGTTTGACAAAGTGGACGTGGTGCATATGATGCAACAATTGTTAAAAGCAGGTACCCTGAATTACCGGAACCGAAACGCCCTGAAGATGTGACGAGGACTCGAGAAAGAAACTTTTGCCGTTATCATCGCTTAGTGGGACATCCGACGGAAAACTGTTACACATTAAAGTGCATCATACAACGAATGATAAATAGAGGAGATATAATAACCAGCGAAAGCAAAGGAAATAATACAAGGGCGACAGTAAATGTATTGTCAATTCAAGAAAAGACTCGGGGAATGAGAGAGAAGGGAGACCGAAGGCCGATAAGAAATGCGACAATGATTACGTTGCGATCGAGGAAGCAGATAACAAGTCCGGTAAAGCAAAAAGCAGAAATTATAAGGAAAGAAGTGACTGAAAGACAGAACATCAAGGATAGAAGTAGAAATGAAGATACAGCGACAAAAGTGGCTTACGATGTAGTTAGTCACTTGAAAGGTATATCTGCACGTTTGAGTATTTATGATGCACTCAAGTTATCAGAAGAGTTTCGACAGAGTTTGATTCAAGCACTGTCTGATCACGATGTGAGAGAAACTTTACTGACAGAAATGAAGAATGAAAGAAGCAAAGAAAAGGTGGATTGCCTACCAGTAATATCTTTCTCTGATGATGACTTAATTGGTGAAACAGAACATAACAGGCCATTGATGATAGAAGGGTATATTTGCGAAAAGAAGATAAAACGAATCATGATAGACAATGGGTCAGCAGTAAATCTTTTGCCGCTCTCCATGATCACTAAATTGGGTTACCGCCATTCAGATTCGCGCCCCAGCGGAATAATGATACAGGGGTTTAATCAAGATGGACAACGCGCACTCGGTAAAATTATAGTAATATTGGAAGTGGGAGAACTAATTACTACTGTTGTATGTCATGTTATAAATGCTGTGACGACATATAACCTTCTCTTAGGCAGGCCGTGGATACATCAGTACAATATTGTACCTTCTACTCTACACCAATGTTTCAAATACTATAAAGACGGAATGCAGTGTAAAGTAATGGCTGATGCAAAACCCTATACAGAAGCTGAGTCTTTCTTTGCGGATGCTAGCTATTATAAATGTTTCTCCAAAGAAATGGGAAATGATGATGGAAAGAGAGTCTTAAAAGATATCCAAATAAATAAAGTTAGAGAAGAAAGGGCGGGATCTCCTGGGACTACGGAAGCAAGAAAAAAGTTCTATTTTGTACCAAAGTGATTGAGACAACCGGGACAACCGCCGTTGACATTATTGTCGACAGAACAGTTGAAAGTCTTACAGTCCAATTACACGATGCCCTTACCCAATATCAAAAGATGTAAGCCATTTGCAGTTGCCCCAGGAACATTTCAAGTCAGAGCCAGTGCTAAATATCCTGAAGCAATAAAGTTCCACGTTGCAGCAGAGGTGAAGAATGAAAACACAAGCAATATATATCATGGAGAGTTAGCACCGCAGAATTTGAGAAAATACAGTGCAGTAAGCAAGAAAATCATGAGAAATATGGGTTTTGATTGTGACAAGCCCACTGGACTAAATCATGGGAAAGGAATTCAAATCCCTCTCGGAGTTAATCAAGAAAAACGGAGAAAATTCCAAGGATTAGGAGCAGAATCATCAGTAAATATGGTATCAGTAGATATGACTCCAGCCGAACAGATGTCAGAACAAGATGCTAAGGTAGTCGAGTGTCCTGAAAGCGCTCCAAGACAAATAGAAGACGGGGGGCAGCCGACGATAGATGGCTTGCGAGAAATAAATTTGGGAATAGTAGAAGAGCCAAGGAACACATTCATCAGCGTCAGTCTTTCAGATCAGGAATTTGAGAAATATGGCCAACTTCTCAGAGAAAATAAAGACGTCTTCGCTTGGACATATGAAGAAATGCCTGGATTGGAACCCTCTGTAGCAATGCATCGATTAAATATTTCCAAAGAAAAGAAACCAGTAAAGCAAGCACAAAGGCGATTCCACCCAGACCTGATTCCATTAATCGAAAAAGAAGTAAATAAATTAATAAAGGTTGGGTTCGTCAGAGAAGTAAAATATCCCAAATGGATATCAAACATTGTTCCGGTGAAAAAGAAGTATGGGCAGATTAGAGTATGCATCGACTTCAGAGATCTGAATGAAGCATGTCCAAAGGATGACTTTCCTCTCCCGATAACAGAATTATTAATTGATTGTTTCGACAAGAAAACAAAGTATTTGATTTGGGGATTATCTTATTCAAACATAACAATGAAATAGTTACAGAAACAATCATTTTATTGATTCTGAATTCATTTACATCCTCAAAGATCCCTTGATTCTAAAATAGTTTACAAAGAATTCATTGCAAGTTACAATTATAACAGTAGAATATAAATTTTGACAGCATAACAGCGCTGATTTTAATCATCTCCTGTGACTTAGGAGGAATAGACAAGTCAACTAATTAATCTTCAAGAGAATAGAGATTTCGGCAGCATTTCAGTGCTATTCTGGTCATCTCCTGAAACTTAGGAGGAATACGCCTTTTCGTCGATGATTCTTCCCTTTCTCCTGAACAAAAAGAACTTGAAGATTTGAAGACCTTAGCCATTCCTGCAGCATATCGGCCCATTGCTGTTATAGACTGTCCAACAGTCGGTTTGCGCGGGTCCGCGCAAACGACATGCTTTGCACGGGTCCGCGCAAACTACAGGAGCCCAATGCTCCTTTGCGCGAGTCCGCGCAAACTACAGGAGCCCAATGCTCCTTTGCGCGAGTCCGCGCAAACTATATGAGCCCAATGCTCATTTGCACCTTCTGTCTTCTGTCTTCTTCTTCGTCTTTTTTCTACTCTGAAATCTTCCCACCCCTTTTGAGAGAAAGAACGGGTATTTATAGATATCTTCACTGGTGTAAATCTCTATTCTGGTTGATGTGGGACAAAATATCATCTAACCATTTTTATATCTCTGCAAAACACTTTGCGCGGACTCGCACAAACGACATGCTTTGCGCGGTCTCGCGCAATCTTTCATTCCCGCGCAACCTGTCTTTACTGATCAACCCGCGCAACCCATTTGCTTTGCGCGATCCAGCGCAATCTATTCACTTTGCGCAGACTCGCGCAAAGTCATCTTCAACATGATTTCTTTGATCTTCAAACTGATTTTCTTGATCTTTCCTTTCTTCATTTCTTTGCTTATTTTATGCCTCAACAGATGCCCCCTTGATCCGTTCTTTGTTTTTTTAGAAATCAAAGAAAAGGATCAAAGAATTCATTTTCTAGGGTTTGCGCGTCCCCGCGCAAACCTCGGTCGAGTACCGTGCTCGACCACAAATCCTATAAATAGTCCAGCCACTTCGTCATTTTCATAATTGCTCATACTCTGTTGAAACTCTGCTCTGGCAATTTTCTCCCGCACAAACCTGTTACTTTGCGCGAACCCGCGCAGACCTTTTCACTTTGCGCGAAGCCCTTTGTCCTTGGAGATTTTCCGCGCAAACCTTTTTGCTTTGCGCGAACCTGCGCAAACCTTTTCACTTTGCGCGAAGTCCTGCAAAGTACTTCGTACTTAGCCCATTTTCTTTGAACTGTTTTCAACACTTAGCCTTCTTCTTTCTTCCTTTCTTATTGTTATGGCTCGTATAAAACAGACAGCTCGTCCTCCTTCCAATCAACCTTCTTCTGATCAACCCCCTGCCAAGCGGACAAAGACCACTTCCAGAAATCCTGCTTATTTCAAAGAACCTGTTCTTCCTACCTTCGACTTTTCTGACCGCATTAGATCTTTGCCTTCCCCCATTCATAGATCCATATCATTAGGAGATATTAAATGTCCTCCGAAGCATCGCAGGGAATACGATTGGGATGAATGGTTAAAGACTACGGCTCATCTTCGTACTGATAGTGAAAGACCACCGCTTCGTGAAGATACTCCCCCTGCTTCTCGTCCAAAGAAAACTCGCCGGAATAAGGCGAAAGAGTTCGCAGAGAAAATTGAGGAACATAAGAGGAAGAGACTTCAAAACTCATGGGACTCGATACGAGTTGTTGAAGGTGTTATGAAATTTGACAACCCTCATGCGGAGGGTATGACGGTTATTCCCATCAAAGTATATCGCCATCAATCCATGCTTGACTGTGAGTCTAAAGACTACATCCATGGTGAGAGGTTGATGTATACTGAATCATGGGCCTCAAGAGAGCCCCGAATCCTTGAGGGAGTTATACAAACACAGAAGCCGCGACAGAAGATAGGGGAAACTCATTCCATGATCTTCCTAGTTCCTTTCCACAGTCCTCGTGATCTTTTTCCTTCTCATTTTTATGAGACAGTTCGACAGCGCTTTAGAGATCGAGATCAACTCTGGGGACAGGCAGAATTCTGCATCAGAGGCATGTTAACTGCTCGCCGTTATTATTCTGAATGGGCGGAGGCTATATTGCTGAAGCATACGAGCACTCTTGCAAAGATTGGCCTTTATGATGCCATAGAAGTGACCTCCAAACACTTCTATAGGGAACCCAACATACTGAAAGGCTTCCTTGAATACTGGTCGCCTACAACCAACTCCTTCCATTTACCTTATGGTGAAATGAGCATATCACTTTGGGATCTTCATCGTATAGCCGGTCTTACAATAACAGGCAAATTCTATGATGAATTCATTCCCACAAACAGAGAATTGGCCTTTGTATCTTCTCCAGACCGCAAACCTTCTATCTCTGAGACTACCATAGAGCTGTTCAAAGAGATGGGCAAATTTCCCAGTTTCCACAAAATTCCCCCTCTACAATGGCTGGCACATTTTTCTAGAGGTCTCAGGTATTTATCAATCCGACGGTTGACTTATTCTTTATATTTTTGCTATTTAGCCATCCTTGTATATTAACCTCCTCATTTTTCTTTGAAGATTTCGCGATTGCCACTCTAAAGAATTAACGAAGCTTCGAGATACAATAAAAGGAAGACCAGAATATAGATCATTCGGAGAACTTGCTGCATTCTTAGCTTATTGGCTAAGTTTAGTCGTATTGCCCAGCTCTAAATGGGCAGATGTTGTTCGTCCAAGCGTTTTTGTTGTGGCTGGTGCTTTAGCGGAAGGCCATAAATACTCTCTTGCTCCTCCAGTATTATGTTCTATTTATAGAGCCCTTGGAGAGGTAGCTACTCACGTGAAAGATCCTATTCTTGGGGCTTCGTTTGCACATACTTCTTGGCATTACATCACAGGGTGGCTAGGGGTCTATTTCCCTTGGACTTTTGAGGCTCCAGAGCAAGCATATACTCATCCTTCTCACCTTCCACTCTGGTTCTTTCAGCAAAGAGCGATGACAAAAAGAGCGTATGAATGGGTTGCCAATAAAATTCGAGATGACGACCAGATAAACTTCTTTCAATTCCGCCTTTATTGCTATACTGAAGATACAGATATGGTGGACCAAGAAATGCTTACTGCAGCAGAGAGAGCTTTCTTTTTTTCTATTCGCTCATGCAGTTTACCTCTTCGGGAAGGAACAGAATTTTGGAGAGAACCTTACTACCCCAGTCGCTTTGCTCGTCAATTTGGTTATGATCAGACCGTGCCTCAGGACTGCGGGTTGGTTACTAGAAAAATGCGCTGTTATGGAACTGGTCCTCTTAACTGGGCCATGATATGGAAACAACTGCTGAATGGCTGCGTAGGATCTCTTTTCATAATTCCAGGTTGTAATCGCATTGTCCGTACATCATATAGCTGGATGCGATGGTGGGATCACCAATCATACTTGGTCACTAAATGCTTGCCAGTGGATTCTTCTATCTTTCTTCATCCACCCAGGCTGAAGGGCAGAAATTTAGAGAGCGGAATCGGCTATGTTCCAGAAAAGAGCCACGCGTCTCATCCTGGAGAAATTTGTAGGAAGATATCATTGGAAGACCCTATCCGTGAAATCAAGCCCATCAACACTTTGGATGGCTGGTTCGCTCGTGGAGTTCTGAGGAAATTTGAGAAAACTCGTCGGGATTTCTCAAATCAAGCCACAAACGATGCTGAAGGTACATCTTCTCCTATTCCTGCAGAGACTGCAGCGGCTCAAGAAGGACCAGCTGTTGGTACTTCCTTATCTCCTCCACAACCCCTTGGTCCTAGTCCATCTTCCCCAATGACTAGATCAAAAACGCGTTTGCAAACATCATCCCCTATTCTTCCAGAAAGGACTCGCCAAGCATCCGCTTCCCCTATTCTTCCAGAAAGACCCGTCAAGCATCCGTTTCCCCTACAATCCAAGAGCCTGTTCTGGAAAGCAGCCAACCCGTTTCTTACAAAGGGAAGCAAGTTGTCATTGAAGAAGCTGATGAAGAAATTTTACAAGATGAGAGTTCAGCTTCATCGTCAGATACTACTGAATCTTCACAATATGAAGACAGCGAGGATAACGACAGTTGTGAAGATAAAGATGATGACTTTGAAGAAGGCGAAGTTGACATTGATGGAGATGAAGAAACAGCTGCGAAAGAGGTCGAGATGGAATCTTCCCCTGCAACCGTTAAGACTCTTCTCGGTGTGAATGATCCTGCTAAATCTCCTGCAGCTGAAGAAAATGAAGAACCTTTAGATTATGGCGAATATGGGTATTCACCAGGTAAAGGAGATTTAATTTCCACATGTATATCTATCTATATTTTAACAATCTATTATTTTATTCTTATGTCTCCCTTTCGTTGCGTCTCCTTTTTTAGGTGCTCAAGTTGCAGAAATAGGTGCTGTCTCTTCAGCGAGTCCTCTTGTGGTATCTTCACCGAGAGCACCTATAGTTCCATTGGTAGTACAAAGAGTAGTGGCTCGTGAAATCATATTTCCCACAGAAACTACAGACTTGCCAACTCCAGCTACTAGAGATTCAAGCACAGAAGCTAGAGCACCATCTTTTGCTGATATGGTGGAACTTGGTCTTTCCATGACTCAGAGAGCTTCTGCCTCTGTAGATCATATCCAGGTGACAGGTACATATTTATGCACTGATTATCTTCATTCACGACTACATATTTCATAATAATATTTTGAATATCTTTCTTCTTTTACTATAGGAACTCATCCTTGCAGTGGTGCGGCCAGTTCTGATTCTGTGGCCACTACTTCTGAATTGTCATCCTTTGTAAAAATCTCTGTTCATAAAATGCTTATGGTGAAACATTCTTTGTTAGCAATAATTCATATCTTCAGAAATTCCGATCAATGGTTGGATTTGGATGTTGCTATAGAGATTTTGGAGAGCTCTGCCAAGATGGCTAGACTCAACATATCTCCTTTGCATGATTCACTCCTCAAGTTTCGCGATTCAGTAATTTCTCTGGCGTCGGTAGAGAACGTTACAATTGCCCCTGAGATTTTAGAGTACAAGAAGCAGCTGGCTGCATCTCAAGAACAAGCCTCTCTGACAGCTTCATCAATTTCTAAACTTGAACAAGAGCATATGATTCTTCAAGATCAATTAAAGATTCATATTGATGAAAATAAGACTATCCAAGATCGTATTGCAGCCCTGAAAGAAGAAATTTCTCAACTGGAGAGAAGGAATCATGAAAAAGCCTTGATCATTCAAGATGTTGAAGAGAGGATACAGGCGAATGTTCAATCCATTAATATTGAAAAATCCGCGCAACTTCGAAGTAAAGGAATGATTGCTTCTCTGGAGAATAAACTTGCTGGCGTCCCTGATCAAGCGAAACTTATTCTTGAAGAAAAATCTAAACATGATGTAGCCCAGGCACAGTTGAAAGAAGATTTGCGCAGATATTCGGAAGCAGTGGGAATTACAATGATCTTTAAAACATGTAATTTTGAACATGTGATTTTTGTTTTTCATGTTTTTTTTTTTTTTTTTTTTTGGACATGTTTTTATGAAAGCATTTTGAGATGTTTATAATAGCATTTTCTCATTGCATGTTGATGACATTTATACTAACATTATCAAATTATATTCGTACTTTATATAATAATTTCATTACATCCTTTAAAATTTCTAAACCTTTTATGCTTTGTTAGTGCGGGATTCTCTATGTGAGTATTTAAATTGGCGGTACTAAGTTTCAATTTAATTAGCCACACACAGTTTAAGCTCATGAGTAGTGGAGCGTGCGCACACACACAGTTTAAGCTCATGAGTAGTGGAGCATTTATGGGTCTTATGTAATGGCCACTGTAACTCTCTAGAGTTCGCTTTTGGGCTTTTCACTGCCTTGAGCTCACGGCCAAGGTCCATCAGAGGGGCCCATTGACGCTACCGGGCGGTGAACTGTTGGTTTTACGCACAGGGTTGGCCACGGTAACTCTCTAGAGTTCGCAGGGCTCGCAAGGCTACCTTTGGGCACCAAATCTAGGGTCGTCAGTCCATCAATGAGTAAGTTTAAGCCCTTCCTCACGAGTTACTACTGAAATCAAACCCTAGATCTGGAGGGTCTTACGCATGGTTGGCATAAAGCTCGCACTGCGGCCCCTGTTTTCTTCGTCTGCAAGGTCGAGCCCATTCACAGGAGGGCATTTTCATCCGTTCCCTGTGGCGCTGCCGGAAGCTATACAGACGGCATGGGAGTTACGGTGACTAGTCTTCGCAGATTTATGGCCTTTTAGGCTTTGAATCCTTGACTTCGTCAGCTGCCCGCATGGGTGCGCACGATGGTCTTCGCGAGCTTTTTAGGGCCACTGACTCCTCGCCGCTGCCCGAATGGCGATCTTCATAGGTCTTATGTATAGTTGGCCGGCTCTTTTAGAGCTTGACCCTTTGAGAGCATTTTTTTTATTTTTTATTTTTTATTTTTTATTTTTTTACAGCTTTTTGATTTTGCTCGATTTGGCTCTTTTAGGATTTGGCTTGGCTATACTGCCCCTTTAACTGAGATTGGTATATCCTTGTAAGGCAATAATATCTATGATCATCATCATTGCCAGTATAGTAGTAGTAGATATTTCCACCTGAGATAATATCTTCAAGAAAATTCATGCCTTGTAAAGCAATATATATCAATTTTGTCAGTATTTTCAAGAGAATCTTCAAGATGATATTGATTTTGTCAAACTTGTTTGGCGATGATGATGATCATATTTTCAGATTTGATGCTTGATAATTGACGCGCTTGTGAATTTTCTTCACAGCTTCTCTTGTTGACATATGAACATGATCTTATTCATCCTTGCCCCCTTTTGATACAGATTCATTATACTGATAATATTCTAAATCAAAATCCACATGTCTATCTTTAGGGATAGTATCTTTTGATGAATCGGGCGTTGACAAGTATACTGATATTCTGTCCCTCTTGAATTGTGATTCTATATGCCCCATTGGAGTATACTTCTTTTACTACATATGGACCGTCCCATTTAGGCTCGAACTTCCCCCTGTTCGGCGAGTGATCACTATAGGCCTTTTCAACATTAACACCATATCCCCTTTTTGAAAGAGCGGTATTTAACCTGTTTATCAAATGCGGCCGAAATCCTGGCCTGGTATGACTGCAACCGCTGCTGAGCTTCAAGACATTTCTCATCAAGCAAATCTAACTCTTTCAACCTCATTTTTGCATTTTCATCATATGTTATAGACTGATGTACTGCTATCCTGAGTGATGCCACCTGCATTTCGATTGGGATAACTGCCTCTATACCATAGATTAATGAATAAGGTGTCGCCCCTGTTGCTGTACGATGAGTAGTTCTGTAGGCCCACAATGCTTCTTGTAACTTTTCATCCCAATCACGCTTGTTACCTGTCACCGTTTTCTTGATTATTTTGATAATCGTTTTGTTAAATGCTTCCGCTAATCCATTGGCCGGAGGATAGTAAGGTGTTGAAAACGAATGCTGGATGCCGAACTTCTGACACAACTTTTCTATGCCTCTATTTTTAAAAGGGGTGCCATTATCAGTGACGATCTTTTTCGGGATACCATGATGGTATATTATAGCATGTCGAATGAAATTGACCACATCTATCTCTTTAACATTATGCAAGGCAATTGCTTCGGCCCATTTGGAGAAATAGTCTGTTGCTGCCAGAATATACTGTTTTCCTTTAGATGAAGGGGGATTTATAGGACCAATCACATCGAGTCCCCAGGCTGAGAAAGGCCAAGAAGTAACAGATTGATGTAAGTCTTCTGGGGGAACATGTATTACATCTCCGTGTATTTGACATTCATGACATCGCTTTGCATATTCTATCGCATCTTTGAACATAGTAGGCCAATAATAACCCATTCGATGTACTCTATGTCACAAATTTCGGCCGGCTTGATGTGCTCCACATTCACCTGAATGTGCCTCCCGCAGCATTTGGTTTGCTTCTTGCTTGTCTAAGCATCTCAGCAGCATTCCATTGTAAGATTTTCTATACAATACTTCACTGCATATGATAAATTTACCCGATCGCTGCTTAATCTGCTGCCTTTGTGCATTATCTTCTGGCAAGATATTATACTTGAGATAATCAATGAAAGGCTGACGCCAATCATCTATCATTACTTCTAGACAAGATATAGGAAACATTTCAACGGTTTCTTCAATAACCTCTGCGGACGGCAGGAATATTCTTTCTTCTATAGTTACCTGAAGAGGACTTCGATTTGTGCAGGACAGAGCTGCTGCCAGACAGACTAGAGCGTCCGCTTTTGCATTCTCAGAGCGTGGTATGTGTTTAATTTCTACATGACGAAATTGTTCAGGCAACTTTTGTGCCTTCCGATAATAGGGCAGTTCTTCTTTCCTTACTTCGAATTCTGTTGTCAACTGATTTACAATCAATTTAGAATCTCCGAAGATATGCAATAATTTTATTTCCATTTGCTGGGCTATTTCCATTCCGATGATAAGAGCTCTGTATTCAGTTTCATTGTTTGTGCATGCGGTGCCCAATGTGAAGGAATATGGCAATAAATCGCCTTGAAGTGTAATGAATATTATTCCTGCCCCCGCTCCCGATATTCGAGCAGCACCATCAAAATACATTTGCCAAAGATTCTGAGATTCAGCCAACATAACCTGTTCATCTGGAAATTCCTCATTGATTTCTTCACTTTCTGCTATAGGATGTGCTGCGAGGAAGTCTGCCATGGCTTGTCCTTTTACAGCTTTCGCTGGTTTATATGAAATAGTATATTCTGATAGCAATAACATCCACTTGGCTAGTCTTCCCGACAACATTGGCCTGGTCATCAAAAATTTTATCGGATCTGCTCTTGATCAGAGTTATATCATGGGAGAGACAATAACGCCTCAACTTTTGTACAGCGAATATCAGCACCAAACATTCTTTCTTGATCGAAGAATAATTGCATTTTGCCCCCATCAATGTTCGGCTTAGATAATAAAGAGCAGTCACTTTTCCGGCTTCGTTCACCTGTGCTAACAAAGCACCCAAAGAATTTGTAGCTGCAGATGTATATAAGATAAGTGGCTTACCTTTTATTGGAGCTGTTAACACCGGCGGCTGTCTCAATAATTCCTTGATTGAGTCAAATGCATTTTGACAGGCGTGATCCCATACAAATTCTGTATCTTTCTTCATTAACCGAGAAAATGGCTGACACCTTCCTGCGAGATTTGAAATGAAACGGCGAATGTATGCCAATTTTCCTTGTAAGCTTTTTAATTCCTTCAACGTCGTTGGCGGCGGCATATTTTGAATAGCCTTAATTTTTTCTAGATCAATCTCGATCCCTCTGTGTCGTACAACAAAGCCGAGGAACTTGCCAGAAGATACTCCAAATGCACACTTAGCATGGTTCATTTTTAGTTGCTTCTTCTGAGACAACGGAAGACTGATGCTAAATGTTCGCGGTGTTCTTGATGATCTCCCGACCTAACCACCAAGTCATCAACATAGCATTCAACATGTTTATGCATCATATCTTGAAAAATGTTTTTCATTGCCCTTTGATATGTTGCCCCAGCATTTTTGAGACTGAAAGGCATAACTTTATAACAATAAATTCCAAGTGGCGTTCTGAAAGCCGTTGCCTCTTCATCTTCGGGTGCCATCCTGATTTGATTATAACCCGCGAATCCGTCCATAAAGGACATAATAGCATACTGAGTAGTGCTATCAATTAATAATTCTGTTATCGGGAGAGGGAAGTCATCTTTTGGACATGCTTCATTCAGATCTCTGAAGTCGATGCATACTCTAATCTGCCCATTCTTCTTTTTCACCGGAACAATGTTTGATATCCACTTAGGATATTTAACTTCTCTGACGAATCCAACCTTTATTAATTTATTTACTTCTTTTTCGATTAATGGAATCAGGTCTGGGTGGAATCGCCTTTGTGCTTGCTTTACTGGTTTCTTTTCTTTGGAAATATTTAATCGATGCATTGCTACAGAGGGTTCCAATCCTGGCATTTCTTCATATGTCCAAGCGAAGACGTCTTTATTTTCTCTGAGAAGCTGGCCATATTTCTCAAATTCCTGATCTGAAAGACTAACACTAATAAATGTGTTCCTTGGCTCTTCTGCTGTTCCCAAATTTATTTCTCGCAAGCCATCTATCGTCGGCTGTCCCCCGTCTTCTATTTGTCTTGGAGCGCTTTCAGGACACTTGACTACCTTAGCATCTTGTTCTGACATCTGTTCGGCTGGAGTCATATCTACTGATACCATATTTACTGATGATTCTACTCCTAATCCTTGAAATTTTCTCCGTTTTTCTTGATTAACTCCGAGAGGGATTTGAATTCCTTTCCCATGATTCAATCCAGTGGGCTTGTCACAATCAAAACCCATATTTCTCATGATTTTCTTGCTTACTGCACTGTATTTTCTCAAATTCTGCGGTGCTACTTTCCGTGATATATATTGCTTATGTTTTCATTCTTCACCTCTGCTGCAACGTGGAACTTTATTGCTTCAGGATATTTAGCACTGGCTCTGACTTGAAATGTGCCTGGGGCGGCTGCAAATGGCTTACATCTTTCGATATTGGGTAAGGGCATCGTGTAATTGGACTGTAAGACTTTCAACTGTTATGTCGACAACAATGTCAACGGCGGTTGTCCCGGTTGTCTCAGGCGCTTTGGTACAAAATAGAACTTTTTCCTTGCTTCTGTAGTTTCAGGAGATTCCGCCCTTTCTTCTCTAACTTTATTTATTTGGACATCTTTCAAGACTCTCTTTCCATCATCATTTCCCACTTCTTTAGAGAAACATTTATAATAGCTAGCATCCGCAAAAAAAGACTCAGCTTCTGTATATGGTTTCGCATCAGCCATTACTTTACACTGCATTCCATCCTTATAGTATTTGAAACATTGGTGTAGAGTAGAAGGTACAATATTGTACTGATGTATCCATGGCCTGCCTAAGAGAAGATTATATGTTGTCACAGCATTTATAACATGACATACAACAGTAGTAAGTAGTTCTCCCACTTCCAATATTACTGTAATTTTACCGAGTGCGCGTTGTCCATCTTGATTAAACCCTTGTATCATCATTCCGCTGGGGCGCAAATCTGAATGGCGGTAACCCAATTTAGTGATCATGGAAAGTGGCAAAAGATTCACTGCTGACCCATTGTCTATCATGATTCGTTTTATCTTCTTTTCGCAAATGTACCCTTCTATCATCAATGGCCTGTTATGTTCTGTTTCACCAATTAAGTCATCATCAGAGAAAGATATTACTAGTAGACAATCCACCTTTTCCTTGCTTCTTTCATTTTTCATTTCTGTCAGCAAAGTTTCTCTCACATCGTGATCAGACAGTGCTTGAATCAAACTCTGTCGAAACTCTTCTGATAACTTGAGCGCATCATAAATACTCAAACGTGCCGATATACCTTTCAAGTGACTAACTACATCGTAAGCCACTTTTGTCGCTGTATCTTCATTTCTACTTCTATCCTTGATGTTCTGTCTTTCAGTCACTTCTTTCCTTATAATTTCTGCTTTTTGCTTTACCGAACTTGTTATCTGCTTCCCCGATCGCAACGTAATCATTGTCGCATTTCTTATTGGCCTTCGGTCTCTCTTCTCTTTCATTCCCCGAGTCTTTTCTTGAATTGACAATACATTTACTGTCGCCCTTGTATTCTTTTCTTTGCTTTTGCTGGTTATTATATCTCCTCTATTTATCATTCGCTGTATGATGCACTTTAACATGTAACAATTTTCTGTCGGATGTCCCACTAAACGATGATAAGGCAAAAGTTTCTTTCTCGGGTTCTCGTCACATCTTCAGGGCGTTTCGGTTCCGGTAATTCCAGAGTACCTGCTTTTAACAATTGTTGCATCATAGGCACCACGTCCTCTTTGTCAAACTCAAATCCTTCATGAGAATCGAGCATTCTAAGCTTTTTTCCACCGTATTTGTCCTTTGATTGATTCCAGTTTTCTCTTCCTTCCGGCCTTTTGTCTCTTGAGCTCTTCGCCTCTTGATTTTTCTTATCCCGATCGATGGTGTTGACGGTCGTCCTGCCAGGTATTCTTCTGACAGTTTCATGATGAAATGCTGGCATCTTACGAGTCATTAATTCCAATGCATGGGCTTTGGTAGCCAAATCGCGAAAGGTTCCGATATCAGCGCTGGTGAGTCCGAAAGCAATTCCTGTTTCCATAGAGTTCAGACACATTTTGACTTGTTCCTTTTCTTCCGGCAACTGCCTACACGATGCCCCCAGTGTCTTCCATCTGTCTATGAATTTTTCAACTGGTTCTCCTTCTCGCTGTCGTACTGAAGCTAATTCTGTGATACTAACATCGCGTTCTGATGAGAAGAAGTTTGACATGAAAGCATCTTGCATTTCTTCCCATGTGCGTATAGATCCTGGTGCTAAATTTGAATACCACCTGAAAGCTTTACTTGTCAACGATGATCCAAATAAGCGTAAACAGTATTGAGGTATTGTGGAGAAGTTTCCCATGCTGGTGATGAAATGCATCAGGTGTTCTTCTGGTGATCCTTCCCCATTAAATTTCTGGAAAAATGGATGCTTAAAATTGGCTGGAAACGGAACATCCTCTACCTCTCTCGGGTAGGGTGTTCGGTATCTGAAACGACCGGTATTCGCTCGCTCCCTTTCTATTCTGACTGCTTCTTCGACGACTTGTCTTACATCATCCTGCGTTATAGCTCTTGTTGCTGGAACTGATCCTCGCGATCCTATTCCCTGCGGACGAGAGCCTTCAGGTTGGTTCTCTTGTCCATTCGTTGCTCCCATCATGGGTGGAGCCACTATCTGGGCTACATTATGTGCCAGAGTTGCCAGAGCTTCTCTGAGGTTCCGGCATTCATCCATTAGCACTCTTTGTGCCTCTGCCATTTGATCAACACGTTCTTCAGTAGATGGCCTATTTCCTTGACCCGTCTCTACCATATATACTGCGGCCTCTTGACTGTTTGTCGAAGCTGTTTTTTGAGTAAAACGAGAGTATGTTGACGTAACAGGACTTATAAAGAGGGGAGACATTGGAGTCTCATTTGATTCTTGTGTACTTCCTGTACTTTTAACCGATCGAGGTGATACAGTTATAGGCGAGCTTATTTGAGGTGACACAGGCATCGGTGATCCTATCATCAGTGCTTTGCCTTTCTGCGATTCTGTCCATTTGGTCTTTGGAGCGACTAAAGCCGGAAAATCGTGCAACGAGAACTGCGAAGCAGCTTGTTCAGGATAAATCGCCGAAGGGGCGAGCTCAGGTTTTCTTCTAGCTATACTACGCGTGATCGGTCCCTCAGTTCTTGGTACAAGTACTTTCGCTTTGCGGTTCTTTAAGGTCTTTGCTTTTGTCTTCTTGGACAGGACCAAAGTCCAATTCTCATCACTTTCTTGTGGTTGAGGTGAGACGGAAATAACTCCCACTGTTACTTGAGTCGCTTTGCGCCTGCTTGTAGTGCTTGCTTTCGTATACTCAGAAGTTTGGCTCGGCGCATATTCAATTACAAATCCAGTAGCGGTGAATCGGAAGTTCACTTTTCTTGCAACGTTAGCCATTAGCAATGTAGTGTGATTGAATTTGGGTACCTTCAATAACAAAACATTCATGAAATTAGTATATGGAAGACTACGTAAACTATCTTAGAGATGAAGGGGAGGATGTTCCCACTGAGAGTTGCCATTTTGGCGTCTGGAAGACGCCAAAAACAGTAATGAGAGTCTTGTAACTTTCCCAATGTTAGTATTAAATAAGATATGAAAGTCCCCAGCGGAGTCGCCATTTTGTTTCGATAAGAAAACAAAGTATTTGATTTGGGGATTATCTTATTCAAACATAACAATGAAATAGTTACAGAAACAATCATTTTATTGATTCTGAATTCATTTACATCCTCAAAGATCCCTTGATTCTAAAATAGTTTACAAAGAATTCATTGCAAGTTACAATTATAATAGTAGAATATAAATTTTGACAGCATAACAGTGCTGATTTTAATCATCTCCTGTGACTTAGGAGGAATAGACAAGTCAACTAATTAATCTTCAAGAGAATAGAGATTTCGGCAGCATTTCAGTGCTATTCTGGTCATCTCCTGAAACTTAGGAGGAATACGCCTTTTCGTCGATGATTCTTCCCTTTCTCCTGAACAAAAAGAACTTGAAGATTTGAAGACCTTAGCCATTCCTGCAGCATATCGGCCCATTGCTGTTATAGACTGTCCAACAGTCGGTTTACGCGGGTCTGCGCAAACGACATGCTTTGCGCGGGTCCGCGCAAACTATAGGAGCCCAATGCTCCTTTGCGCGAGTCCGCGCAAACTATATGAGCCCAATGCTCATTTGCACCTTCTGTCTTCTGTCTTCTTCTTCGTCTTTTTTCTACTCTGAAATCTTCCCACCCCTTTTGAGAGAAAGAACGGGGTATTTATAGATATCTACACTGGTGTAAATCTCTATTCTGGTCGATGTGGGACAAAATATCATCCAGCCATTTTTATATCTCTGCAAAACACTTTGCGCGGACTCGCGAAAACGACATGCTTTGCGCGGTCTCGCGCAATCTTTCATTCCCGCGCAACCTGTCTTTATTGATCAACCCGCGCAACCCATTTGCTTTGCGCGATCCAGCGCAATCTATTCACTTTGTGCGAACTCGCGCAAAGTCATCTTCAACATGATTTCTTTGATCTTCAAACTAATTTTCTTGATCTTTCCTTTCTTCATTTCTTTGCTTATTTTATGCCTCAACATTGATAGCACTACTCAGTATGCTATTATGTCCTTTATGGACAGATACGCGGGTTATAATCAAATCAGGATGGCACCCGAAGAGGAAGAGGCAACGGCTTTCAGAACGCCACTTGGAATTTATTGTTATAAAGTTATGTCTTTCGGTCTCAAAAATGCTGGGGCAACATATCAAAGGGCGATGAGAAACATTTTTCAAGATATGATGCATAAACATGTCGAATGCTATGTTGATGACTTGGTGGTCAGGTCGGGTGATCATCAAGAACACCGCGAACATTTAGCATCAGTCTTCCGTCATCTCAGAAAGAAGCAACTAAAGATGAACCCTGCTAAATGCGCATTTGGAGTATCATCTGGCAAATTCCTTGGCTTTGTTGTACGACACAGAGGTATCGAGATTGATCCAGAAAAAATTAAAGCTATTCAAAATATGCCGCCACCAACGACGTTGATGGAATTAAAAAGCTTACAAGGAAAATTGGCATACATTCGCCGTTTCATTGCAAACCTCGCAGGAAGGTGTCAGCCATTTTCTCGGTTAATGAAAAAAGATACAGAATTTGTATGGGATCACGCCTGTCAAAATGCATTTGACTCAATCAAGGAATTATTGAAACAGCCGCCGGTGTTAACAGCTCCAGTGAAAGGTAAACCACTT
This sequence comes from Magnolia officinalis, assembly GCA_021015155.1. Classification (NCBI taxonomy): domain Eukaryota; kingdom Viridiplantae; phylum Streptophyta; class Magnoliopsida; order Magnoliales; family Magnoliaceae; genus Magnolia; species Magnolia officinalis. The sequence continues at coordinate 33,801,554 of JAJHSJ010000015.1, forward strand.
ATCTTATATACATCTGCAGCTACAAATTCTTTAGGTGCTTTGTTAGCACAGGTAAACGAAGCCGAAAAAGAGACTGCTCTTTATTATCTAAGCCGAACATTGATGGGGGCAGAATGCAATTATTCCTCGATCGAAAAGAGTGTTTGGCGCTGATATTCGCTGTACAAAAGTTGAGGCATTATTGTCTCTCCCATGATATAACTCTGATCTCAAGAGCAGATCCGATAAAATTTTTGATGACCAGGCCAATGTTGTCGGGAAGACTAGCCAAGTGGATGTTATTGCTGTCAGAATATACTATTTCATATAAACCGGCGAAAGCAGTAAAAGGACAAGCCATGACAGACTTCCTCGTAGCACATCCTATAGCAGAAAGTGAAGAAATCAATGACGAATTTCCAGATGAACAGGTTATGTTGGCTGAATCTCAGAATCTTTGGCAAATGTATTTTGATGGTGCTGCTCGAATATCGGGAGCGGGGGCAGGAATAATATTCATTACACCTCAAGGCAATTTATTGCCATATTCCTTCACATTAGGCACCGCATGCACAAACAATGAAGCTGAATACAGAGCTCTTATCATCGGAATGGAAATAGCCCAGCAAATGGAAATAAAATTACTGCATATCTTCGGAGATTCTAAATTGATTGTAAATCAGTTGACAACAGAATTCGAAGTAAAGAAAGAAGAACTTCTGCCCTATTATCGGAAGGCACAAAAGTTGCTTGAACAATTTTGTCATGCGGAAATTAAACATATACCACATTCTGAGAATGCAAAAGCGGATGCTTTAGCCGGTCTGGCAGCAGCTTTGTCCTGCACAAATCGGAGTCCTCTTCAGGTAACTATAGAAGAAAGAAGATTCCTGCCATCTGCAGAGGTTATCGAAGAAACCGTTGAAATGTTTCCTATATCTTGTCTAGAAGTAATGATAGATGATTGGCGTCAGCCTTTCGTTGATTATCTCAAGTATAATATCTTGCCAGAAGATAATATACAAAGACAGCAAATTAAGCAGCGATCGGGCAAATTTGTCATATGCAGTGAAGTATTGTATAGAAAATCTTACAATGGAATGCTACTAAGATGCTTAGACAAGCAAGAAGCAAACCAAATGCTGCGGGAGGCACATTCAGGAGAATGTGGAGCACATCAAGCCGGCCAAAATTTATGCCATAGAGTGCATTGAATGGGTTATTATTGGCCTACTATGTTCAAAGATGCGATAGAATATGCAAAGCGGTGTCATGAATGCCAAATACACGGAGATGTAATACATGTTCCCCCATAAGACTTACATCAGTCTGTTACTTCCTGGCCTTTCTCAGCCTGGGGACTCGATGTGATTGGTCCTATAAATCTCCCTTCATCTAAAGGAAAACAGTATATTCTGGCAGCAACAGACTATTTCTCCAAATGGACCGAAGCAATTGCCTTGCGTAGTGTTAAAGAGACAGACGTGGTCAATTTCATTCGACATGCTATAATATACCGTCATGGTATTCCGAAAAAGATCGTCACTGATAATGGCACCCCTTTTAAAAATAGAGGCATGGAAAAGTTGTGTCAGAAGTTCGGCATCCAGCATTCGTTTTCAACACCTTACTATCCTCCGGCCAATGGATTAGCAGAAGCGTTTAATAAAACGATTATCAAAATAATCAAGAAAACGGTGACAGGCAACAAGCGTGATTGGGATGAAAAGTTACAAGAAGCATTGTGGGCCTACAGAACTACCCATCGTACAGCAACAGGGGCGACACCATATTCATTAATCTATGGTATAGAGGCAGTTATCCCAATTGAGATGCAGGTGGCATCACTCAGGATAGCAGTACATCAGTCTACAACAGATGATGAAAATGCAAAAATAAGGCTGAAAGAATTGGATTTGCTCGATGAGAAACGTCTTGAAGCTCAGCAGCGGTTGCAGTCATATCAGGCCAGGATATCGGCTGCATTTGATAAACAGGTTAAATACCGCTCTTTCAAAAAAGGGGATATGGTGTTAATGTTGAAAAGACCTATAGTGATCACTCGCCGAACAGGGGGCAAGTTTGAGCCTAAATGGGACGGTCCATATGTGGTAAAAGAAGTATACTCCAATGGGGCATATAGAATCACAAATCAAGAGGGACAGAGTATCAGTATACTTGTCAACGCCCGATTCATCAAAAGATACTATCCCTAAAGATAGACATGTGGATTTTGATTCAGAATATTATCGGCATAATGAATCTGTATTAAAAGGGGGCAAGGATGAATAAGATCATGTTCATATGTCAACAAAAGAAGCTGTGAAAAAAAAAATTCACAAGCGCGTCAATTATCAAGCATCAAATCCGAAAATATCATCATCACCTATGATCATCATCATCACCAAACAAGTTTGACAAAGTCAATATCATCCTGAAGATTCTTTTGAAGATATTGACAAAATTGATATATATTGCTTTACAAAACATGGATCTTCTTGAAGATAATATCTCAGGTGGAAATATCTACTACTACTATACTGGCAATGATGATGATCATAGATATTATTGCCTTATAAGGATACACCAATCTCAGTTAAAGGGGCAGTATAGCCAAGCCAAATCCTAAAAGAGCCAAATTGAGCTAAATCAAAAGATCAAGCTCTGTAAAAAAAAAAAAATGCTCTCGAAGGATCAAGCTCTAAAAGAGCCGGCCAACTATACATAAGACCTATGAAGATCGCCATTCGGGCAGCGGCGAGGAGTCAGTGGCCCTAAAAAGCCCGCGAAGACCATCGTGCGCACCCATGCGGGCAGCTGACGAAGTCAAGGATTCGAAGTCTAAAAAGGCCATAAATCCGCGAAGACTAGTCACCGTAACTCCCATGCCGTCTGTATAGCTTCCGGCAGCACCACGGGGAGCTGATGAAAATGCCCTCCTGTGAATGGGCTCGACCTTGCAGACGAAGAAAACAGGGGCCGCAGTGCGAGCTTTATGCCAACCGTGCGTAAGACCCTCCAGATCTAGGGTTTGATTTCAGTAGTAACTCGTGAGGAAGGGCTTAAACCTACTCATTGATGGACTGGCGACCCTAGATTTGGTGCCCAAAGGTAGCCTTGCGAGCCCTGTGAACTCTAGAGAGTTACCGTGGCCAACCCTGTGCGTAAAACCAACAGTTCACCGCCCGGTAGCGTCAATGGGCCCCTCTGATGGACCTTGGCCGTGAGCTCAAGGCAGTGAAAAGCCCAAAAGCGAACTCTAGAGAGTTACAGTGGCCATCACATAAGACCCATAAATGCTCCACTACTCATGAGCTTAAATTGTGTGTGTGCGCACGCTCCACTACTCATGAGCTTAAACTGTGTGTGGCTAATTAAATTGAAACTTAGTACCGCCAATTTAAATACTCATATAGAGAATCCCGCACTAACAAAGCATAAAAGGTTTAGAAATTGTAAAGGATGTAATGAAATTATTATATAAAGTACGAATATAATTTGATAATGTTAGTATAAATGTCATCAACATGCAATGAGAAAATGCTATTATAAACATCTCAAAATGCTTTCATAAAAACATGTCCAAAAAACATGAAAACAAAAATCACATGTTCAAAATTACATGTTTTAAAGATCTTCTGTAATTCCCACTGCTTCCGAATATCTGCGCAAATCTTCTTTCAACTATGCCTGGGCTACATCATGTTTAGATTTTTCTTCAAGAATAAGTTTCGTTTGATCAGGGACGCCAGCAAGTTTATTCTCCAGAAAAGCAATCATTCCTTTACTTCGAAGTTGCGCGGATTTTTCAATATTAATGGATTGAACATTCGCCTGTATCCTCTCTTCAACATCTTGAATGATCAAGGCTTTTTCATGATTCTTTCTCTCCAGTTGAGAAATTTCTTCCTTCAGGGCTGCAATACGATCTTGGATAGTCCTATTTTCATCAATATGAATCTTTAATTGATCTTGAAGAATCATATGCTCTTGTTCAAGTTTAGAAATTGATGAAGCTGTCAGAGAGGCTTGTTCTTGAAATGCAGCCAGCTGCTTCTTGTACTCTAAAATCTCAGGGGCAATTGTAACATTCTCTACCGATGCCAGAGAAATTACTGAATCACGAAACTTGAGGAGTGAATCACGCAAAGGAGATATGTTGAGTCTAGCCATCTTGGCAGAGCTCTCCAAAATCTCTATGGCAACATCCAAATCCAACCATTTATCAGGATTTCTGAAGATATGGATTATTGCTAACAAAGAATGTTTTACCATAAGCATTTTATGAACAGGGATTTTTGCGAAGGACGACAATTCAGAAGTAGTGGCCACAGAATCAGAACTAGCCGCACCACTGCAAGGATGAGTTCCTATAGTAAAAGAAGAAAGATATTCAAAATATTATTATGAAATATGTAGTCGTGAATGAAGATAATCAGTGCATATATATGTACCTGTCACCGGAATATGACCTACAGAAGCAGAAGCTCTCTGAGTCATGGAAAGACCAAGTTCCACCATATCAGCAAAAGATGGTGCTCTAGCTTCTGTGCTTGAATTCCTGGTAGCCGGAGTTGGCAAGTCTGTCGTTTCTGTTGGAAATATGATTTCACGAGCCACTACTCTCTATACTACCAATGGAACTACAAGTGCTCTTGGTGAAGATACCACAAGAGGGCTCACTGAAGAGACAGCACCTATTTCTGCAACTTGAGCACCTAAAAAAGGAGACGCAATGAAAGGGAGACATAATGATAAAATAATAAGTTAAAATATAGATAGATATGCATGTGGAAATTAAATCTCCTTTACCTGGTGAATACCCATATTCGCCATAATCTAAAGGTTCCTCTTCATTTTCTTCAGCTGCAGGAGATTTAACAGGATCATTCACACCGAGAAGAGTCTTAACGGTTGCAGGGGAAGATTCCATCTCAACCTCTTATGCAGCTGTTTCCTCATCTCCGTCAATGTCAACTTCGCCTTCTTCAAAGTCATCATCTTTATCTTCACAGCTGTCGCTATCCTTGCTGTCTTCATATTTGAAGATTCAGTAGTATCTGACGATGAAGCTAAACTCTCATCTTCTAAAATTTCTTCATCAGCTTCTTCAATGACAACTTGCTTCCCTTTGTAAGAAACGGGTTGGCTGCTTTCCGGAACAGGCTCTTGGATTGTAGGGGAAACGGATGCTTGACGGGTCCTTTCTGGAAGAATAGGGGAAGCGGATGCTTGGCGAGTCCTTTCTGGAAGAATAGGGGATGATGTTTGCAAACGCGTTTTTGATCTAGTCATTGGGGAAGATGGACTAGGACCAAGGGGTTGTGGAGGAGATAAAGAAGTACCAACAGCTGGTCCTTCTTGAGCCGCTGCAGTCTCTGCAAGAATAGGAGAAGATGTACCTTCAGCATCATTTGCGGCTTGATTTGAGAAGTCCCGACGAGTTTTCTCGAATTCTCTCAAAACTCCATGAGCGAACCAGCCGTCCAAAGTGTTGATGAGCTTGATTTCACGGATAGGGTCTTCCAATGATATCTTCCTACAAATTTCTCCAGGATGAGACGCATAGCTCTTTTCTGGAACATAGCCGATTCCGTTCTCTAAATTCCTGCCCTTCAGCCTGGGCGGATGAAGAAAGATAGAAGAATCCACTGCCAAGCATTTAGTGACCAAGTATGACTGGTGATCCCACCATCGCATCCAGCTATATGATGTACGGACTATGCGATTACAACCTGGAATTATGAAAAGAGATCCTACCAGCCATTCAGCAGTTGTTTCCATATCATGGCCTAGTTAAGAGGACCAGTTCCATAACAGCGCATTTTTCTAGTAACCAACCCGCAGTCCTGAGGCACGGTCTGATCATAACCAAATTGACGAGCAAAGCGACTGGGGTAGTAAGGTTCTCTCCAAAATTCTGTTCCTTCCCGAAGAGGTAAACTGTATGAGCGAATAGAAAAAAAGAAAGCTCTCTCTGCTGCAGTAAGCGTTTCTTGGTCCACCATATCTGTATCTTCAGTGTAGCGATAAAGGTGGAATTGAAAGAAGTTTATCTGGTCGTCATCTCAAATTTTATTGGCAACCCATTCATACGCTCTTTTTGCCATCGCTCTTTGCTGAAAGAACCAGAGTGGAAGGTGAGAAGGATGAGTATATGCTTGCTCTGGAGCCTCAAAAGTCCAAGGGAAATAGACCCCTAGCCACCCTGTGATGTAATGCCAAGAAGTATGTGCAGACGAGGCCCCAAGAATAGGATCTTTCACGTGAGTAGCTACCTCTCCAAGGGCTCTATAAATAGAACATAATACTGGAGGAGCAAGAGAGTATTTATGGCCTTCCGCTAAAGCACCAATCACAACAAAAACGCTTGGACGAACAACATCTGCCCATTTAGAGCTGGGCAATACGACTAAACTTAGCCAATAAGCTAAGAACGCAGCAAGTTCTCCGAAGGAGCTATATTCTGGTCTTCCTTTTATTGTATCTCGAAGCTTCGTTAATTCTTTAGAGTGGCAATCGCGAAATCTTCAAAGAAAAATAAGGAGGTTAATATACAGGGATGGCTAAATACCAAAAATATAAAGAATAAGTCAACCGTCGGATTGATAAATACCTGAGACCTCTAGAAAAATGTGCCAGCCATTGTAGAGGGGGGATTTTGTGGAAACTGGGAAATTTGCCCATCTCTTTGAACAGCTCTATGGTAGTCTCAGAGATAGAAGGTTTGCGGTCTGGAGAAGATACAAAGGCCAATTCTCTGTTTGTAGGAATGAATTCATCATAGAATTTGCCTGTTATTGTAAGACCGGCTATACGATGAAGATCCCAAAGTGATATGCTCATTTCACCATAAGGTAAATGGAAGGAGTTGGTTGTAGGCGACCAGTATTCAAGGAAGCCTTTCAGTATGTTGGGTTCCCTATAGAAGTGTTTGGAGGTCACTTCTATGGCATCAAAAAGGCCAATCTTTGCAAGAGTGCTCGTATGCTTCAGCAATATAGCCTCCGCCCATTCAGAGTAATAGCGGCGAGCAGTTAACATGCCTCTGATGCGGAATTCTGCCTGTCCCCAGAGTTGTTCTCGATCTCTAAAGCGCTGTCGAACTGTCTCATAAAAATGAGAAGGAAAGAGATCATGAGGACTGTGGAAAGGAACTAGGAAGATCATGGAATGAGTTTCCCCTATCTTCTGTCGCGGCTTCTGTGTTTGTATAACTCCCTCAAGGATTCGGGGCTCTCTTGAAGCCCATGATTCAGTATACATCAACCTTTCGCCATGAACGCAATCCTTGGGTTCACAGTCAAGCATGGACTGATGGCGATAAACGTTGATGGGAATTATTGTCATGCCTTCCGCATGAGGATTGTCAAACTTCATGATACCTTCAACAACTCGTACTGAGTCCCACGAGTTTTGAAGTCTCTTCTTCTTATGTTCCTTGATCTTCTCTGCAAATTCTTTCGCCTTATTGTGGCGAGTTTTCTTCGAACGAGAAGCCGGAGGAGTGTCTCCACGGGGAGATGGCTTTTCACTATCGGTACGAATATGAGCTGTGGTCTTTAACCATTCATCCCAGTCATACTCTCTACCATGCTTAGGTGGACATTTGATATCTCCCAAAGAAATAGATCTATGAATGGGGGATGGTAAAGATTTGATGCGATCAGAAAAGTCAAAGGTAGGGAGAACAGGCTCTTTAAAATAAGTAGGATTTCTGGAAGTCGTCTTTATTCTCTTAGCAGGAGGTTGATCAGAAGGAGTCACAGGACGGGCCGTTTGTTTAATACGAGCCATGAAAATAAGTCAAGGAAGAAAGATAGATGACAGAGTAAGAAAGGAAGAAAAAGAAATTGGCTGAGTTTGAAGAACTTTGCGCGGGTCCGCGCAAAGTATATGGTTTGCGCGGAAAAGATTGCAACCTCGAAGGAGTTCACACAAACTGAAACGGTTTGCGCGAGTTCGCGCAAAGTGAGAAGTTTGTGCGGAAGAAAATCACACAGGCAGAGTTTCGCCAGAGTAGAAAGAGTTCGTGAAAATGACTAAAGTGTTGGGCTATTTATAGGATTCGTGGTCGAGCACGGTACTCGACCGAGCTTTGCGCGGGGGTCGCGCAAACCCTAGAAAATGAATGGTTTGATCATTTTTCTTTGATTTTTCTGAAAAAAAAAACAAAGAACGGATCAAGGGGGCATCTGTTGAGGCATAAATAAGCAAAGAACTGAAGAAAGGAAAGATCAAAAAAATCAGTTTGAAGATCAAAGGAATCAGTTTAAAGATGACTTTGCGCGGGTTCGCGCAAAGAGAATAGATTGCGCTGGACCGCGCAAAGTAGGTTGCGCGGGTTGATCAGTGAAGACAGGTTGCGCGAGACCGCGCAAAGCATGTCTTTTGCGCGAGTCCGCGCAAAGTGTTTTTTGCAGAGGTATAAAAATGGTTGGATGTTATCTTGTCCCACATTGACCAGAACAGAGATTTACACCAGTAGAAATGCCTATAAATACCCCGTTTTTTCTCTCAAAAGGGGTTGGAAGATTTCAGAGTGAAAGAAAGACGAAGAAGAAGACAGAAGACAGAAGGTGCAAATGAGCATTGGGCTCATATAGTTTGCGCAGACTCGCGCAAAGGAGCATTGGGCTCCTGTAGTTTGCAGACTCGCGCACCTCCTGTAGTTTGCGCGGACAAAAGCATGTAGTTTGCGCGGACTCGCGCAAACCGACTGTTGGACAGTTTATAACAGCAATGGGCTGATATGCTGAAGGAATGGCTAAGAGTCTTCAAATCTTCAAGTTCTTTTTTGTTCAGGAGGAAGGGAAGAATCATCGACGAAAAGGCGTATTCCTCCTAAGTTTCAGGAGATGACCGGAATAGCACTGAAATGCTGCCAAAATCTCTATTCTCTAGAAGATTAATTAGTCAACTTGTCTATTCCTCCTAAGTCATAGGAGATGATTAAAATCAGCGCTGTTATGCTGTCAAAATTTATATTCAACCATTATAATTGTAACTTGCAATAAATCCTTAGTAAACTATTTTAGAATCAAGGGGTACCTGAGGATGTAAATGAATTCAGAATCAATAAAGTGTGATGATTGTTTCTGTAACTATTTCATTGTTATGTTTGAATAAGATAATTCCCAAATCAAATACTTTTGTTTTCTTGTCGAAACACCCCTTATTTTCTTACGGTTAGCCTCTAGCTCAGCATAGTGATGGCCGGGGAACCTAGAAAAGAGGGAGAAAGAAAGAGAAGGAAAGGTCAATGGGCAATTCACGTTTATAGATAAGCATTATCTGAGAAGGAAAGAGAATGTTAAAATGCTTACACCAAGTATCGGGAAAATGGGCTAGCCTTTGAAGGGGAAAAATCTTGTGAACATCAGCAAAGTAAGATGTTTCTCGAAAGAGCTCAATGGTTGTTACTGTAATCTTAGGCACTCCATTGGGCGCGACATAAGCAAACTCTTGGTTTGAAGGAATATATTCATCAAGAAAGGAGCCAAAGATGGGTAGGCCGGCCATCCTATATAAATCTCATAAATTAATACTCACTTCCTTACCAGTAGATGGAAAGAATTCGTAGTAGAAGACCAATACTTTAGAAAACCTTTATAGATCATCGTATCTTTCTGAAAAATTCTGAAGTGGCTTCTATGGCATGATACAGTCTTGCTGCAATAAGGACGTCTTTGTGTTTCTCCAAAATCGATGTGGCCTAAGCATTGTAATACGGACGAACAGTCCAAAGACCTCGTGTCCGGAATTCATCTTTACCCCATAAAGAATTGCGGTGACGAAAGCATTGCTGAATTGTCTTAAAGAAATGGGTGTGATATAAGGTGTGAGGGTCGTAGCACAGTGCGAGAAAGCCCATGTATCGAATTTGCCCGGTCTTCTAGGTTAAACCTTTATCTATGACATAACCCTCGAGAATTTATGGCTCCTTGATCACCCAGTTAGACACATAAAAGTCTATTATGTGCCATGTAGTCTGTGGGTTCACTTTGAAGAATGGATTGGTGGTGCTGAAGCTGTAAGGGAAGAGTGATGGTTTCATCTTTATATGGATTGCGAAATTTGGTCGCTTCAGTGACTAGCTCGACCGAGTCCCAAGCGTTCTGAAAACGTCTTCGGTTGTGCTCTCGAATCTTCTCGTCTTGACTCTTTTCTCTTACTTGTGTTGGGACTGATGGGGGAGGAGAAGCCTCTGCCGTAGAAGGACGATTATCGTCAGTATGAAAGTTGGTTTTGCATTTTAACCAATCTTCCCAATCGGCTTCTTTACCCGAGAGGGGTGGTCTTTCTATTTCCTTCATGATTATGGCCATGCGTATATGCTCGGACAAGTGTTGAATACGATCAGTAAAGCTCACAATGACAGGAGCCGACTCTTTGAAGAAAGAGCTTAGTTCTCACCGGAGCGAGATCTTTTCTGAGTATCAGCTTTTTGCGGATAGTGGATCAGATGGTCTCGTGGTACTCGAGAAAGCTAGGGGTCTCTTTGAGCTGGCCATTGGAGATCTGGACAGGAGTTGATAAAAAAATTAAAGTTAGAAGATAAGATTTATTAAGTTAAAAGTATAAGGAAAATGCTCAGGACCAAACTTTTGCGCGCAAAGCGCTGTGCGGGAGGCATTGTGCACAAATAGTTGTGCGCACAGCTTTGTGCGGAAACTTTTGTGCGCAACGTATTGTGTAGAAATTATTGTGCACGAGTGCAAGGACATTGTGTGCTACTTACAAATGAACAGAATTTCAACTAAGTACAAAAGACTGCTATGCGCAGAAGGCTTTGTGCGGAGCAGTTGTTGTGCGACGCACATGAGGTTAGCGCACAAAAGGTAGAAACTTGAATGCGAAAATAGTGTGAAACAGAAGAGAAGGGTGGCAAAAAAAGAAGACAAGTCTTGTATTTATAGATGGGGATTGGGCTGTTGTGCGCAACTCATTGTGTGCAACTCGTTATGCGCAAATCGTTGTGAGAAATTCACTATGCGTTGGTTGGTCAGTGCACAATGAAGACAATATGCGCACAATGAAGGAGATCAATACAATAAGTGTTTAAAAGAATTGTTATTGATCCTACATGATTATTTTGTAGGTATAAAATAAAAAATAAAAAATGCAGGATCAAGGGGGCATCTGTTGAGGCATAAAAAAGAGTGGGAGACAGTAGAAAAAGCATTGTGCGCAAGCCAGACGTTCAAAAAGAGTATTGTGTGGAAAAAGCAAGCTTTGTGCGGAAGAAATGAACCTTTGTGCGGAAATGATCATTGTGCACAGGTGATTAGAGTGCACAATGAGTTCTGCACAAAGGGTAGCGCACACCAAGTTCCACACAAAGGATATCGCACAACAGAATCTGCACAAAGGTGGTTAGCGCAAAGCGGACCACACAATGACGATGTGGCATGTTCACACTTGTGAGAAGGCTATATATATCCCTTGAGCCCTCTAAAGGGGTCATTAGAGACCAATCAAGAAGCAGAGGAAGATTTGAAGAGAGAGAGAGAGGTATTGCTCCACCGCTGTTGTGCAGGACGACTGTTGTGCGGCGCACAACACCAAAGGCGCACAAACATTATTCGCACACCACAAAGTGCGCCAGCGCACAAAAGGCTCCAGCGCACAAAAGGTTCCAGCGTACAATGGCTCCAGCGTACAACACCTTTTGCCAGCTCACAATGGCTTTTGATAACACACAATGACTTCTAGCACAACATTCAACATTATGTTTTGATGTTTTATACATTTATGCATAATTTGGATGTTAAATATTGATTGTATATCATAATTTATAAATATTCTATTTGGAATCAAAAGAGAAAAGGATGTAAAGAACTTAGAATATACAAAATAAAGTGATTATCTTTCCTATTTTCTTTTGATAATCAATCAAATGAATGAAATCTCCCAAATGAAATGCATTTGTTTCTTGTTCAAAACAAATATATATTTGCACTATTAAAATGTGATCATTTTGTTTCTTTACAAACAGAGTTTTATCAACACTTCCCATTAAAAAATTATGACTTACCAAAAACTTAGTCAACTTTTCGTACCATGTCCTGGGAGCTTGTTTTAAACCATAGAGAGCCTTTTTAGGCGATAGACATGATCAGTATTCTTAGGGTCTTCAAAACCCGTTGGTTGTTCAACATACACTTCTTCATGCAAATCGCCATTTAAAAAAGCACTCTTTACATCCATTTGATAAATTTTGAACTTTCTAAAGCAAGCAATGGATATAAATAGTCTGATTGATTAAGACGAGTTACTGGGGCAAAGGTCTCATCATAATCGATACCTTCAATTTGAGTGTACCCTTGTACAACCAGTCTAGCCTTGTTTCTAATAATATTACCAAGTTCATTAGACTTATTTTGAAAATCCACTTAGTTCCGATAATATGTTTATCTTTTGGTTTAGGAACTAAGTACCAAACATCATTTCTAACAAATTGATTAAGCTCTTCTTGCATCACAACTATCCAATTTTCGTCAGTAAGAGCTTTTTTTACGTTAGCTGGTTCTATCTGAGATCTAAAGCACACGTAGTTACACACATCTTCTAGTTGTCTACGAGTGCGTACACCAGTGAGAGGGTTTTAAAGAATTTGATTAGTTGGATGGTCTTTAACAGTCCTTAGTTCAGAGTTATTTTGATTTGATGAAGAATCTGGTTTATCAATTAGAAGTACTTCATCATTATCTGAACTTGAGACAGGTGTATTCAAGTGATCATCAATAACCACATTAATTGATTATTGAATTACACCGGTCCTCTTATTAAGAACCCGATATGCTCGACTATTTAGAGCATACCCTAAAAATTCCCCTTCAACACTTTTGGTGTCAAACTTTACTAGATTTTCTCGGTCACATAAAATATAGCACTTACTGCCGAAAATTCGAAAGTATTTGACAGTATGCTTCTTATCAAACCACATTTTATAAGCCATTTTACTATTTGATTTTCTCGTATAAACGCGGTTAATTATATAACACGCAATATTTATGGCTTCGGCCCAAAGATTTTTAGGGAGCTTCATACTGTTTAACATTACATTTACTATTTCTTGAACCACTCAATTTTTTCTTTCTACTATACCATTTTGTTGTAGTGTTTTGGGCGCAGAGAATTCATGTGATATTCCCTGATCACTGCAAAACTTCTCAAAACCGCTATTCTCAAATTCTGATCCATGAACGCTACGGATCTTACGAACTTGAGTCTCTTTTTCAATTTCGATACGTCTAAGTACCCTTTTAACTTCATCGAGAGTTTCTAATTTGTCTCTTAAGAAGCTACCCAAGTATATCTGGTAAAGTCATCAACGATTACTAGAATATACTTTTTGCCACCTCGACTCTCCGTTCTAGTTGGTCCAATAAGATCCATATGGAGGAGTTCGAGCGGTTTAGATATGGCATTGGAGTCCACTTTTTTGTCAGAACTCTTAGTTTGCTTGCCAATCTGGCATTCGCCACATATTTTATCCATTTTTTATATTTTGGGTAGGCCTCTTACTAATTCTCTTTTGCTCAATCTATACAAGTTACGGTAGTGTACATGTCCAAGGTGTTTATGCCATAACTCGGTCTCATCGGTATGGACCATGTAACACGATAAATTAGATGAGCTAGAGTCACTTACAATATAACAGTTTTCAGAAGTTCTACGACCAGTTAATATTACAGAACCGTTTTTATTTAAAATTTCACACCCTAGGTTAGAAAATTTTACGCTATGATTTTTATCGCATGTTTGGGAAATGCTTAATAAGTTATGTTTTAAACCTTCTACATATAAAACATTCTCAAATAAAGGGAGGTTAGAAAGTTGAACCATACCTTGGCCAACAATCCTATAGTTGCTACCATCACCAAATGTGACTGAACCATCAGTTATGTCTTTAAGATTGGTGAACAGACCTTTGTCACCATCATGTGCCTAGAGCATCCACTATCTAGGTACCACTTTGAATGGCTTGAAGCTTTGAAAGCCATGTGGGCAACCAAGCAAGTAACCTTAGGAACCCATTTCATTACAGTTTTGGGTTTAGGAGTATAGTTGTTCTTCTTGTGTTTGTAGTTGATATAAGACCGACCCTTTGAGTTAGATTTTATGAGCTCCTTAAGTAAATCAACAATTTTCTCAACTAAAGGATTACGATTCTGATTTTTACAGTTGATATGGCTGCTTTTAGGTTTTAAGGATTGAAAAGTTTTAGCATTTTTAGAATAATTTTGATTTGAACTTTTCCCTTTTGAGTTTGAAGACTCTCCTTTCACAAACTTAGGAGGAGTATTCTTATGTTTGGGAGGAATATTTTTGTCGTAGCCTAAACTGGATCGGTCATCACATTTTCTGGATCCGGATAATAGTTTTTCTAACTTAGGATCACCTTGGGCATACCTCCATGTATCCTTTAAACTCAAAAGTGAAGAGACTTCAAGTTTTAGTTTTTCATTTTCAGATTTTAGATTTTCTATAAGGGAGGTTTTAAAATCTAAATCGCATTTAGTTTTTTCAAAATAATCTGAAATGTGGGATTTTTCTAAAACAACAGTATCAAAATTTTCTTTAAGTTTAAAAAACTTTTCTTTCTGAAGTTTTAGTTTTACCGTAATTTTACAACTTTCCTTGTATAGGGCATTGTAAGCATCTTGAAGATCTTCTTCATTTTCATGATCACTATTTAGATTTTCTTCACTAGTTGAATCACCATTATCTAAAAACGTGAACTTGGCTAGAGTCATAAGGGCTTTAACTTCATTACCCGACTTGGTTTCAGAATCTTCTGATTCAGAAGAGGCTTTAGTGCTAGAAGATTCATCCTAAGTAGCCAACATACCTTTCTTTTTAGGTTTGTCCTTTTTAGGACACTTGCTCGCTAAATGCCCATATTCATGGCAGTTTGACTATCTTTTAATGATTTCCAAGTTTTAGATTTAGATCTTTTCTTATCATTAGATTTTTTAAAATCAACCCTCTTTTTACTTTTGAAAATTTTATAAAACTTTTTAGCTAAAAGGGTCATATCATCTTCAGAATTACTATTTTCTTGAGAAAAACATTTAGAAGATTTAAGGGCGATAGATTTACCTTTAGGAGCTTTAAAGTTTAACTCATAGGTCTATAATGACCCAACTAATTCTTCTACCCTCATATTGTCCGTATTACGAAGCTCCTGGATCGCAGTCACCTTTGAATTGAACCGTTCAGGTAGTGAGCGTAGTATCTTTGCACAGACTTTACTTTCTAGGATTTTATCACCGAGACCTCACATAGAGTTGACAATGTCATTTAATCTAGTATAAAAGTCCATGAAAGTTTCACTTTCCTCCATACGTATTTCCTCAAATTTGGTTGTGAGGATTTGGACTTTAGATTTCTTGACAATTGTTGTTCCCTCGTGTGTCATTTCTAAAATATCCCAAGCTTGCTTTTTAGTATCACGGGATATAATTCTTTTGAATTCATCCGGTGATAGTGCACAAGTGATTGCATTTAGTGCTTTGCATTGGCACTACTCTCACTTTTCTGAAGAGTGGCCCAAGAGAAATAAGGTGTGATTCTCATAGTTTTGGTCCATCGATACCAGTTACTTCAGTGGTAGGAGGGGTCCAATCAGTCACTGTGGCTTGCCACACGCTCTCATCCATCGATTTTAAGAAAATTCTCATCCTGGCTTTCCAATAGGCATAATTGGAGCCATCAAATGGTGGAGGCCTAGTGACTGATAGGATATTAAAATTTGGCATCTTACAAAGCTCAGATCGATTAGCTCAGGAAATTAATCCAAAAATTAATAACATTAAAAACGAGCTATTAGGCTCTGATACCACTTGAAAAGGCCAAGCTATATGTCCTAGAGGGGGGGAGGGGGGTGAATAGGACTATGCCAAATTAAAAAAATAACGGCGGAATTTAAATAAATTAAATACAGATAGCAATAGACAATCCCACAATGCTGAATTTTAAAGACAACCTCAAATGAACGAGTATTGAGAGGTTGATACTGTTGAGGCATAAAATAAGCAAAGAACTGAAAAAAGAAAAGATCAAGAAAATCAGTTTGAAGATCAAAGAAATCAGTTTGAAGATGACTTTGCGCGGGTTCGCGCAAAGTGAATAGATTGCGCTGGAACGCGCAAAGTAAATGGGTTGCACGGGTTGATCAGTGAAGACAGGTTGCGCGGGAATGATAGATTGCGCGAGACCGCGCAAAGCATGTCGTTTGCGCGAGTCCGCGCAAAGTGTTTTGCGGAGGTATAAAAATGGTTGGATGTTATTTTGTCCCACATCGACCAGAACAGAGATTTACACCAGTAAAAATGTCTATAAATACCCCGTTCTTTCTCTCAAAAGGGGTTAGAAGATTTCAGAGTGGAAGAAAGACGAAGAAGAAGACAGAAGGTGCAAAGGAGCATTGGGCTCATATAGTTTGCGCGAAGCATTGGGCTCCTGTAGTTTGCGCGGACCCTCGCAAAGGAGCATTGGGCTCCTGTAGTTTGCGCGGACCCTCGCAAAGGAGCATTGGGCTCCTGTAGTTTGCGCGGACCCACGCAAAGCATGTAGTTTGTGCGGACCCGCGCAAACCGACTGCTGGACAGTCTATAACAGCAATGGACTGATATGCTGCTGGAATGGCTACAGTCTTCAAATCTTCAAGTTTTTCTTATTCAGGAGGAAGGGAAGAATCATCGATGAAAAGGCGTATTCCTCCTAAGTTTCAGGAGATGACCGGAATAGCACTGAAATGCTGCCGAAATCTCTATTCTCTTGAAGATTAATTAGTTGACTTGTCTATTCCTCCTAAGTCATAGGAGATGATTGAAATCAGCGCTGTTATGCTGTCAAAATTTATATTTAACCGTTATAATTGTAACTTGCAATGAATTTTTTGTAAACTATTTTAGAATCAAGGGATACCTGAGGATGTAAATAAATTCAGAATCAATAAAGTGTGATGATTGTTTCTGTAACTATTTCATTGTTATGTTTGAATAAGATAATACCCAAATCAAATACTTTTGTTTTCTTGTCGAAACAAAATGGCGACTCTGCTGGGGAATTATATCTTATTTAACACTAACATTGGGAAAGTTGCAAGATTCTCATTACTGTTTTTTGGCGTCTAGTAGACGCCAAAATGGTGACTCTCAGTGGGAACATCCTCCCCTTCATCTCTAAAATAGTTTACTTAATCTTTCGCATACTAATTTCATGTATGTTTCGTTATTGAAGGTACCCAAATCCAATCACATAACATTGCTAATGGCTAACGTTGTGAGAAAAGTGAACTTCCGATTCACCGCTAGTGGGTTTGTAATTGAATATGCGCCAAGCCAAACTCCTGAGCATACGAAAGCAAGCACTACAAGCAGGCGCAAAGTGACTCAAGTAACAGCGGGAGTCATTTCTGTCTCACCCCAACCACAAGAAAGTGATGAGAACTGGACTTTGGTCTTGTCCAAAAAGACAAAAGCAAAGACCTTAAAGAACCACAGGGCGAAATTGCTTGTACCAAGAGCTGAGGGACCAATCACGCGTAGTATAGCAAGAAGAAAACCCGAGCTCGCTCCTCCGGCGATTTATCCTGAACAAGCTACTTCGCAGTTCTCGTTGCACGATTTTCCAGCTTTGGTCGCTCCAAAGACCAAATGGACAGAATCGCAGAAAGGCAAAGCACTGATGATAGGATCACCGATGCCCGTGTCACCTCAAACAAGCTCGCCCATAACTGTATCACCTCGATCGGTTAAAAGCACGGGAAGTACACAAGAGTCAAACGAGACTCCAATGTCTCTCCTCTTTATAAGTCCTGTGACATCAACATATTCTCGTTTTACTCAAAAAACAGCTTCAACAAACAGAAGAGGCCGCAGTATATATGGCAGAGATGGGTCAAGGAAATAGACCAACTACTGAAGAACGTGTTGATCAAATGGCAGAGGCACAAAGTGTGCTAATGGATGAATGCCGGAACCTCAGAGAAGCTCTGGCAACTCTGGCACACAATGTAGCCCAAATAGTGGCTCCACCCATGATGGGAGCAACAAATGGACAAGAGAACCAACCTGAAGGCTCCCATCCGCAGGAGATAGGATCGCGAGGATCAGTTCCAGTGACAAGAGCTATAACACAGGATGATGTAAGACAAGTCGTCGAAGAAGTAGTCAGAATAGAAAGGGAGCGCGCGAATACCGGTCGTTTCAGATACCGAACACCCTACCCGAGAGAGGTAGAGGATGTTCCGTTTCCAGTCAATTTTAAGCATCCAGATTTCCAGAAATTTAATGGGGAATGATCATCAGAAGAACACCTGATGCATTTCATTACCAGCATGGGAAATTTCTCCACGATACCTCAATACTGTTTACGCTTATTTGGATCATCGTTGACAAGTAAAGCTTTCAGGTGGTATTCAAATTTAGCACCAAGATCTATACGCACATGAGAAGAAATGCAAAATGCTTTCATGTCAAACTTCTTCTCGTCAGAGCCTGATGTTAGCATCACAGAATTAGCTTCAGTACGACAGCGAGAAGGAGAACCAGTTGAAAAATTCATAGACAGATGGAAGACACTGGGGGCATCGTGTAGGCAGTTGCCGGAAGAAAAGAAAAAAGTCAAAATGTGTCTGAACTCTATGGAGACAGGAATTGCATTCGGACTCACCAGCGCTGATATCGGAACCTTTCGCGATTTGGCTACCAAAGCCCATGCATTGGAATTAATGACTCGTAAGATGTCAGCATTTCATCATGAAACTGTCAGAAGAATACCTGGCAGGACAACCGTCAACACCATCGATCGGGATAAGAAAAATCAAGAGGCGAAGGGCTCAAGAGACAAAAGGCTAGAAGGAAAAGAAGGTTGGAATCAATTAAGGGACAAATACGGTGGAAAAAAGCTTAGAATGCTCGATTCTCATGAAGGATTTGAGTTTGATAAAGAGGACGTGGTGCCTATGATGCAACAATTGTTAAAAGCAGGTACCCTGGAATTACCGGAACCGAAACGCCCTGAAGATGTGACGAGGACTCGAGAAAGAAACTTTTACCGTTATCATCGCTTAGTGGGACATCCGACGGAAAATTGTTACATGTTAAAGTGCATCATACAGCGAATGATAAATAGAGGTGATATAATAACCAGCGAAAGCAAAGGAAAGAATACAAGGGCGACAGTAAATGTATTGTCAATTCAAGAAAAGACTCGGGGAATAAAAGAGAAGGGAGACCGAAGGCCGATAAGAAATGCGACAATGATTACGTTGCGATCGGGGAAGCAGATAACAAGTCCGGTAAAGCAAAAAGCAGGAATTATAAGGAAAGAAGTGACTGAAAGACAGAACATCGAGGATAGAAGTAGAAATGGAGACACAGCGACAAAAGTGGCTTACGATGTAGTTAGTCACTTGAAAGGTATATCTGCACGTTTAAGTATTTATGATGCGCTCAAGTTATCAGAAGAGTTTCGACAAAGTTTGATTCAAGCACTGTCTGATCACGACGTGAGAGAAACTTTACTGACAGAAATGAAGAATGAAAGAAGCAAGGAAAAGGTGGATTGTCTACCAGTAATATCTTTCTCTGATGATGACTTAATTGGTGAAACAGAACATAACAGGCCATTGATGATAGAAGGGTACATTTGCGAAAAGAAGATAAAACGGATCATGATAGACAATGGGTCAGCAGTGAATCTTTTGCCACTCTCCATGATTACTAAATTGGGTTATCGCCGTTCAGATTTGCGCCCCAGCGGAATGATGATACAGGGGTTTAATCAAGATGGACAACGCGCACTCGGTAAAATTACAGTAATATTGGAAGTGGGAGAACTAATTACTACTGTTGTATGTCATGTTATAAATGTTGTGACGACATATAACCTTCTCTTAGGCAGGCCGTGGATACATCAGTACAATATTGTACCTTCTACTCTACACCAATGTTTCAAATACTATAAGGACGGAATGCAGTGTAAAGTAATGGCTGATGTGAAACCCTATACAGAAGCTGAGTCTTTCTTTGCAGATGCTAGCTATTATAAATGTTTCTCCAAAGAAGCGGGAAATGATGATGGAAAGAGAGTCTTAAAAGATGTCCAAATAAATAAAGTTAGAGAAGAAAGGGCGAAATCTCCTGGGATTACAGAAGCAAGAAAAAAGTTCTATTTTGTACCAAAGCGCCTCAGACAACTGGGACAACCGCCGTTGACATTGTTGTCGACAGAACAGCTGAAAGTCTTACAGTCCAATTACACGATGCCCTTACCCAATATCGAAAGATGTAAGCCATTTGCAGCCGCCCCAGGAACATTTCAAGTTAGAGCCAGTGCTAAATATCCTGAAGCAATAAAGTTTCACGCTGCAGCAGAGGTGAAGAATGAAAACACAAGTAATATATATCATGGAGAGTTAGCACCGCAGAATTTGAGAAAATACAGTGCAGTAAGCAAGAAAATCATGAGAAATATGGGTTTTGATTGTGACAAGCCCACTGGACTGAATCATGGGAAAGGAATTCAAGTCCCTCTCGGAGTTAATCAGGAAAAACGGAGAAAATTCCAAGGATTAGGAGCAGAATCATCAGTAAATATGGTATCAGTAAATATGACTCCAGTCGAACAAATATCAGAACAAGATGCTAAGGTAGTCGAGTATCCTGAAACCGCTCCAAGACAAATAGAAGACGGGGGGCAGCCGACAATAGATGGCTTGCGAGAAATAAATTTGGGAACAGCAGAAGAGCCAAGGAACACATTCATTAGCGTCAGTCTTTCAGATCAGGAATTTGAGAAATATGGCCAACTTCTCAGAGAAAATAAAGACATCTTCGCTTGGACATATGAAGAAATGCCAGGATTGGAACCCTCTGTAGCAATGCACCGATTAAATATTTCCAAAGAAAAGAAACCAGTAAAGCAAGCACAAAGGCGATTCCACCCAGACCTGATTCCATTAATCGAAAAAGAAGTAAATAAACTAATAAAGGTTGGGTTCGTCAGAGAAGTTAAATATCCCAAATGGATATCAAACATTGTTCCGGTGAAAAAGAAGAATGGGCAGATTAGAGTATGCATCGACTTCAGAGATCTGAATGAAGCATGTCCAAAGGATGACTTCCCTCTCCCGATAACAGAATTATTAATTGATAGCACTACTCAGTATGCTATTATGTCCTTTATGGACGGATACGCGGGTTATAATCAAATCAGGATGGCACCCGAAGATGAAGAGGCAACGGCTTTCAGAACGCCGCTTGGAATTTATTGTTATAAAGTTATGCCTTTCGGTCTCAAAAATGCTGGGGCAACATATCAAAGGGCGATGAAAAACATTTTTCAAGATATGATGCATAAACATGTTGAATGCTATGTTGATGACTTGGTGGTCAGGTCGGGAGATCATCAAGAACACCGCGAACATTTAGCATCAGTCTTCCGTCGTCTCAGAAAGAAGCAACTAAAGATGAACCCTGCTAAGTGTGCATTTGGAGTATCTTCTGGCAAATTCCTCGGCTTTGTTGTACGACACAGAGGGATCGAGATTGATCCAGAAAAAATTAAGGCTATTCAAAATATGCCGCCACCAACGACGTTGAAGGAATTAAAAAGCTTACAAGGAAAATTGGCATACATTCGCCGTTTCATTTCAAACCTCGCAGGAAGGTGTCAGCCATTTTCTCGGTTAATGAAGAAAGATACAGAATTTGTATGGGATCACGCCTGTCAAAATGCATTTGACTCAATTAAGGAATTATTGAAACAACCGCCGGTGTTAACAGCTCCAGTGAAAGGTAAGCCACTTATCTTATATACATCTGCAGCTACAAATTCTTTGGGTGCTTTGTTAGCACAGGTAAACGAAGCCGGAAAAGAGACTGCTCTTTATTATCTAAGCCGAACATTGATGGGGGCAGAATGCAATTATTCCTCGATCGAAAAAGAGTGTTTGGCGCTGATATTCGCTGTACAAAAGTTGAGGCATTATTGTCTCTCCCATGATATAACTCTGATCTCAAGAGTAGATTCGATAAAATTTTTGATGACCAGGCCAATGTTGTCGGGAAGACTAGCCAAGTGGATGTTATTGCTATCAGAATATACTATTTCGTATAAACCGACGAAAGCAGTAAAAGGACAAGCTATGGCAGACTTCCTCGCAGCACATCCTATAGCATAAAGTGAGGAAATCAATGACGAATTTTCAAATGAACAGATTATGTTGGCTGAATCTCAGAATCTTTGGCAAATGTATTTTGATGGTGCTGCTCGAATATCGGGAGCGGGGGCAGGAGTAATATTCATTACACCTCAAGGCGATTAATTGCCATACTCCTTCACATTGGGCACCGCATGCACAAACAATGAAGCTAAATACAGAGCCTTATCATCGGAATGGAAATAGCCCAGTAAATGGAAATAAAATTATTGCATATCTTCGGAGATTCTAAATTGATTGTAAATCAGTTGACAACAGAATTCGAAGTAAGGAAAGAAGAACTTCTGCCCTATTATCGGAAGGCACAAAAGTTGCTTGAACAGTTTTGTCATGTGGAAATTAAACACATACCACGCTCTGAGAATGCAAAAGCGGACGCTTTAGCCGGTCTGGCAGCAGCTCTGTCCTGCACAAATCGAAGTCCTCTTCAGGTAACTATAGAAGAAAGAAGATTCCTGCCATCTGCAGAGGTTATCGAAGAAACCGTTGAAATGTTTCCTATATCTTGTCTAGAAGTAATGATAGATGATTGGCGTCAGCCTTTCGTTGATTATCTCAAGTATAATATCTTGCCAGAAGATAATGCACAAAGACAGCAGATTAAGCAGCGATCGGGCAAATTTGTCATATGCAGCGAAGTATTGTATAGAAAATCTTACAATGGAATGCTGTTGAGATGCTTAGACAAGCAAGAAGCAAACCAAATGCTGCGGGAGGCACATTCAGGTGAATGTGGAGCACATCAAGCCGGCCGAAATTTATGCCATAGAGTGCATCGAATGGGTTATTATTGGCCTACTATGTTCAAAGATGCAATAGAATACGCAAAGCGGTGTCATGAATGTCAAATACACGGAGATGTAATACATGTTCCCCCAGAAGACTTACATCAGTCTGTTACTTCCTGGCCTTTCTCAGCTTGGGGACTCGATGTAATTGGTCCTATAAATCCCCCTTCATCTAAAGGAAAACAGTATATTCTAGCAGCAACAGACTATTTCTCCAAATGGACCGAAGCAATTGCCTTGCGTAGTGTGAAAGAGATAGACGTGGTCAATTTCATCCGGCATGCTATACTATACCGTCATGGTATTCCGAAAAAGATCGTCACTGATAATGGCACCCCTTTTAAAAATAGAGGCATGGAAAAGTTGTGCCAGAAGTTCGGCATCCAGCATTCGTTTTCAACACCTTACTATCCTCCGGCCAATGGATTAGCAGAAGCGTTTAACAAAACGATTGTCAAAATAATGAAAAAAACGGTGACAGGCAATAAGCGTGATTGGGATGAAAAGTTACAAGAAGCATTATGGGCCTACAGAACTACCCATCGTACAGCAACAGGGGCGACACCATATTCATTAATCTATGGTATAGAGGCAGTTATCCCAATTGAGATGCAGGTGGCATCACTCAGGATAGCAGTACATCAGTCTATAACAGATGATGAAAATGCAAAAATAAGGCTGAAAGAATTAGATTTGCTCGATGAGAAACGTCTTGAAGCTCAGCAGCGGTTGCAGTCATATCAGGCCAGGATATCGGCTGCATTTGATAAACAGGTTAAATACCGCTCTTTCAAAAAAGGGGATATGGTGTTAATGCTGAAAAGACCTATAGTGATTACTCGCCGAACAGGGGGCAAGTTCGAGCCTAAATGGGACGGTCCATATGTGGTAAAAGAAGTATACTCCAATGGGGCATATAGAATCACAAATCAAGAGGGACAGAGTATCAGTATACTTGTCAACGCCCGTTTCATCAAAAGATACTATCCCTAAAGATAGACATGTGGATTTTGATTCAGAATATTATCGGCATAATGAATCTGTATCAAAAGGGGGCAAGGATGAATAAGATCATGTTCATATGTCAACAAAAGAAGCTGTGAAGAAAAATTCACAAGCATGTCAATTATCAAGCATCAAATCCGAAAATATATATATGATCATCATCTATGATCATCATCATCACCAAACAAGTTTGACAAAATCAATATCATCTTGAAGATTCTCTTGAAGATATTGACAAAATTGATATATTGCCTTACAAGACATGGATTCTCTTATTGACAAATTGATATATTGCCTTACAAGACATGGATCTCTTGAAAATATTGACAGATTATATATGCTTTACAAGGCATGGATCTTCTTGAAGATATTATCTCAGGTGGAAATATCTACTACTACTATACTGGCAATGATGATGATCATAGATATTATTGCCTTACAAGGATACACCAATCTCAGTTAAAGGGGCAGTATAGCCAAGCCAAATCCTAAAAGAGCCAAATTGAGCTAAATCAAAAAGATCAAGCTCTGAAAAAAAAAAATGCTCTCAAAGGATCAAGCTCTAAAAGAGCCGGCCAACTATACATAAGACCTATGAAGATCGCCATTCGGGCAGCGGCGAGGAGTCAGTGGCCCTAAAAAGCCCGCGAAGACCATCGTGCGCACCCATGCGGGCAGCTGACGAAGTCAAGGATTCAAAGCCTAAAAGGCCATAAATCCGCGAAGACTAGTCACCGTAACTCCCATGCCGTCTGTATAGCTTCCGGCAGCGCCACGGGGAACGGATGAAAATGCCCTCCTGTGAATGGGCTCGACCTTGCAGACGAAGAAAACAGGGGCCGCAGTGCGAGCTTTATGCCAACCGTGCGTAAGACCCTCCAGATTAGGGTTTGATTTCAGTAGTAACTCGTGAGGAAGGGCTTAAACCTACTCATTGATGGACTGGCGACCCTAGATTTGGTGCCCAAAGGTAGCCCTGCGAACTCTAGAGAGTTACCATGGCCAACCCTGTGCGTAAAACCAACAGTTCACCGCCCGGTAGCGTCAATGGGCCCCTCTGATGGACCTTGGCCGTGAGCTCAAGGCAGTGAAAAGCCCAAAAGCGAACTCTAGAGAGTTACAGTGGCCATCACATAAGACCCATAAATGACTACTCATGAGCTTAATGCTCGCACTACTCATGAGCTTAAACTGTGTGTGTGCGCACGCTCCACTACTCATGAGCTTAAACTGTGTGTGGCTAATTAAATTGAAACTTAGTACCGCCAATTTAAATACTCACATAGAGAATCCCGCACTAACAAAGCATAAAAGGTTTAGAAATTGTAAAGGATGTAATGAAATTATTATATAAAGTATGAATATAATTTGATAATGTTAGTATAAATGTCATCAACATGCAATGAGAAAATGCTATTATAAACATCTCAAAATGCTTTCATAAAAACATATGTGAAGCCAAATAAATTATGTCAAAAAACATGAAAACAAAAATCACATGTTCAAAATTACATGTTTTAAAGATCTTCTGTAATCCCCACTGCTTCCGAATATCTGCGCAAATCTTCTTTCAACTGTGCCTGAGCTACATCATGTTTAGATTTTTCTTCAAGAATAAGTTTCGCCTGATCAGGAACGCCAGCAAGTTTATTCTCCAGAGAAGCAATCATTTCTTTACTTTGAAGTTGCGCGGATTTTTCAATATTAATGGATTGAACATTCGCCTGTATCCTCTCTTCAACATCTTGAATAATTAAGGCTTTTTCATGATTCCTTCTCTCCAGTTGAGAGATTTCTTCCTTCAGGACTGCAATACGATCTTGGATAGTCTTATTTTCATCAATATGAATCTTTAATTGATCTTGAAGAATCATATGCTCTTGTTCAAGTTTAGAAATTGATGAAGCTGTCAGAGAGGCTTGTTCTTGAGATGCAGCCAGCTGCTTCTTGTACTCTAAAATCTCAGGGGCAATTGTAACATTCTCTACCGACGCCAAAGAAATTACTGAATCACGAAACTTGAGGAGTGAATCACGCAAAGGAGATATGTTGATTCTAGCCATCTTGGCAGAGCTCTCCAAAATCTCTATAGCAACATCCAAATCCAACCATTGATCAGGATTTCTGAAGATATGGATTATTGCTAACAAGGAATGTTTCACCATAAGCATTTTATGAACAGGGATTTTTGCAAAGGACGACAATTCAGAAGTAGTGGCCACAGAATCAGAACTGGCCGCACCACTGCAAGGATGAGTTCCTATAGCAAAAGAAGAAAGATATTCAAAATATTATTATGAAATATGTAGTCATGAATAAAGATAATCAGTGCATATATATGTACCTGTCACCGAATATGACTAACAGAAGCAGAAGCTCTCTGAGTCATGGAAAGACCAAGTTCCACCATATCAGCAAAAGATGGTGCTCTAGCTTCCGTGCTTGAATCTCTGGTAGCCGGAGTTGGCAAGTCTGTAGTTTCTGTTGGAAATATGATTTCACGAGCCACTACTCTCTGTACTACCAATGGAACTACAGGTGCTCTTGGTGAAGTTACCATAAGAGGGCTCGCTGAAGAGACAGCACCTATTTCTGCAACTTGAGCACCTAAAAAAGGAGACACAATAAAAGGGAGACATAATAATAAAATAATAGTTGTTAAAATATAGATAGATATATGCATGTGGAAATTAAATTTCCTTTACCTGGTGAATACCTATATTCGCCATAATCTAAAAGTTCCTCTTCATTTTCCTCAGCTGCAGGAGATTTATCAGGAACATTTACACCAGGAAGAGTCTTAACGGTTGCAGGGGAAGATTCCATCTCGACTTCTTTCGCAGATGTTTCCTCATCTCCGTCAATGTCAACTTCGCCTTCTTCAAAGTCATCATCTTTATCTTCACAGCTGTCGCTATCCTCGCTGTCTTCATATTGTGAAGATTCAGTAGTATCTGATGATGAAGCTGAACTCTCATCTTCTAAAATTTCTTCATCAGCTTCTTCAATGACAACTTGCTTCCCTTTGTAAGAAACGGGTTGGCTGCTCTCCGGTACAGGCTCTTGGATTGTAGGAGAAGCGGATGCTTGGTGGGTCCTTTCTGGAAGAATAGGGGATGATGTTTGCAAACGCGTTTTTGATCTAGTCATTGGGGAAGATGGACTAGGACCAAGGGGTTGTGGAGGAGATATGGAAGTACCAACAGCTGGTCCTTCTTGAACCGCTGCAGTCTCTGCAGGAATTGGAGAAGATGTACCTTCAGCATTGTTTGCGGCTTGATTTGAGAAGTCCCAACGAGTTTTCTCGAATTCTCTCAGAACTCCGTGAGCAAACCAGCCATCCAAAGTGTTGATAGGCTTGATTTCACGGATAGGGTCTTCCAATGATATCTTCCTTCAAATTTCTCCAGGATGAGACGCATGGCTCTTTTCTGGAACATAGCCGATTCCGCTCTCTAAATTTCTGCCCTTAAGCCTGGGCGGATGAAGAAAGATAGAAGAATCCACTGGCAAGCATTTAGTGACCAAGTATGATTGGTGATCCCACCATCGCATCCAGCTATATGATGTACGGACTATGCGATTACAGCCTGGAATTATGAAAAGAGATCCAACACAGCCATTCAGCAGTTGTTTCCATATCATGGCCCAGTTAAGAGGACCAGTTCCATAACAACGCATTTTTCTAGTAACCAACCCGCAATCTTGAGGCACGGTTTGATCATAACCAAATTGACGAGCAAAGCGACTGGGGTAGTAAGGTTCTCTCCAAAATTCTGTTCCTTCCCAAAGAGGTAAACTGCATGAGCGAATAGAAAAGAAAAAAGCTCTCTCTACTGCAGTAAGTGTTTCTTGGTCCACCGTATCTGTATCTTCAGTGTAGCGATAAAGGCGGAACTGAAAGAAGTTTATCTGGTCGTCATCTCGAATTTTATTGGCAACCCACTCATATGCTCTTTTTGCCATCGCTCTTTGCTGAAAGAACCAGAGTGGAAGGTGAGAAGGATGAGTATATACTTGCTCCGGAGCCTCAAAAGTCCAAGGAAAATAAACTCCAAGCCACCCCGTAATATAATGCCAAGAAGTATGTGCAGACGAGGCTCCAAGAATAGGATCTTTCACGTGGGTAGCTACCTCTCCAAGGGCCCTATAAATAAAGCATAATACTGGGGGAACAATGGAGTATTTGTGGCCTTCAGCCAAAGCGCCAGCTACAGTGAAGACAGTGGGACGAACAACATCTGCCCATTTAGAGCTAGGCAATACGACCAAACTCAGCCAATAGGCTAAGAAAGCTACAAGTTCTCCGAAGGAGCTATATTCCGGTCTCCCCTTCATTGTGTCTCGAAGCTTTGTCAGTTCATTGGAGTGACAGTCACGAAATCTTCCAAGAAAAAATAAAGAGAGAGGGTGAATATGCAGAAATCGCCAATATAAGAAGAAAGTTGATTATCAGACTGATAAATACCTGAGGCCTCTGGAAAAATGTGCCAGCCACTGCAAAGGGGGGATCTTGTGGAAACTGGGAAATTTACTCATCTCCTTGAACAGTTCGATAGTGGTTTCAGAGATCGAAGGTTTGCGATCAGGAGAGCATACAAAGGCCAGTTCCCTATTGGTTGGAATAAATTCATCGTAGAATT